>CM031239.1:563147383-564347383 GCA_018340775.1 Taxus wallichiana var. yunnanensis | reverse complement strand
TTCAACCAAGACCTTATTCAACGCATTATCAGACTTGTTCATCCGAAAGCTGTTGGGCGCTCACCAAGGGGTTGTCTCCTTTTGACTTAGGCATCTTCATTATTACCCTTGGCTTACCTCAAATTCTAGCTCATCGATGTGGGACTCAATTTCCCAAGAAATCATTTTCCTCATCCGAGGGTATGCACCTTCTTCATCAAATGACTTCATTGCCAAGAGTTGATCTATTGGTATTGTGCTTTGGAAGCGCGCACACAACACCTTGTTTGGATCATCAATATAGCTCATTCTTGGTCTCTAGATCTCCATGCACTTTCCTCCTATGTGCGTGTGCCCTTAGGAATAGTTACCATTAGACTAGGGGCCTCACACTACCATGATATTTTCCTACGCTTTCTTCCTTATCTTCATTCATCACTATTTCAAGTGTTGCGCTCCAACTCTTGTTCTACCAAGGCTTCAATGATTTTCATTTGCTTCTCTTTCTACCACCTCATTTATCTACTCTTGCATGAGGCTTGGAGTCCTCTGATCCTTTGTGCTAACCTCTTCACTTCCTCCCATGTCCTGGGTGCCCTCCTCCTCCTCTGGCCCTTCCTTTGCACAAAGTGATAGTCATTCTTCTCCTCTTCCTTCTTCTCCCAAATGTGCATGCTGAAAACAAGTGGTTCTTGGTCTCCTTCAGGTTCATCTTCTTCATCATCATCCCTCTCACCCCTGTAGTTCTCCAAGCTCTCTGTGTCCTCCAAATCAGCCTCCTTTATCACCTTTTGTTTCTTCCTAACTAGGGATTCTAGTATAGGGATTCGGCTCTTTCTTCTTCCTCCTCTAGTGATTTCTCCTTTGTGATAGGATTTTCTTGTTCTAGTGCCTCCTCTCTGACTGGGGACCTCTTCCTATGCGTGTGTAAGTACTTGTTCTAGTGCTTGTTCTGGGGCACCCACCATTTTGTGTACCTTGGACACTTGGTGCCTTTTTCTTTATCTCTTCCATCTCCTTTTTTTCTGGGGTGGTCTTCTTTCTACCTGTTGGGTCTTCAGGTATAGATATCTCATTTTCAAGATAAGTGCCCTTCTCAAACTTGGGCCTTATGTGAAGGTATACACACCACCCATGGACCTCCCTGCAATGGGAAGAGTCAGAGGTCTCATCATCTGAACTTCATGCGATACGTACTTTTCCACATGTACGCACGCTTGTTGGGGTAGACCAATGTCCTGTGCATCTCCCTGTGGTCCCGATCCATATTTCCAAGGTCAAACTTCAACTTCTTGGATTCCTTGAATCTATTTACTCCACCTAGAAGTACTGAGTGGTGAAGGAAAATGGAAGTTTACACCATGGGCTCATGTTTTCATCAACCAACTTAAATCTGCCAATGCAAAAGTGTTGGTATATACTGTGAATTCAGCTTCTCCCTCTGTGAGCACTAACAATTGTTTTGGGATCCTCCACTCTACCCCAAACGCATTCCTCAAGTGTGTATACCACTTCTCAAGATGTGCCTTGTGAATGGCCATCATGCTATCGCAAGTGTATTTTTGAATCTCTTTACGGGTGAGGGGTCTTCCTCTGGGTACTCCCAAATGAACTTATCTGCCACATCTGGCACTCGATCTCTAAAAACACAATAGTTAAGAGGACATTTCCAAAAAGTATCTTGTCACCTTCCTACGCATTGCTGATGATCTCATCTGTGATGTACATGGACAAGTTGTAGATGGTGCACCTTTTGAGATCCTTCTACAAACATTGAGCCATGACTTGTTCACTTGCATCCACCTCTCTTGGTCATTAAGTTTGGTTACTGTGTGCATGGCCATTCTCATCACCGGGTCTTGGATATCCGCAATATCAAAGTACCTTGACCCCTTCTTGTATGCATATGTGGTGATGATTTCTTTGATGGATTCTTTTTGTCACATAGGTCATCCTCTATACTTTCTCCTTCACATATGAGACCTGTGAATTTTGAAATCAGCTGAGGAGTTATGCATCTTGCACCCCCATGAAGTGAAAGTGGTCTTCATGTGTATGTGACATCAGCCACTGATAGAGGCTCAAGCTTCCCAAAGTAGGGAAACTCATAGAGTTGTAACAATCCCACCTTCTCCAACTTCACTTTTACTTCATCGTTATAAATGGGTAACCCTTTTGGTGTCCTCTTGTTTTTCGGGTGCACTAACTCCAAGTGCCATTTATTTTTTTTAGTCACATGTTTGTGTGATGGTTATAATCACTTACTGTCATTTTTCTTAAATGGGACTCCCACTCCTTTTCCAAAAAACCCCATCTGGGTACTGCATTTCTGCATACCATTCTTCATTGGTACTTGTGGTAGTTTCTTGTTGTTTTTTTCCCTTCCCTTTCCTTTTCCCTTCTTAGGTGTTACAACTAGTTTCTTGGGTGCCATTGTGTAGGTTATCTTTGCACTTCAACTTCTCTTCTCGCTTCTTCTACCCTTTCCAAGCTTAGATCTCAAACTTGTGAAGAAAATCCTTTTCAACCCATGCCCTAGCTGCCAAACCCTCACTGGAATATCCCTTTCACAAGATGGTGCTTCTCCACAACTCTCTCTATGCCCATGAACTATTTCCTCCTAGTTTGCAGATCCAAACTAGTCACTCACAGTTAAATTTTTCCAATTTTTCTTCACATGGATCAACTCTGGAAACCCTAGTTCACAAAATCTTCTTCCTTCTTCATATTTACAATGTAAATAATGAAATTTCCAACCTTCTATTTATAGTTTTTCCCTTTTTAACATTAAATGCTACCTCACCTACCACTGTACTTCAACACTTAATGCAGATTTTTCAACAAAACTTGACTTTAGTGCCTTAACTCACGTGCCCAACCTTGCATGGACAATCCCCCAACCTTTTGGTGTGTAACCAATCCATCTTGATAGGAGACTCTTTGCACATGTGTCACCAAGCACCGAAGGTACTTCCATCATGATTTTTTCTCTCACCTACCTTGTGTTGCTTTTGTGCTTCTTCCTCTTTACGTGGATCCACAATGTAGCCTTACCCTGACACCAACCATCCTTTTTCACCTTTCCTTCCATGCACTTCCTTCCCAGGGCTATCCAACCGGGCTTTCCAATGCAATCCTTCCTGGTACTTCACACTTTGCAATTTCTTCCACCTTACTCTACCCCACACTAAAATGATGTGGTCCTCTACACATTCACAACTTTGAAAAAGTAATGAGGTTACCGTGCCCAAGGTGCAACACAAAACAACAATGAGAAAGGGAAACACAAGAAAATAAAATGCATTAAAGGAAATCCTAAACTAACTGGCAATACTACCTTATTACAAACACCAAGAAGACTTATTTATAGTAGGGCTTCAGCCTACTCCCATTGAAGTGTCCTGGAAATCTCATCCCATCCAACACTTGCAACTAGCATGCACCTGAATCAAGGATGTATGAGATGATGTAGGGACCCAACCAATGGATTTTAACTTCCTAAGATGGTGCAAAACTTGGAATCATAAAGCAAAACCATCTGCCCAACCTCAAACTTTTTGTTCTTAATGTGATGATCATGTCATGCCTTTTGTTTTTCTTTTTCAATTTTCTGGCTCCACCTGGAAAGTGATCGTCTTTCATCCAATTGCATTAACTTGTCAATTCTTTCTTCCAACACTTGTTCATCATCTAATCCTCCTGCGTGTGCTATATGTAGAGAAGGTAACATGAATTCAACTGGTAGGACCTTCCATGCCAAACACCAATTGAAATGGTGTGGCCTTATTCAACCTCTTGTAGGTTGTCCTATATGCCCAAAGAATGGTTGATACTTTTTCATCCCAATCTTGTCTACCAACATCACAAATTTTGTTAGGGTATGACTTAGTATTTTGTTAAATGCCCTCAAGTGGTTCCATTTTCTTGTGGATGGTAAGGGGTAGTCTTGTGATGAGCCACCATGAATTCTACTAACATAATCCTTACTGTCTCATTCAAGAAATGTGTACCCCTATCACTAGTCAAACTCAAAGGGCATCCATACCTTGTAATAATGTTTTCCCATAGGAACCTTCTCTGCAAAGTAGTTGTTGTACAATCCTTAGTAGGTGTTGCTTCTACCCACCTTGTCAAGTAATATAAGTGATTATATACCGTGATCCATTCCTATGCGTGGATGGTGCAATAGGGCCTACAAAGTCTATAGCCCACTTTTTAAATGGCTCGGTGCTGGGAATAGGGTGCAAAGGAATTTCATCTCTTCACCCTGGTTTTCCAATGTGCTAACAATGGTCACACACCTTGCAATATTCCTTGCAATCTTGATATAGGGTCTCCCACCATAATCCAAGCCAGATATCTTGCGTGTGTAATGGTGCATGTCAAATGCATAGTGTCCACCTGCACTACCTCCATGTGCCTCTTCTATTATGGCTAGGTGCTCATGTTCTAGCACACACCAACGTGCAGAATCTCATCATGTCCTAATTTGTATAAATCCCCACTAATCAACATGTAGGGTGTGGAGAGCATATAGCTAACCACTTTTTATCCAATGCCTTCATCCCTTCTGGTGCTACACCTATCTTGAGAAATACTACAATATCTTCTAAGTCTGAGGGGTGCACCAACCTAAATAGTTGTGCATCTGGCATGGTATCCTCAATGCTTTGCATCCTCCCCTGAATCGATTCTAGACAAATGATCAAGTCTGGAATTACTTTTTCCTAGTTTGACAACCACCGTGAACTTGAATTCTTGGAACAATAGTACCCATCGACATATGTGCCCTTGTAGAATGGGCTTGTTCACTAAATATTTCAATGCCATATGGTCAATGTAAAATATAAAAGGGGTTGCTAGAAAATATTGTCTAAACTTGTGAAGTGCGTAGATCATTGACAATGCCTCGTGCTCAGTTGTAGTATAATTCTACTCCACTGGTGTCAACTTCCTACTTGTAAAGCACAAAGGATGATCAACAATCCCTTCACCAAGTTGTGTAAGTACTTACTCCAATGGTGGTTCCTGAGGCATCAACATGAACATGGAAAGGCTTATCCCAAGAGGGAATCATAGTATGGGCGTGGTGACAAGCCTATCCTTTAAAGTGTCAAATGCCTTCTGTTGCGCCTCTCCCCAATGAAAGGCACTTTTATGTCTAAGTAACTTTTCTAAAGGTGTGGTGATCTTGGCGCATATCCCTTGATGAAACTTTCTATGTAGTAACCCATGCCCAAGGAATCTCCACACTATGCTTTGACTAGTAGGCTCCCTCAATCCCACAATTACTATAACTTTGGCAGGATCTACTAGTAAGCCCTCCTACATATGATGTGTCCCAATAATGTTCCAAATGGGTAGAAAAGACACATTTCTTAATGTTGAGGGATATCCTCAACTACCGACACCTTTCAAACATTAACCTTAAGTTGTCACAATGGTCCTTCACTAACCCATATATTATCCAATCATCTAGGTAGACTTGAAGAAATTTATGGATGAAGTCCTGGAAAGCTTGTACCACAATGCGTGAGAACACAGCAGGCACATTCTTCAACCCAAAAGGCATGACTGTATAGGAAAAATTCCCCACTCAGTGGGAAAAAGTCATCTTCCTCTGGTCCTCATGATCCTTACCTGGTGATAGCCCGAGAATCCATTTGTGAAAGAGTAGACCTCACGCCTTGCCACTCCCTCTAAGATTTCTTCAGTAAATGGGGTTGGGAAAGGATCAATGATACACACTGCATTCAAGTCCCTGTAATCAACATAGATCCTTATCCTTCCATCCTTTTTATACTAATCACCATTGGACTTATCCACTCTGACTCTTCAACAACTTCAATGATGCCCGATGCTATCATCTTATCTATTTCTTCCTTGACCTTCATGTGTAGGTTAGGATTCATTTGATATGGTCTCTTCTAGAATGGCGTGCACCCTCCTTCAACTTAATTCTCATTTCCCCAAGGAATGGTGAACACCTTTGAGTTCATGATACCCACATGGGAATAAATCCTCAAACTCACGTAAAAGATCAATGATCTTGGAGACTTCCTCTCGACCAATAGTCTCCAATGATAGCCTCTTTAGGCTCTTCTTCTGAGCCGATGTTAACCTTCTTTATCTTTAAAGGTTCATGATAGGCACGTGCCCATTCATCAACACTATCTAACACCTCGTGCATCCCTATCAGAATGGTCAACATCCAAGTTTTCCACTTCTTCCCCATCAATTATATAAACCATCTTTCCTTTTTCTTTTTCCACACATGCACTCAAGTAGACCCTCTTCTAGTTCTGTCTCCTCAAAGCATGCCTCCAAGCCAAGTTCACCTAGCAAGTCCAGTAGCCTATCTTCTGCCATGGCACTATCCCCAATGGTAAGGCACTTGACAACCTGCAATGCCTTATCCACCAAGGGTTTTGTACTTTGATACTCGAATGTTTGAATGAGATCAGCCACTAACTCTTGCCAATTCCCTATCTGGCAGTGGAGTGTCTCAATGTGAATGTACCATGCATGTGCATAACCTTGTAGGGTGGAGTACAACTTGTGAACCCATAATGAAGGTGGTAATGCTTCTGTGCTTCCCATCTAGGTTGTCTCACATGCTTGGATATGGAAGGAAGTGGTCTCTTTACCATGGTAGTCTTTTATAGCCATGGGCATGTTGCTCCTGTAAAACCTTATAGAGAAGGAAATTATCACCTGTGCCATTCCAAGAGGTTATCCCGATGTGTCGCCCACCAAAGTGCGCAATAATTCCAGTTGAGTAGGTTGTAATTGAGCATTTCTCTTCTTTCCTTTTCATTTCTCCAATGGGCCTCCATTTCTCACAAGAAATATCTTCCGGATTAGCCCTCCCGAGTAACTTGGTAGTTTTCTTCCTCCTAGGTGCCAGACTATACATGCCTTTGTCACCTTGGTTACCGATCCTCTTAAATGTCATCCAATCAACTCATAGGTCCCATGTGCCCAATTTTCACATGCCATGCTTGTGGTATCACTCACAGGACTAAGCATCCTCAAACTAGATAACTCCTCTCGTGGGATGGATTATCTCTGGATCCTGATTGAGCACACATATATTCTATCAAGGACTTCTTCTCCCAAGGGTTCAATATAGGGTGTTGATTTTCCATCAGCCAGGGGTATGATGACCCATTCCTCCTCATTTTCAAATCTTATGTATCCCTTGTTGAATCGAAGATCCGCATTGTTCTTATAGCACCATGGGTGCCCAAGTAATGCTGGGAAATTATCTACCTCGGTGAGCACCAAGACTTTGAAGTCCCCAAGTAAACTTAGCCCCCGAATGGTGATAGTTGCATCCTTTAAGACACCGATGGGCATTGCCTTCATTTTTTTCACCATATACAACACATTCAAAGATGGCTATAATGCAGGTCTTCCCATCTGATGCCATGCATCCAAGGTGAGAACATTGACCTCTCGCCTGTGTCAATGAGGATATTACTAAGGAGCCATCCATCCATGACTACATTTAACGTGATCTCCTTATCATAGTCAAGGCTATGTGAGGGGGAAGGTTTGCATGCAAGACCTACCTCTCACGCTCTTCTCTCGACATGTGGTACCTTCTCTCTCAACCATGCTCCTAGTAAGGGAATAATATTCTCTTTCCTTAGCATTTTACATACTTCCTTGACCTCATCCAGGTCATCCTTTGGCGCCTCGACCTTCCTTCTTTGCTCCTCCTCCTAGACTACTCCTTTAAACACTATATTTCTCCTTGTAAACTTCGAATGACATCCATGGTTTCTTGATATACCTCCTTTTGATGCGTAGGTCTGGGTACTTCCCATGTACCACTTCTTCCCTTGAAACCAGGTTCTTTTGCCTTGGCATTTCTTTTTGCACGCATGCGGCCTCTACTCTTAGTGTTACCATAACAGGTTCCAAGCCCGCATCATGAATCACCCATGGCATCCATTGTGTGTTAGTCCTTTTAATGATTACCATTGCAAGTGCCCTTTTCTTTTTTAGTTCCGTTAACTCATGTGCTCAAACAACTCAGGGCAACTCCTCATACTTGTGCTTCTTCCCACACATGAGCACTGCAATAAGTCTGGACACTCATGCTTGTAGTGGTCTATAGATCCACAATTAAAACAAGTTCCATGTGGGAACTCACTTCTTCCTCCGTGGTTACCATGACCATGAAATCCTCCATGAAATCCCCTTCTACATGCACCTCCATCTGCGTGCTCCTCATAATGGTGATCATCACCCTTAGAACCACTTATAAGGCTAGTTTAGCGCACACCAAGATCAATGGCCTCATGGATCTAATCAATAAGCCTACAATCCTTAGTATCATGGGTCGTAGAGATGTAAAATATTATAGTAACAAGATACATTCTTTTGAATTGTGTGTTGTAACAAGGGACATCTACTACATCATGGTCCCCATGACAAATCACATATTCTACGACTACGACACGTACATTCTCTTCTGGGGAAACTATCCTTGGCATGCCCCTCTACTTCACAATTTTACACCACATTCCACTATGAGTCTCATGAGTTGAGTTCACAGATAACTTTTCCAACTACTTAGCCATAGCAACAATTTGAGCTTCTAGGAATGGGCTAACACCAGTATCAACACTTCCAACAAGCTTCAGTGTGCAAAGAAACTTCCAATGCCTCGCGTGGGTCTATGAAAGTATTATGAGATAAAGCTCTTCTAAATGGGGTTATCAACCCTCCAAAAACCATTGAGCATGTTGTGAAGGGTGAATTTCATATGAAAACTTTGACAAGAGAGTCTTAAACCATGCATCATACTCCCGCACACTCTCTGCCATTCCCTATTGAATCTCCTTAAGGGCATTGATGCTCTTCTGTTCAAACTCAGGATGTGGAACTATACTAGGAAGGTGTTTTTCAATGTGGTGTAATCTACCACCATCTGATGGGGGTCATACTTCCTATACCAATTTGTGTGTGTGCCCTTGCAACATTGTTGCAAATTGACTAGCCTTTCATTCTCGGGGTTGTGATCCCTTTGCGCGCCATAGTAGCTCACACTTGTGAACATGCTCGTAGCATCTTCAATACCTCTATAATCTAGCAAATGTAAAGACATCTCAAAGAAGACTTGAGGAGGTGGCTGGGGCCCTTGTCCTCCTGATCCAGTTCCTTGACTTCCTCCAGTGTTTCCTCCTCTGGTGGATCCACTAGATCCACCAAGTCATGTGCCCCTAGTCTCATCAATTCCACCTCAGATCCTCCTGCAACTAGTAATGGGCCTGAAGTGGTCATGCCTAGGGTCCCCAATGTCCCATTGAACTATGTGCCAATCATCTGTGAGATCATCCCACTACCGATAGTATACCCCACGCCACTCCCGGACGAGACCAAAGGTTTTTGTATCCGTAATTTTCCTAAAAATTTTCCCAAACACTAGAATGGTATGTGTAGCCATAGAAGTCCCAAACAAGAAATTGTATCTCCGGGTGTAGATCTATCACTTCCACCAATACCAACTGGGTTAACAATACTTCTCCTTGATCTGGAAAACCAAGTGCCAGGGTTTGGTCACTAGGTGGGTTTAGATGCATGCCAATGACTCTTCTCTCTCGTGTGATGAACTCTCATTAGAAGCCAAAGGGGTCTCTCTTATGTTCTTGTTAAGATGGGGTAGCACATACTGCTCAAGTTCCATGTCCTCTACATGAACCTCAAATCCTTCCTACAACATCTACCTCCATATATCCATCACACTTGCAACCTCGCGTTGTCTAGCAATCTCCCTTTCATGTGCTTCACTATACTTGAGTCATCTTTCCTCCCTTTCTTTCTCAATCACAATATCTACCATCTTCCTCCACCCTAGCTTCCTCACCTAGTGCTCAGAAGGTTTAGCCGCCATCGGAAATGCCTCTAAACTCAAGGTAACAATCAAGATCTTCATTTCCAAAGGAATAACACGTAGAAATGATCCTCTAGGATCCCACAGAAACTCAAACTCAGCGACTTCGGACAAGAATATGTAGAAATAGCATACTCCAGAGTGTAGCTAGCTAGTACTCCTTTCCACCAATGATCCACAGCACGAGTCCACATCAGATATGCATCTTGCAGCCTCTGGTACTCTTCTTAGGTCCACATGCACTGATCTATAATACCAACTTGATCTAGATGCATATGCCGAGAGCCATTCATACAACTCTACTGGGAAGCAATAGAAAAAAATTTTTCATACAACTCATGGTAGAGGTTCTCTTCTACCCATCTACATGCATCAAACTCATGTCCAATGTTGAATCTCTAAGAAAATTTTTCCTCCGTGCTCTTAAACCATGTTTCAACACCTTCCAAAGTTAAACACTTTGTCATCACTCATTGCATAGATCATGATGTATGCTATTTCCCACTACAACTTCAAAAGAGGTCCCAAGCAATGAAACAAGATGTAGTCATTTTTACACCCACCAAAGAACAAGGGAATCCCATGCACGTCGACCTATCACCCAACGGGCGCTGGGTGCTCACCGAGGCACGCACATGCACCAAGTCTCTCCTTTATGTGAGTTTAGTGGGAAACATCATCTATGATAGGAAATTAAAGAGAGTGAGCGGAAATGAGACATGTAATCATCATAGAGCTTAGAATAGCTTCTAGACAATGAAGTCATTCTAGGATAGAAGATACTTAACATGTTATAGGACTGAACCAAAACAGAAAGTAAAATGCATAAGGATTCATACTCATTTCATAAACATACATGAAACAAAACTATGGAGATATGTGTATGGACCAGAATCATTAATGATCATATTTAAATAAGTTGGTAACCTCATTACATCCATTATATCCATTATAGAACATCACAAGTATGGTAGACCAAAGTCATACATCATGAATGGATTTACATCCCTTATCTCTCAACAAAAAAATTTACAATCCCAAGCCCCTTGATGCATCCTTATCCTATATTTCATCTACCTAACCGAGTATAACTTCTCGCAGAATTTCTACAAGGCTCCACTCTCTATTGAACTACCTCCTTTTTCTTCTATGGGTGATTATATTTATAGGCCTCTTAAACTGCCAACTCACCTTTTTGAGGCTTTAGATCCATTTCCAAGTGTCCTAATGTGGTCCTCCATGGGAGCATGCTCCTCCAGTCCGAGATCTCCACTCCTTGCCATGATGGTATTCTAGAAGCTTCCAATGCAGGGTATATTCCTTCCTAGGCCAACCTATCACCAGGCTAGAACCTTATCCATTCATCATGCGCAGCGGGTCATGATTTCCCTCATGTCCTACCCGATACGCCAAATACGGCTAAGTCTCGAGACGTTGTTCTTTCGGCGTGTATCACGGGTCCTTCTAAAACCCTCCTAGAACCCCCGCCTTGTGCACCTTATCCTTACATGCCCACCCATCAACTTAGGCCTTGTGCGCTAATGCACCTTTTGGACTTAGTCAATATTTTAGGGGCCCAACAAGTTTTCATAAGCTCTAAAATTAATTTAATAATTTTTGACAAATGTGTACCCATGTGCATCGATTCCAATTGATCCCAAGCCTCACTCGGACTTTCTTGATTCTTGATATGAATTAGAAAATCATTATTTACACTTCACAAAATAATATACATCACTTCTTGTAGTTTACGTTGATATGTAGTGACATTATCAACGGGTTGCATATCTTCTAGTAGGAGATCTCTCGTTCCATTCACAACTGCCCATAATTTGCAAGCCATGACTTTTGCCTTTAATCAAATCTTCCAAATGTTGTAGTTGTTTCCATTCAACATCTGAGATTTATCAATTGAAAATTGATTAGACCCCATTTTTACGTAAAATAGAAATGAAAAATATTTTACTAAAAAGGATTAAAATAAGGGTTTTATATAAATTTCCCTATCATATTTTAATACTTGTAATCGAAATATAATCAATTTACTCCAAAAAAGGAGGTCACGTTAATTGAATAATATATACATGAATATGTTAGAATGATATAAAAAAATTAAATTGAAATCTAAGTGAAAAAAATTAGTTTTGTAACAAAATGACAACAAAAAGATTGTCGTCGTATCATATCATTTTTAAATAAAAATGATAATTTAACTATTTTTACAAAAATAATTTTTTAGAATTTATCTATATTTTTTAACAAATAAACAATTTAATTATATATACATTTTCCAAAAAAATTGGAGCTCTTGCTCCTTTAGGTAGGATTTTTCATACAACTCGCGAGTTGTTTTCACCAAGCTATCAATACCAATGTTATACCATTTAATTTCCAAATTAATGCAATGCAAATTAACCAACCAAGCCACATATATTCCGGTTGAGCTATATAAAAATCTGCGACCAAGATGCACAAGAGGACCATGAATGTAACCGCGGCCGAGCCGCTCACTATGAGCTACGCTGCGATGGATTTTAACAAAATAGGGTGGTGTGACCATAGTCACACCACCAAAACTATGTGGAGAGGCTTATAAAGCCTTCCACTTGAGTGTGTCATCCCCAATGTGGGACTAAACCCACTTTGCAAAGAGAGAGGGGGTCATTGCTAGCAGTCACCTGGGAGCGTGGTGGTAGATAGGATGTGGGCCCCGTGAGGGACACACGAGAGGAAAATCGAGGGCTCACTAAGTGAGCAGGTTGTGCCATGTGGTACTAAACAAAGAGGGGGTGATTTGGAGGGAATGCCCCATATAATTGCAAAAAAAAATTAATATATATTTTGTTTAATATATGTGTGGCCGATTTAGTTTTAGGTTTATATAATTTTTATTTAGGTTTATATAAACCATAGCTTGTATTTATTTTTTATATATATTTATATTGTATTTTTTATAAAATATGAAGATTTTATAAAAACTATACAACTATTATAGTTTGTATTTAAAATATAGGTGAAAATAATTTATAGAGACCCTATGCGGGATATGGAATAGGGGTTCGAGTTCATGATGAAAAAAATGTAAAAACATATGTATTACTAGGGGACAAGGATTTTACTTGACCAATGAAAAATTTAAAAGGACTTATTTTCTCGAATCTTGTCTCCCCCTGTAAACTTGAGTTTCACTTTGAATTTTTTTACTTCCCCTTTTTTATTTTCTTGAATCCCTTACACACAATATAAAACTATATAAAATATTTCAAAAAAATTATAACCCTTACCTTAGTTTTCAAGGCCTTGTAATTCCCGAAATTGAATTTTTCACGCGCAATTAAAAGTCCAAATACCTTTTCACATGTGCAACCAACATCAAAACCAACCATGTGGAGAGGGAAGGGGTGGGTTAAATAACATTACAAATAATTTAACTACCTAATTTCTAACCATTACAACCTTAGGTTATTTAGGATTAATTTAATTTATTAATCCCGCTCTGGTACAATGTCAGGATGAAGGGTGAAAAGTATATTCGCTAAGTCAATTAAATGTAAAGTTAAACATTATAACATAAATGTAAATGTAACTATACAACATAAATAAATTAAATAACACAGAGAACACATAACACCGCATATAATGCGAGAAAACCCCTAAATGGGTAAAAACCACAGAGAATAAATCCACTACTTGAGAAAATTTTACATTCACTAGTCCAGTAACTCCCTCCTTACTTATATTCCCTTTTTTTTACCATGATTTACCTTCATATTCAACATTTGAATATTATTATGTGATTTGATAATCAATGTCTTGAATATGACCTATGGTCATATTTAAATAACTTGAAGGGTTATGACCTTCTTAAGTGACGAGGCACACCTCAATTTAATTATTTAGTTAATTAAATTAACCAACCACATAATATAAAGTTTATATTTAAATAATAATAATATAGGTTATTCTATATTATTTAAATATAAACTATATATTATGATACACTTAATATTATAGTTCTAACAAACTCTTGGCTTCATCATTCAAAGGAAAATCTCTTCAATGGCATAAGAATTTGAGACCATCCAAAAATTCACAATTGGGATGAACTCAAGACTTTGCCTTGTGCAATCATTTTGAGGATAATTCAAATCACTTGTCTTTGGTAGAGAAGCTAACAACAACAAAGAGAGCCCCTAACGAGCAGATGACTTATTTTAACATCATATTTCAAAGGATTTGGGACCGAATTCCTCAAGTGGTAATACCTACACCCCAACATGCATTTCTCTATTATCTAAAGGCTTTGAATAGTTATATGTCAGTTATGATTTAGTGTATGGAGGCTAGAACATTATCAGGTGCTTATAACATTGCTATTAGGGTTAAGAATAGTCTTATCTAGGATGGGAAACTTTCTCCTAGACCTCCAATGTCCATATTACCAAAGATAGAAGCACCTACTTCTCATCAAAATCTTGAATTAGCTCTATTCCAACCCCAAGAAATCAAATTTCTAGTCAAGCATCTACTTCCTCAAGTACCTCAATTGAGTTACAAGAAGTGATGAAACAATTGCAAAATTTTGGGAATGAGTTGGTATCCATAAAGAGGCAAAAATCCCAAATTTTAAGACCTTACCATCCTCCATACCAACCTAATAAGTCCGTTACCAACCAAACAAGCCATCATTCCAAGCTACTCCCCAAAAATCAGAATCAATTTCCTCCTGCAAGACCATTTCAATCATATAATCCGAACATGGTTAGCTCATCTCAAGCTTTGGTTCTTGTTCAAGATTATGAGTGGTGCTTCCCTTGTCATCTTCCACATAGCCAAACAACATGCCCCAATGGAATTTTGAACCAATTTTTGATGGTGAAAATTGCACTTGTTACTCAAGATACATCCTCGGAGGAAATTTAGTAAAGATAGTCACTCAGAGACATGCCAAGGCACACTTCACTTGTGAATTGGAAAATGGATGAATTTTGTGGAATAAATCAGAACTTTCCTCAAGGTGTGGCTACAAATACTAGATCTAAGAAGAGGGCTATGGAAGAGGGGAAATCAGAAAATGTATGTCCTTCTCAACCTTCTTTGACACTCCAAGGAGGTGGTAATTCAAACATAGCTCCAAATGTGTAAAATCAGTCTAAAGGACCCCCATATCAGCTCACGTGCAAGAAAAGGTTATTATAGGTAAGGTATAGTAGAAGGATAATTCATCTCCTTTCAACATCCTTGAACAGATGAAGAAAAAAATGTAAGTATCTCAATGTGGGAATCATTGGTGATCCCAGGACAAAGAGATCTATTACAAGTAGTTATGGCCAATCTATTTATCCCAACTAAGTCATCTAAGGTTGTTCTTACTAATGAAATGTAATAAAAGGAGGATCAACCAAGAAATAACATAAACCCTCCACCTTTTCATGTCTCTCCGATCATTAGCAATCATTTAGAGCACAATTGTATGATTGACTCCAAAGCATGCAGTTTTGTCATGCCTAAACAAATTACGGACCAGCTAGGCTTCAAATGTGAATCACTTTCTACAAGAGAAAGTACAGCTAAATGGACCATTAGTGGGGATTTTTGGGGTTATAAAGGTGTAAGCATCACACTTCATGCATGCCCTAACTTTTGGGTTCTTAAATATATCTTCATACTTAATTTGCCTCCATTATTCACTCTATGGCTCTCTAGGGACTTCTTCGATATATTGTCAAGAGATGCTTCGATAAAGATCGATGTAAAGACGCCAAAATTGGAGGATATCTATCAGTTAATTGGTTGCATATGCTCTTGAGACCAGGAATGACACTAAGGCTACCATTAAATCTCAACCTATTGTCACATATCATATAAAACCTTATATGCCTAGCCCCATCAATGCTAATTATACCATATTTGATCAAGAATATTTTCTAAATACTCAAGAAATAAATACTTAGATTGAAGGCATTCCTGACTTACTACTTGATGAATGGGAAAATGAGTGCTATAGTGTTTATCCATATCAGTAGGTGGAAGAGACTGGACTTGGTATTTCTTTATCTGCATGAGGAAAATTCACCCTTGCCTAGCATTGTGAAAATAAAGGATCCAGAGGAAAATGGTATTCGTAAAATGTTCTTTAATAGATCGGGAAGCGAGATAAGGAGTAGGAAGAGGTGTAGTCTTTATGTCTCCTATCAGTATGAAATACTACTCCTCTTTTAGATTTTGATTTAGTTGTTCCAAAAACACATCGGAATATGAATCCCTTATCAATGGCCTTATATGGGAAAGGAAAAATAACATCAATAAATGATCTGAAAATGGTACTAAGTTTTTCACTTTACTTTCAAAATTTCCAAATTCTTAACTTTGACAGATTTAAAATTGATCAAGAGTACTTTTAGAACCAATTTTGGGTGTTTTGAAACCCCAATTTCACAACTCTTTCTTAATGATCAATTAATGAATTAAAATTCAACTTTTGTAATCAAATTCAAATAATAAGAATCCTTAAATCTAATCACAAGCTAAATCTTACAATGCACTCAATCTTATATTAAATCCCAAAATTGAAATGTGCATACAATTACTGTTGTGGGTTATGGATACGTGAAGATTGACTTCAATCCAATTTAACTAGTTATGTGATTGCTTTATCAATTAATCAAATAAACTAATTTAAATGTTTTATCTGATCAAAAGCTTCCAAAAACTGCAAATGAACACCACAAAATCCAGATTGATAATAGAGTTCACCTGAAGGCTACATCTCTAGATTCTCGAAAAGAGAATCAATCTATTCAACATCCAATGAAGTAAAATAAACCCTTCAATAATGAATAATATACCTTTATACCTGCATATGAGCTAATCTATGACTCAAGGAACTCTAAACAATACCAGAAACTACTCCAAGATCGATCTGTGGCTCCTACAGTGCTTCCACAATGCTTTTCCTGTGCAAATGTGACCTTTAAACACCTAAAAATAAAATATATAGCACTTCATGGAAAAAATAATACCATCATTTTCTTCTGCTCTAAATTTTGAGAAACTTTTCTTTTTACACCAAGTCTTGAAAGTGCCTCTAAGTGCCTCAAACATAGGATGAATGTCTACTACCATGTTCACTAGTTACACAGTTTGTTCACTATCTCGTGTTTAAATGCCAACGAGCTCATGTTTTCATCCCCTCTAGGTGAGTCGATGAGCTTGAGGGTCTTATTTAGGTGGGTCGGGTGTTTAAATCATACCTCCATTTTAAAAAGGAACGATAACTAGATCATACCAAGCCAAGAACACATATGCTAATCAAACACCATGATCAATAAGATGAAATCAATTCACCATAATAACTTTACATAAAACCTTTGTAAACAAATGAGCAGCAATATCATATATTATTATGGAACTCAATGAAATACAATGAGAATGGGCCTTTCTTATATATGCAAGGAATAACAATCTAAGAACTAGTTAAGGTCATAGATCAAGCCATAAATCATGGAAAGAACTAGTCATCAAAGAACTAGTCAAGTCCATATATTTATGACAGAAATAGAAATCAAGGGTCTAATCAATACCATAGATCTATGAAAGAACTAGTCAATACCATAGATCAAGGAAAGAACTATACCTAATAACTAGATAATATCTCCTAACATTTAAATAAATAAAAATAAATATCCACACACATAAGTGGGTGAGGATAAATACAATAAAGGTAAATAAATTACCTAGGTGAACATGAGCTAAGGTAAATACTTACTCTAACACCCCCCCTCAAGTGAAGCTAGGGGAAAAAATAGAAGTGGCATGTCCACAGTATGAGTCCTGACAACTAGGCCTGATGAGGTACTCATGTAAAATATATCCACGAAGAAATCTCAAACCAAAAGAAGGAAAGAATCCTACTAGAAGGAAAGAGAAAGAAGAAGAAGAAGGAAGATGTTATCATGAACACACACCAAGAACAACTTCTGAAACCCCAAGCATTCCATGCAACTCAAGGTAACAAGGTAATGTAAAAGGCTTCGCAAAGATGTATGGAACATGCTGTTGAGTTGGAATGTACTCCAAGTAAAGAAATCCATCCTAAATGTGCTGTGAATGAAGTGGATGTGTATCTCAATATGCTTGGTCCATTGGTGCTCAATTGGGTTGCGAGAAATGTGAATTACACTTTGGTTATCACACCAAAGTATAGTCGGTGAATCTTGTGGGAATCCAAACTCTGTCAATAACTAACGAAGCCAAATAATCTACTGACTTGCTGTAATTGCTACCATGTACTCTTCCACTAAATATTAAAGTGTAATAACATGTTGCTTTTTGCATTCCCAAACAACTAGAGAAGAACCAAGATAGAAAAGATAGTCAGAAGTAGAATGCATGTCATCAATAGAACCTATCCAATCTAAATTTGTATACCCAACCCATCGAAGAGAACCCCTAGTGTAGTGTAGGCCAAAGTGGGAAGTGCCATATAAATAGCACAAAATCCTTTTAGCAGTTTGTTAGTGACTACTATGAGGAGAATTTACAAACTGAGATACAAGCCCTACTACAAATTAAGTATCAGGGCGAGTATGGGTCAAGTACATGAGAATCCCAACTAACTTCCTAGACAACATAGGAGTAAAAAATGGTGTGGTACATGTGGAAGTAAGAGTAACTCCATACTGAGAAGGAGATGGACTTTGCTTGCAATCGGCCATATCAAAGCACCTAAGAAGATCATGGGTGTAATTTTTCGACTCAAATGAATCCTCGAATCTTTCTCGAGAATCTGCAAACCAAGGAAATAATGCAATAACCCAAGATCTATCATGTCAAATTGTGTAGAAAGATCCCTCTGAATACTCTGAATGTGGGAAGAAGAGCTTCCAATAAGTAACAAATCATCAACATATAAGACAAGTATCACAATATCCTCACCAACATGTTGGAGATACACTATATGATTGGAGTGACAATGAACAAAACCAGTAGATAGAAGAAAAGAATCCATCTTCTCATACCAAGCCCGAGGGGCTTGTTTGATACCGTAGAGAGAACATCGGATCCTAGCAACAAGAGAAGAATCTTGAACAAATCCAACCGATTGCTCCATGTATATTTCCTCTTGTAGATCTCCATGTAAGAAGGCACTCTTCACGTCCATCTGGTATACGGATCAACCATGTGGTGCAGCAAGAGCAAGTACAAGGCATACATAATCCATCTTGGCAACAGGTGCAAAAGTATCAGAGTAATCAATACCTTCAACTTCTGAAAAACCTTTTGCAACAAGACAAGCCTTATACTTGTCAATGGACCCATCAATTGCATATTTGGTTCAAAAGTATACCCACTTATACTTACCATCTTTCTTCCTTTAGGAAGAGATACAAAATCCCAAGTATGATTCTTCATCAAAGAATAATACTCAACTACCATCGCATCATCCCACTCCTATATCTCATGAGCCTTTGAAAAATATTGTGGATCCTCATAAACTACCTAACACAAAATTCCAAAACATTTAGAATGTTTGTGATTATTCCTAGTGGGTGGAAGATCCTCTATGAAAGGTTTTGCCTCAGAAACTATAGTATAAGCCCACTTATGCATAGTGACAACATCAATGGGAATATGATCCTCAATAGCATCTATAACCTTCTCATCAATCTCCTCAAAGAAAGGATCCTCAAGATTAGATAAAGAAGAAGAAGGAATCGAAGAAGATGAAGAATCATGAAGAGTGAAGTGCTCATCAAACTGAACATGTGTTCAAAAAATAACATCATGTGTATCAAGATCTAAAAGACGATAAGCTCTCATGTCCTCACAATACCCTATAAAGATCAAGGGTTTACTCTCATTATCCAAATATTTCCTTTTATTCTTTGGCACAAAGTACCAAGCATGGTTCCCAAAGACTTGAAAAAATGAGACATCTGGCTTAGTGTTGGACAAAGCTTCCTTTGGAGTCAAATGCTCAAGTTCTCTGTGTGGTGTGCGATTCTGAATATAGTTATCACAATTAATTGCTTCTTCCCAATAGATAGGAGGTATATCTCTAGAATGCATCATATAGTTAGCCATTTCCTTCAAAGCTCTATTCTTCCTTTTTGCTAAGTCATTCTGTTGTGGAGTACGAGGAACAAAATCTTTGGTGAATATTGCCTTGAGTTTCCAAAATTCATAAAACTCATTGTTGAAGTACTCCCCCATTATTAGTACGAAGGTTCTTTATGCTACTAGAAGATTATTTCTCAACCAAAGCCTTGAAGACTTTGAAGTGTAAAAAAACATCACTTTTGTACTTGAGAAAATAAACCCAAGTACGCCTCAAGAAATTATCAGTAAATGTAAGTGCATACTTAGCTCCATTGAAAGATGGGGTAGGAAAAACCATCAATTCACTATGCACAAGCTCAAGTGGTGAATAAGCTCTCTTAGAAAAATTCTTAGGAAAAGGATCTTGGTGTTGTTTCCCTAATGCACAACCATGAAAAAATCCCTCAAGAAAATAAACTCTAGGAAGACCATCTACCATACCATGAGTGCTCAACTCCTTCAAATATTTGTAATTGAGATGTCCAAATCTTTCATGCCAAAGCTTACTCTCTAAATATGTATGAGAAACCAATCATGTCCCTATAGAAGAAGTGTCATCAAAACCCTTAAAGTGATATAGTCTAGAACTATGATCAACAATACCCTGAGAAACAAGTGAATAAGGCTCCAACAAAGTTCTTACTTCTACCCCATGTGGTGTAAAATTCATTGTTTTCCCTTGACCAGAATGACAAATTTGATATACATAAAGAAAATTTGTAGTGATGTTAGGAACATATAGTGCATCTTGGATATTTCCACCATCAAGTTGTATATCACATTTTCCCTCAACAGAAAGAAAGGAAGAATCTCCAACCTCAATTTTAGAAGTAGAACTCAAACCTAGAGAAACAAAAGACTCCTTGGAAGAATTCATGTGATGAGAAGCACCAGAATCTATAACCCAACTATCTGCAAGTGGTGACTGAGATCTCCCAACAACATTAAGTGTTTTTCCATGTTTATTAGAAGGAGGTGGAGTGGAGATAGAAATTTTGTGTTTTTTTACTACATCCTCTAAGGCTTGCATTCGCTTATAACACCTATGTTCTTCATGATTACTACCCCCACAAAAAGAGCATGAATGGCTAAACTTATTCTTGGATTTAAAAGACTCCTTGGGTTTGGAGTTGTTTTCTTTGGGTTTAGGATCATTTTGAGATGGAGCAGGTGTGGATTTGATTTTACTATTTGGTTTTCCTTTCCCTTAGAATTAGATGCAAATAATGCCTTTTGAGATGTGGAAGACTCAAGGTGAGACAATTTAAATTCTTCTTTAGTAATTCTTTCACAAAATGTTTCTAAGTTAGGAATTTTGAATGTGTCACCTAAGGCATCCATGCTAAATAAAAAGGTAGAAGAAAAAAATTTGGAATGGTCCTCTCAACTTGGATAGAATCAAGTAAACACACTTTTCATCTTTCTTATCTCTTCCACTCCCCTTCAATCGTGTCAAGCAAATGCTTGAACTTGATAAGATAGTCTATAATTTTTGGAAAATCTTTAGGATTAAGAGAGGTGATCTCAATGTCAAGTTGCATGGCTCTCATATGATCCACCTTACCAAATAAATCCTCTAATTTCTCCCATATTTTGAAAGGAGTGTCACACTTTTTCAAATGAAACAAAAGATTGTCACTTACATAACCTATCAAACCCACACACTCATCAAATTTACACCGGTACTGAAATTTCTCATATTCTCTAGTGAAAACTAGCTGTTCGAAGAAGTTAAAGCCCATAATCATTTCCGCTTAATTATTATTTCCATTCTTGGTTTGTATGTGGGGTAATTATGTGTTGTTTAGTACTCAAAACCGAGTTACCGATCAAAAGTTACAAGCTTTCCAATATTATGCTCGCTATTTATTTTAGTTCACACTAAAACATAATAAAATTCTCTTACCTTCACCACACAAATAAAATGAAAGGGGCTAGAGTTAAGCACCTAATAGTAGGAATCACAAGATTTAATCCCTCATATAACCATACCATATGACCAAGGGCTAGGGAGAAATATCCCACATTTTCCACATAATGATTTGGAAGGGCATTTAAATTTTGACCACACCACCTATTTATACATGGCTAAATCCACACCCAATCCCCTTTTTAGATGGCCACGCAACTATGGCGAGCTGGAAATGTTTAGTTTGATCGGCCCCTCCGTGATCCGGCTTAGTTGTAGATTGTGGGTTGGTTTGAATTCCTATTTCATTGAGTACATGCATTATAATAGTCCTCTACCGTTATTAACACCGATCTATCTAGTTGGTTCACACTGCCAAGTTAGGGATATGCCCAATGCATTAGTAATTGATGTGGTTTGTTTGAATTACCCGAGTCATGGGGTGTGTATTGTTCATTGTGATCCCACCGAGCTTGTATATTAAACTACCTTAACAACATAGAGATAAACCTTAGCAAGATAGAATATCAATGACCAAATAGATAAGGCCCAATAATTGTGGTAAATAGTGATCAACTCGATGGGTAGTTGATCACCCCACCGAGCTAATATGTAGATCATTTTAGCTCTACAAAACATAATTAGAGTCCTGCAATGCAAAATATAAACTCTCTAATACAATAGTCCCACATTTGGAAAGTTAGAGAGAATAACTAGAAATATAATTGAAAATATGATATTGATAATATGAAAAGGTGGCAAAGTCACCCCTCCTATAAAAGAGTGTCCCGAACCTGGCTGAGGACCCCAACAAAAAAATTGGGGCCCACAAAATTTTTGTTTGTCAAAGATGAAGGCACTCGAACACAAAATTTCACCTTTTCCCATTTTTGCCACGTGTCACATCCATATTGTACTATTGACCAAGCTTGACCAATTTTTGAAATTTGACCTGCAATATCTTTTATGTATGAGCTCCATTTTTTGAGTTCCACCACAATAAAAATCTCTCAAGATTCTCTACAGCCCTGTAATGGTTTAGGGAGATTTAGGGAACAACTGTACACTACAAAATCCTCCAAATCACTCCTCCCCAATAAGATCATTTTCACCTCAAAATGGAAATATTACCTATCTAAACCGTAAACATGTTATCTACATATCACAACCACAGAACCCAATTTATAACATGGTAATTTATTTTCCAAAAGTGTAATAAATTACAACCATTAAAAGTAACATCACCCATGGATTATACTATAACTAATATGACACCGAGACTGTCATATCAATATGTATATATGATCCTACACTCACCACTATCAACAATGCAAATGTAACCTACATTCACAACTTGTTAGTGCAAAACTTGTATTTACTATTTACGACTATATCTAATAGTTACAAATATTAAGCCTAATAAAAATGCGTATATATGTGCAAATATCATGCATAGTAAACAAATATTTTGTATATGTTGTACACAAAAACAATGCCTACAAGAAACAATTTGCACTACAACAACATACTAAATACAATTTCCAAAATTAGACATCCGATACCCTGATCATGCCCCTTAGGAATAATTGTACATGTTGTTGAAAGAATGAAGTTTCAAAACCATTAAAAAGATAAATACACCCAAGTATGTTAAACCTATCACCTGGATCTCCCTCTTCAGGATACTTCACCAACACCAAAGCAAAATATGGAATTTATTCCTTTTCACAATCAACGTAATTATCCAAAATTGCTTTGTTAGTTGCATTTAATCAACAAATTAATCAACAAATTACACTATGCAAACATGAAACTGATAAATTATCTACCCACCTTTTTCAACACATTTTGCTATTTAGGTGGTTGAGTCAATTCAGTTTTCACCTAATTCACTGAAGTGGTCAAATTGGATGGTTTACTAATGTTATCCTTTTTAACAAACTTTAATTTTTGTTCTCAATGTAGCTGTCAACATTTATCTTTTACATGACCAGTTTTCGATAGTGTTCACAAATCCACTCGATTCATTTTTTTAGGATCCACATTGTTAGAAAGTTTACCTTAACTGCTTTTAGTCAAGCCAGGTTTAGGAGAATGAACTTTCTCAATATTTTCCAACATGGATTTATAATTCCTACACTTGGCCACACAATGATTAGATAACCCACAAAATGTGCATGGGTAACTATACAATATTGCTTGCATATCATAATCAAACTTTTCCAATGTAGAAAGTGGATCATTTAGTTTACCTTTTCCCTTACGCTTGTGGTAAACCAAAGGTGGAGGGATTTTTATACCTCTCTCGTGGTGAATTCTTTCTAGATCCTCCTACTGAGGATGAATCACCTAAAGTTATTGGGGAAGCCTCTTTTTGTTAGAAGCTTGTCTTCTTCTAGCGGTCTTGGAGTTCTCTCCAATTTTCTTTTCCCTACAATAGAAAATTGTAATCCTACATAACGAGGATGTTCTTCCACCAAGATGGGGTTAGTTATGCCTTGGTTATTCTTACCAAGGCTAATTCCATTAAAACCCATATTATTCAAAATTTTAGATCTTATACCTCTGGTGTGCTTTTTAAAATCACCCAAGCACATTAACTGAATCTAACTTGGCTTGGGGAGAAGAATTAAGTTTTGTCTTACTTACCATGCATTCATCTGTATTAGTGGATGCATCAATAGTAATTGGTACCTCTTTCTTAATTTCATTAATCTGCAACACCATTAATAGCTTATCCTTAGATTCAAGCTCTCTTTTCATCTTTGTAAATTTTCTCCTTAAGATTCAATAATTGACATCCTAGGAACGCATTTTCTTCCTAAATCTGTTGATTACATGCTTCAAGCTCCTAAAACTTTGTCTTGTTAGACAACTTTCCCATGGTTTCTTGCACACCTATACTTCCAACTCTACACACTACAACTGAAAGATCAAGCCCAAAAATGCAAAAACCAAATTGAACAATTAACTAAAGCAAATCAAGAGCTAAACCAACTCTGATACCAACTTGATCTGAAAATGGTACTAAGTTTTTCACTTTACTTTCAAAATTTCTAGATTCTTAACTTTGACTGATTTAAAATTGATCAAGAGTAATTTTAGAACCAATTTTGGGTGTTTTGAAACCCCAATTTCACAACTCTTTCTTGATGATCAATTAACAAATTAAAATTCAACTTTTACAATCAAATGGAAATAATACAAATCCTTAAATCTGATCACAAGATGAATCTTACAATGCACTCAATCGATATTAAATTCCAAAATTGAAATGTGCATATAGTCGTAAATCTGTTGTGGGTTATGGATATCTTGAAAGATTGACTTCAATCTAATTTAACCAGTTATGTGATTTCTTTATCAATTAATTAAATAAACTAATTTAAATGTTTTATCTGATCAAAAGCTTCCAAAAACTGCAAATGAACACCAAAAAAGCTAGATTGATAAAGGAGTTCACTTGAAGGCTACGTCTCTAAATTCTCGAAAAGATAATCTATCTATTCAATGCCTAATGAAATAAAATTAACCCTTCAATAATGACTAATATACCTTTATACCTGCATAAGAGCTGATCTATGACTCAAGGAACTCTAAACAATACTAGAAACTACTCCAAGATTGATTTATGGATCCTCTGATTGCTTCCACAAAGTGATTTTCCTATGAAAATGTGACCTTTAAACACCTACAATAGAAAATATATAACACTTCATGTAAAAAGAAGACCACCATTGTCTTATGCTCTGAATTTCAAGAAACTTTTATTTTTACACCAAGTCTTGAAAGTGCCTCTAAGTGCCTCAAAACTTAAGATGAATGTTTGTTTCCCTGTTCATTGGTTACTGATCTACGCATTGTCTATGTTTGAATGCCAGCGATCTCATGTTTTCAACTTTGAGCCCCTCCAGGTGATTTGGTGAGCTCGAGGGTGCTAGTTGGGAAAATTCGTTTTCATATCTCGCCTCCATTTTCGTTGGGCTTATTATAGATTTATGGGGAAAATATCCCACATTTCCCACATAAGGATTTGGATGGGCATTTAAATGTTGATCACCCCACCTATTTATATGTGGCTAAAGCCACACCCAAACCCCTTTTTAGATGGCCACATATTTGTGGCGAGCTTTCGATGTCTAGTTTTATCGGCCCCTCCGGGATCCGGTTGAGTTGTAGATTTTGGTTTGGTTTGAATTCTCATTTCATTGGCTATGTGCATTATAATAGTTATATGTCGGTATTAACGTCGAGCTATCTGGTTGGTGCACACTATCAAGTTAGGGATATGCCCAATGCATTGGGCATTGTTGTGGTTTGTTTGAATTGCCTAAGTCAAGGGTTGTGCATTGTTCATTATGATCCCGCCGAGCTTGTAGATTAAACTACCCAAACAAGATAGAGATAAGCCCAAGAAGTATTGATCCATAGGGATCCAAAAATAACTCTACTTCATCAAAAACATTCAGTAAAAAGAAGAAAAAAACAATAAAATGGAGGTTCTTTCTTTTAAGTAACAGGACCGCCACCCTATACAGGGAAGTAGTTACATAACTACCACCAAATAGGGTGGCAGTCCCCCAGACCACCGGTGCCTTGCACAGGTGGTGGTCTTGGCCATTACGGATAGAAAACAAAATTTGAAACAAACAACCTCCGAATTTGAAAGGATGTTTGTTTCTCTTCTCCTTCATGACCTTTCCCATTCTCCGAGTGCACAAGAGGACATTAAAAATCTATAAATACATGATTGTAGAAGTGTAGAAGGGCATTGGAAGAATGATATTAAGTGAGCAAGAAGACTGAGTGTTGGAAATTGTATTTTGTAGAAGAAAGGAGTGGTGAGATAGAGCAAGCAAGTAATTGAAAGGAAGTGTTGAGATATTATCTACTTTCCTTTCATACTTATTGTAATTTGTACTTATTTTTTTGAATTGGCCAATAGAAGTGGGAAGAAAGAGCAATTTCCCTTCCTGATTGGTTTGTCCTCCATTGGAGGTTTTCCAGGATAAAATTGTTGGTGTTATGAGATTATATTTTTCCTTTACTATAATTGTTGATTGCTACGCCCTTAATCATATAGCCGACTTGTGGCTATCATAACTTCTTATCATTATGTATTTCTTTCATAAATGTTATATTTTCATTAGTGGGTCGGCCTTGGTGTTGGCCATAACATAGGAATAGTATATATAGAGGTTATTAGGTAGTATTTGATCATCATTGGAGCATTTGAGTATTATTGTATGGTTTGGAGGTTGCCCCCTCGAAGTGGCGTAGCTATTATTATTGCATATTGAGATCATTATTCTGGAATATTGTGTTATTGGGTGTTATATTTCTGCTCATGATCTGAATTATACAAGTAATTTCATTACAAGTGGTATCAGAGCTTGAACTCGGCCAACACTGCGTCAAACCCTAATTTTGAAGGTTCGTCCATATCTCAACATCGATGAGAATTTTTCGCAAAATTTTTTTTTGGTGTGGCGAAATCAGTCAAGTAAGCTTCCCTCAAAATTTTAATACTTTTTGACTTTTTTTGCAAAATTTATAGCGGTTTTATGTTTTTTCATAATTCGGCTACATAGGGTGAAATTTGTGGAATTTTTCAAATTTATTTACATTTCCAGAAAGAAGATTAAAAATCAGTTTGAGTTCGTTCTTTGAGTTTTATAAAATTTGGCCGAATTCCTATTGAAATATGAAACCCTAAATTTCGACCTTGATCCTTAAATCTTACTATTTTGGGGCATCATGGCTGGGCCTTCGACAAGAGGAAAAAAGAATTCCATCACTCTGAGTAAAACCCCTGATAAGGATGAGATAATAGTTGAGGAGTTAGAGTCAGAAGGGGTAGCTACAGAGTCCTCAGGGTTAGGGTTTACTTCAACTGACCATAAGGTCAGCTATCTTGAGTTAGAGTTGCGAAACCTTGAAAGTAGAGTGGCCAGCAAAAAAGATGTAGAAAAGATTGGACAACGATTGGAGGATTTCATTCAACAATTTAGCTACAATATCATGGGTCATCATAGCATTCCTAATGAGCCACAACTCAATCATACTCACACTAACCATGGTGGATCTGCAAACATGACCAATCCAAATACAAACACTTTACAAGCCCGTCACATGCTTCCAAAAGTGGAAATGCGTAAGTTTGATGGAAAGGATCCACTCAATTGGATTAACCAGATGGAGAATTTCTTTGATCTTCATCAGATTCCATTGGGACAAAAGGTTACCATGGCATCATTGTATCTGGAACCTGACCAATTCATTTGGTATCGATGGTTATGTGCTCAAAGGAAAAAGAGTGGCTTCAATGTTACATGGACAGTATTCACCGAAGAGTTGCAATTGCACTATAGTTCTAGTGTGTCAGAGAATTATTTCAGCCAATTAGCAAAGCTCAGACAAACAGGAACAGTCAAAGATTACATCCATCAATTCCAAAACCTTTCCTTACGGGTGGAAAATATTCCTGAAGATAATTTGAATGACTTATTTCTTGGGGGTCTTAAAGAACAAATTGAGACTGAGGTGCGTATGTTTAATCCTCATAAGGTTTCAGACTCTATGATCATGGCACGTAGGGCAGAGGAAAAATTTCTTTCAAGTCGGAAACAAACTGTCAGTACTATCAGAGATCGTAGCACCCTTCCACCATCATTCCCTCGGCCAGTGAGACTGACACCTCAACAAATTGAAGAAAAGAGAGCCAAAGGGTTATGTTTTAATTGTGACAACAAATTTGGACCAGGACATAAGTGTGCGGAAAAGAAGTTGTTCTACATTGAGGGACCTACTGAAGAAGAAGAAAATGAAGAAGATGAAGAGGTAGAGCCAGAGGAGGAATTAGGAGATTCCCAACCAACAATATCATGCCATGTAATTTCTGGTATTAGCACTCCCCAAACTCTCAAAGTAGTTGGATTCTTAAAAAAACAGAGGGTAACAATATTGATTGATTCGGGAAGTACTCATAATTTCATCAATCATAAGTTAGCGGTACGCTTGAACTGCTTTGTTTATCCAGCTCCAGAATGTCAAGTCATGATTGCTGATGGGAAAATTGTTAGTTGTTCAGGAAAATGCCATAACATTAATCTCACCATGGGAGATTACTTGCTAACTAGCAATATGTATGCCATTGCCATGGGAGGAGCAGACATTGTGTTAGGAGTTCAATGGCTTACCACCTTGGGAACCATTGAAATGAATTTCCAAGAGTTGTTCATGCAATTTTAGTCAGAAGGGAGGAATTTTAAACTAAAAGGACTAAGAGCAAAATCCCCATGAGATGGTAAGTTCTCATCAGATGCAAAAATTGCTTAGAAAGGGTGCAGAAGGGTTTGTGGCACAACTATTTTCATTGGAAGCACATCATTCCAATACATTTATACCCATGAGATATGCAAGCAATTATAGATGAGCACTCGGGGTTTTGGAGAAATGCCCAAGGGTTTGCCTCCGAAAAGAGACCATGACCATGCCATCCAGCTAGTACCAGGGAGTCAACCACCCAACATCAGACCTTATAGGTACCCCTATATGCAAAAGAGTGAGATTGAGAAGATAGTTCAAGAGATGTTAGAAGCAGGACTTATTCGTCATAGTCAAAGTGCTTACTCTTCTCCTGTAGTGATGGTACGGAAAAAGATGACAATTGGCGCATGTGTCCAGATTACAGGGAACTCAATAAGTACACAGTTAAAGATAAGTTTCCTATTCCTGTAATTGATGATTTGCTAGATGAGTTACATGGTGTTGTTTACTTTACAAAACTTGATCTTCGTTCTGGATATCATCAGATTAGAATCAAGGATGAAGATATTCATAAAACAGCCTTCAGGACACATGAAGGACACTATGAGTTCTTGGTAATGCCTTTTGGACTAACAAATGCACCCTCTACATTTCAAAGCTTGATGAATTCAATATTTAAGCCATTTCTTGAAAGTTTGTTTTAGTGTTCTTTGATGATATATTAATCTATAGTAAAACATGGGAGGAACACCTGCATCATGTAAATAAAGTGTTGGAAACTCTTGAACAACATCAAATTTATGCAAAGCCTTCTAAGTGTTCTTTTGGTGTCAAGGAGGTTGAATATCTGGGTCATATTGTCTCTTATGAAGGTGTTAAAGTGGATCCTAACAAGATAAAAGCCATGCTTGAATGGAAGGTTCCCAAAACCCTAAAAAATCTCTCGAGGATTTTTGGGGCTTACAGGTTATTATCGTAGATTTGTAAGGAATTATGGCAGCATCGTAGCACCACTCACAGCTTTATTGAAGAAGGACTCTTTCCATTGGAATGAGCAAGCTACTATGGCCTTTGAGAAGTTGAAGGAGGCCATGTGCACCACTCCAGTTCTAGCCACCCCAGATTTTTCAAAAACATTCATTGTTGAATGTGATGCTTCAGGGTATGGGATGGGGGCAGTACTCATGCAAGAAGGGCGACCCATTGCTTTCGAGAGCCATCAATTCAAAGGTAAGAATATCTCTAAACCAGTTTATGAGAAAGAAATGTTAGCAATACTTCATGCAGTGAAACAATGGAGACCATATCTAATGGGACGACATTTCAAAGTAAAGACAGATCATGATAGTTTGAAATAAATGTTGGGGTATGATTTTGAGATAATATACAAGAAAGGGAAAGAGAATGTAGTTGTTGATGCTTTATCTCGGAAGGATGAATCTTCCCAGGCATTGTTATATGCCATATCTGTATTACAGGAGGATTGGATAGAGGATGCAAGGTCTGAATGGAAAAATGACCCAGGTACACAAAATCTCATTCAAAATCTCCAACAAGATCCAAACATGTCAGAAAAATTTTATGGAAAGGAGATGTTTTATGGTATAAAGATAGATTATATCTATGTAAGAATTCAATCCTTAAAAATAGGGTTCTATCTGAGCTCCATGCTTCTCCAGTAGGGGGTCATTCTGGCTTCTTAAAGACTTATCATCGTATCAAGCATGATTTTTTCTAGGAAGGGTTAAAAGGAGATGTACAAAATTTTGTGGCAGAATGCATGGTTTGTCAGCAAAATAAGGGCGAAACAATTAAGTCCCCAGGTCTTTTACAACCTCTATCTATTCCTAGCCAGAGGTGGGAAGAGGTGTCTATGGACTTCATCACAGGATTGCCTAAATCAGAAGGTAAAAATGTAATCATGGTGGTGGTGGATAGACTCACCAAATATGCCCATTTTTGTGCTTTATCACATCCATTTGTTGCATGAGTACAATAGCAACGGCCTTCAGGGATACAATTCAGAAGCTACATGGGACACCAAAGATTATAGTAAGTGATCGAGACCCTATCTTTACTAGTAATTTTTAGACTGACTTGTTCTCATGCTTGGGCACACAACTAGCTCGTAGTTCCTCTTATCATCCCGATCGATGGGCAAACAGAGGTGGTAAACAAGTGCTTGGAGGGATATCTTCGTTGTTTTACATCAGATAAGCAAGCGAGCTGGGTCCAATGGTTGCCGCTGGCAGAATGGTGGTATAACACCTCCTTTCATACTTCATCTAAAATGTCTCCTTTCTTGGCATTATATGGGTATCATCCACCATCTATCACTTCATCTTTGAGAGTCCAGCCAAAGGTTCAAGCAGTTGAAGAACATATTCAACACCAACAAGAGGTGCTTTGTAGTCTCAGGGATAATTTGTCCATGTCACAAAACCGCATGAAGCAGCAGGCAGACCAACATCGTAGTGAAAGACATTTTGAAGTCGGTGATTGGGTTTTTGTGCGTTTACAACCATATAAGCAAATGTCCTTAAAACAACACAAAAAGGATAACAAGCTTTCACCTAAATATTATGGTCCTTATCAAGTGTTACAGAAGATTGGCAATGTAGCATACAAACTGGAACTTCCTCCAACTACTCGAATTCATCCAGTATTCCATGTATCTTGCCTAAAGAAGGTAATTGGACAGACAATATCAACCCAGACAGTGTTACCAGAGCTTGATGAAGAGGGCAGAATCATCCTGGAACCAGAATGCATCCTTCAAACACGCACTAAGAGGTTGAGGACAAGGGTCATCACTGAGTATTTGATCAAGTGGAAAAATCTAGACAATGAAGACGCAACTTGGGAGGATGCAAATTTCCTGCAGCAGCATCCAGATCTTCTCAACATTGGGGACAATGTTGCTTTGAAGGGGAGGGGCATGCTACGCCCTTAATCATATAGCCGACTTGTGGCTATCATAACTTCTTATCATTATGTATTTCTTTCATAAATGTTATATTTTCATTAGTGGGTCGGCCTTGGTGTTGGCCATAACATAGGAATAGTATACATAGAGGTTATTAGGTAGTATTTGATCATCATTGGAGCATTTGAGTATTATTGTATGGTTTGGAGGTTACCCCCTCGAAGTGGCATAGCTATTATTATTGCATATTGAGATCATTATTACGGAATATTGTGTTATTGGGTGTTATATTTCTGCTCATGATTTGAATTATACAAGTAATTTCATTACATTGATTCTAAGCATAATAATAATTCATTCACTATCTCTGTTATTTTCTAATAGAAAGTAAAAAAGAACGATTAATTACAATTTTGTGAATAATTCCAAAGTTGAAGAGTTTGGATAATTTTAGTATTAGAGCTAACAAGTATCCAGGATTGTGGTATTTCATTCTTGAATTTGTATCACGGTGACAAGATCTAAATCCAAAGAAGATTTATCTTATTATCCAGAGATTTCTACAAAGAAGTGGAAAAAGAGAATTTAGGGAGAAATGGAGGAAGAGAACTTGGTCCATAGAATCAAGATGCTAGAGACCATGATGGATAGGATGTTTAGGAGGCAAGAGGAACTTGTAGATTTGCAGAAGACAACTTCCATCAAGCAAGACTCCATGGACTTGGTGATTTGAGGCTTATCGGAAAAGTTTGGTATAGGCAAGAGCCACCATAAGGATGATTATGGGGAAGAGCATGAAGAAGAGACTTCTAACACAAGAGAAAAGGTAAAATTTGAACATGCTCCTTTTAAAGTTGAGACTAAAGTCAAAATCAAAAGCTTTGAAGGACAAGTAGATGCAGAGTTACTTGATAAATGGTTGAAACAGTTAGAAGTCTATTTTAGCATCCATAATGTCACTGAGGCACAAAGGATCACCTTTGCACATCTCAAAATGGAGGGACATGCTCTATTTTGGTGGGAAACTCACCTAACTACTTGTGAAAAGAAGAAGTATCCTATTGTGAAGTCTTGGCAAGAATTTAAGGAATTACTTAGAGCTAACTTCTATCCTATTGGCCATAAAACTAACCAAATGATTAAATGGTAGTATTTTAGACAAGGTAGTGGTCAAAGTGTGCAGGACTATACCACGGAGTTTTAGAGGCAAGCCATGTTGCTAAACATGGATTTGGAGGATGAGGATATTTTGACCAAATACTTGGGAGGACTTCACACTCACCTTTGAAGAAAATTCATCTCCACAAAGCCCAAGGATCTCAATGAAGCATGTGTACAGGCATACTACATAGATGATGAGAAAAAGCAAGGAGAAGCAGAGCCAAGGGTAAAACAATGACAAATCAGCTGAAAAAAGAATAATGGGAAAACAAGTAACAAGGGTAAGTGGAAAGGAAAAGGTAAACAAGATGCCACTACTTTAAATACTTGTAAAGATCCCAATAATTTTTGCAAGAATTGTGATATCAATGGTCATACTGACGCTACATGTTGGAAGTTGCATCTGGAATTACATCTGAAGAACCAAACCAAGGACTCCAAGATGTCCATGACAAGTGTAAAGACAGAAGGGGAGGTGGAAATCGAAGATAAATTTGATGTAGATGAAAGGCTTAGATGCACGGCCACCAACATGGACAATGAAGAGGAGATGAGTAGACTATTCCAAATCAAAATATAGATTAAGAGAACTAAGATAAATTCTTTTGTTGATATAGGTTCTCAATCTAACTTGATTTTAGACAGTTTTAAAGAATCTTTGTCTTGAGACTTACGAGCATCTACACCCTTATCCTTTAGGTTGGGTGAAGAAGGGTGTTGAAATTCAGGTAACAAGAAGATGTAAGGTCAAGCTTGGGATAAATTCCCAATATATAGATGTTTTTGAAGATGGCATTATTCCACTTGATGCTTTTGATGTTGTATTCATAATTCCTTACTTGTATGTTAGGGATGCTATATTTATGAGAAGGGAAAACTGGTATAGATGGGTCAAGGATGGGATCAGCTACAACATCCGGGCACACCAGTGTAAGACACAGTTACTATGGTAAGTGCTAACCAAGCAAAACAAATTATTCAGGAAAATCATAATCAGTTTTGTTTACTTTTGTTAAAAGATAAACAAGATGGGGTAGAAGTTTCAGATATTTCTAACCAAGGAAAACCAGATTTGGATAGTATTATTCAGTCTTTTTAGGAATTATTTCAGGATCCTAGTGGATTACCACCAAAATGGGAAGTAGAGCATGAGATTTAGCTATTGCCAGAGTCACCTCTACCGAACATCGAGTTGTATAGGCAATCCTTTCTTGAGATTACTAAAGTAAAGAAACAACTCCAGGAACTAATAGACCAAGGGGTGATACGTCCGAGCACCTCACTATGCGGTTCACCTATTGTGATTGTGCCAAAGAAGGATGGTTCTTGGAGAATGTGCATTGACTACCATGATTTGAACAAGATCACCATAAAGAATAGATATCCACTTCCCCACATAGATGATCTCTTGGACCAGCTTCAACATGCCAAATTTTTCAGAAAGTTAGATCTCAAGTTAGGTTATTACCAAGTCAGGATGAAGGAGGAGGATATATGGAAGACTGCCTTCAAAACAAAATAGGGTGTGTATGAATGGTTAGTACTTCCTTTTGGATTATGCAATGTACCCACTACATTTATGAGATTAATGAATGATGTATTATGGGATTTCATATATTCATGTTTCATTGTATATCTAGATGATATCTTGATTTTTAGTGCCACATGGGAAGAGCATCTACCGCATTTGCAGCAAGTCTTCCAAGTTCTCATGGAGAAACAACTGCTTTGTAATATGAAGAAATGTGAATTTTACAAATAGTCACTTGTCTATCTTGGGCATGTGGTTGGAGGAGGAGAGCTACGATTGGATCCAAAGAAGGTGGAAGCCATCACAAATTGGCCAACACCAACAGGAGCCACAGAGACTAGAAGTTTTGTGGGAGTAATATAGTACATGCAGAAATTTATTTGGGTTTCTTGGTAATTGTAGAACCTCTACACATAGTGGACACAAAGAGTAAGAGTTTTGACTGGGGTAAGGAACAAGACAAATCCTTTGAGTTATTGAATTACAATATTAGTCATGCTCCAATACTTCCTCTTCCTAGTTTACAGTAGCCTTTTGAAGTAGAGACAGATGCCAGTGATTACGCTATGGGCACAATGTTGCTTCAAGGAGGTAAACCTGTATGTTATCATTATGAAACCTTCACTTCAAAAATTAAAGGATATTCAGTATATGATAAATAAATGTATGCACTAGTTCAGGCAATTAAAAATGGAAACATTATTTGTTGGGTAAAGAAACTATTGTGCACACTGACCACAAACCTCTCTAGTATTTGCAAGCACAGTCTAAATTACAGCAGGCAAGGCACTACAAATGGATGGGGTTTCTTCAGCAGTTCCATCTGGTGATTAAATACAAGAAGGGTAGTACAAACTTGGTGGCAGACATGTTATCTAGGCCACCCACATAGGAAAAGTTCTCCTGTTTGGCCACCATCTCTCAGATCGAGCCCTTCACGAAGGAAGCTTACGGGGAGGCATATGCCCAAGACAAATACTTTGGGGTGACATTTCAGAAGTTGCATTCCCAAGGGGCTGAAAAGACAGGATTGAATATTTTTATCTCAAGGACGGGAAGCTCTACCGATGGGGAAAACTTTGTGTACTTAACGAAGAAAGACTTCTATTGATGAGGGAAGAACATACCTCAAAAGTAGCGGGACATTTTGGTGTTGGTAAGACCCTAGCCCACTTGAAAAGGTATGTATATTGGCCCAACATGAAAGAGGAAGTATCAAAATTTATTTGTGGATGTAAATTTTGTTATACTAGCAAGCCTAAAACTAGGAAGGAAGGTTTGTATATGCCTTTACCGGTACCTACTCATCCGTGGGAGGAAATTTCTATGGATTTTGTAGGAGGGTTACCTATGTCTAAACATGGCCATGACTATCTCTATGTTGTTGTTGATAGATTCAGTAAAATGTGTATTCTTATGGCATGTAAAAAGACAAACAAAAGCACATGAGGCAAAGCAAATTTTTTTTTGCTAATGTATGGGTGCATTTTGGTCTGCCAAATTCTATTGTCTCTGACAGAGATTCTACATTCTTGGGGAAGTTTTGGACTACTTTGTGGGACAAAATGGATACCAAAGTTACTGAGAGGAGCACAAATTTCTATCCACGATAGATGGACAAATAGAGGTGGTAAACAGGACTTTGGTACATGAGTTGATCATAGGGTATAACAATAAGTACCCAAGGACTTTGGACGATTCCTTTGCCTACAATCAGCATTCCTATAACTGGGTAGTACACACATCTACTATAAAGTCACCGTTTGAAGCATGTTTGGGATATCTACCTAAAAATCCACTAGACATAGCATGCAATGGACAAGAGGATGAGGAGGATACATGAGACATAGAGGTGACTAAAGCTAACAATTTCAATGAGAGGATCCGGAAAATCCATCTCAAGGTCAAAGAATAACTAGAGAAATCTCAAGAAAAGTACAAAGCTAGGCACGATCAACATAGGAGGGAACACAAGCTTCATGTTGGAGATAAAGTTTGGCTTTACTTGAGTAAGGAGAGATTACAAGTTCAAGCACTAAAGCTCAAGCCACTACGATATGGAGCCTTCACCATATTGGAGCATGTTGGAGAAAATGCTTTTTGACTTGATTTTCCATCATTTATGAGGATGTACTCTATAGTAAACTACAAAAACTTACACCTATATGAGCCATCCATGCTAGATGAAGATGAAGAATTGCAGTTGCTACCTTCCATTGAGGATTGCATCTTGGACTCACAAGGATAATTGGAGGAGGATGTAGTACTAAAACGAAAGGTCAGAGAGACTAGAAGAGGTCCACAGGAGTCTTGGTAGATCAAACTGAAAGGAAAGACACCAAGCCAGGCCTGGTGGTGCTCGAAGCAATAAGCGAGGGAATTATTTCCTCATCTACTCCCCCACTAAGCTTTTGTGGGACAAAAATCCTCCTAAGAAGTGGAGGTGTGATCCATAGGGATCCAAAAATAACTCTACTTCATCGGAAACAATCAACACAAAGAAGAAAAAAACAATAAAATTGAGGTTTTGTCTTTTAAGTAACATGACCGCCGCCCTATGTAGGGTGGAAATTATAGAACCACCACCAAGCAGGGCAGTAGTCCTGGCCATTACAGACAAAAACAAAATTCAAAACGAACAACCTGTGAATTTGAAAGGATGTTTGTTTCTCTTCTCCTTCATGACCTTTCCCATTCTCCAGTGCATGGGAGGACATGAGAAAGGCTATAAATACATGATTGTAGAAGTGTAGAAGGGCATCGGAAGCATGAGAGCAAGTGAGCAAGAAGACTGAGTGCTGGAAATTGTATTTTGTAGAAGAAAGGAGTGGTGAGACAGAGCAAGCAAGTAATTGAAAGGAAGTGTTGAGATATTATCTACTTTCCTTTCATACTTATTGTAATTTTGTACTTGTTGTTTTGAATTGGCCAATAGAAGTGGGAAGAAAGAGAAATTGCCCTTCCCGATTAGTTTTTCCTCCATTGGAGGTTTTCCATGATAAAAGTGTTGGTGATATGAGCTTATATTCTTTCCTTTACTACAATTGTTGATTCTAAGCACAATAATAATTCATTCACTAGCTATCTTTGTTATTTTCTAATAGAAAGTAAACAACAGTGATTAATTGTGATTTTGTGAATAATTCCAAAGTTGAAGAGTTTACAGATCAAGTATGGAATATCAATGGCCAAATAGATAAGGCCCGATAATTGTGGTAAATAGTGATCAACTCGATGGGGAGTTGATCACCCCACCGAGATAATATGTACCTCATATGAGCTCTGCAAAACAAAATTAGAGTCTGTAATGCAAATTATAAACTATCCAATATAATAGTCCCACATTGGGAAAGTTAGAGAGAATAAGTGGAAATATAATCGAAAATATGATATTGATAATATGAAAAGGTGGTAAAGGCACCCCTCCTACAAAAGAGTGTGTCAAACCTGGTTGAGGGCCCCTAGCCAATAAAAAGTAGGGCCCACAAAATTTTTGTTCTTCAAAGACCGGAGGAATTCAAACACGAAATTTTACCTTTTTCATCTTTTACCATTTTTACCACATGTCACGTCTAGATTAGACTGTTGACCAATTTCAACCCGAACTTTAACCCGCAATATATTTTGCATACAAGCTCCATCTTTTGAGTTCCACCTATCAACGGAAAGCTCTCAATATGTTTTACAGGCCGCCAATGGTTTAGGGGTATTTAGTGAAGATATGTACACTTAAAATCCTTCGGATCAATAAATTTTAGACCTTAGGGATAGTGAACTCGATAGTGAATTAGGTAAGAGGATCAAATGCAAACAAGAATGAATTGCTCGAAGTATTACAAACACAAATTTTGGGACCTTATGGAAGACTTTTGAGCTTTTAATATCCATTCCATTCCAAGAAAAGGAAATGAAGTCATTCTTTGATAGAATGGCTACGATTGGAGAAAAATTTGATGTTGTTGAGAATTTTAAGAGAGAAAAGGTACAACCACATATTACGGTGATTGTGAGACCTTATATACTAGAAAATGATGTGAATTGGTCAGTGTTTCAAAGTGAACAACATATTTTCAATTTCATTCAAGAAGAGGTTGATTTTTCTTCAAGAAACCAAGACAAATTGTAGAAGCAATATGGGGACCAAGTTGCTCAATTCAAGTAAAATAAGTTATCCAAGGTCCTAATGACCTTGGAATTCATTTTCAATCTCAATGACCAATTTAGAAAAGAAAAGGAAAACATAATGGTTAAGGGTGAATATTCATAACCCATCTCAGTCGGTGAAGGAAATTGCTTCAGATTGGTAAAGTAAGCACTCCACAAGAAAAATATGCTTTTGTAGAACTTTTCAAGAATTTTCTGATATTTTTGCATGGAGCTATGAATACCTTAGAGGTTTTGATCCTAACTTATCTCATCACACCATTGATTTGGATTCAACTATCAAACCTATCAGAAAAAAATAAAGGCCTTTCAATCCACATATTGAACCCCTGATGAAGAAGGAATTGAACAAGTTAATTGAAGAAAACATCATTTTTCCCATCAAGCATTCATCTTGGGTTGTTAATTTAGTTCCAGTGCAGAAAAGGAATGGAGAAATCAAATTATGTGTTGATTTCATAGATTTGAACAAGGCTTCCCTAAAAGATCATTACCCTTGCCCTCTATGGAACAAATATTACAAATGGTAGTTGTTGGAGCTCAAAATTGCACCCATCCTAAATCACAAGAATCTAGGGATTTGAGGCAACATGGGACTATCTCCAAGTTGTGGGACTCAAACTGAGACAAACCTCCAGAGAAGGCCAACTTCCTCTACTTACTTCTAACACTAAACTACTCCTAGGAATGGAAATTTAACTAACTCTACTCTAACATTCCAAGGGACTAGGGTGAGAAGGAGATGCATAAAAATAAATCCTAAACTAGAGAAGGTGATAACACCATAAATAAGGGGAAAGATACTTGAAAGATATAAAATGAGAGAAAATGATGATGAAGAGGGCTGAAACGATGGCCATAGTTTAAAACAACATCTAAATTCTCACTTTCATCATGCACAATAGATATAGATTCTAAGAAAACACACACGACATACCCGAGAATGAATCAAAAGGCAATAAGACATAATAAAATATCAGCTAAGGAAGGAAAAATCCACAAAACAAATGATTTTATTATTTTAAGATTATGCATGAGATCATTACAACGAAGGAAGAAGATGTAAAAATTCAAAAATCGTGATCCAAGGCGTACAAATCTTAGAATACTTTTGCAACATTAAAAATGATTCCCTTGCCTTCCCAAAGTATCCAATATTAAAATTGAGCATCATTTTACAATATATAGAAAGTGGAATAAGAAGAAGAAGAAGAAGAAAATTAGAGGAAAATTTGAATTCCTCCCTCCATCCATTGACCATTTCCATTAAATTTTCTAAAAATATTTTAGCACCTCTATAAATCCACTTCCCCATGCCTTTTGCCTTGCTGAAGAAGAAATGGGCACCCATACTACATTAAATTCTAGTGGTTGCGCCACCTAGAACAATACCTTTACATGTTGGGGACATCTTCCTCTGCTTTGCCCACCTACCTTGATTTGATTCAATAAATATGATTCTATTGCATAGGGGACATTAATATTTTTCCAATGATACAAGATTTTTGAAAATCAGATCATTAGGTTGAAAATTTCATTCATTTTTAGCTCCGCATGGAAATCTACCATTTTTTTTGGTACATGGCTTTCTCGAGGATCATCGGCTTTTACTTTGGCCATGGATTTCTCTTTTAGTTTACGCAGCTCTTTCACTTCCATGGTTTCATCTAGTATCCTACGGCTATTTTTTTTTGGTGTGGATTTTTAGTCTTGTGTGGATCCTTTGGATGGTACCCGCAGATTTCTCATTGTAGTGTAGTATGCCTTCTTCACTCCATAGAATTACTAACTCCTCCACGTCATCCTACAACTTCTAGTTATGTGTGGCTTTTCCTACTTTATCCCCGGCTCATTTAAATATCTTTGTGGCTTGTTCTTTCCTTCTCAGGTTCACATACCTCATCTCGCGGCTTTATAAGTTGTTCTATTTTTTAAAGGGTGTTAAATGGATAACATTTTTGTGACTCATAGGGGTCATCTACCTACTAGATGAGTTGATTAGTAGCCTTGAAGCATCCATTGGGCATGGAGTCAGCTTGATAACCATGAAAACGATCTAAAACTTGAAGAACACACCCCTGAATCTGCTTGAAGCACTGTTGGACCTAAAACTGATATGAAGCTTGCATTAACCAACTCATTACAAAATTTTCTGAATTAAGGTTTTATGAGAGTGAAAAATTGTTCTGAATCTGAAATTTCACTTGTTTCCTCTGCAATTATGTTGGGATGAAGAATGAACATCTAAGACTATCCCAAAATCTGAATTCTGCCAAGTATGAAGAGCTGAACTGAACTAATTTCTTGGCAAGTATGAAACATTGCAGAGTTTAGGAACACATGTTGATTTGGAGTGCACTTGGAAATTTTGTTTAAATTTGTTTTCCCTTATGAACACTACCACTTCCAATGAATTGTGCAAGATAAAAAAAACACCACAACACACTATGTACAAAAGAGGAAAATCATACATGCCCCAAGTGGGACATGTAGAGTGTGCACAAGAACTTCTTCTGCTAAAAAAACCTACTCCTACCCTACTCTAACCAGAGACAAGGAAAGATCAAACAAATCCTACACCTGGCAGGGAGAATTTTCTTCCTTCCTCAATAATTTATACCATGTGACTTATTTTGAAATCAACATGGCCAACAATAAGAGTGAAAATATGACAAGAGGCTGATCTTCTACTCGCTTGTCAAGGTATCAACTGGAAACAAGAAAAATACCTCTTTTAGCTACTTTTCATTTGATTTGAAGAGGCATTGCATCTGATCCTTGGAACTATGAAGCTCATCCTCATGCTCGGATGTGAACACGACCAGTTTTGACTCCTCCTTTGGATCCAATGAAGCCAGATACTTGATGGGGAAAGGTCTAATATGTTGAATGCGCCATTTCTTTGAATCCTAACTTCAACAATGAAATCTTCTTGCAAATGTTCCTGGAAAAGTTGACTATTTACAAGATGATTTATATCTTTTTGTTCCTCTAAAAATAGTAGATCTCTCGCCTTGATTACTGATTTAGAAGTGGTTTCATCATTGTTCTCTTCTTTCCCCTTGTCTAATGTGAAACATGGAAGACCAAAATCCTCAAATTATGATTCAAGAGGATTGTTATAAATAACATAATATTCTTGAATGTTCTTCTCCATGATGATAGGATCTTAGTGTTGAGGGATAGATGGTGGGGCAAAAAAAGTGATCAATTCAATGGGATCTTCCTCACCAATTTTATCCTCCAAATCGATAAGAAATCAGCCTCTTCACTATCCATCTATGCCAAGGACTCTTCTTCCTTCATGATGCCCTTTGAATTTGCAATATGTTCATCATGATTCTCCTCCTCCTTAAGCATGAAGTTTGGGAGCTCAATCTCATCCCAAAAAACATATTTTTGGAAGTATGAAGTGAGAGAAGGATTTGAATTCTCTCTTTATGACATTCTTTGTACACAAGACCTCGAATCTATTTTATCTTCCTCGATATGCCCCTCTTCTTATGGATTTGGAGATGATTCTTCTCCTTCCGATGATTTTGCAATTTGTGAGTGATCAACGACCTATGAGAATATAATTCCCATGTGTACATTGCACTCGAGTAAAGGGACCGTTGGTCATCATCTTCTTATCTTTGTTCTTATCCGTTTGCAAAATCATCCTTCACCACCTGTTTTGAAACTCAACCTCTACTAAAGGCTTAATATTTATTGGAATTTGAGTGATATTTAATCTTACATCCCACTCTTTTGAGTTTTTGCAAGCTCATTTTTGCTAGGCTCCTTAGTTTTCTTCCCTCCTTTACTGGTTTTATGATTTTCTTTTCCCCAAAATGGATTTGGGAAGGCAAGAGGAGGGGTTGGTTGAGATTCGACTAGTTTTTACATTATTTGTGGTGGAAGGGAAGGTTTAACCTCTTCATTTTGTGGAGGGGATGAATTTTTAGAAGGGAAAAGGGTAGAGAAATGAAGGTGGGATGGGAGGGAAGAATATGGAGAAGGGGGATTATCAATGGGAGTAGGTAGACAAAAAATAGGATCATGAGAAACAAGTTGCAATGGCATATGTTAGGGAATATGATTGGGAGGGTTGTAGGATGAAAGTGTAGGGTTACCCCATTGACAGGGCTGCCTAACACTAAATTGGTAAGCCTCCATTTCTTCAACCCACTCTGCAATATGTAGCATCATTTCAACCTAATTTTATATCTTATGTTGAGAACTAATCTATTTCAAAGTGAAAATCCTATCCATGGGTAGGGATTCCTAAAACCAATCGTGGTTTCCTTCACTGTACATGTAATTATAGCCTGTGATATGCTCATTTCCATATCTTTAATCAGCCTCTGGAAATCATATTCTTCCATGATATTGCCACCATCACCTATATAACCTTGTTCTTTATAAACATTTAGGTTACATGAATAACCACATGGGTCATTAGAGGTTGGGTTATACTAATATTTTTCATAATAGGGCTCATAAAACTAATTTTTGGAATGTTTTTTGTTGTTTCCAAATCACTACACCCTCCAAATGGCTAGAATGTGAACAAGACACTTGGTGTGATTGAAAAACATGGGATCACCTCTCAATATGTGGGACTTGGGCTTGAGGTGAACCTCGGAAAAGGTCAGCTTCCTCTTCCTAAACTAAGTGTGGTAATACTCTTAGTGTAATAAAATGGTTACCTATTCTTATGATAACATTTTCATGGGTTTTAGGGAAAGATATTTTCAAGAAACAAAAATATACTAGGGATGGTGATGCACCAAATAAAGGGTTTTTCCAGACTTAGGAAGGGTTAATTTGAAGAGGGTGTTGTGCACCACAAGTCAACTTCACCTACTGCAACTTAGAGAGGGTAAAAGAATACCATAGACTAGGAAGCATGTGTTCCCTTTCTTAAAATCAATCAAACAAAACAATCTCTTAGCATTCTAATGAAGAAGGATGAACTTGAGAAGGGTGAACAAGCACACAACTCAATTGCATGCACTTCTCGACCACTGATAAGCACGTAACTCCAAAGAACTGAAATAGATACTTGAACTTGCACATTATACCGCAAGCATGAGAAAGACATAAAGAATTATAGAAGGATGAAAGGACCAAGATTAGTCACAAAAAAACACTTTTATTACTTCAACAATGTGCACAATACATCATACGTTCATGAGAGGCGATGGTTATCAATACAATCTTGAAATGAGGCTTGAAAGTTTCCTCAACATACAAGAGCAACTTATAGAAGAAGAAGGATTCTTAAAAATATACACTTATCTCGTAAATCTAACTTGTCCAAATTGTTGGAATGAGCTTCTAACTTACATTTATAGAAAACCTCTATGAGAGAAGAGAGAAGAAATAATAAATTCCTTCCAAAATTGAAGGTACATGATGTTTTATTTATTACAGTTGGTTGAATCACTTGAGAAGGTTCCATCGGGTGCAATTAAATACCTATTGACCTAATCTTGAATTAATTAAAAGAATATTTAACTAAAATATTTTAATAATAATTATAAATATTATTAATAAAAATATTAATTTAATTGCATTATCACAAGGGCCCCCTAAAAAGTTGGGTTGTATGAAGAGGGGGGCCATGAAAATAGGGTCACACATAGCCCGACTCGGTGGTTGGCTCACCAAACCAACTCACCGAGTTAGGATTGAGCTTTGTCTCCTGTGAGCTTTGACTAAGTGTCGATCTCCTCACACTTAACAAACCCACCCAGCTTTAATTTGTTTTTGAGTTCAATCTCCTATGGCTCACACCAAGCCGACCTCCACGAGCCTTACATAGGCCATATCTCGGCTCATATCAGGATTCCTTCACTACCAAATCATCTATCTTAGCTCCTACTATCGATGTGCTAACCTCCACAATCCGACCTTGGCTCTAGTGAACATGACTCAACCAACACGCTCTTTTCATGAGATCATTTCTTCATACGGGTAACTCGACCATTATTCTCTCCTCGTGACGGGTCATAGTTCATGTGAGCTTAACCCCGAGTTGACCCCATTGGTCATTTCTAAGAGCTCCCACCGCTCTACAGGATTCATCCTCACAGTATGACAATAGAGTTGATGTTCACAAATCTCACACAAGCTTCCCTCTAAGCTCTCAACAACCTCCCTAGCACATGTATAGCTTGTGAATTGGTTCCATACAAGATTCAAATTCACATATAATTCAAGATTGAACTCATTTTCTCACATACCTCTTGTTCTCATCACCATGTCAAACCACTGTTGCCTTATTAACTCGGCGGTTGACAATTCGAGCATACGCATTAATTCTTTCCTTAGAGCTTTTTGCTGACTAATTCTTCTTGACATACCACCAAGATGTGACCTTCCACATCACTAACAAATCTCTAGATAACTCAAAGCAAGCTTAACCACATACTAACTCTTTGAATGCGTTAGCGCATGATTTGGCCAACCTGTATTTTTCCTTGTCAATTTCGCATCACAGCTTATTCTAGCTTAGGAACCCAGCCTACTGTCTTTCAAATATTGACATGGTTGTTTAGTCTTTGATCTCCACTTTTCCACCATCCTACGTAACTTTTAAGTTGGCTTTCCACCTTCACATCTCCACCTGGCCATAGCCTCCGAAATCCCCCCATCATGGAACCTTTACCTTAGCTTGACATCTCGTCATCATGGCTTGGCATTTCATCCCATCGGGCCCAACCTCCTCATATTCCCATGAGCTCTTAGATCTTTCACTAAGCTATCCCTCACTCAGTATTATCTCAGTCAACCGAGTTACCTCATTTCCTATCAAATGAGCTCACCAATTCACAAACAACTAGGCACGAGCTTGACTGGGTTGAGTGAGTTAGCTCTCATCAAGCTCTCCTTCATATTCAGCCCTGAAGTAGGAAAATTATCCCCTATCAATCGGGCATGGCCCTTCTCATTTGCATGAATCGAGTTCACCTATGAATCAACCTTCATGATTATTGTGTGCTCAATTCAAGCTCAAAGACAAGCTCTCATCCCCTACTAATACATTAGTGACTTGCTCATATATGATCTCTCGATCCGGCCTATGATCTCATGGATGAACTATAGAATTTTGATATTTGAGCTCCTAAATCCATTGAGATTCAAGTTTCAACTTAATTCATTACCTTGTTTGTGATCTTGTCGAGCTCAATCCTTCACCATGCAAGTATGTCAACTTTCTACTCCTATTATGACTTGAACTCAAAACTCCTCAAGTAAATACTTTCATCATGTAATAAGTATACAGAGTCAATTAAACTTGAAATTCCCGACTTGGTAATGTGTCATCTATGCATGAGCCACTATGTTTTTCATTACCGTTACAATTTATTCATCCATGGGCATCTTAACCTGATTCCATCCTCTTTCAAATTGCTTAATGAATGGCTTGAGTCGCAAAAATATGAATCAGTCTATTATTAACTCATCTTGAGCCACTAATCTGATCTTTGCACGAGCTCACTTTGTGATATTTCTTACTTGACCTATTCAATGTGAATTCATGTCAGTTCACCTAGCATCTTGCCGAGTTTCTCAATGAACTATCCTAAGCTCGATGTCCCCTAAGCCCACTGAATATGACCTTAGTCTGATTTACAAACTTTGTTATGCTTTATTGAAACTGAGGAGGTAATAGAAGCACAATAGGACCTTTGAAACATGATTTATCAATTTTAATAAATTTCTCACACTCCTTGGTGGAAAGTGGGCCCGCAGAGGCCAACCTCCGCACTACGAACAAACCCATTAACCTCTAAGACCCAAAATAGGAGAACACTCTGAAATGATCCCGAAATTTCACGTAGCACCATAGATGTGCCTTTAACAAAAAAATTCCTATAATGTCCCAAAATGCTTCATGAAAGGGCTTCCTGCTCCTAGGGTCCAATTGACCCGTGTTGTCAAATGTTTGTCCTAGGGGAAAAAATTTGATAACATTTTTGGTGACCTCTCGGGGATGATTACCTGTTAAGAATGATTCCAGTAGCCTTAAGTCATCCATTAGGAATGGAATTAATGTTGGAATTTTGAAAGTGATTTGATCTTCTATGATATATCCCAAGGTCTCCTTGGTATAGGTGGGAAAATTATTGAACCCGAGAAATTTTTTGAAACTTGGAACCTTTGTCTCCTTTGGAAACCTTCAACAATGATACAATGTGAAAAAACAACACAAAACACAACAAAAAGGAAAGAAAAACAATAGCAACACATAACAATGTGCCTAAGAATTTGGAGGAAAACTCCTAACTAAACTATACAGGGGTGGAATGATCTCAAAAGCAAGCTTTGAGATGTATCCCATTCACATGAATAGGCAGTTCTTCTCAATCGAGCCTAGACAAATGAAATGAATTCACCTATTTGAAACTTGTGATGATGTATGGCTTGCTCTAGAGAGTGTCAAACTTGGCATGTTTACCCGGTTCGGCCCAATCTTCGTCCCATTTGAGAACTAAATATCCTTCTTGAAAATGCCTTTCGGATGCCTTATTTTCAAAACATTTCTTAACATGAGCCTCGATAATGCTCCAAAGTCTTCATATCCTTTTTCGTACTTCTACCAAATTCATGAGTTCATAAAACCTAAGCTGTCGAGGATTGTTCTCCATAACTTCAAGCTGATGAGCTAACTCCAAAGAAGGTAACTCCAAGGAGACCGTAAGTTTTTCTTCTCTTCCATATAAAAGCATGAAAGGGGAATTTTTGATGGCCCTTTTAGGTGTGATCTGAACTACCCATAAGGTGGTCTTAAGATGTGTATGTCAAGTCCTCTGTTAGTCTTCATTATGTGCTTGATAATCCTTGTGAGGTTTTTGTTGTTGTACTCAGCCAATTTGTTTCCTTGTGGATAGTAATTGGACGAAGTCTTAAGGTAGAACCCATTCTTAACATCCCATTCACTTAGCTTCATACCAATAAAATCCATTGCATTGTCTGAAATGACTGTAAATGGAACACCAAACCTTGTCATTATGCCTTCTAATAAATCAAGAACTACCTTCTCATTTCTCTCCTTTAATGTTACTGCTTCTATCCATCGAGTAAAATAGTCTATTGTAGTAAGGACCCATTTATGTCCATCATTGGATGGAGGATTAATCATTCTAATGAAATCCAACCCCATTGAAAAAAGGGTTGATCCACTTGAATTGGATGCAAGTTGAAGAGTCATCAACTTTGTTTACCGGAGAAAAAGGCACATTCCTTACACTTCCTTACCCAGAGATGGGCATCTTTGAACAAATCCATCCAATAGTAGCTAGATCACATGATCTTGGTAGCATTTTTTCACCTAGAAAAATGTCCTCTAGATATGCCATTATGAAACTCTTCTAGTATCTTACTTACCTGTTCCGGTCCCACACACCAAAGGAGAACACCGTTCAAATTCTTTTAAAAGAGAACATTATCTACCAGAAAATATGGAATAGACTAAATATGGAAAGTATGTCATTGATTTTTTATCCATGTTCATAGGATATACTCCTAAGAAAAGGAAATTCTTCATTTTGAATAACCAAATTGACCGATCATCTCCCTCATCGGTGTTTAGGAGCGTCACATTTTCATCACCTTTTGATTCCATGTCTGCAACAAGTTGTTGACACAAACCTTTACCTCTGACAATTTTGGTAACTTTGATATGCACGTCATACTCTATCACCTTTTTGATCCATCCAACATGCTTTTCATTCATTTATTTTTTCAGGAAAAATTCCTTGACACCTGGATGAGACACCATTACATGAATTTTGTTGTTGGAAGACGTGCTTAAATTTATTTAAAGCTCAAATAACCACAAAGAATTTTTTTTCAATGAATGAATATTTGAGCTCATAGTCTTTGAGGGATTGACTAAAGAAAGTAATTGGTTGCTCCATCGTATTGTCATTTTGATGGGTAAGGATGCCCAAATTCTCTCTTAACCTACAAAAGCATAAATAATAAAGTCTTTATCAAACATGGGGTTCACCAACATGGGAGCTTTAGAAATGGATGTTTTCATGGCTTTGAAGCTCTCCCTTCCTTCATTTTTCCATGAGAATGCATATTTTTGTTTAGCATGGTTTTCAATGTCTTAGCCAATGTTGCAAATTGAGGGATGAATCTCTGCACAAAATTTATGATTCCTAGAAAACTCTAGAGACCCTTCTTGTGACTTGGGAGAGATAAGGACATAATTGAATGGATCCTAGATGGATCAATAGAAATTCCTTCCGCTGAAACAACATGCCCCAACAACTTTCCCTCATGCACTACAAAAATACATTTCTTGGGATTAAGTGAAACCCCAAATTCCCTACACCTTCGAAAAACCTTCCTTAGATGCATGATGTGGTCTTTTACATGCTTAGAATATACAATTATATCATCAAGGTAAACCAAGATGATATCGTTGATTAGTCTATTAAATGACATGTCCATGGCTCTTTGGAAAGTAGCCCGGAATTGGATAATTTGAATGACATTTTGTTGTAAGCATACATGCCCCACTTGGTAGTGAAAGCCATTTTGAATTGATCAGATTCTTGGACCAGAATTTGATTATAACCCAAATATCCATCAAGAAAAGAAAATATTTGAGCTCCTGCTACCATTTGAAGGATTTTCTCCATTAACAAAAGAGGATAATGATATTTCAACAAGGAACGATTCAAGTCCCTGAAATCCACACATAATTGAATCTCTTTGTTCTTCTTCCTTATGGGGACCAGATTGGCTACCCAAGAGGAATGCTTGATAGGAAAAATTATATAGGCCTCGATGAGTTTGGTTAGCTCCTTTCTCATTAGTGGCTCAATTTTGGGATTAATTAACCTCTGCTTCTGACGAACTAGCTTGGCATTAGGATCTAGTTCGATGGTATGTTATGCTAGACCTAGATAAAAACCATGTAGGTATTTGTAGATCCATGCAAAAATGTCATGATACTCTTGAAATTTTTGATGAAAGCTTCTTTCTCTTTGGAAGTGCATACTTTTCTCGATCTTTAGAAACTTTTCATTTGCTACCTCAACTTCCTCAAAATCTTCTTCTTTGACCACCATGTTATAGATTTGTCTTTTGGCTTGATCATCTGAATTGAAAAATGGATTCAAGAGTAACCAAACCTTTTGGTGGCTTTTTTCTCTTCAATTGTATGATTTGATCACCGTATGATTCTTACAACTTATCTTGCTTTTTGCAACAAACTCCACATCTTCTTATAGAAAAAGAACAATTTTTTTGTCACTATTGAACACTTTCTAGCTACTCACATTATCAGGGACTATAGGTTAAACCACCATTTTGATGAATTACTACCCTTCTTTCATGATATCAATAGGTATGCCGTATTACAAGCCAATTGTAGCAAGCCTATCAACATCTTGGTTTTGATTTCTAGGAGCCGCATGGATCCCAAAAGCTTCGAAATCTTCAATCAAATCCGAGATTTGGTTCTTGTATGATCTTAAACGATCATTTTTGGATGCACTTTATGTCATCACTTGATGAACAACTAACTCACTATTTCCAAAAATAGGCATGGCTTTGATTCCCTTCTTTTTAGCTAGTTGAATTCCTTACACAAGGGCCTCATATTCAGTAACATTGTAAGTGTAACTAAATTACAGCTAGAAAGATGAAAAGTACTTATCTCCTCCTGGAGAAATTAACATGATGCTAGCACTAAACCCATTCTTATTTCTTGATCCATAAAATAAAAAATTGTCATAGTCCTTCATAATTTCTTGGTGTTTTGACGGTGGAGGTATGATCATACCTTCTCGTTGGTATCCGATTTAATCTCCTTCACAACTCGAATAAAGATCATGAATCTCGCATAAGACACTCAAGGATAGATATACGTTTTATATGTCATTTCTAGCCGAGAGATCACACCTATCTACTTGTTTGCATTCAAGAATTGAGGGAGTGGATAGCACCTTCATAAGGGTTTTGATCTAACCCTCACTATTTTAGATTGTGCCTATCAACCAAGGTAAGAGAACCTATATTGCAGCCCCTATATGGAAAGGAGATGGAGATATCCTTGTAATTTGTGTATGATATGGAGAAGGCTTTGTGAAAACATGATCAAATATCCATTATCCAAACTCAAAGGAGTTGTCACTACTAAATGATGGAAATGTTCTCAAAATAAAGCTAGAGTTGCTAAAGACATGATAAAACCCTAATCAACTTTGTGCAGTTTTCTTAAAGGATTGAATTCTTTTGTGGACACACAATGTAGATACAGGGGTATTGTAGGTAGGATGAGTTAGTTTAAAGTGAAATTCTGATGAGAGATGTTAGGACAAGAGTAGTTAGGAGTCATCACCTTCTTTGGGAAATGTTGCAAAAGAATTACAACACCAAAACAACAGAGATATTCCAATGAATTTGCAGTGCTCTTTCAACCAGGATGTGTGCACATATGGATGCCCAAATCTACACTATTCCATACAAACTTTGATAGCCTACCACAAAGGCTTGAAGAAAAATATCAATAAAGCATTCAAAACCCCTTGTTAGATCATGTCCTAAGGTACACCCAACATTTTATAAACACCCTCAATTTACAAGGAAGGTAAGATGAATTTAAAACTGTTTATCACCCCTCAAATGAATGATCTTCTGAATGGAAGATTGCAGATGCCTTCAAACCCTCTACAATAAATGAGACCATGTATGACCAATAAATATCCCAAACACAAGATTGCAACATGAGCATGAAACACAAATTGAAAACATACTGAAATACAAGTGCATGCAAGCTTTTCCAAGAGATAAAACCAGTTAATCCAAGAATTTGATCAAATATATCAGCAAGGGAATGTTATTTAGACAATATCAAAGCTTTTTGATGGCTTTACAGCTGAAACCAACTCAACATGATGAACATTTGATGCAAACTGGAATCAAAATGGCTCTCAGGCAGTTTCTCAAAAAGGAAATGGACTTCTTCCAATTTTTTCCTGTGAAATTTCTTCTCTCCTTCTCCAAAATTCTCAATAGACCTCCTAAAATGTTTTCAAACTATATGATATATCCTATGCCAACTTAGGTCCTTGCATCCCAAGAAAAGAATATGCCAAAGGGATCAAATTTGTTACAAAACCCTATCCATTTGATGAAAAATGATATAAAATTGTGACACATCTTGCCAAATGCTAGAGATGCACAGATATTTTAAAATATTGCATGAACTCAGATCCTTATCCATCCCAGGGTCACTTTTTTGGCATTCCACCATGCCAGCATGCATTTACAATCATTTTTCACCTTTTTCCCTCATCATTTTTAACTCTGCACCTTTTCATTTTTACCTTTCACGTGTTTTTCACGGGCTGAGAAAAATATCTCACGAAAAACACTATAGAACATTGAATCAGCTCAAATAAATGATTCCATTGTGTTCAAAAGGCTGAAGGGATGCAGATTCATATAAGATTTCATGTGTTTTGGTGCAAAAATGACGATTCCACACTTCTTGGAGCTCCAATGGTGCCCAAAAAATGAAAATGCACAAGCTGTCGTTGATTAAAATCAACTTTAAATGCTAGCCTTCCACGTGGTAGATGATACCTTTCATATTCTTCCTCTTTGTCTTTGTATGGAGTGGGACACATGTCCAAATACCATTGGACCGAGCCTCCAACTTTTAAAAATGCGTTTTGAACCTTTTCTGCCCTTGGGAAAATTTTCCCCGCGAGCCCCTGGATGCGCCACGTGTCCTTCTGTGGGCCTTCACCAAAACCATGGGCCAATTTGATGCATTTTACCACCTTTTTGAGAAAAGGAAATTTTCTCAAAATGCTTCGCGCCCGAATACCCGTTGTTTCTTTGCCACATGTCATCTTCCCATTGGAGGCGGAGCTGACTCATCAAATTTGCCTTCAAACCTCCGCAAGCATCAAAACTCCATGCCGCCCAACCTCTATCTTTTGACATTTGAAAAATGCCATGTGTCACCTATGGATTAGTCGTGGGAAAAACCTTCAATATTTTCCACGGGTTCATTGTTTCCTTTGAAAATTTTTGCCAAAGTTGGAACATTTTCCATTTTTCCTCCATGCTCCGAATTTCCATCAAATGTTGGACACGTGTCCATTGTTCATTTGGTGTGGGCCTATTCTTCATTTTTTACCTTGTAAACATAGAGGAAAATTTTTGAAAACTTCTCCTTCAGCCCCTTCCTCCATTTTGCCTCTTGGACACATGTCCATCCCTTATTTGCTACGGGTCTTCGGGCAAAAATTTAATTTTAGGATTTTGAAATTAAAACTTTAAATTCTATAAAACTTCCACCCCTCCATTTCATCCCCACATATGTGTCACCTTCTCATTAGGTGCGGGCCCTTAGGTCCAAATTTCTTTTGAGGTTTTGAGCCAAAAATTTGAAAAATTTCAACCCTTCGCCTCCCCATACTAACTCTCCTGGACACGCGTCGCCCTTCCATTGGGTGTGGGTCTTTGGGCCAAATTGTAACTTTAACATTTTGAAGTTAAAAGACTTCAAAATTTTCATAAATTCCGCCCATCCATGCTAACTCTCTTGGACATGTGTCTACTTCGTATTGGGTGTAGACCTCTAAGTCAAAATTTTCCTTTGGCATTTTGAGCAAAAATTTGAAAAAATTTTAAATCCACCGTCGCCCATTTGATCCTCCCATGCCACGTGTCGCCCTTCCATTGGGCGCAGGCCTTTGGGTTGAAATTTAACATTGAGAACTTTTTCCAAAATGAAGAAAAAGTTTTAAGTTACCCCTACCACCGCCCGACCATTCACTGCCACGTGTCATCATGCCATTCGCTGCGGGCCTCTGGGTAGAAATTTGATTTTGAGAAATTTGCAAAAAAATGAAGGCAAAATTTTTAAGTGACCTCCACCACTTGGTGCTCCATCTGTCCAATCGAATCACACCACGTAGGCACACTAGGAAAATGCGGGGCTGCAGAGAAAATTCTCCCTTCGCCAAAAATTGAAAAATTGACAAGTTATAACATTTTTTCTGACCGCACCCAGCCAATGAGATCCTGCCAAGTCGGTATAGAATTTACAATGATAAATTTGATGGCCCGAGAGCACGTCAAAAATGTGAAAAATTTAGGGAATGCCCTAGAAACTAAATTTTTGACAGGGAAGGCAGAATTCTTCATTTTAATCCAACTGAATCATCTCTTGACATCATTTGCGGCCTTAGGATTGGGGAAACACTTACACAAATTCATGATTTGGCAAAGGTGAAAATGGTACACCGTGAAAATGAATAAATCAGGGCACAAATGGGGGAAAGCTTGGATTTTACTTCAATTTAGGCGTAATAACAACAATGAGGGCATTTGAAAGCATCCAACTGAAAAAATGAGTTGCAAATCACCAGCTCGAGCCAATAAAACATTTTTGAGCAAAAGTGAAGCATGGAAAATCAGAGCAAAGTGTGCAAACCCATAAATTGCACCAACATTGGCTCTTTCCTGGGGATGGGCACTCCCAGTGAGTGCCACAAGAACAAGACGTAGACCAAGTGCCAAAAATCCATTAGGCAAGGAGTCAAAACATGTAGAGCAGCCCTAAAACTAGAATTTTCACCAAAAACAGACCGAGAAAACCACACCAACAATGGTTACCAAGGACAAAAGGGCAAACCACAAGCCAACAACAACAAGAACAAGGAAAAGACAAAACAAAAACAAGGGCTATACAAAATGTACAACTTGTGCATACCTCCCATGGGGATTTAATCTAAGAAATGTTTTAAATGTCTACCATTAACAGCAGCTCCAGCAAATCCCCATCCAAATCCTTGAGAAAAATGTATTTTCTCCAATCCGATATCAATCGCATAAGGGCCCATCCATAACGCATCAAACTTTCCATGCTTACCCTTGTCTTAACACCTACTATCCCACAACAAAACTAGATCTCCAACACTAAAAGCTCTAGGGTGACCTTCTTATCAAACAACTTCTTCAATTTCTCCCTAAACTCGACATGCCTTTGATGATAAGCTCTCCTTTCTTCATCCAACTCAATGATCGATTGATTCTTGATTCATATGGGCCATGCTCTTGATCTTCCAACTACTAGGAAAACTTAAAAGTGGATAATTGTAGGTGTAATGGTAAAAAGCTTGAGTTCCATACACCGGTTCAAATGGGCTTTTACCAGTTGTTCTTTTTGGAGTTATCCTATCAGCCCAAACTACAAATTTCAAATGTTCTTCCCACTTCTTCTTGTTGATTTCCAGAAAATCACGCTTGGACAGATCTATGGATAGACGAGCCAACAAAGGTGTTGCAGGCTTAGCCCCTCTTTGAGACAAACAAAGCGAAACCGGTTTATTGCTACTTTTACTAGCAGAACCTATGCAAGTCTCACATGATTCTCGCCTTCGGGGTTGGGATCTCATCCCAAAGAGAGTGTTCTAGGTGCGAAGAGAAAGGAATAAAAGAAGGAGAAGAGAAAGAACAGATCCGAAGGGAGAAAAGAAATGAATTCCAAAGGAAGGGTCGAAGATCTATGCTTTTAGTTTGTAAAGTAAAAGAGCCAAACCTACTTGCATAGATAAACAAAGCAATACCGATAAACAAGTGACGGAAAAGTAGATATGAATTCAACAGAAACACATGCAGATCTAACATAAGAAAGATCTAATGTATAACACATGCCTATTGAGCACAAAGTCCGAATAATTGTATTATGGTTCTTTCTCACATAAGAAAGCTCAAAGTCTTTCTCTCCTCACTTCTATTTCTATCTCAAAATGTTCACCCCGAATACAACAAGTATTCCCGTATATATAGAAGATGAGGAGGAGAGAAGACAAAAGCCAACAAAAACAACACACAAAATATCTTACAAGATATTTACAAAATATCCAAAGTCATGTTGACTTTTACATCTTTGAGTGGATGACATCATCCCATGATGCAACATGGATGATGTCATCGTTTGTACCAACATACTTGAGATATCGCGAAAAGAAAGTCGGAGAAGAGGGAGAAGAAGAAACAGAAGAAGAAGAACAAGCTACTCGTCATCATCATCCCGCAAATGGTAAGGGGTAGCTTGTTTCGATGTCGCCAGTGATGTTATTTGGAACTGAGCGCGGTATTCCAAGAACTTGCTGATCATTGGCCCGAATTGATCCTGTGACGGATCCTGGTGCCTTTCACTGATTGCTTCGCAAGTTTCCCGCTCATCAATGAGCTGGGACCTTGGAATAGTCTTTACCCGCCTCGATTAGGGACCCGATGAAGTCTCTACAGCCAAGAGGTTGTTGATGGATTCGATGTCGAAAGTGACTGCCCCCGTCCTCGAGAAGCTAACTCCTTGAAAATTCGGATAGTATCGTCAGCTGATCTCAAGGTGAGGGAAGGAGTGAGCAACCCTGGAGTCATAGATAGAACAATCTTCTCCATTTGATGCATCGCATCCAGGGCCTCTTCCTTCACCTTGTCTATCTTCTCTAACACAAATTCGAGCTGATCTATCCTGTAGTCCAGAGTGGACATAGTCTTGTTGAGGGTCCTTGGATGACCGAATACTCCAAACTTGACCAAATCTTCGACTGAACAGTCGAACATTTGTTGGAAGGCCTCGTGTTGGAGTCTTGCGTTTTCGAGCTCTTCTGACACTGGACTTGCTAATGTTTGGAGTTCCTTATTCGCCTTCTCGATGTTCAGGTATAAACTGATATACTCGGCGATCACCTTTTCACTATCCTTAAGGATTTGGCTCCTCCAAGCAGAAACAGCCATACCCTGCTCGCCGATCTTTGAATATTCATTGATCTTCTCCTGACTGAGCAGCTCAGGAGTCTCGGCGGCAGTTGTGGGAGGTGCACTTCCCATCTTCTGTAGGGCTTGAAGCAGGTATTTATTCTGCTCCTTTAGTAGCCTCTTTTCTTCCTTTGTTTCTCAAGCTTTTCGCAGAGTGCATCAATCATGAAAGAGCTTCCCCGGAGACTTTTTCGAGGATGTCCCCATTGTGACTTGGGTCACCGTGAAATCTGCCGGAGATGATCTTCTTCTCTTTGGTAGGATCGGGGTAGGCTATTTCCATAACCCTCTCACCGCAGCTCTTGGAGAAGCATGTAACCGGCTTGTGCTTTGCTTTGCTCCTTTAGCCTTAATGATCGAAAAGTCCATCTGAGCGATGGGGACTTTCCTCTTTGGTTGGCTCACCGTTGAGAGATCCAAGCTGGTCCTATAGAAGAAGGACCAGAGACAGAGGGGGAGGCAAAGAACGGTAGAAGAGGGAAAACGTGGAGACACGTGGGGCGCGCATTGAAAGAATAGCCAAGACATGCCCACGGGAGGAAGGGAAACCGCAACAAAGAGAAGAGATAGGAAGGGAAGGGAACTGAGAGGAGAGAAGAAATGGAAGAAGACAAATCAGCGAGGGAGGAGAAAATGGACGAAGAGGCAGGGGAAAGGGTAGAAGAAGGGGCAGAGGACGCGACCAAAGGGGTGGTCGCAGGAGTCACACGAGGAGGGGAAGGAAGAGAAGAAAAAGGGACAGAAGGGACCTCAAGTCAGAAGAAGTTGCCAACATCCTGAGTGGATGGGCGTATAGGACTATCCTCCGCTGCTTCTTTCTCTGGCGAATCCAGAGTTATTACTTGTTCAGGCTCTGAAGGAAGAGGACTTTCAGGGGCTTCCTCCTGAATGATGCTAGGCTCACCTTCCGCAGCTTTGCCTTTTAGCTGCTTCTTTGACCTTGGAGGTGCATTACCTAACGGAGAAGTCGTAAAATCTACACCGAGGTAGATTAACCCATTCATGCGGCACCAACGCTCTGTCCTCCGCATAGTCTCTTTAACTCTCTCCTCAATTGTCTCGAGGAGCCTGCTTCACAATGTCCGGGAAGGGCCAATCATCCCCTTCGTGTCATTATACACTTTGTCTACTTCGCCCTCTCGTGGTTTGGAAGCCTTTGGGACAATGGCTACTCCGTAATGGCTGATTTCCGTTAATGCCAAGCGAGAGTGATCCTTTCTTTCGAGTTCTACCTCATGGATGACGCCGATGTAAATGTCCTCAATTTGAGGGACATGGATCGGATCAAGCTTAGCCCTTGGCAAGCAGCCCCTTGGGTCGAATGTAGGCCTTGCTGGGAAATCATGCTTCAGGTTGAGCAATTCTAGCTCAGCAAACATCTCCTTCGCCTTGTGATAGGTTGAACAAGTGTATCGGCCTACTGTGAGGGGGAAAGGAGTTCCACCCTTCTTTCTTTTCTGGCACTTCTCATGATATGTGACCAGCTGCCTTGACAATTCCAATAGAACCAGCTTTGGTCCAGCATATCTTGGCAACCTGGTGGGCTCTCCCAAGAAATTGGCCGCCCTTAGATAGGTGAATGTGGGAAATTGGGTGAACAAGGCCCCCCACTTTTCCACAGCAGAAACAGTATTCTTAATTGTGCGGCCATGAGTCAACTTTGGTCGCAGCATGCATATAATATGGTAGAAGAAAGCGTCATTGATTTTTGAAAAGTGTTGGATGCTATTCTCCAGCTTTAGCTCTGGGTAGTATTCATATATCTTGGCCTGAGGCCAAGTTCCACTTCGGTGCAGCCCTGGATAATCCCTTTCAGACGCAGCAGCATACACTACGTAGGAGTTCATATGAAACACTCCTGTTGTGGCAAACCTGTCAGCTGCTCCAAATAGCGCCGCTTATTATTTCCCCAAAGAAAAGCGCCGATCGGGCAAATTCTTGTTCATCGCTCTGTGTACCGCAAAGATCCATTTATGGAAGTAGTGGGCGCGTCAAAGCCCAAGACTCGTCAGAAAGTGATGGTGTCACCGAAGTTCTTCGGAGAAGTCGCCGGTGGATAGTCCTGGGGCCACCGGGTCACTACCTTCTTATTTTTGAGGTAGACTTCATTCATTAATTGCATGCACAGGTCCTCATTGTCCTCCCAGGTCTTGACACATTCTTGCTGGCTAACACCACATAGTTCCGGTGATGAGGGATGCCAAGCATTAACTCAAAGCGACGGGCAGTAAGGTTTATAACTACCTCGCCCTTGCTATTCTCGACACATCTTGTGTCTTTGTTGAAGGATTGTGCAACAACCATCATAAACTCGTTATTAACAGCACTGACAGGAATCCCACCGGCGAAGTGTAGGGCGCTGCCTATCAATTTATCCATCCATGGACTCCTTGTCACTTTCTGAGTCCTTACCCAGAATTCCTCCATGTCAATGTGACCTAATTCAGAGTCCCTGACATCCATATTGCACTCTGCCTGTGATTCGGGCATTCTGACCCTTTGGTATTTGTATTTCATTTCTTCTTCTGTTAGCTTTGCCTTCCCTCTTGGTTTGGTGGGTCTCTTGCTTGACGTAGACATGTGTTCTTCAAGGCTTATTTGATGATCTGCACGTAGAAGGAGCGAAACCCAATCCAAGAAGGTTGAATTAGTCATTTGATTTTCCATTGGAACGCTAGCAGAAGAAAGAATTAGAACTTTTAAGATTCAAGCGCAGGCGCATGAAAATGTATATAACAGTGAATAGTCAAGGCGCACAGGAAAAGGGTGCAACAGAGGTTAAGTTGGCGCCAAAGGCGCATGGCGCATGGATGAAGCAGACTGCATTTTATAGAAGGGCGCATGGGCAGATTGTGCAACATGGAAAAAAGGCGCGCTAAAGGTATATGGCGCGGCGCATGGAGGGTCTACACAACATCAGGTACTTGCAACGGGAGGTGCGCCGCGCACTGGAGGCTTTATACTTGCGCAAATAACTCTTGCGTTGCATGGAAGCTGGGCGCGCCCTTTAGCGCATAGAAGAGGGATGCAACAGGGGTAAAAGATGCGCCAAAGGGATATAAGGAGGCGTGGTTTTCGAGCGTGTTACGGGCCGAAAGGGTGCGCCTAGGGGCGCATGATTTTTAACTGCAGCATGCTGGGTAGACGCGCCGAGGGGCGCGACTGTCTAAGGTGCAACATGACGCGGCAACGCGCCATGGGGAATACTTGAAATACTTAAGCATTTACACATTTCAACCTCCACTTCGAAAGGACGCTGGCATCACTTAGTTTGATAAAATAGGATCGCACTCAAGCCAAAATAAACCATCCCTCCCTTTTCCATCAAATCCAGTAAAGAGGGAGGGAGAGGAGAAAGAAAGCACTGCATCAGCAGAGGAAGAAAACAAAAAGTTCAAGGAGGGAAACAAGCCAGGCACAAATACAACTGATGAAAACCAGCAAGCCAGCACACACCAAGAACTAAATGAAAAGAGGATGAACCTCTTACCTTAACAATATAGCCAAAATCCTTGAGCGGGTCCACAACTTGATGAAAATGACAGAGCAGGGGCTGACAAGTCCAGGGATATCACGTGCTCGATGGAAATAATGAAAACGACAGGGCGGGCATTGTTATATATATCAAAACTTTGTCATAAATGCGCCACCCACTATTTGAAAAGGCGCGCGAAAACGACTGTTGACAGAGGAAAGCATGCGCCCTTTGGCGCATGGGAAAGAGGCGCAACAAATGATATGTCAACATCGAGGCGCATGCGCCTCGGCGCACGCAAATAAGGCTTAACATGCTTTGGCGCACCGAAAGACGTGTTGACATGGGAAACCATGCGCCAAAGGCTTTTTAAAGGGGCGCACCAAAATGTGGTGTTACAGTGAAAATCCATGCGCCCAGCCAAAGGGCTCAAAAAAGACTAAGTTCAAAAACTGAATTTCCCGGGAAGGGATGTTACAATATTTCGAACGCGAAGGATCCCTATCGAGGGATCAAGACAAAATTTTCGGTATGGTTATCGGTAAAATTGCCCTTGTCAATTTTACGGGATAACAGCTGGCTCTTTCTGGGGACTATCTTTGAGTGAAACTTAAGGGTAGAGAATCCCAGATCACATGTGCCTATCCATTGGGCAAGGAGTCAAAAACAAGGGGAACCGGAGGGAGAACAAAGAAAACACACAACAAACCGAAAGCAAACACACAACCAAAATAAACTGTACAAAGAAGAGAGCAAGCTCTACTTCCTGAAGATCTTGAGATGTTGCCCGCTATAGGGAAGCGGGAGTTCAGCTCCATCCAAATATGAGAGATAGAAACTGTTCTCTCCATTGAGTTGCTTGATTTTGAAGGGCCCCCTCCATAGGGAATCAAATTTTCCGTGCATACCCTTTGGCTCTCTTCGCTTGTCCCAAAGAAGGACGAGATCTCCCACTTGAAAATCTCTCTGTTTGGCTTTCTTATCAAAAAGCCTCTTTACTTGATTCTGATGTTCGGTGATCCTGTCGACCACCTTTACTCTCTTTTCTTCAAGTTCTGTCAAATACATGATTCTCTTTTCTAGAGAACTCTGAAAAGTTTCATCTTCGATTGCTCGTGCCAAGCGTAGAGCAGGAAGTTCCGCAGAAATGGGAAGTTCGGCATCAGTGCCATATAACACTTGAAAAGGTGACATGCCGAGGGATCTCTTGGGGGTAATGCGGTCCGCCCACAAAGCATCGTACAAAGACTTGTGCCACATCCGCTGATTTTCATCTACTAATTTCCGTATGATGGTCACCAAGTTCTTATTATCGGATTCTCGCCCCACCATTTCCCGAGGATAATAACTGAGGCATGTGCTAAAGTTATCCCATATTCATAAAAAAGCTAATAACTTCCCAGGAAGAGAAGTTAGAAGCATTATCAAGAACCATTTTATTTGGAATGCCAAACCCGACAATGATATTTTCTTGATAAAACCGCAAACCACCTCGTAAGTGGCATGCTTGATGTGTATGGCCTCCACCCATTTAGTGAAGTAATCATTGTCGTGAGGACATAGCTATGTCCAAAGACTCGATTGAGGATTGAGTGCACTAATAAAATCAATTCCCCATCCTCGAATGGTTCATGATAATGACCGGCCTTAGGGGAGGGCAGCCAACTTGGGCTTGCCGACGAATTGCCGATGTGGTTCACACTTTGCCACCTGTGTAGCCGTATCTTGAAAGAGCGCGCCAAGAGTACCCGGCTCGAATGATCTTGTGTGCCGTCATTTAAGAAGAAAAATGGCCTCCACAGGCTGAATTGTGAAAACTTTCCAGCAGTTTTACTTGCTGGGGCTTGTCAACACATCGCAGGAAGACACCGTCTATCCCGCGCTTATATAAACCGTCATCCCAGATGACATACTTAGCTGCTCTGAGCTTTACAGTACGCTTCTCCTTTACAGTTAGGTGCATCGGGCATTCGCCGTAGGTGAGGAAGAAAGCAATGTCGGAGTACCATTCGTCACTAGTTGCCACAAATAGAACCAGAGGCAGAGAATCAGGCCCTTCTAGAGGGGTTTGCTCTTCATTGGTACAATTTTCTCTTTCATCATGATTTTCTGAACCCTTGTTCTCAGCCATTAGCTGACACAGGCCTTTGCCCCTCACCAGCTTGGTGGGTTTAATATCTAGGTCATATTCCTGGACCTTTGCGATCCAATTCCCTCTCAAGCTTCCTAACTCCTGCTGAGTTAGAATTGACTTCACCGCAGTGTCAGGAACCAGCACCACCGTATGTGAGTTCAGAATATAATACCTGAAATTCTTCACCGCTTTGACAACGGCAAAGGCGTGCTTTTCTAATTGAGTCATTTTCAGTTCGTGAGGCTTAAGAGGAGAACTCATGAATGCGATTGGAGATTCAATATCCTCCGAGTTCTTTTGCATTAGGATTGCAGACACAGTATGTTCCGATGCATAGCTATACATAATGAAGTCTTTGGAGAAATCCGGACATACCAGGACCGGTGCATGAGCAACAGAAGTTTTTATTTCCTCAAATGATCTTTTCCCTTCTTCACTCCATCTGAAAGTGGGTGACCCTTTCATCATGTTCAATATGTGGCGGGTCTTCTCAAAGAAAATCAGAACAAAACGCCTAAGAAAGTTCACCTTCCCGAAGAAAGAATGAACACCATTCTTGCCAGAGGCAGAGTAAGGCTTTGGATAGCCTTAACTCTTTCGGCATCGATCTTGGTTCCTTCTTTGCTAACCACATGGCCTAGCAATTTCCCTTCTGTAACCCCAAAAACAGACTTTTTGGGATTTAGGGAAATTCCATGTTCCCGGCATCTGGCCAATACTTGCTCCAAGTGATCACAATGATCACTTCGCTGTTTAGAGAACACGGTTAAGTCATCTAGGTAAACTACAATGACTTTTCCCATCATGCCTTTGAATGCAAAGTCCATGGCCCGCTGAAAAGTGGCACCAGCGTTGGTTAGGCCGAAAGGCATTCTGCTGTAGGCAAATGTACCCCATGGAGTAGTGAATGCTGTTTTGAATTGATCTTCAGGCGAGACTTCAATCTGATTATAGCCTGAAAAACCGTCAAGCATAGACAAGAGATTCTCGACCCGCCATCGCTGCAGTAACTTGGTCCATTATGGGAAGAGGGTAGTTGTCTTTCAGCGAAGCTTGATTCAAGTTTCGGAAGTCTACGCAGATGCGTATTTCACCGTTTTTCTTGCGTACCGGCACAATGTTTGCCACCCAAGTGCTGTGATGGATAGGGAAGATGATTCTTGCGTCCAGCATCTTCTGAATTTCGGCCTGAATGGTGCCCGAAACCTTGGGATTATAATGCCTTTGCTTCGATTAAGGCTTTGGCATCTTCTTTCAGTGGTATATTATGCTGAACGTCCTCTGGCTTGAAGGACTTTAAATCTGCATAGGACCATGCCAATACATCCATATATCTTTTCAGCAACTTGACAAATTTCCGCTTTTCTTCTGGCGTGCAACATTTCCCGATGTTCACGAATTGTGGATGTGCCTCAGAACCTATATTGACTGGTTCTGTCTCTGGAGATGAGCTAGGATCATCTCGCCTTTTCTTTTTCACAAAACGGTCATGCTCACAAACAGCGCCCAGAGAAACCAGGCCCTTTGGAATTTTATTTCCCTTAAGCTGACAAATGCCATCGTTCTCCTTTGTTTCGTGGTTTTGACTGTTGATTGATTCACGGCATGGAGAGGTGGATCCTTCAAAATACAACTCATCAAAATTTTCTGATTTTTCTAGAAAGGCAATAAGGTGATTATCATCGTTGAATACCTGCCAATGCTGAGAGTTGTCTGGCACGCTTGGGCGGAAAACCACTTCAATGGTGTACTTGTTCGTCTTCAAACCCGGGTGTGGGAGCATGAGAGATGCTGAAACAGCCAACGAATCAGCCATGTCATTCTGAGCTCTTGGAATCGCTCCTATTGAAAAGGCATCAAATTCCTCAATGCTGTCCCATACTGCATTACGGTAGTGCCTGAGCCTTTCATTTTTTACTTGGTAAATCCTTTTGACCTGATTTACAACTAGCTCGGCATCACCTTGGACTTTTAGATTTTTTATTCCTCTTTCCTTTGCAGCTTGCATACCGAGTAAGAGAGACTCATACTCAGCAGTATTATTCGTATTGAAAAACTGCAATTTGAAAGAGAGAGGAATGACCTCCTCCTCAGGAGATATTAGCACAACCCCAGCGCCGCATCCACTAGTTGCGCAGCTGCCATCAAATTGCAAGGTCCAGACCTTATTAAGGTCCTTTTCTTGAACGAAAACTTCCTTTGTATCCGCCTCGGTGGATAAGAAGTAGTTCCCCATCCCTGATGATTCGAAAAGGATTTGGGCTTTGGGGTCTTCAGAGCTAGTGACCAAGTATTTCTTTTGGGATTCCGGCTTCAAAGTTTGCATTACGCCTTTGACTGGAATTCTAGCTTTAGACCAGTCCATATGAATTTCCCCACCAACTTCGCTGCAAAAGCTCCTTCCCAGCAAAATTCCATAGGCTGCCGGAATGTCAGCGACAAGGACGGTCATTTTTACCCTCTTTTCGGGAAATGCTGCGAACGCAAATTGCGCGTCTTTGATTTGACCAATCAATGGCACCTGCTTAGTTTCCAATGAGTAACATCTGCCGAAAGGTTTGGTAAGAGTGAGGCCCAAAGCATGGGCGACTTTCGCCGGCATGACGTTATCCGAAGCTCCGGAATCAATTATACAGTTGCTCAACTTATGGCCATTGATTAGGAGGGAGAGATAGAAAGGCTCTATCTTGCCTGATGCAGATGTTGAGGCAACATTTATGTGGGATTCAGGAGGAGTAGAAAGGATTCCTTTAGGGAAGCTCGATTAGATATAATGTGCCTTGACTTTGGATATACTTAGTCAATCTTACAAGCTGTTCGGGGTTTGACTGAAGATACTCAGCTTCAGACATTTGGATCTTGGTCTTTTTTGCATGATCTATTATATCAAATGCGGTTAAGGGTCATGTGTGGTAAAGGAATGAGTCCTTCACCCCGCGATGATGGAATAGGGTTACCGATCTTGATAGGAATATGAGAGGGCTGATTCGGAGGAGAGATAGGTAGAAAAGGCTTCTTTGCAAAAGATTTAACAGGAGTTGAGTGGGAAGAGGATTACCTCTTTTAACAATGGTCGGGAGGCGCGTTTGACACGGCCTTCTCTTTTTGCGTATGGGCAGCAACTTCCGCTTCCTTTCTCATGAGCGTAAAAAAAAACAGCGTAGGATTGTCCGCTTGCATAGCCCCGAGTACTCTCTTCTTCATCGATTCATCCGTCCAAATTCCATGTATCCAATAGTAGAGTCGCCAGTCGGCTCACCGACATCTTGATCATCTTCGCCCTGAGACGAAGGTTCTTCATAGTACTGCTCTTCTTCCTCTTCAATTTCGGCCAGAGCATTGACCGGAGGGGCCTCAAGCGCCAACCGTGGAGCAGCTGCAGGCAAGCGCGGCCTTTGTGAAGCATTGTTAGGAACAAAATTCCTCCGCGGGATATCCCGATACGAGGAACTGGGAGAGGCTTGGGCCAGCTGCTTTTTTAGTGCAAGTAGGTCATTCGCCATCTTTTGGAATGCCGGATCAGATGAAGTGGTGGGCGAGGGATTCGAAGATTTGGACTTGGATGATTCCTTTTTCAACTCGCCAGATATTATTAAATTGTCTTCTATCCGGATGGCAGCAGCCTGAGCAAGAGGTAGAGTAGCTACTCGCTCTTGAAGGAGCAAGAAGCTGACTTTTGAGCTCATGGCGTTCACGAAGAAACACTTCTGATTCTCCGGCGTTGGAAGCATGGTAGTAGGGACGCGGTTGATCAACGCATTGAACCGGGCGACGAAATCACGCATGGTCTCATTGGCTTCTTTCTTCAGGTGCGTGATCCGTGATAGCAATGCAAATGCATCTTCTGAAGGCTTGTATCTGTCTTCAAAAGCATCCCGTAAGGTGGCCCAACTGGTGATAGATCCGGCCGGCAAATGCTGAAACCATTCAGCTGCGGGCCCTTGTAGGGTTTCCAGAAAAAGGCGGACCGACACATCTTCGTGAGTCACGTCCAAAATACTGCATGACATAATGAAAGCAGATATGTGGGAATCCGTGCTTTGATTTCCGCTCCCGTCGAATTTGGGAAAATTCTTTCGGTTTCCGTGAGGGAGCGCGTGAACTGGATGTGGCAGTGCGAGAGGACCCATAGCATTTCCCCATGGTACCGCCATCTGAAAAGCCGGAAAGAGAACACGAGCTGGAAGTGTAGTTCCGCTGAGTAGCAAAGCACTACAAAGGGACGTGGATGCTCCTTGTAAAAGGCTTTTTCTTCGTGGAGGTGAGACACTCCTGGATGACCGGCTAGCCGAGCTTAGCGCTGAAAAACGTGCTGGCGTTACGCTGAAATTGTGCCTCTGAAGCAGATCGAAAGTAGGATCAGCTTCTCCACGGGCTCTCCTGCTGCGCGTAAAAGGTTCACTCGCCAGTGTACCTTTCAGATCTGCAATATTACAGCGCAGATTTAAACTTTATTTTTGGGTGTACTTGCTGATTTTCTGGTTTTTCTATCAAAAACCAGCAGCATGCACTTTTCTGGATATTTAAAAACTATCCTCTTCGAAAAACCGATTGCGGTTAATGACAAATAACAGCGAGGATAAGATGGCAGGGAAGATAGTAAGCTGATTTTCCGATCTGGTCTTTACTTTTTCAGGGAGTTTCAAACTTTTTGGAAAATAGTTAAAAATCCAGATCTACGGAAAAATAATGATTTTGATAAAAACTCAGCGAACTAAAGATCTGTAACTAGGCCCGATCTATGACTCTCAGAAGAAAAATTTTCGATTTGAGCACTTTTGCAAATTTTTTAGGATTTCTAACAAAAGGTTTTAGATTTGCAAACTGGCAGCAACCTGCTGATTTTTCCTGATTTTTTATCTTTCTACTAGCATAGATCTAACAGATCTGTTCGAATCCCCAGCGGAGTCGCCAAAAACTGTTGGTCCGAAAATCTGTCGCTTGGACAGATCTATGGATGACGAGCCAACAGTGTTGCAGGGCTTAGCCCCTCTTTGAGACAGCAAAGCGAAACTGGTTTATTGCTACTTCTACTAGCAGGAACCTATGCAAGTCTCACAGATTCTGCCTTCGGGGGTTGGGATCTCATCCCAGTAGAGTGTTCTAGGCTGCGAAGAGAAAGGAATAAAAGAAGGAGAAGAGAAAGAACAGATCCGAAGGGAGAAAAGAAATGAATTCCAAAGCAGAAGGGTCAGAAGATCTATGCTTTTAGTTTGGTAGTAAACAGAGCCAAACCTACTTGCATAGATAAACAAAGCAATACTGATAAACAAGTGACGGAAAAGTAGATATGAATTCAACAGAATAAACACATGCAGATCTAACATAAGAAAGATCTAATGTATAACACAGCTATTGAGCACAAAGTCTGAATAATTGTATTATGGTTCTTTTCTGTTACAAGAAAGCTCAAAGTCTTTCTCTCCTCACTTCTATTTCTATCTGAAAAATGTTCACCCCGAATACAACAAGTATTCCTGTATATATAGAAGATGAGGAGGAGAGAAGACAAAAGCCAACAAAACAACACACAAAATATCTTACAAGATATTTACAAAATATCCAAAGTCATGTTGACTTTTACATCTTTGAGTGGATGACATCATCCCATGATGCAACATGGATGATGTCATCGTTTGTACCAACATACTTGAGATATCGCGAAAAGAAAGTCGGAGAAGAGGGAGAAGAAGAAACAGAAGAAGAAGAACAGCTACTCGTCATCATCATCCTGCAGCCGAAAAGGGGTAGCTTGTTTCTGATGCTGCTCAGGTGATGTTATTTGGAACTGAGCGCGGTATTCCAAGAACTTGCTGATCATTGGCCCGAATTGATCCTGTGACGGATCCTGGTGCCTTTCACTGATTGCTTCGCAAGTTTCCCGCTCATCAATGAGCTTTTCGGGGACCTTGGAATAGTCTTTACCCGCCTCGATTAGGGACCCGATGAAGTCTCTACAGGCCAGTAGGTTGTTGATGGATTCGATGTCGAAAGTGACTTCTGGCCCTGTCCCTTGAGAAGCTAACTCCTTGAAAATTCGGATAGTATCGTCAGCTGATCTCAAGGTGAGGGAAGGAGTGAGCAACCCTGGAGTCATAGATAGAACAATCTTCTCCATTTGATGCATCGCATCCAGGGCCTCTTCCTTCACCTTGTCTATCTTCTCTAACACAAATTCGAGCTGATCTATCCTGTAGTCCAGAGTGGACATAGTCTTGTTGAGGGTCCTTGGATGACCGAATACTCCAAACTTGACCAAATCTTCGACTGAACAGTCGAACATTTGTTGGAAGGCCTCGTGTTGGAGTCTTGCGTTTTCGAGCTCTTCTGACACTGGACTTGCTAATGTTTGGAGTTCCTTATTCGCCTTCTCGATGTTCAGGTATAAACTGATATACTCGGCGATCACCTTTTCACTATCCTTAAGGATTTGGCTCCTCCAAAGAAAACACCATACCCCTCGCCGATCTTTGAATATTCATTGATCTTCTCCCGACCGAGCAGCTCAGAGTCTCGGCGGCATTGTGGGAGGTGCACTTCCCATCTTCGTAGGGCTCAAGGTGTATTTATTCTGCTCCTTTAGTAGCCTCTTTTCTTCCTTTGTTTCTCGAAGCTTTTCGCAGAGTGCATCAACTGCGGAAAGAGCTTCCCCCTGGAGACTTTCTGAGGATGTCCCCATTGTGACTTGGGTCACTGTGAAATCTGCCGGAGACAGATCTTCTTTCTCTTTGGTAGGATCGGGGTAGGCTATTTCCATAACCCTCTCACCTGCAGCGCTCTTGGAGAAGCGTGTAACCGGCTTGTGCTTCTTTGCTCCTTTAGCCGGAATGACTGAAAAGTCCATCGGAGCGATGGGGACTTTCCTCTTTGGTTGGCTCAGCTGTTGAGAGATCCAAGCTGGTCCTATAGAAGAAGGACCAGAGACAGAGGGGGAGGCAGCAACGGTAGAAGAGGGGAAAAACGTGGAGACACGTGGCGGCGGCATTGAAAGAATAGCCGAAGACATGCCCACGGGAGGAAGGGAAACCGCAACAGTAGAAGAGATAGGAAGGGAAGGGAACTCGGAGAGGAGAGAAGAAATGGAAGAAGACAAATCAGCGAGGGAGGAGAAAATGGACGAAGAGGCAGGGGAAAGGGTAGAAGAAGGGGCAGAGGACGCGACCAAAGGGGTGGTCGCAGGAGTCACACGAGGAGGGGAAGGAAGAGAAGAAAAAGGGACAGAAGGGACCTCTGAAGTTGTAGCAGTGCCAACATCCTGAGTGGATGGGCGTATAGGACTATCCTCCGCTGCTTCTTTCTCTGGCGAATCCAGAGTTATTACTTGTTCAGGCTCTGAAGGAAGAGGACTTTCAGGGGCTTCCTCCTGAATGATGCTAGGCTCACCTTCCGCAGCTTTGCCTTTTAGCTGCTTCTTTGACCTTGGAGGTGCATTACCTAAAGGAGAAGTCGTAAAATCTACACCGAGGTAGATTAACCCATTCATGCGGCACCAACGCTCTGTCCTCCGCATAGTCTCTTTAACTCTCTCCTCAATTGTCTGAGGAGCCTTGCTTCTGTCAATGTCCGGGAAGGGCCAATCATCCCCTTCTGTGTCATTATACACTTTGTCTACTTCGTCCTCTGTGGTTTGGAAGCCTTTTGGGACAATGGCTACTCCGTAATGGCTGATTTCCGTTAATGCCAAGCGAGAGTGATCCTTTCTTCTGAGTTCTACCTCATGGATGACGTCGATGTAAATGTCCTCAATTTGAGGGACATGGATCGGATCAAGCTTAGCCCTTGGCAAGCAGCCCCTTGGGTCGAATGTAGGCCTTGCTGGGAAATCATGCTTCAGGTTGAGCAATTCTAGCTCAGCAAACATCTCCTTCGCCTTGTGATAGGTTGAACAAGTGTATCGGCCTACTGTGAGGGGGAAAGGAGTTCCACCCTTCTTTCTTTTCTGGCACTTCTCATGATATGTGACCAGCTGCCTTGACAATTCCAATAGAACCAGCTTTGGTCCAGCATATCTTGGCAACCTGGTGGGCTCTCCCAAGAAATTGGCCGCCCTTAGATAGGTGAATGTGGGAAATTGGGTGAACAAGGCCCCCCACTTTTCCACAGCAGAAACAGTATTCTTAATTGTGCGGCCATGAGTCAACTTTGGTCGCAGCATGCATATAATATGGTAGAAGAAAGCGTCATTGATTTTTGAAAAGTGTTGGATGCTATTCTCCAGCTTTAGCTCTGGGTAGTATTCATATATCTTGGCCTGAGGCCAAGTTCCACTTCGGTGCAGCCCTGGATAATCCCTTTCAGACGCAGCAGCATACACTACGTAGGAGTTCATATGAAACACTCCTGTTGTGGCAAACTGTTGTAGCTGCTCCGAAATAGCGCTGCTTATTATTTCCCCCCAGCAAAAGCGCTGATCGGGCAAATTCTTGTTCATCGTCTCCAGGTACCGCAGCATCCATTTATGGAAGTAGTGGGCGTCTGAAAGCCCGAAGACTCTGCTCAGGAAAGTGATGGTGTCACTGAGTTCTTCGGAGAAGTCGCTTCGGTGGATAGTCTGGGGCCACCGGGTCACTACCTTCTTATTTTTGAGGTAGACTTCATTCATTAATTGCATGCACAGGTCCTCATTGTCCTCCCAGGTCTTGACACATTCTTGCTGGCTAACAGCCACATAGTTCCGGTGATGAGGGATGCCAAGCATTAACTCAAAGCGACGGGCAGTAAGGTTTATAACTACCTCGCCCTTGCTATTCTCGACACATCTTGTGTCTTTGTTGAAGGATTGTGCAACAACCATCATAAACTCGTTATTAACAGCACTGACAGGAATCCCACCGGCGAAGTGCAGGGCGCTGCCTATCAATTTATCCATCCATGGACTCCTTGTCACTTTCTGAGTCCTTACCCAGAATTCCTCCATGTCAATGTGACCTAATTCAGAGTCCCTGACATCCATATTGCACTCTGCCTGTGATTCGGGCATTCTGACCCTTTGGTATTTGTATTTCATTTCTTCTTCTGTTAGCTTTGCCTTCCCTCTTGGTTTGGTGGGTCTCTTGCTTGACGTAGACATGTGTTCTTCAAGGCTTATTTGATGATCTGCACGTAGAAGGAGCGAAACCCAATCCAAGAAGCTTGAATTAGTCATTTGATCTTCCATTGGAATACTAGCAGAAGAAAGAGTTAGAACTTTTAAGATTCGGGGCGCAGGGCGCATGAAAAATGTATATAACAGGCTGAATAGTCAAGGCGCACAGGAAAAGGGTGCAACAGAGGTTAAGTTGGCGCCAAAGGCGCATGGCGCATGGATGAAGCAGACTGCATTTTATAGAAGGGCGCATGGGCAGATTGTGCAACATGGAAAAAAGGCGCGCCAAAGGTATATGGCGCGGCGCATGGAGGGTCTACACAACATCAGGTACTTGCAACGGGAGGTGCGCCCGCGCCTTGGAGGCTTTATACTTGCGCAAATAACTCTTGCGTTGCATGGAAGCTGGGCGCGCCCTTTAGCGCATAGAAGAGGGATGCAACAGGGGTAAAAGATGCGCCAAAGGGATATAAGGAGGCGCGGTTTTCGAGCGTGTTACGGGCCGAAAGGGTGCGCCTAGGGGCGCATGATTTTTAACTGCAGCATGCTGGGTAGACGCGCCGAGGGGCGCGACTGTCTAAGGTGCAACATGACGCGGCAACGCGCCATGGGGAATACTTGAAATACTTAAGCATTTACACATTTCAACCTCCACTTCGAAAGGACGCTTGGCATCACTTAGTTTGATAAAATAGGATCAGACCAAGCCAAAATAAAACCATCCCTCCCTTTTCCATCAAATCCAGAAAGAGGGAGGGAGAGGAGAAAGAAAGCACAGACCAGGCAGGAGGAAGAAAACAAAAAGTTCAAGGAGGGAAACAAGCCAGGCACAAATACAACTGATGAAAACCAGCAAGCCAGCACACACCAAGAACTAAATGAAAAGAGGATGAACCTCTTACCTTAACAATATAGCCAAAATCCTTGAGCGGGTCCACAACTTGATGAAAATGACAGAGCAGGGGCTGACAAGTCCAGGGATATCACGTGCTCGATGGAAATAATGAAAACGACAGGGCGGGCATTGTTATATATATCAAAACTTTGTCATAAATGCGCCACCCACTATTTGAAAAGGCGCGCGAAAACGACTGTTGACAGAGGAAAGCATGCGCCCTTTGGCGCATGGGAAAGAGGCGCAACAAATGATATGTCAACATCGAGGCGCATGCGCCTCGGCGCACGCAAATAAGGCTTAACATGCTTTGGCGCACCGAAAGACGTGTTGACATGGGAAACCATGCGCCAAAGGCTTTTTAAAGGGGCGCACCAAAATGTGGTGTTACAGTGAAAATCCATGCGCCCAGCCAAAGGGCTCAAAAAAGACTAAGTTCAAAAACTGAATTTCCCGGGAAGGGATGTTACAATATTTCGAACGCGAAGGATCCCTATCGAGGGATCAAGACAAAATTTTCGGTATGGTTATCGGTAAAATTGCCCTTGTCAATTTTACGGGATAACACATTGCCATCAAAGGCTTGGCTCTAAAACACATAGCATTATCGACACAATCTTAATCTGGAACCCCAAATCTACATATGATATGATTCAGTAAGAAATCCATTACCACTTGGTGTGTTGCCTTTCTAGATGGAATTGCCTCAACCCATTTTGTAAAATAATCAGTTGCTACAAGGATCCATTTGTAACCAGCACTAGAAGGATCTGAAATCTCACCAATAAAATCCATTCCCCATTGTTTGAAAGGAGCTTTAACTGATACAAGCTGTAAAGGAAGGGATCCTGAAGCTTTCAATCTTCCTGAAAAATGTTGGCAACTATCACACCTTCTAACTAATCTGGTTTGCATCTTTGAAAAGAGTTGGCCACCAATAACCAGCTCTTAAAATCTTATGTGTTGTCACTCTCCCAGAAAAATTTCCTCCACAAACTCCCCCATGGAAATCAGCAATCAACTTGGGAGCTTCATCTTCAGTTATGCATTTCAAGAGGACACCTTCAGGGTTCTTCCAAGCCAGCCCAAGGTCTGTTATGACATATTTCTGAGAGGCCAGCTTGAGGGCTCTTTTCTGATTTTTATTCAAGTGACTGGGACAGCATAGGTGCTTGAGGTAATAGACCACATCCTTGTACCACTCAAAATTCATCAATTTGTCAAGGAGATATGCCCTTTCTTCCCCTAGCTAATTCACTTCTACATTTTGCAAATTACTCTCAGCCATAAGTTTGGCAAGACCTAAACCTCTTACCATCTTTGTTGTTTGGATATCCATATCATACTCTTGTAATTTGTTAACCCATCTACATCTCTTGCTTGATATCTCCATGTCAGATAAGATGTCTTTAACCATGGTGTGGGGAACATAAGCAACAACCTTTGAACTCAAAATGTAGGGCCTGAAAATCTTTGTTGCTTTTACTAATGCAAATTCTTGCTTCTCCATAATTGTGTACCTCAATTCAGCTGCTTGTAAAGCCTTGGTAAAGAAAGCAATAGGCCTCTTAGCTCCATTTTCATCCTTTTGTAACAAAACTGAAGCAATAGTAAATTTAGATGCAAAAGAGAAGATTTGGAAAGGCATATTATAGTTTGGAGTTGTCAAACAGTGCATGCTTGAGTGCATCCTTTATTCATTCAAAAGCTTGGATGGCAACCTCCTCCCACTTAATAACTTGATCCTTTCTTAGCATGATTTTGATTGGAAGAGTCAACTCGAGAAAAATTGGAGACAAACCTTCTAATGAAATTGATTTGGCCAAAGAAAGATTGAATATTCTTCTTGGTTCTTGGAATAGGCACCTTGCTGATTTCTTTCACTCTCTCAGGGTCTATCATAACACCTTCTTTGGACACAATATGCCCCAACATCTTGGCTTTTGGCACACCAAAATGACACTTATTTGGATTAAGTGAAATGCCATACTCCCTACATCCGATCAAGCATCTTCTCTAGGTGTTGCAAATCATCTCATTGTCTTGAAAAAACAATCACATCATCTTGGTAAACTACAATAAACTCATTGATATGACCAGCAAAGGCAACATCCATTGCCCTCTGAAAAGTAGCATCAGCATTCATCAATCCAAAAGGCATCCTTACAAAAACATAAGTCCCCAAGGAGTATTGAAGGTTGTCTTAAGTCTTTCTAATTGACAACTACTTGATTGTATCTGGAAAAACCATCCAAAGTAGAAAGCATTTCGACCTGTCACAAGCGACAACATATTCTCCATGTTTTGCAAAGGATAGTTGTCCTTCATAGATGTTTTGTTTAGATTCCTAAAATCCACACAAATTCGATATCTCCATTCTTCTTTCTAACGGCACAAGGTTGCAACCCAAGAAGAGTATCTAGGAGGTGAATGATGCATTTTCATGGAAAGTAGTGGGTTAATAGGCCTTTGTTTTTTTATAAATGGATTAGTTTTGGCCTCAAGGGGAATCTCATGCTAAAAAAATCTTCTCTATATGCCTTCAGCTCTGAATAAGACTAAGCAAGGTAGTCTTGATATTTCTTTAAAAGTTGGGCATAGGACTGTTTTTCTTCTTTGCTAAGATGACTACCCAACCAGATCTTCCTTGGTTTGTCTTTAGTTCCCAATTTATGCTCTTCCACATCCCTTGAAGCAAACATCTTTCTATTAATGATGCAATCAGCATTGCTAAAATTGGATTCAAGTGCAACAAGACCCTTAGGAATGGTATTTGTTTTCAATTGTATAATATCCTTGTCAAACAAAGTTTCTCTACCTTCATTCATGCACACCATTGGTTCCCAATCAATATTCTGACCATAAAACTCTCCTTGGCATTGTAAGAATCTCAACACTTGTGCATCATCATCAAAAATCTGCCAATGTTTCACATTATCTGGGATAGCTAGCCTTGTTAGCACTTCAACATTTTATTCACAAAAAGGTGAAATGGTGCAATTGTCAAACCTAGAACCCAGGCACTAACCGATCAGCAACAGCATTAAGACTTCTATCATGGTAAACAATGTTAAAGGAATCAAACATTTCAATCAAGTCCCAAACAACATGCTTATATTGTTTCATACGCTGATTTTTTGTGGCATACAACTTTCTTACTTGCTTGACAACCAGCTCTGAATCTCCTTTAGCAACAATATCCTTTACTCCATACTTCCATGCAATCCTTAATCCTAATAATAATGCCTCATACTTAGCAATGTTGTTAGTACATTCAAAATTGAGCTTGAAGGAAAAAGGAAACTCTTCTAAACTAGGGGAAACCAACACTATACCAGCACCATTTCCAACTTTGGAGCAAGCTCCATAAAATAGTAATGTCCATGGAGAACCTACCATACCAAGGCACTCTGATTTATCCATCTTATTCTCTTTTCCATTAGCAAAACCAATGAAATTTTCAACATCTACATCAGCAAACAACACTTCATAAGAAGCATTGTTGGGATCTTCAATCAAGTGTAACATCTTCTTTTCACCATAGAGTTTGACAAGGCTGCCCTCAATGGGAATGGTGGCATAGGACATGTCCATTTGAACACTACCACCAACACTTGCAGCCCACTTCCTTGACAAAAGCATACCCCATTTGGTAGGGCAGTCAACAATTACAACATCAAGTTTTAAATTCTTACCCGGATAGGCTGCAAGTTGCACTACTAAACCCTTCACACATCCAACAACCGGCACTTCCCTTGAATCCATGGTTGTACACTTCCCATATGCTGTTGTCACCTTGATATCCAACTCATTCATAACTTCTAGAGGCATAACATTACATGATGCACCGGAATCAAACATGCAATTGTGAAGCAACCTACCTTTTATGAGCAAAGTTGTGAAGAATGGATCAACATTCAATTGGGAATCAACCAAGGATGTCCCCAAATACACTTCAGGTGCCTCTCCAAGATCTTCCATTGGTGGTGGTGTTTCAGGGCCAGCAATGCTTTGAAGAGGACTCTCAACAACATTTACATTTCTGCTTGGTATACTCTTTTCTTCCTTCAATCCCAACTATTCAAAAGGTCTTTTCTTGTGTTCAAGAATCCTAAGAAATTCAATAATGGGAACACCCACTTTGATTTGGCTCAATACCTGGGCTATATCATATGGAACATTCTTTGGCAAAACAGCATTGGAAGGGAAACAAGAAGGTTCATCAAATGGAGAAGTATTCTTGGCAGCCTGGGCATGGAGAGGATTGATATTTTTGCATGGGACAGTAGGGTTCTTAGCAATTGTTTCCCTTCTAGGGTTATCTTTGGGAATTCTTGTGAGCAAGGGTGTCTTTGGCTTGGCTTGAGGACCAGCTCCTCTAACAACTTTACTTCTAGTATTGTACTCCTTTTCTTGACCAACCACAACATTCATTAACAATTGTCTATCTTCCTCCGAAGGAATACCACCATCATACTTCTTGATCATTAAAGCCCTTAGGTATTCAAAGTCATTATTAGGAATTTCAAAGGCCTGAACTACATCTACATCATGAGCTTGAGGAAGAGAAAGAAATGGTACCCTCTTTATGCAATCCCAAAAGGTTGCAGCAGTCCTTGCACTTATCACATATGTTGATGTTGTTGCTTGTTGTGAGCCTGAAGAATTTCCCATCATACAAATGTCATCATCCATTTCATTCTCATTATCATCATCAATATCTAGATGGTCCATTTCACATGGAGGATGAGGAAGAAAACATCTATCACACCAATCCATATCAGCAACTTCTTGAACAGCAGAAACTCTTACAATCAGAGGGTCAGGCACCACTCTATTTTCACGTGCTTGGGGTTGTCTATTTGCAGATCCAATAATCCCTTTACCTCTATCATCTTGTCTTTGATCACCCCTAGGATGATTACCAAACCTATCATGGTTTTGAATTCTTTGCTGTCCTTGTGAACTTTACCCAATTCCTTTCTCAGCTCGGGCTAATTTGTAAGAAATTTCTTTGACAACCCCTACCAAAGTCTTGACAACATCTTCCAAATCAATACCCTTGCTAGTTTGAGGCTTCTCATGATTTATCAACTTCACACCGTCCCTCTTAAGTGGTTTACCAACAACTTTAATATTATTTTCAATTTGAAGTGCCATGGTGAAAGCTTGCCTCAAGTTTGTAGGATTTTTTTCTCTCAAGTAATAGGCTGCCTTTTTATCAAATGCATCTACATATTTGATCAAGCAAGATTCATCACAAGGCATCAAAATTACAGGCAACCTTCTCAATGTCTTATTAAACCTTGTATTGAAATCATGAATGGTCTCATTCGGGTTCTTCTTGATGTTCTCAAACTCAGATAGAAGGAACCTTGGATCTGTTTTGTCCCCATATTGTAATCTAAATGCATTACTCATCTCATTCCATGAATCAATAGAGTTATCAGGGAGAGATTTATACCAATCTCTTGCATCTTCCTCAAGTGTATGGATAAACAACTTGATATACACATCCTCAAATTCTATTTCAAAGTGTGTGGGCCTATTCTTCATTTTTTACCTTGTAAACATAGAGGCAAAAATTCGCAAACTTCTCCTTTAGCCCCTTCCTCCATTTTGCCTCTTGGACACATGTCCATCCCTTATTTGTTGCGGGCCTTTGGGAAAAAATTTAATTTTAGCATTTTGAAATTAAAACTTCAAAGTCTATAAAACTTCCACCCCTCCATTTCATCCCCGCATACGTGTCACCTTCTCATTAGGTGCGGGCCCTCGGGTCCAAATTTCTTTTTGAGGTTTTGAGCCAAAAATTTAAAAAAATTCAACCCTTCACCTCCCCGCATCGACTCTCTCCTGGACATGCGTCACCCTTCCATTGGGTACGGGTCTTCGGGCCAAATTGTAACTTTAACATTTTGAAGTTAAAAGACTTCAAAATTTTCATAAATTCTACCCATCCATGCTAACTTTCTTGGACACGTGTCCACTTCGTATTGGGTGCGGGCCTCCAAGTCAAAATTTTCCTTTGGCATTTTGAGCAAAAATTTGAAACAATTTTAAATCCACCGTCACCCATTTGATCCTCCCATGCCACGTGTCACCCTTCCATTGGGTGCGGGCCTTCGGGTCGAAATTTAACATTGAGAACTTTTTCCAAAATGAAGAAAAAGTTTTAAGTTACCCCCGCCACCCGCGTAACCATTCACCGCCACGTGTCATCATGCCATTATTTGCCGGGCCTCTGGGCGTAAATTTGATTTTGAGAAATTTGCAAAAAATGAAGGCAAAATTTTTAAGTGACCTCGCCACTCGCTGCTCCATCTATCCAATCAAATCATGCCACGTAGGCACACAGCAAATGTGGGGCCACGGAGCAAATTCTCCCTTCGCCAAAAATTGAAAATTTGACAAGTTGTAACATTTTTTCCGACCGCACCCAGCCAATGAGAGCCTGCCATGTCAGCATAGAATTTACAATGATAAATTTGACGGCCCGAGAGCACGTCAAAAACGTGAAAAATTTAGGGAATTCCCTAGAAAGTAAATTTTTGACAAGGCAGAATTCTTCATTTTAATCCAACTAAATCATCTCTTGACATCATTTGCGACCTTGGGATTGGGGAAACACTTGCACAAATTCATGATTTGATCAATTTCGCACTCTTTCACGATTTGGCAAAGGAGAAAATGGTACAGCCCATGAAAATGAATAAATCAGGGCACAAATGGGGGAAGCTTGGATTTTACTTCAATTTAGGGCAAAATAACAACAATGAGGGCATTTGAAAGCATCCAACTAAAAAAATGAGTTGCAAATCACCAGCTCGATCCAATAAAATGTTTTTGAGCAAAAGTGAAGCATGGAAAATTAGAGAAAAGTGTGCAAACCTAGAAATTGCACCAACACCTTCTCGTGTGAGTTCGGTATGTACCCAATCCCGTATCTTCCAACAAAAGCAAACCAAAATCTTCTTCTCGCCAACACATCATCATAGGGATCATATTGATGATCTCCACTCACTTCATCCAACACAGATTAGGGACTTCTTCAACAAAAGTGGTTAGTTCATGATCATCATTTTTTTCTTTTGGATCATCAATGGTATAATTCCCATTTATAGGACTAGCAATGTAAGGTTCTACATGATTATGAAATATTGGTTCCGCCTTTATAGTTAATTTGATTCCATATCAATTTCTAAGAATCATATGTGAAAAACAATGTTGATAGATAACCACCCATCTTGGTAGTGAAATCTCATGATATGCAGATGACAAATAGAGGAGGGAGATCAATGACCGATATGTCTTAGGTGAATGATAAACTCAAGCATGTATGGATGGTAAGTCAAATTCATTTTATAACTCCAACATTTTTAACAGTTGTGTCATCTAGCTGAACAAATCCTCTTTAATGGTGTATATTGTATTCCTAGTACATCTATAACTGTTTGGGCATGACCGAGCTACTAAGCACTTAATCGATCATGTAATTATGTACTGTGGTCACCAATGATCGGAAAATATATAATGGTGTTGGTTTGTTTGCCTTAGGAGTAATTTTTCCTTTCAGTTGACACAAACTTGTAGTGGTTGTTATTCCATGACCTGATGATCTATCGGTTGTACTAAAACTCTTCAGAGCCTCTCGCAACAAATTTCTTTGAGAAGGAATTGAGAGTGCATCCCACATAGTAATGCACTCAGGTTGGTCTTCTTTATTTGTTCTACAATACTAAAGGGAATTTCTCCTACTTTGTTGACACTTCCTTGGGCATTGGGATCCTCCTTTGGAAAGTGCTTTTTGGGTATTGTGATGCTTAAAGAACCTTCTTTCCTTACATCTTGGTTAGAAGGTGTTTCTGTGACTTCTTTCCCGCATCTTTATCAAGCGTCGCTTGTGGCTGCAGCTTTGAAGTGGAAGCTTGATCAGTTTTGGAAGGTTGAGATTATATTTCTCTCTTTTTGGAACGAGTGTTTTCCGCCACTTATGAGGAATCTGTATTCAACCCACAAAAATATTTTTCTTGCCAATTTAGCAAAGTGGTTTCTTCAAGTGCTTGCAGTTGATTTGTTATCTCTTACGTAGACAAATTTTTTGTTGGCTCTAGAGGGGTAGATACGCTTTGAACCATAAGGACCTAGCTAAGAACTCCATTGGAACAAAGATTTTGATCATGGGGATGAGAATAAGGATAACACCATTCGTAGTCTTGAACTAGATTATTCTGGATATGTACTATGGCTCTAGATGAGCTAGTATCAAAAGGGTTCTCAAAGCTCAAATGCCGACATTTGTAGCTTGATTTGTAGCTTAATTTTATAGCTGATTGTTCCCTTGAAAAGGAGGACGGTTAGCCTGATACTGCTGATTTTGTGGCTAGTATGGAAGATTATATTGAAATTATTGCCTTTTGAGTGCAACGAGATCATTCCCTAAAGTTTGAAGCATTTACTTGAATTTAAATATGTCATTTGAAGAGGCAAGGGCATACTAAGCTAGTTGCTAAGAGGTCGCTTAGAATAGGAGAAATGGTAGGCGATTGTTCGTGAGATCCGTAGATAATGGCATTAACGCCGTGGCATTATCTTTCTAGCCAAAATCAAGGAATTCTCCTCTTATGGCAACTTCGTAGGCATCGTGTAGTATAGTCTCTCCCATGGACTAGATTATAATTGCTGCATCACTATTTAAGGCTCACAAATAGTAAAAGAATGCATTATTTGAAGAAGAATTTTTGAGTTCCGGATCTTGTGGAATCGAAGTTGAAATCAGTTATGTATTATGGGGAGCTCTCTTTATGGTAGTGAGTTGGTCCAAGAGTGACGTGATCACTCTTGTCTTCAAATAGTTTACGTAAATTTTATCCTAACTCATACCAAGTGGTTATAGTACCAACACTTAACCCTCGAAACCATTGAAGTGTTTTTCCTTGAAAGAGGTAGAAAGAATTCTAACCGCAACATTGTCCTTCGTGATATTATGTATTGCACAAATTCTGGCTACATCAAGAATATGTTCCACTAAGGTAACATGAATTTCCCTATGTAGAAGGGTAAAATTTTGAGTGCCATAACAGGTATAGGATCACAATGAGCCAACATAAGATGACTGATTGCATTGAAAGGGGGAAAAACTTGGTTTTTGCCATAGCAAGCAGAAGAGGTTTATTATTCCTTGGTAGAGGAAACCTTCTTTAAGGGGGATTTAAATGACCCCTACAAGGTAAAGCTACAACTACTAATGTTGAAACACCTCTTCTCCTTCTCTTTGCAAGACACAATGATAGTTCAATATGCTAATACTTTCCTTGCTTTGAATAAGATCTTGTTTGAATTCTTTGCATAAGTTAATGCACCGAGATTTGGAATCTAGAGATATATAATTGTGAGGTACTTTAATGTTTGCAAGTGAGAAGAGAAGTACCAACTCTTGGTCCCACCAGGCATGCCAAAAAATTTTGTCACCAAATCACTACACCCTCTAAATGGTCAAAATGTGAACAAGATGTTCGGTGTGATTGGGACTTGGCCTCAAGGTGAACCTCCAGAGAATTTTGGCTTCCTTTTCCTAAACTAAGTGTTGTACTACTCCTAGTGTAATAAAATGGTTGCCTAGTCTTATGCTAACATTTTCATGGGTTTTAGGGAAAGATATTTTCAAGAAATGAAACTATACTAGGGATGGTGATTGATGTAGACTATAATTCACCAAGAATAACCCAAGCGCACTGGTACATCACTCAACCTAGACTGAGCACTCACCCGAAGCACGCAAAGGTACCAAGCCCCTCTTTAGAGTTGCTCATGAAGGATGGGATCATGATGAAGATTTAATGCATGCAGACACACAACAACACAGATATTCCACAGAGCTTATTCTAGATCTAGATCCTTATGAACCATGATTCAAAAATAAACACAATGATATCAGCCATACAATAACAAACTATAACCATGTTAACACCTTTATTCAGTCAGTACCCTTCATTATATTAAAACACAAGAATACACAGTAAGCTTCTTACAATAATAGCATTATATGCTCATGTGTATAATAGATCTAAAAACATAACCCTACATACACCTATATCTATCTCGTACACACATATATCTCTCTATATCTCCTTAATACTCTGTTGATACTATATTTATAAGGGTGGGGACTTTCCCTTCACCACTTATCTAATCCCAAAATAGGTTGCATGCTAAGAATAGCCATGTACCTTTACAATAATAGGCTCACATGCAAGAATGCTAACAATAGACCTCTCACGGTTAACTAGAAGTAGTAATCTTATTATTAGCTTGATCCCATATAAAATGCTTAGTAGGTGCTCCTCCAAAAATAGCCTATGTGTGTCATGCAAGTCTTCATCCAATTTGTGTGCTCCACACACCATCTCCAAAAATAGCCCGCAATCATAAAAATCGCTAAGTCTTGAATGAGTCTCTGTCTGAGGCGCAATGCTCTCTCGCGTGAATCTTATGTATGAATTTTTCTAAGTGTTATACATTTTCTACTCAACATTACCCCACACTAACTACATTTCCTCCCGGAAACGGTTTCCTTCAAATTTTCAAATAATATGAATGGAAGAATGTAAAGAATTTTTTATACAAAAGAATTATTTACTCAGTAGCATCCTCTGCTTCAACTGGAAGAATCAATTTTTGATATTCTTCTTTTATCTCTGCCTCTAATGTCTTTCATTCATTAAGCGCGGCTCTCTACTTTTTCCGGGATATCTACCTGTAATAGACTCCAACTCATCTTGGGAAATTTCTCCCTTCTCATTCTACAAAACTAGAACAATGTTGGACATTGTAGACATTCTTCCTTCTAGCAAATCCATCTTCTATGCTATAATTTTCCCCACTCATCTAACCTTTCCTTATGGGGTTCCTGTGCTACTACAAGGGCCTTGCGCTTTTGTTTTACCAATGTCAACCTCTCTACGTGACCTAGTGTCTCATCCTTCATCACTTTTACGAATTCATTTTCCTCCACCATGGTCCTTATCTTGATGACCACCTCTTGAGTTGTGATGATATTAGATGTCCTAAGTATGATTTCTTCATCTCTTCCTACAAGGGTTGGAGTAAGGCCTCATAAGATGAAATCTTCCTTATCACGGAAGCCTTTGCTTGATTTTTTTCCTTCTCAAGATCCTTTGGTGCTAGCATGTGCATAGGTCCATCCTCAAGCACCAAATCCACTAAGGTAGGTATGTAATGCATTGCCGAAGGAAATTGTTTAGGTACCTTAGACTCCAATGTGGTCTTGCTTTCAAGACATGGTCTCCAATTTCCTCTGCCATGTTGATGAAAGCATTGTTCTTCTTCTACTCTAAGTCCTTCTCTTTTTATAGGTGTGTTATCTATGCATCCTTGGCCTTGATCTCTTCTTTTGGAACTCTAATAGTTACAGCCTTTATTCATTGACTCCTCCTTGCCACCTCTATAGGTACCTTCACCAAGGCATTACTTGTTCATCTGACATAACAATAGGCTTTACTGTTATGTGTTTGTATTGAGGTGTCTTCTTCAATCTCCTTGATACATAGAACTCTTCACATACATCAAAGTTTGGTTTATCCATGTGTCTACATTGACCAAGACAGTTGTTTCCTTATGCGCATGGTGGCCATGTCCTCATCCATCAGCTCCCATATATACAATTCCTTAAGGCCCACCATGCTTTGGAAATGGGCGTGGATAATTTTACTTGTGTCCTCAGCATAGCCCATGACCGGTGTAGTATACTCCCCACTTTTCCACTTCGATCATGGCCCTTTGGGAAATTGATCACCAAGATTTGGAGCTTGTTTTGTTATGTCCTGAGTAGTCTCTTGCTCTATTCCTTCTACCTCCTTTACTCCTTCTCCATCCTTCATTTCTTTTTCCTTTAGATCTTTTATGTCATATCGATGTACGTGGGGTGCAGTGCACACTCTCTTTAGAATCTTCCACTTCATTCAGTTTCATCTTTCTCCTTCTCTTCTCTATTGCCTCTTTCTGAGGAGAGATTCATGGTGATATCGAACTAATTATGGAGTAGCACCTTAGGTTCTAGTTCTCCTAAATACCCTTCCGAAGCGGTGCTTTCCTTCGAATGCATCCAAGTCTTCATCACACTCTTATTGTACCTATGGTGGGTTACTTGCGCTCACCCTCCACTTTATCTATGGGGTTCCTCCTACCTTTGTGCTCTAAGTTATTCACTATCATTTATGTGGGCTTAGGGCTAGCACATTCTCTACTATATGCTTACCCTTAGAATCCCTAGAAGCGCGAACTCATTTTCCACATATTTTATTTTCTCCAGTTTGGGATTGAGTTGAAGATACACAAGCGATGCTCTAGTGTCTCTAATCGCCAACATTACCGGATTCATGCTTATTACATCTAAGATAATCCTCTCAATGTAGGTATTCATCCTAGATATATATATGTTTTTCTCAAAGTGTGATAATCACAATCCACCTTATCTCGCGATGAATTTTAGGAAGTGCACATCTGTGAACCATTGAACTCATGCTTGGAATTAGTGTGTTGTGAAGGCATGTGGTAGTTTGCACCAATGGATCCATGTTCTATCCTTCATTGTAAATCGTGCGATGTAAAAATGTGGGTAGACCGTGAATTGCACCGCCTTACCCACTACCGAAGGTAACTCCTTGGGTATGTGTCACTCTTCTTCAAACATGTGTGGAGCCTGTCATACCACATCTCCACCCTCTGTTTAAATTTCCTACCCATGGTCCCTTCACATAATTATTTATCAAATCTTTCTACCAGAGATTTATTTTCCTTGGGGTATTCCCAAATCTTTTCCTTTAGCCACATCGAGCACTCTAATCTCTATAAACACCAAATACAATAAAATAGTGCCAAAAATAATTCTCTCACCTATATGCACTTCTTCAATGATTGTCTCTGGTATGTAACCCACAATGTTGTAGATCACTCCTGGAGACATTTTCCTTGAAATGTGCAGCCACATTGTATTCACTTGCGACCACCTTTCTTGGTCATTCAACTTTGTTATCAGATGTGCAGTTTCTGTACCACTAGGTACTTCTTTAGTTTATTAATGTCCATGCCACGTGGACCCTTGGTATATCTTATCCCCTTCTTTGTCTCCAAGATTGCGGCATTATCAGTTAGATCACTATCCATATCTACTCATGCACCTTTCAATCCTGTCAATGTTGTAATCAAGATGGTTGTGATTCTAACCCTCTGTCTGGTGAAGTAGAAGAAGTCCTCATGGACTCGCTCATCAACCAGTTGATAAAATAGTTCATACTTCCCAAATTATGGTAGTTCATACAACTAGAAAACTCCAATTTGTTTTAATAACTTCTCTCCAGCATCATCATACACTGGCATGTCTTTTATTGTGTGCTTGTTTTTTTCGCGCTCAACAACGCATCTAGTTCCTTTTTATTATCCAATGTGTGATGGTTGTAATCACTAATCTTACATTTACAAATGTGGGAATCTCATTCTTGTCCCAAAATCATGCCCTCTGGATATTGCATTTCGAGAAATTACTCTTGGGAGAAATTTCTTCTTCCACTTCGACCTTCTTCTTCCCTTTTACTCCTATTGCAAGTGCTTTCTTGGTGCCATTTGAAAATCTCTCCTTTCTACCCTCTGTAATGAGAAAGTTAAAACCCTAGTTTGAATCTTTGTGCCCTAGTGGAAATCACATGCCCTAGCTCTTTTGTAACGCATCTTCTTTGCTCAAACCCTTCACCTATGGGGACGCAAGCTTCTCCTGTGCACAAATCTTCTCTCCACGTCTAGTTTCACACTCTTTACACCTCAACATGATTCACTCGGCTTGTTTACACTTAGCTCTTTTCAATTTATCATAATTTCAATGGCAAGAATGAACTCGTATCTAATCCTAAAATATATTTTCAAATTTTGAGTGCATTTATTTCTCCTTCACCTACCAAAAATCCTCTCATTCATTGACCAATTTCATTCTTTCCGTGTGGTACATCTTCGCACCCAAGCTATAACCTTAAAGCATGCCTTCTTATCTTCTAGCTGCGAGATTCTCTTCAAGTGTGCTCCCATGCACCTAATTACCTCACCACTAAGCCTTCCAATGGTAGTCGTCACGGCCTCTACTTAAATCACGTTATACTTATTCCTTCATTTATCTCCCTCTATGGTCCTTGTTTCTAGAAGCAATCTCTTTTCTAAAAATTATCCAACTTGAATAGCACCCGTAGTAGTTTTTTCCTTTCATGTGTACTTATTTTCAGCAATCTTGTACCTAGATATCAATAACCACCCCACACTAATGGTATGTGCAGTCCTCTATGCATAAAAATTATTCAAATAATAAGTAGCTTCTGGCATGCAAATGTGCTTATTACACAAAAGCACCAACTAAATTGACAAAGCATAATGACAAAGAAGTAAATACATTAAGGGAATATATAATTAAAAAGCTAATCTAAATGGCAATAGCCTTATTATAAACACCAAGAACACTTATTCATAGTAGGGTTTCAGCCTACTCCCATTAAAATAACTGTGTAACCGTGTTCCATCAAGTGCCCCTAACTGGAAGGCACATGTTTCAAGTATTTAAGTGATAACATATGGCCCCAACCAATGTACCTTGATTTTTCCTAGATGGCGCAAAAACTTAGAATCATAAAGAAGCAACATTTGTCCAATCTCAAACTTTTTATCTTTGATGTGCCTATTCTGCCATGCTTTCTACCTGGCCTTTTTCTACTTTTTAATCCAACATGCTATTTATCTTCACTCATCCAGCTTGATCAACTTTTCAATCCATTCCTCTAATGCTTGCTCATCACAGATCTCCAAAGGCACGTAATACGTAAAAAAGGTAGCATTAATTCCATAAGAAGAGCTACTTGTGTTCCAAACACTTGCTAAAATGGTGTGGCCATGTTCAACCTTTCATATGTTGTTTGATACACCCAAAGCATAGTAGAAACTTTTTCATCCCAATCTTTCCTTCCAACATCATAATTTTTGTCAATGTCTAGCTTAAAATTTTGTTGAAGGCCTCAACAATTCCATTAGCCTAAGGATGATATGGTATAGTCTTATGGTGTGCAATCATAAACTCATCCAATAATATCTTGATTGTCTCATTCAAAAAATGTGTGCCCCTATCACTTGTCAAACTTAGTGGGCATCCATACCTTGTAAGAATATTTTCCCATAAAAATCTAGTTGTTGTTACTACTATACAATCCTTTGTATGTGTTTCTTCTTCCCACCTTGTGAGATAATATGTGCAAGTAATGGTGTAGCATGATTCAGTCCTATGTATGGCCGATGAAATAGGACCCAAAAATTCTATATCCCATTTATAAAATGGTTCTGAACTATAAATAGGTCTTAAAGGCATTTCATCTCTTTTCCCTAGTTTTCCTAGATGTTGAAAGTGATCACAAGCCTTGCAATCTTTATACAAGGTCTCCCACCATAATCCAGTGAGTAGAATCTTGCACGTAGTAGCATCACCTACATAAGTGCCCACTGTAATACCACCATGAGCCTCCCCATAATATCGTGTGCTCATGCTCCAATACACATCGGCGGAATACTTCATCTCTACCTAACTTGTATAGGTCACCACTAATCAACATAAAAGGTGTCGTGCAAATGTCAAGTTGTTTCTTTTCTAAGGCCTTTAGTCCTTCTAGTGCCAACATGTTCATAGAAAGACAAAATATCCTCCAAGTCTAAAGGTGCGCGTTGTAACCTATATAACTGGGCATCTGGCATTATGTCTTCAATTTTTTTTACATCTTCCCCTGACTGTATCCTTGATAAATGGTCTGGCCCAAAGTTACTTTTCCTTGGTTTAACCACAACTATAAAATAAAATTATTAGAACAAGAGCACCCATCGACATATGTGCCCTTGTAAAACGGGCTTATTTACCAAGTATTTCAATGCCATGTGATTAGTGTAAAAGCCAAATGGGGTTGCTAGTAGGTATTTTCTAAATTTGTGTAGTGTATAGATCATGGACAATGCTTCGCACTCAGTAGTTGTATAATTATGTTATGCAGGATTCAACTTTCTACTAGCAAAATAGATAGGATGATCTATAATACCTTCTCTAGGATGAGCCAACATTGAGCCAATTTTCATGCTAGAAGTTTCCACATGTACATGAAATGGTTGGTCCTAAGAAGGAAAATATAGAATATGTGATGTGGTAAGTTTCTCCTTTAATGTCTCAAATGTGCACTACTACGGTTCTCCCCAATAAAATGTCCCTTTTCCTTTTAGTAACTCTTCCAAGGGTACAACAACCTTAGCATACCCTTTGATAAATTTTCTATAATACCCAGTGTGACCTAAGAATCCACACACCTCACTTTGACTTGTAGGATCTTCTAGGCCTATTATAACTGCAACCTTAGCCTGGATCAACCAAAAAACTGTCCTTTTAGATAATATGCCCTAACAAAGTACCAAATGGTGTTGCAAATACACACTTCTTGATGTTAAAAGAAATACTCAATTGTCTACATATTTCAAACATTAAACACAAATTGTCACAATGATCCTTAACAAGTCCATACATCATCCAATCATCCAAGTAAACCTACAAAAATTTGTGGATGAAATCTTGGAATGCTTGAACAACTATGCGTGAAAATAATACAACAGGCACATTTTTCATACCAAACGGTATCACCATATATGCAAAAATTCCCCACTCAGTGGTGAAGGTTATTTTCTCTTAATCCTCCTATGCAATCCTTACCTGATGATACCCAGAGAATCCATCCGTGAAAGAATAAATTTTACACCCTGTAATGCCTTCTAATATTTTTTGTGAAAGGTGTTGGAAAAGGATCAATTACACATGCAACATTCAATTCTCTATAATCCACACAAATCTGAATATGACCATCCTTCTTTATGCCGATAACCATGTGACTAACCCATTCAGATTCTTCTAAGAGCTTGATAATGCCAGATTTCAACATTTTTTCAATTTCTTCCTTAACTTTAACTCGTAAGTTAGGTTTCATCCTATAGGTCTCTTCTTTACCGGTCATGCACCTTCCTTAAGCTTGATCTTTATCTCTCCTAATAATTCATGCAAGCCTTTTAATTCATGATATCCCCTAGGAATATATCCGAAATTCTCGTAGTAACTCAATGATTTTGGCCACTTGAATCGACCAATAATCCTCAATTATAACCTCCTTAGGTTCAAGATTCATGCCAATATTCACTTTCTTTGTCTTCATTGGTTCATGATATGTGCGCGTATTCTTATCTACACATTCCAAGACTTCACACATCCCTGTTAAATGATCGACATCCAAATTTTCTATTTCTTCATCATCCACTATGTAGACCATCTTTCCTTTTTCTTTCTCAAAGCAAGCGTGTTGAAGTAACATGGAGTCTGTTTCTTCTTCTTCATCAAAATACACTCCCATATTTATCTCACCAAATAACTCTTGAATGAGTTCTTCTACTTTTGCACTATCTCCCATAGTTAAGCACTTTATAACCTTTAATGCCTCTTCTACTAGAGGTTTAGTAGAGAAGTAGTCAAAAGTATGGACCATTCCTGTAATCAAATCCTACCAATTTCCAGTTTCTCTATGTAGCTTCGCATATACATACCAAGCGTGTGCGCATCCTTGTAGAGTGGAATATAATTTGTGCACCCAAAGTGAAGGTGGTAAAGATTCTTGTCCTTCTATCCAGAGTCTCTCACACTGTTGGATGTGGTCGTTGAATAAGTTCATTACCATGATAAGTGCTGATTTTAGTAGGTGCATTACTTCATGAAAACCGAGTGGTCAAAGCAATCTAGATTTCCCTCCATTCCATAATATTGTCCCTATGAACCACCCACCAAAGTGCGCTTTTGTCCCACGCAAGTATGTATACTAACATATTTCTCCATTCTTCCTAACTTTTCCATTGTTCCTCCATGGCGAGTAGGAATGTTGTAGGATCCCCTTCTCTAGTGTACCGAGGTACAAAATTGTGACCTATGTGCCTAACACAATAAATAGTTCTCTTCCTTGCAAGTGTGCTCCTTACCTCACGCCCAACCATCTCATAAGTACCATGTGCCCAATTATCACAAGAAACACTTTTAGTATCACTAACTGAATGTGCATCTTCCCACTACAAAATTCCTTCTTTGGATGGCTCAAGTACCTCTGGGTCCCAATGGTGCGTACATAGATTCTATTCAGGTCTTCCTCACTCAATGACTCAACATAGGGCAAATACTTCCCATTCATCAAAGGGATAATAACTATTTATTACTTGTTCTCAAAACTTATATATCCCTTATTGAACCAAAGATCAACATTATTTTCATAGCACCAAGGGTGCCCAAGTAAAGCTAGGAAACTATCCGCTTCTACAAGTGTTAATACCTCAAAATCCCTAGTGAATTTTGGCCCCTTGTATAATGATGGATGCATCTTTAAAAATCCTATGGGAGTGGCCTTAGCTCGATTAGCCATAAACAACACATTGGAAGATGCATGTAATGTGGTCTCCCCATCTCGAACCCATGCATCAAAGTAAGAACATTGACTTCCGTGCTTATTTCAATCAAGATATTTCTCAAAATTTATTCGTCCATGACAAGCATTCATAGTTATCTCCTTGTCATGGTCTATGTTATCTAGGGAAGATTCACATATGGGATCTATCATCCATCCTCAAAGTACTTTTTCCCGAAGTGTTTCCCTTTAGCCAATTCCTTAGTAATGGAATAATATTCTCTGGCGCAACATTTTACATACCTCTCTTACATCATCAATATCATGATGGATGGACCTTCCTACTTTTTTTTTTGGTTCCATCTTCTATGAATACTCCTTTAAATATTGTATTTCACCCCGAATATTTCTTAGGACTTCCATGGTTTCTTGATAAACCTTCTTCTAATAAGCAAGGATCTGGGTACCTTACATGTAGAACCTACTCCTTAGTGATTGTAGGCTTCTTTCGCAATGCTTCTTTGGTGTGTGCCACTTTAGCACGTGTGGTAATATTTATGGTTAATGCCTCATGTTTTTTTAACTTGGGAATCCACTAATTTTCCACCACATGTTGATTCTAACAATCCCTACACCTTTGTTCTCTTGCTTATGTTGTTTACTAAGATACTCATATAAATACGAGCATTCCTCATAACTATGATTATTTCCACAAAAAGAACATGTGATATTTTAGGGACATTCACACTGTAGTGGTCAAGAGATCCACATCTCGTAGTATGTCCCACGAGGAAACTGCTCCTTCCACCACCATGGCCTCAACCTCCATATCCTCCACGAAATCCTCACCCTCTTCCACGACCTCCATCAAAGCACCCTTCATTCTAATCATAAGCACACTTGAGTGTGATCCTGATGCTCACCTTTTCCTTTAGAGTTATCGATACCCTATTGATCATACACCAATGTCTATATAATCATGGATCGACCAATCAACCTATAATCTTCAATATCATGAGTCATAGACCAGAAAATCTTACAATAGTAGGATACGTTCTTTCTTATCACATATTGTAGCAATGGGAAATGGCTAGCATCATGGTTCAAATTACATATCTCACAATTGAATAAGTAGTAACGAACGTATAAATATGTGGGCATAACTATCCTTGGTGTGTGACTTTCTACTTCATAATATGTACACTAAATCCTTGAACTTGTCATAGTTTCTCCAATTTCTTGGCCATAGCTGCAATATGTGCTTCCAAGAATGGGCTAACTCCAGTGTCTATACTCCCAACTACCTCATCACGTGAAGCTACCTCCAGCTTTGCTTGCACACACATCAGTGTGTGTCTTATGTGACATGATCCTTTAAATGGTGTAATCAATCCTCCAACGAACCATTGTGCATGTTGGCTTGCATGAATATCATAGGAAAGTTTAGATAAAAGAGTTTTGAAATGGGCATCATACTCACGGACACTCTTAGTAGTGCCTTGTTTGATATCCTTGAGTGCACTTATACTCTTCTACTCAAACTCGGAGATATAGAACTCTTTTAAGAAAGCATCCTTCAATGTTGCATAATCCATGCAAGTTTGATCAGGGTCAAACTTCCTGTACAAACTATATGCACGCTCTTTGTAATTGTAGTTACAAATTATCTTACCTTGTGCTCGATGCCATGATCCCTTTTACGTGACACAATATTTCACACATGTGCACATGTTCAGCAGAATCTTTTATGCCCATATACTCTGGAAGGTGAAGAGGCATTTCCATGTAAATATTTTGGGGTTGATGCGGACCTTTCCCACCTAATCTAGAACCTCCTATGTTTCCTCTACCTCTAGAACCACCAGAACCACTAGAGCTAGAACCACCTATGCCTCTTGATCCTCCACCTATATCCAGAATAGGACCAGAATACATACTTCCCTATACCCCAATAGTGGTAATGTACTAAACCACTATGTTCTGTGAAGTGGTACCACTCATATAAGTGAATCCAACATTTTGCACTCACATTCTGTGTGGACAATGTGCCTAAAAATGTACCCCCAAACAACAATGAATACGTCTTCCCTACATCGATGTACTTTCTACCTAACTTACTCTTTCTCCCCTACTTCCTAAATTATCCTACTGACTACTTTTCATACTAAATACTAGAAAACCAAGCGCAAGGGCTAGGTTTCCAGGTAGGTTCAAATGCACACTCGTGGCCCGGGTGTCTCTCGCTAGCATGCTTCCTTGTGAGGCCGAGGAGGGTTCCCTATCATGATTTCCCAGATGGGGAGTTCCTAATGCTCTAGCTCCATGTCTTCTACGTGAGCTCTAAATCCTTCATGATCCATCTCTCTCCTCAACGCCATCCACTCTACAATGTCACACTACTTCTCTATCTCCCTCTCGCATGCCTCGTTATACTTAAGAGTCATTTCTTCCCTCTTCCTTATCACCACTAAGTCCACCATCTTTCACCAATCCTATTCCTTCCCCCGCGTGTGGTGGGGTTTAGTTAGCCATAGGTTTGTCTTCCAAGTTTAGGGTTACCATCAAAATATTGATTTCTAGTGGAATTCCTTACAAATAGGTTCCCCTGGGATACCGCAGAAATTGGAACTCAACTACCTCTAGATAAGAATATGTAGAAATTGAATACTCCAGAATCTAGTTGTTCAAAACACCATGTATCCATATCCAAGACGAGTCCATATCAGATTAGCATCATAGAGGGCTTAAAATTCTTCCTGCATCTATACAAGTGTGTGGTATCTCCAATTCTATTTAGACACATAAGAAAACAACCACTTGTATAGTTCTACTAGAAATATAGCGAAGAACCTCTCTTAAAATATTCATACTGATTCTGCTCCTCCACCCACATGTGTACGTCAAACTCGATCCCGTGTTAAACCTTTGTGTGTATTCTTCTTCCAGATCATGTATCCACTCCTCAACACTTTCTAAAGTCAACCTAAGACGTCTTTATCATGAACCATCCCGAAATGACTAAAAAAGAGGCCCCGAATAATAGAACTAATGATGCATCCTAGAATTCACCAAGAATAACCCAAGCATAATGGCCCATCACTCATCCTGACCGAGCACTTTCCCGAAGTGCAGAAAGTTACTAGGCCCCTCTTTAGAGTTGCTCGTGTAGGATGGGAGCATGATGAAGATTTAATGCATACTGAGACATATAACAACAGATAGTCCACATAGCTTATTCAAGATCTAGATCCTTAGGAACCATGATTCAACAATAAACACAATGATATCATCCATGCAATAACAAATTATAACCATGTTAACACCTTAATTCAGTCAATACCCTCCATTATATTAAAACATAGGAATACATAGAAACTTCTTACAATAATAGCATTATATGCTCATGCACATAACAAATCTAATAGTAGCATAACCCCGCATACACCTATATCTATCTCATACACACACATATATCTCTATATCTCTTTACTACTCTATTGATACTATATTTATAAGGGTGGGGACTTTCCCTTCACCACTTAACTAATCCCAAAATAGGTCACATGCTGAGAATAGCCATGTGCCTTTACAATAATAGGCTCATATGCAAGAATGCTAACGATAGACCTCACACAGTTAACTAGAAGAAGTAACTTATTATTAGCTTGATCCCATGTAAAATTATTAGTATGTGCTCCTCAAAAAATATCCTATGTGTGTCACGTAAGTCTTCATCCATTTTGTGTGCTCTGCATGCCATCTCCAAAAATAGCCTGCAATCATGAAAATGGCTAAGTCTTGAATCTATCTTTGTCCTTCGCGTTGGATTCCTTCCCGATCCTTTCGCACCTTTGAATGCACCCTGCTCTTCTATGTGAATATTTTGTATTCCTTCGCAAATTTTTATACATTTTCTTCTCAATAGTGATGCACCAAATAAAGGGTGCTTCTAGAATCAAAAAGGGTTAATTTGAAGAGGGTGTTTTACACCACAAGTCAACTTCACCTACCGCAACTTAGATAGGGTAACAGATAACTAAAAACTAGGAAGCATGTGTTCCCTTTGTTAAACTCAATTAGAGAAAACAATCTCTCAGTCTTCCAATGAAGAAGGATGAACTTGAGAAGGGTGAATAAGCACCACAACTCGACTACATGCATTACTTCACCACTTGATAAGCACAAAACTCCAAGAACCCGAAACCGAAACTTGAACTTCGCATAGTATACCTGTAAGCATGAGAAAGGCACAAAGAAGTATAAAAGAATGAAATGACCAAGATTAGTCACAAAACACATAGTTTTATTACTTCAACAATGTGAATAATGCATCATATGTTCAAGAGGCAATGGTTGTCATTATAGTATTGAAAGGAGGCTTGAAAGTTTCCTTAACATATAAGAACAACTTGCGTAAGAAGAAGGATTATTTAAAAATATACACTTGTCTCGAAGTCTAACTTGTCCAACTCTGTTGGAATGAGCTTCTAACTTACATTTATGGAAAAAAATCTATGAGAGAAGAGAGGAGAAATAATAAATTCCTTCATAAATTGAAGGTACATGATGGTTTATTTATTATAGTTGGTTGAATCACTTGAAAAGGTTCCATCATGTGCCATTAATTTCTTGTTGACCTAAACTTCTCAATTTAATTAAAAGAATATTTTAATAAAATATTTTAATAATAATAAAAAATATTATTAATAAAATGTTTTAATAAAAATATTAATTTAATTGCATTATGGTGGGGGCCTCTGAAAAACTGGTTTGCATTAAAGAGGGGGCCATGAAAATAGGGTCACACATAGCCCAACTCGGTGGTTAGCTCACTAAGCCAACTCACCGAGTTAAGCTTGAGCTTTGTCTCCCATGAGCTTTGAGTAAGCGTCAAGCTCCTCAAACTTTACAAACCCACCAGATTTAACTCGTTGTCGAGTTCAACCTCATGTGGCTCACATCGAGCCGACCTCCAAGAGCCACGCATCGGCCATAGCTTGTCTCATATCAGGATTCCTTCACTACCGAATTGTCTATCCAAGCTCCTACTATCGATGTGTCAACCTCCACAAGATAAACTTGGCTCTGGTGAACACGACTCAACCAACACGCTCTTTTCATGATCTCATTTCTTCAGATGGGTAACTCAACCATTATTCTCTCCTCGTGACGGGTCATAATTCATGCAATCTTAACCCCGAGTTGACCCCATTGGTCATTTCCAAGAGATCCCACCACTCTACAGATTCATCCTCACAGTATGGAAACAAAGTTGATGTTCACAACTCTCACATGAGATTCCCTCCGAGCTCTCAATAACCTCCCTGACATATGCGTAACTTGTGACTTGGTTCCATACCGAGTCGACTTCACGTATAATTCAAGCTTGAACTCATTTTCTCACATACCTCTTGTTTCCGTCACCACGTAGAACCACTTTTTTCCTTATCAACTCGAAGCTAACCCGAGCATATGCATTAATACTTTCCTTTGATATTTTCACCAACTGGTTCTTCTTGACATACCACCAAGATGTGACCTTCACATCACTAATGACTCACTGGATAACTCGGCACAAGCTTAGCCACGTACTAATCTGTCGAATGCGTTAGTGCACGATTTGGCCAACCCAGAGTTTTCCTTGTCAATTTCCCCATCATGGCTATTCCAGCTTGGGAACCCAGTTGATATCTTTCCAAGCTTGACATGGTTATTTAGTCTTTGATCTCCACTTTTCCACCATCTTACGTAACTTTTAAGTTGGCTTGCCACCTTCACATCTCCACCTATCCATAGCCTACAAAATCCCCCATCATGGAACATTTACCTTAGCTCAATATCCCATCATCATGGCTCGGCATTTCATCCCGCTTGCACTCCGACCTCCTCATATTCCCATGATTTTTGCAATCTTTCACTGAGCTATCCCTAACTTAGTGTTAACTCGACCAACTGAGTTACCTCATTTCCTATCAAATGAACTCACCAATTCACAAACGACTAGGCATGAGCTTAACTCGATTGAGCGAGTTAGCTCTCACCGATCTCTCCTTCGTATTCAGCCCTAAGGTAGGAAAATGATCCCCTATTAATCGTGCCTCACCCTTGTCATTTTCACAAACTAAGTTCACTGTGTATTTAACTTTATGATTTTTTTGTGCTTGATTCGAGCCCAAAGATGAGCTCTCATCCCCTACTAATACATCAGTGACTTGCTCGTATATGAGCTCCCGAGCTGGCCTACAATCTCATGGCCGAACTGTCAAATTTTGATATTTGAGCTCCTTAATCCATCAAGAGTCAAGTTTCAACTTGATTCATTACCTTATCTATGAGCTCGTCAAGATCAATCCTTTGACATGCATGTATGTTGACTTTCCACTCCTATTACGACTCAAACTCAAAATCCTCAGTAAATACTTTCACCATGTAATAAGTATACAGAGTCAATCAAACTTGAAATTCCCTGACTCAATATTCTTTCATTTATGCATGAGGCACTATGTATTTCATTACCGGTACGAGCTATTCATCCATGTGCATCCTAGCATGACTCCGTCCTAATTCAACTTGCTTAATGAATGGCTTAAGTCACCAAAATACGACTTGGTATATTATTAACTCATCCTAAGCCACTAACCCGATATTTGTACGAGCTCACCGTGATATTTCTTACTTGACCTATTCAATGTGAATGCATGTCATCTTGCCAAGCAGCTTATCGAGCTACTCGGCAAGCTATCCTAAGCTCGATATCCCCTAAGCCCACTAAATATGACCTTGCTCTGATTTGTAAAATTTCTTGTGCTTTATTGAAAATGAGGAGGTAATAGAAGCACAATAGGACCTTTGAAACATGATTTATCAATTTTAATAAATTTCTCACACTCCTTGATGGAAAGTAGGCCCATAGAGGCCAACCTCCATACTATGAACAAACCCATTAACCTCTAAGACCCAAAATAGAGAACACTCGAAAATATCCTGAAATTTCATGAGCACCATAGATGTTCCTTCAACACAAAATTTTTCCTGTAATGTCCCAAAATGCTTCATGAAAGGACTTCCTACTCCTAGGGTCCAATCAACCCATGTTGTTCAATTTTTGTCCTAGGGGAAAAATTGGATAACGGTTTTCAAAAGATAGAGGTGGAATGAACTAGTTTTGCTACTACAAATGAGAATCCCAAGAAGGAAAAGAAGTCATGATTTCACAACTTCATGAATGAATTAAAATGGAAAGTTATGAAAAGAAATTGGATAGAAATTGATAGAATGGAAGAAAATAGTGAATGGAAAGAAAGGGAAAGGTTTTAAACTCAAAAATAATGGGTTACCTAAATTAGTGGGGTCACCCGATAAGATTAAAACTACCTCCAAAGGTTGATATTTCACCAAGAGCATATCAAAATTGATGAAATGAATATTTATACCAAGATACAAACTTTTCAAATGTATAGCTTTGATTTCTTGTCCCATCGGGCGTGCAAAACTGTTAGAGCTCAAAATTTCACTTTTCCTAAATCACAAGAATCTAGGGTTTTGAGGCAACATGGGACCGTGTCCAAGTTGTGGGACTCGAACCGAGATAGACCTTTGGAGAAGGTTGGCTTCCTCTAGTTACTCCTAATACCTGACTGCTCCTAGGGATTGAAATGTGACTATCTAACTATACTCTAACTTTCCAAGGGACCAAAGTGTGAGAAGGAGATGTATAAAACAAAAGCCTAAACTAGAGGGGCGATAAAGACCGAAATAAGGGAGAGATACTTCTAAATGAGATAAAATGAGATAAAACGATGATGAAGGGGGCCAAAATGATGGCCACATTTCAAAATAGTGTCTAAATTCCCACTTTTATGATGTATAATAAATACAGACCTACTTTGGCTGCCACTCATTCAAATATCTTTATGTCTTGTTCTTTCCTTCCACAGCTTCACCTATCTCAACTCGTGGCCTTCTAAGTTGTTCAATTTTTACTAGGGTACAAAATGGGCAACAGTAGTAAGTTCTAAAAGGATTTTCTCTTAGATGGACACTCGGGGTATAGTTAGATCATGTTAAAAGAGGAAGATTAGTTGAAGACTGCGCTTTACCACAAACTAGGAACCTATGCATACAGAAATTTCCATTTGGTTTATCAAATGTTGAAGCAATGTTCTAAAGATCCATGGACATAGAATTTAAAGGGTTTATCAACAACATTGTTTTAGTCTATTTGGATGATATCACGGTGTTCTCTAAGAATGCAGTTGATCATCTTTCCCATTTGAGATAGGTATTTGAGAGGTGTAGATAGTTTGGTATTTCTCTCAATCCAAAGAAATGCATCTTCCTAGCTCATGAAGGTAAACTCCTTGGCCATATTGTCTCTAAGGAATGATTAACCATTGATCTAGATAGAGTTAGTTTTATTCTTTCATTTCCATTGCTCAATCATAAGAAGGCACTCCAAATATTCTTAGGGAGGATCAACTTTGTCAGATGGTTTGTTCCAAATTTTTCCAACCTTGCCAAGCCATTGACACTAATGTTGAAGAAGAGCATGGTCTTCAAATGGACCAATGAAGGAAAAAATAGCTTTAAATCCATAAATCAAACAATAGCACATGCCCCAACTCTCATTAATCATGATTTTACAAAATATTTCACCATGTATTCCTTTGGAGGCATGGATACAATATCAGCCATACTAGTACAATCTGAATAAATAAGGCTTGGACAACTTGTTGCATTTTTCATCCAAGGTCTATAGGATTATGAGGTAACATACTCATTTTTTGAAAAACATTCTCTTTCTATTATAATAAGTTTGAATAAATTTAGGTACCTAATATCCAACAACAAGATCCATCTACTAGTTTCACATGTTGGTGTGAAAGACTTCCTTTTGAACAAGGACCTAAATGAGAAAAGAGCTGGTTGGATAACCAAGGTAATGTAATATGACATTGACATAAAAGTAACCAATCTAATTCAAGGAAAAGGAATGTGTGAACAATTTTTTTTGGAGAAACAAATTGAACATGAGGTTTTTTTAGTGCTTCAACATGACCAAGAACGATTAGTCAATGCCTTACCCACTCCTTGTTGGACTCACAATGTAGTCAACTTTCTCCAAACAAGAAAATTCCCCAAGGTTTGAACAAAGCTAAAAGGAGGAATTTTAGGCTTCATTCCATTCCGTTTCTGTTAATTGATGGTGTTCTATTCAAGAAATATGTGAATGGTGTTCTCTTGAGGTGCTTCAAGACATATCGATAGAGAAATTGTTGCATGAGTTTCATAATGGGGAAGTGGGAGGAACTTTTATCCAAGGAAAATATCTCTCAAGATCATGAAAGTTGGTTATTATTGGCCTAACCTTTTTAATTATTGTTATTCATGGGTCAATAGATGTAAAAAATGTGCATTCTTTACAGGTAAAGAAAGGTTAGCAGCTCTTCCACTCCACCCCATCTCAAGTAAATCAACCATTCATGCAATGGGGATTGGATTTCATTGGAGTGATCAACCCACATTCAAGCTCAAGCCACAAGTGGATCCTCATAGCCACTGAATATTTCACCAAATGGATAGAGGAAATTGTACTAAAGAAGGCAAATGAAGCCGACATTATAGAATTATATAAAGGTATTGAAACTAGATTTGGTGTTCCTTCCACAATCATTTGTAAAAATTATTTGGCATTCCTCTTGCACAAAGATCTCGATCTGGGATGTAAAAATGGAATATACTTAAGCATCTCTTCAAATTATTACCCCCAAGGTAATGGGTAGGTTGAATCAACAAATAAGAATATTTTGAGAATCATAAGGAGGACTTTGGATGAAAATCAGATGACTTGGCACACAAAGTTGAAATCAGCCTTGTGGGCTGATAGAATTACTCCCAAAAAATCAACTAGTATCTCTCCCTACAATCTAGTTTATGGAAAAGAAGAAAGGTTGTCAATATCTCTTGAATTTATAGCCTTGGAGCTCATCAAACATCTGGAATTATCTAAGTTTGAAGCCATGGAAGTCATGTATGCAGATATTATAAAGTAAGAAGACTTGAGAAATCAAGCATTGCATCTGTATACAATAGAAAGATATCAACCTTAGATTAAGAAAAAAATTACAAGAGAGTAAAAGCTAGGATATTCTAAGAAGGACATTTAGTCTTAAAATGTGATGTGGACTAAGATAAACCAGGAAGAAACTCAAATTTTGATGTAATGTGGAGTAGTCCTTATATGATTTCGGGTTCGTAAGTCCAACAATGCCTTCCAATTATAAAATTTGGATGGAGAATAATTTCATATCCTAGACAATGGGATTTATCTCAAACATTTATATTAAGGGAAAGACCCTACTTTTTACATAGTAGTTTAATTTCAATTCCTCCAAGTGATTTTAGTACATTGTCTTGTTTGTAGTGTAGTTTCAATTTCCCTAAGTGCTCTCGCATAGTATTTTGTTTCTTTTAGATGGCATGGTTTCATTACATAGTGTTTCATAGAGGACTCTAAAGAATATATATTTTAGGAAATTGTGGTATAATTTCATATTCAAGACAATTTTCACTCGATAAAATTTATTTTAGAACAATTTTATAATGAGAATGATCAGTTCAAGCATGGAAGATCATCTCTAAGTCCAGCGAGAACTTCCAATGAATCCAGGGTGAGAGTTTCAAATTTCATATCAATTTTAGACTATCAGGTTGACTCCATGCCTAATGGATGCTTCAAGGCCATGCCCCTTCATCTAGCAGAAGATATCCCCTGTTGAGTCACCAAATAGTTATCCAAAATACCCCTCGTAGGGATATTTGTGTAACTTATATTTTCATTTGGACTTAGGAATTCAAGTGATCAAAAGTGAGAAAATCAAGTGTTGTGGATGCTCCTTTCCTCATTGCCAAGCTCCTCATTTCAATATTTAAGCAAAAATTAAAAATGGGTATTTTGGGGTGAATTGTTGATAAATCAAGCCTAGCAGAATAAACAGAATAGTTCTCATATTCCTTGAGTTCCCACACCATCACATCAGCCAAAACAAGGGAGATGGACACTATTTTACTGTGTGGATCAGGATTTTCAAGAACCAATGGAATAATTCCTCGGGGTTTTAAGTTCTTCTGCATCGTTGATCCAGCCACAAGGAAGACAAAGGGCTAGTTTTATGGGTGGATCAGATTTTCAAGAACCAATGGAATGGTTCCTCGAGAATTTGAGTTCCCACATGATCGCTTGACTGACAAAGTGAGAAAATAAGCATTGTTTCGGGTGGTGCGGTAAATTCGGGAACATATGGAACAGCTTCTTTTTTCATTTGGATCGTTGATTGACCGATGACTAAGTAGAGATAGTGTTGCAAACAAACCAAGTAAATCAGGCACAAAAGGTTTGGGTGGAACTATTCCATAGGTCTACCCAAAATCTAATTCACCGCAAAACACTAGAATAGCATCCAATGTGGATATAGTGGGCCTTGCAGCACATCAATAATAGTTCTATGCTTCCATGAGTTCTTTAATTATATGATCCACCCACACTAGGAACAAAATGGTTAATGCAGACTATGGAGTCACCCAGGAACCAAATGCGACCTTCCCCAACCCTTGAACTTAAAATGGTCATATCTTTTCCCTATCACACCAAATTTCACAATCTTGGTACCATTGGAAAGCTCTCATCATCCTTTACACCACAAAAATTATATTTATTTATTTAGGTGAGGGTATGTGGGTGAAAATTATGGAATACATCCCAGCATTAAAAGATATAGTTCCAGGTAGCTCAACCACCACCTTTGGTGAGGTATGGTGCCCATTCATTCTCATACAAGAAAAGTATCATGGGGGAATGGCCTTGGCAGGGTGCCCATAATTATTTTTAGACATTTAATACATGTTGGTGGTTGAAGGGGGAATTTTTGTTTCCCTCTCTTTCCCCTCCTCTTTCTCTCCCATCTTCTATTTAATCTAAAATCTCTCATTTATTGTAGAGGATGTTCTAAAATGTAAAGGATCTCTGTCCAAATTGTTCTTGAGAAGTTGTAAGTTATAGACCTCCATTTGAGCTTAGCAATGTGTTCTTTTTCCTTCTTATTCACATGTAATGATTTTTGTATACTTTGAAAGCAATAAAATTATTGTTTTGTGGTGTTTCTCAACCCTGAATTATGTTTTGTTGCATTTCCTTTCCTTTCCATTCTTTTTGTTGTATTTTGTGTATGTATTTCTCCTTTGCATGTTCATTTGTTTGTGTCTCATAGATAATAGGAGGTAAAATTTTGTTTTCTCATAGTTGACCTCTTCTTTCTTCATTTTTCTTCTCCCTTTTTCATCATTAGAGTGTATTCATCATTTTTTTGATGTTATCACCTCCCCTTAGCTTAGGATTTCCATTTTTATGCATTTCCCTCTCTCCTTGGTCCTTTGGATTGATAGATTAGTATTAGATAGTTGAATTTAATTCCTTAGGAGTATTTTAGGATTAGGAATTAGAAGAGGAACTAGCCTTCTCTAGAGGTTTTTCTCAAGTATCAAGTCCTGCAACTTTAGAGACAAACCCATATTACCCGAAAACATTGATTGCTCATCATCCATTCATGAAAAATTAGAGGGTGTTATTTTTTAGAGATAACGATAACCTACAAATTTTTTATATAAAATATTTCCACTTTCAAACTTGTGTCTTCATTCAAAACCATCTTATTTATAGTGAAACAATGTTGAACATGAAGGTTTCAAACGAAGTCGAAAGGTAAATAAATGAAGGGTTTGAAATAGAAGCCAAAATTTCATCAATTGAATGGTTCCAAATGGAATATTAACCCATCCATGTTTGGAGTGAATTTGAATGGGCAAAAGATGAAAAAATCTGAATATCATATTATTATTTTTAAGTGCTCCTTGTTGGGGTCATATCTTCTAGCCCGTTGACCGATTGGCGAACCGTTTGATCCATTGGAAAGATAAGAGAGTGAAATTGAAAATATAATCTATGAAAATATACTATGATATCATCATACAATCTGAATCCCATGAATTCTTTGAAGACCTTTAAAAATGCCAAATACCAAATCTGTCAAAACCTTGCTAAAAATAGATTTCAAGACTTTCTAAAAATAGACTTTTTATAAACCCTTTTTGATTACTAACATGGATCAATATTTCTTTGAGAGATAATTTAGATGATTATCCCTCCTTGAGAAGCAATGGGCCCCATTTCTTGTAGGATTGACCTCTGATGTACATAAGATGTTTTGAGTGTTGAAGTGATCTCCTTCCACTTGAGTGGGGTGGCCCACCCAAAATTCCTATTTATTATTTTGAGAGACCTATGTGTAGGAATATTAGTAAACCAACATGTAGAACTATCATGGTTGCACTTCCCACAAATATCACAAGGATGGAGATTCCAATAATGAGTAGAATCATGACCTGTTCTACCATAATGACTACAAATGGTGTGATGAATCAAATACCTTCCATATGCATGAATACGAGGTTCACACCAATTTTGAGAAGAACATTTTGTTACATGATTTATTTGATGAATGTGGGACCCATGGTGGGTTGATTTGATTCCCCAGTGTACCCGAGACCAAAATTCTTAGGTCTCTTTTCTACTTTGAGAGGTTCTTAGATTCCTTTCCATATTTTCCAAGGCCATGTCCATCATACCCCATTTTATTTAACAACTTGAAACCAATAACTTTTGTGTGTTTTTCAAAACTACCAATCACATATGGAGAATTATCAGGATGTGTTGAACAAGAAAAACATACCATGCTTTCATTTGTCTTTGAATGTGTATCTACAACACTTTTCTTCTTTTCTTTCAACTCTTCAAATTCACCTTGCAAGATGGAAAGGTCTTGTTGAATTTCTTCACAAAATACTTCTTTTCTCTAAGTTGATTCTACAAATTATGTATAACTTCATTGCATATTTCCTCTACTTGGAGCAATCCTTCCACAATGGGGCTTCCAAAATGGGAAATATTTTCTTTATTTTCATCTTCTCCATGATCATGCTCAAATTATTTTGCAACCATTGGTTCTCTTCCCTCAAAATTTTATTTTCTACAAGAATTGAATCATGCTCATTTTGTTGTGCTAGAAATGGACCCACATCTTGAATTATGCCCTCTTCTTGTATTTTCTTGTTGGCTTTTCCCATCATTTTAAAAACTGCAAAATTTTGAAAAGTTCATTTCCATGCTCTAATACCACTGATCCAAATTATTTTTGGAATTCGGTGGACAACACATTAATGGTGGCATTTAATGTGTTATGGAAATACATTCATAATAAAATAGCTGAAATTGTAAAAGCAATGAACTGTATTGCAGAAATAAAACTGTAATTGTAAAAGTAAAATAACTTTATTAAATATGTATACAAAGTTAGCAAACTCTATAGGAGATATGTATGTCGAATCTCTTTGCAAACAAGAATGGATGTGGAATGGGAAAACTTTGTAGGAGAGATGTATGCCTCCAAACATATAACCTACAACTTTTGTATATAAAATCTTTCCACTTTCAAACTTGCATATTCATTCGAATCCATATTATTTATAATGAAACAATGTCACAAAATAGAAGTTGAAAGGTCATCAAATGAACGGTTTAAAATAGAAGCGTTTAAAATTTCATCAAATGAAGGGTTACAAATGGAACAAAAATTTAATCCTTCATGGATATGTCATCCATCCACATTTGGAGTGAATTTGAATGGGAAAAATATGGCAAAATATGAATAGCATATTATTATTATTAAGTGCTCCTTATTGGGGTCATATCTTCTAGCCCATTGACCCGATTGACGAACCGTTTAATCCATTGGAAAGATAAGAGAGTGAAATTGAAAATATATATATATATATTATCAGCATACAATACGAATCCCGTGAATTATTTTAAGACCCTCAAAATTCCAAATACCAAATCACAAAACCTACTAAAAATAGGTTTCTGGATAATCTAAACATAGATTCTTTATAAACCCTTCTCTAACTACCGACGTGGATCAATATTTCTTTGAGATCTCATTTGTATCACTCTACCAAACATTTTACTTTAAATCCCATACAAACCCATGCACATATAACCCACAAATTTTAACAAATCCCCTACAAAAATGGCCCCTAAATCTACCACAAACCCCTATAAAAATCCCCACATATTGAGAAAGAAACCTACAAAAATGGCCCACAAATCAACAAAACCCCTGCAATAATGGCCCATAAATCTACAAAAGAAAAATTACAAAAATTCCCAAAAATATGCAATAAACCCTTACATACATGGCCCCCAAATCAGCAACAAACCCACCATGACCAATAATCTCTTTTTTCAGAAAATTTTACAGAACACAAAAGCGTAAAAAAAAATTCTACACTACCCTACAAACATAATAACAATAAGAAATAATGAAATGGTGTTTTGGAGGCCCAAAAATCTTTACATGTGAATGGAATGGAACATTCCATTCATTTTTAGCATTTAAGGTTTATTTTTAATGGTTTTTTTTTTTAGTTTTATGTTGACTTAGGATGTTAATGGTGACATTAATAAAGCTACCCTAATGTCACCCTTGTAAATATGGCCTTTGACTTAGGATGTTAATGGTGACATTAATAAAGCTACCCTAATGTCACCCTTGTAAATATGGCCTTAACGTGGCCCTAATATCCCCTATAATTTTTTTTTAATATCTCAAGAGGATTTACGGTTTAAATAAAGTGTTTATGGTGTCTCATTTTTTGTTTAGGGTGTCACATTAGTGTTCAAGTTTTTTCAATAGTGTTTAGGGTGTCATACTAGTGTTTACAATGTCACATTGGGGTTTAGGGTGTCACATTTATTATTTAGGGTGTTATAGTAGTTTTTAGGGTGTTAGATTTGTTGTTTAAGGTGTCACACTAGTGTTTATGGTGGTATACTACTATTTAGGGTTTTGCACTAGTGTTTAGATTGTCACCCTAGTGTTTAGGCTTTTTAATTACTATTTAGGGTGTCACATTAGTATTTAGATCGTCACCCTAGTGTTTATGGTGTCACATTGGGGTTTAGGGTGTCATATTTGTTGTTTAAGGTGTTGCATTAGTTTTTAATGTGTCACATTTATTGTTTAAAATGTCACACTAGTGTTTAGGGTGTCACACTAGTATTTAGGGTGTTACACTAGTTTTTAGGGTGTCATACTAGTGTTTATGATGTCACATTAGCATTTAAGGTGTCACATTAGTGTTTAGGTGTTGTAGTTATTGTTTATGGTGTCATATTAAAGTTTAGGGTGTAAAATCTTTTGTTTAAGGTGATGCACCAATGTTTATGGTGTTGCACTAGTGATTACTTGTGTCACATTGGGGTTTAGGGTGTCACATTGGGGTTTAGGGTGTATGTTTTTGCCCTCAAAATCCCCCCCCTCATTTTTTAAGTCAAATTTGAAAATTTTAAGCTCACACCCTCCGAAGTGTTTGAGTAAAGTTAGAAGTCCGGAAAGATAGAGAAATCCATACTTTTAAGTTGTTTAAACTCTCTAGTCTACGTGGATTAAAAAATTTCCGTTTCCCCATCTGGACACATGAAAATTCTATTGTTGTCCTCATTTGAATGAAATTTTCAAACCTTTTATTTTTTTCAATCCCTTGGTTCATGAAAGAAATTTGAAAATCGGGCGCAAAATGGTGGAGTTTTCTTCTTCTCTACATTTTTCCACAGTCGTGAATGACGGGAATTTTCTTCCCCATCAAATTTTGGCCCCATTATCCATGGGTATGTGGAAATATCTAATGGAGGGACCGGCGGAGAAATTTGAGGTTTTGAGCCTTTTTGTAAAAAGGGCTAAAAGTCATAAAGTGACCCGCAACCCCAATCATGCTAAGAGGGAAAAATTCAAATGTTGAGCCCGCATCAAAAGAGTCAAAGCGGGAGGTGGATTATCGGGGAGATTTGAGAATTTGAGCCTTTTTCATTAAAGGGGCTTAAAGTTAAAAAGTGACCCGCAGCCCCGCTAAACACAAAGGAAAAATTCAAATCTTGAGCTGTCCATTGGAAAGCCAAAGCAGGAAGCGGACTTGCGAAGAAATTCGAGGTTTTGAGCCTCTTTGTAAAAAAGGGCTAAAAGGCATAAAGTGGCCTACACCCCGATCAGGCTTAAAGGAAAAAGTCAAATGTTGAGCCCGCATCAAAAGAGTCAAAGTGGGGAGGTGGGCTTGTGGAGCAATTTGTGTTTTTGAGCCCACATTGAAAAAAGGTAAAATTATAAAAGTGACCCACGAATCTGTCTCCACTCAAGTGAAGCCACGTGTCAAGCTCATATCAAAAGCGGAAGGGTGGACCAAAAATGTAAAAAATGCCAAATCTCTATAAAGTCACAAAATGCAAAAGGCATCCTCCACACCCGCTCTAGTAAATTTCTCCCATGTGGACGACTTTGGCTTAAAGTTTCAAAGGCAAGATGAACAATTCAAATTCAAAGTACAAAACGAGTGTAACCGCTACATTATGAAAAGTCTGGTTTTTTCTGCCATTGGTGTTTCTTCACGAATCAAGAATCTGAATGGACACGAGTGACTGAAAATATTGTAAACCATTTCTTGCTAACAAAGAAGAAGTTGTAATTGTTTCTTGCAAGATATTTAATGGCTTCTTCACACCATTGTACAGGGTTGGAAATTGATCTTGTAAACTCAGGAGTGCATTGTACTTAGAGAAAGCAAAGGAGATAGCCATTTTCTTCTAATTTCCTCCATTCTCAAATTTCTTCCATTCCCTCATTATGTACAACTTCTATTTAAGAATCAATACAAGAAGAAGGATTTTTAGCCTCTTTGATGAGGATATTTTAGAAACTTTGAGTTTGCAATCTTATCTTGTCTTGTTGCCATTTGTAGATTTGTTTCTTCTCATGAATGCATGTGTTGAAATTTCTAACTAGTGCATGTAGGAATCTAATTTTCTACCTACAACATTAGTTCTCCTACCTCTCTTCTCACTCCCTTTCCCACCTTCATAGAAAACCCCTTGTAGATAATTGTAAGCATTTGCGGTAGGGTCAGTGGAGTGCCCCTATTAGATCCCCAGCCGAAAGGCCACCACAGAAATCCACCTTTTCAAACGCATGCATATATGGTAGTTGTACCAATTAAGTAGAGAGACTTAGATTCCCATAGCATTGACAAGGAATCCACAAGTTTGTCCACCGAAAAATTTCCTTGCCAACAATGTCATACTAGTGTTTATTGTATCATAAGTGTTGTTTAGGGTGTCGACTAGTGTTTAGGGTGTCACATTTTGTTTAGGGTATCAAACTAGTGTTTAGGGTTTTGCACTAGTGTTGACAAGTGTCGTATTAGGGTTTAGAGTGTCATATTTGGTTTTTTATTATTGGCAAATAGTTTTGAAGGGACTATACCCTATTACATAGAGGCTCAAAATCCAGATAAACAAGTGAAATCATCAAAAACATATCAACATCCAAATAGTACAATAAAGCCTAGTTGTAGTAAAAAAGAAACTACACAACAGAGATAAGATAGGGGCAAATTTGTAAAAAGTAGTGAGTAAACAGCCATAAAACAACAAAAAAATAGTATCAAGAAATCTCCACAAATAATTACTTCTTAGATGCTCTGACAATTCTAGACTTCACAGTCTACAATGAAGTAAAGAAACCCAAGGCATTATTGGTAGGATCATTGGTATCCAGCTAAGAAAGAACACGATCCCTTTCAACATCATTGCCCCAAATAACATCAGAAATATCACTAAGAATACATATTTTTTTAACATGTTGTTCCAAGAAGTCATAAATAGCCTTGATAGCAGAGATGATGCAATCGTGCCTAACCTTTGAATTCCCCAATCTATTATCAAGAGAATTCATCTTCTTGTAGATTTCACTGACTTGACCTTCACCCAGTTCAACATCTTCATCAATTTCCTTTTACCCTTTTTCTTTGATAACTGATGCATGTCCCTTTTTAAAGTTTGCAACTCCTTTTCCATGTTGTCAATTCTTTGTTAAAGATCCTCCATTTTCTCCCCGATAAAACTGTTGGGCCCTGTGGTGCTAATGTGTAGAAGATTATGTGCAGTTTCCATGTCCTTACTTGTTGTGAAGGATTCTAGTGGAGGTAGAAGGATGGGTACCGGGGAGAGGGGGTTTTGGCTTGGATTTTCTCTACCTAGTAATTGTGGTGGGCTTGATGATAGGGTCGAGATTGAGGGGGTCAAGGGTGGGAAGAATGGTGAGGGTTGAGGGGAAGGCTGGATAATGGGTAAAACAATGTTGGTGGAGGAGGAAAATGATGCCCTGGTGAAGAGGAATGGCATGGGCATGGTTTTGAAATTCTAAGATGGAGCGTTCCATAGAATTGAGAATGTAGTGAGGGAAATAAACAAGCAGATTCCTACGGAAGTGATTCAAAAAAACCAACTACTTAATGGGAGCCGTAATATACCTTACTTCTAGAGTGATAAATCAGATCATCATCTTAGCAAGCTCATCAAAGGGTGTTGGAATGGAGTTTAACCTAATACCCGTAGTGACAAACTGGAGCTCTTCACCTGCTTCAAGAAATTTCTTGACCTCCGTGTTCTTGTCGATTCTTTTGTTGAAGAATCTACTACCTTCCAAGCTAAGACCAAGCATTATTCGCAACCGGTTCCTCTATTATCTAAATGGCATGTCCACCATACTTCACCATTCTATTTTTCCATTTGGTGGAAAATTATAGGGAGATATTTTGATCATATCCTTAAATATTCTCAATGAGGTTAGAAACCCCTCCTAACTGCAAAAAATTCCATAGAACAAAATTTTCTTTCCAATTTGGATCGCAGTTGAGTTCTATTTGACAAGGAGCTCCCCCATTATTTCTCTGTTGCATTTGAAATGCTTGTATCGATTGAAAATGGTGATCCTTTCTTTCCCAAACCACTTCTTAACAATATTATTACATACCCAAAAAGTGTGTGAAATTATATGGAAATATATGATTGTAATTTTCTTGCGTGAAAGAGTTTTCATTCCCAATAAAGTGGAGAGGATCCCATTAAGGATTTTAAGTAGTGAGAAAACTTTCACACTTGTCATTAAGGATGCAATTTTGTACCTCAATATGGATATTTTCATCATGAAACCAAGTGGTAAAATTATTGTTAACCCCATGATTGGCTAATGTGTCTCGTAACTCTATTACCTTCTCTATAGGTGTGAACAATTTTGTAATTATTGAAGGATTGACAAATACTTATAGATTCATGAATAAAATATTTTATTTTCTAGCTAGGGGGTAGGTTTTTTTAAATGATTGATGATATTCATTGAATCCCCTTCAATAATAATGTTCAAAATATTTCATTCCTTAGCAATTCTTAAACCCCAAAGAGCTGATAAAGCTTCAACATAATGATTTGTTTGATGCCCCATTCTTCCTACAAAAGCAGCAATTAAACAACCTTTATGATCCCTTATTATTCCACCTCCAGCAGTTGCACCTGGGTTTCCTTGGAGGCTCCATCAAAGTTAAGCTTGTACCAAGAATTGGGAGGAGGGATCTAATGGATTAATGACCTGTCAATGCTTGGCTTTCCTTGTCTCTGAAGGCTTCCAATATCAATTTTCCAATCTGAGAGAATGGCTTCTTCATTTTTAGGATACTGCTTATTTTTGGGAGGTTTGAATCTCTCAATATTATCTTTGACAATAGTGACAATATTTTGGAAGATATTTTTACAAACCTGTATATTGTCCCTGAATATAATCCCATTCCTGGTTTTCCATAGTCTCCAAATGGCATGTGGTAAGATCAGCTTTCAATTTCTTCGACAATGCAGTGTTTATAGGGGATCCCATTGTTCAAAAGTTTGAATGAGCTCATTTGGCAGGCTCCAGCATATATTGAATTTTGAGAAGATGAGACTCAAAATCTTGAAGAAAAATCACAATGTAACAACAAGTGTTTAATATCCTCAGCCTCCTTTTTACACATGCAACACATATTTGGCATTATAAACCCCTTTTTATTAAATTATCATTAGTAAGAATCTTTCCTTTTATAGAAATCCAAAAATAAGTTAACTTTAGGAGTTAGCTCAGGCATCCAAATTTTACTCCACTTGAAGTCACATTGAACATTTTCAAAAAAGGAATTATAACCAAATTTGACAGTATACTCACCATCAAAAGAGTTACTCCAAACTAGTTCATCTTTTGCATTAGTTTGATTTAGGGGTATAATATCAAGTTTCTCTTGAAGAGAGGAGACAATAGGATTCAGATTTAGCACATCCACACTAAGTTGTTTCCATTTTCTTCTATTCCCCTCTATGTCAATATAATCTTTGACTTTAGTACCATACTTTTCAGTTAAGATGTCCTTAATGGAGTAAAATTTTGTCCTTCAAATGAAAATTAGTCCAACTGTACCTCCAAAACTAAATTTCACTACCATTACCCACTTTCCATCTACATCCTTGCATGATAAATTTCCTCATCTGGATCAAGTTGTTTCAAAAAACAAAACCATTGGGAAGTTGGTCTTCATAGAGAAATGAAATCACATTGTTTTGAGCTAGATATTTAGCTCGATTAGCTCAATCCAAGGTTGTTCCTCCTTTAAAATTCTCCATCCCATCGTGGTTCATTTTAAGACACCTCTATAAAATTATAGGTGGAAAATACCTGGCGAATATCCCTGGAACCAGTTTCAGTGAAAGGTGAATTTGAAAGTATTCCAAAACAAAAATTTTGCCTATTTTTTTCATGGCTCCATCATTGACGTGTGACAACAAGACGTCAATAATCACTCCTGACGCGCACATCGCTCTAATTAACGTGAGTCATCGCTCCATTGACGCACGTCACTGGCTTTAATTGACGCACGTCAATGGCTTCTATTGAGGCGCGTCAGCAGGAGCCAGCGACGCATGTCACTGGCTCCATTGACACGTGTCACTGGCTCCAATTGATGCGCGTCACTAGCTCCAATTGACGTGTGTCACTGGCTCCAATTGACGTGCATCACTGGCTCTATTTGACGTGTGTCACTAGCTCAATTTGACGCGTGTCACTGGCTCCATTTGACGCGTGTCACTGGCTCGTATTGACGCGCCACTAGCCCATATTGACGCGCGCGCCATCGGGTCCTCTTGACGCACGTCACTGGGTCCTCTTAACGCGCGTCACTGGCTCCTTTTGATGCACATCACTGGCCCTCTTGACGCGCGTCACTGGCTCCTCTTAACGCGCGTCACTGGCTCCTATTGACGCGCATCACTGGCTCCTACTGACGCGCGTCGCTGGCTCCTGCTGACGTGCATCAATTGAAGCCATTGACACCCGATTTAGCCTATAAATACCCTTCAACCGGTCATTTTCTCATTTTCTCCCTCCCGCTCTTGAATTTTTGCAGGTCTGAATCATTATCAAAGACACAAGTACAACTATAATGTTGACTTCACATGCTTCCCAACCGCAAGTTCAACACAAAAATCATTAGATCCAATTCAATCGATTTCCAAGATCAACTACAAGAATCCCTTATGCCCTCACATCCATATTCTTTTAAATCTGTCTTCGAATATAAAGATTTGATGGATACATGTGAATTTACAGGCTCGTTAATATGCCCCATTTCAAAACAGATCTATATATTTTGAATTACCTTCGTCAGCCCTACAATTCGAGAGGATGGCATTTTTATGTGACTCGAACGATGGCCAAATGTTCCACCCAAGATCGAAGAAAATGACATCCATCGGTTTACGGGCCTGTCATCACCAATCTAGCACTATGATAATTCTTCACTGGGAACTCCTCGTGCTATGATTATTTACTAATGCACAGACTTTAGTTTGGTGGATGTAATCTGGAAGCAAAACAACAACCGAACACAAGAATACCATTGACTATGATAAGACAGAATGACGACAAATCTGAAATATCAAAATAAATTATAATATTAACATGAAACTGTTACAATCTCACCCATGAGATACTTCAACAAGACTATGGGAGAAACTTTACAATTACACCTCTTGATGGCTTCTTCAACACACCTTTAACTGATGGCTTCCTTCGCACACTTCCTACAATATTTCTCACTACTTCTTTCTATGCTAAATGAGGGGGGTGGCCTCTCTATTTATAGAACTTCCAGGCTTATCCATCCTATCTCTAAGATAGGATAAGAAATCCACTCTGACGAATCATATTCCATACCTTAACTCTTATCTGTACATGTAAGCTTATCTGTTAAGATAAGATAAACCTTATCATTTTACATGGGTTCCACATTTTTAGACTTTTTACAAATAAAATACACAAAATATTTATGACCTCACTCCTTGTCCTTATTACCAATATAATATTTCTAATTCCTAATCATGTAGACCCTACTTCTCTAATTACCCAAACTTTGACATTTTAACATTACCGGACCACTTACGACAAATATTTACTTTTTACAACATTCCTATTGTACTTTGACTATTACCGTACTCCACATTATTGGCGGCACCGTACTGACGGCGCCGTTATCTTCTATCGGATGCTACTACTAATTACACTTAACAACATCCTATTCCTAATACATACATTAATGAAATAGAAATTTTGGAGGAAAATTTTAGTGTCGACATCTTCCCCCTTCCTAGCTTCTACTCCGTCCTCGGAGTAGACTATTCTGGTGCTTGGAAAATCTTCAACTTGTTGTGGTTGACCCATTTCGTAATGGGAGTGCCATCTAATTCCTCTAGTCAAGATACGTACCATTTTCATGCACAATTTGCTATTTTGTAGGGCCCCATCCATTTTGGAAGAAATTTTTCTGTCTTCTTTTTTTGTATCTGGAATCATATACTAGAACCAAGTCATTTACTTGAAATGGAGACCACCGGATCTTTTGATCAAAGTACTCCTTCTCGCTTCATTTTCTTCTTATGGCTTGTATCCTTTGCTATTTCCTCATTTCCTCTAGCAAATGAAGATGTACCAACCTTTCTTTACTTGAATCACTTTCATCCATCCTTTCATTTTTCATAACTCTCACAAAGTGGGAATATCAAACTCAATAGAAGAATGGATCAATGCCGTAGGCCAACCGAAATGGGGAGTATCCTCGTTGCTGACTTTGATGTTGCCCTATATGCCCATAATGCTTTGCATGAATCCTTTTATCCCATTTATGTACCGCAAGGTCGCATCTTTTGCTAGAATTTGACACAAAGACAAAATTTGTCTGCTCCACCGCCCATTTGTGCTTGGCTTGTATTTTGTTGCCTTCCCGTGCTTGATAGAAAACTTATTGACTAGGGCTTCTACCACCTCATTAATGAAGTGGCTTCCTTGATCTGTTACAATTTCTAATGGACAACCAAATCTGGTGACAATGCGTTCATATATGAACCTTGCCACTTCATCCATGGAAGTTGTTTTCAATGGCCTAGCTTCAACCCACTTGGTTAAATAATCTGTGGCAACTACAATATACTTATTTTGACGTGATGTAGTTGAAGCGGACCTACAATGTCTATTCCCCATTTTTCAAAGGGACCAAGGGGAAGAATAGGACATAATGGAGCTGATGAAGTCTTACGGTTACCATGTGTTTGACAAATATCACATGTCTTACAATAATTATAACAATCTTTAAAAAGAGTGGGGCTGATAACTCGCATCCAAGATCCTTCTTGTTGTAAGTTGTCAGAGAAGTGCCCTCCACATGTACCATTGTGGAATTCTTCTAGCAGCTCCTTTCCTTGATCACGTCCAATCGCCCTCTCAGACCGCTCCATCGTGTCGTATTCGAAATAATGCTCCATGCAGAATAGAATATGGACGACTGGCTTGAGTAATCTTTCTCTTAGTCTTTGCATTGGCACCATCAGGAAACTTGAATTCATTAAGATAATTCCAAATATCTATGTATTCACTAGGGATTGTGTCAAGGGAGAATAATGCTGCATCGGGAAAATCATCATCATCACAAGATGATCCTAAACCATCATAGGCTCGAGAGAGTGCATCTGCATTGACATGCTTCTTTCCTGGCCTATCTATAATATCAAATTCAAATTCTTGTAGCAAAATTATCCATCTTGCTATCCTCCCTGATGGGTTAGGCTTATTGACAATATATTTCAGAGCCTGATGATCCGTTACAACTATAAATTTCTGCCCTAGCAAGTAATTTCTAAACTTCTTTACAGCAAAAATGATAGCCAGAGCCTCTTTTTCAGTTACAGTATAGTTTACCTCAGCACTGCTCATTTGTCTGCTCCCAAAGTAAATTGGATGTTCATTCCCATTTTCATCCTTTTGGCTCAAAGTACTACCTAGTGCTGCATCTGAGGCATCAGTGTACACAATGAATGGCTTGCTCCAATCTGGATTCTTCAAAATAGGTGAAGACACTGTGGCTTCCTTGCTTGTCCAAAAGCTTCATGTGCCTTGTTTCCTGGTTCATAAGCAACATCCTTCTTCAAGAATTGGGTTAGTGGCTGTGCAATCTTTGAGAAATTCTTGATGAACCTTCTATAGTAACCCACATGGCCTAAAAATGATCTCAACTTACTTCTATTCATAGGAAATGGTAAATCTTTGATTTTTGAAACTTTATCAGGATCAGTACCAATACCATCTCTGGATACAACATGCCCTAACAAAACGCCTTTAGAACATCCAAAGACACACTTTGTAGGGTTTAGTGAGGCTTGTGCTTCATCTAACCTTTGAAATGTTGTCTCCATCTGGTGCAGGTGGTCCAACTTGCTCCCATAGATGCAAAAATCATCCATAAATACTCGATGAAGGTCCCAATGTAGGGTTCGAACACCCTATTCATCAAACGTTTGGAATGTTCTTTGGAGCATTACACAACCCAAAAGGCATAACTCTATAAGCAAACGCTCCCAAGGAGTGGTGAACGTGGTCTTGGTGATCTTTCTCGCTATACGAACTTGGTTGTAGCCACTATATCCATCAAGAAACTATAAGCACTCTAGCTAGCTACTTCATCCAAGATCGATCGAAAATGGAAGAGGGTAATGATCCTTCTTTGTTGCCTTATTGAGCTTCCTATAATCAACACAAATGCGTAGCTTCCCATTATTTTTTATTGAGATCACAATGGGAGAAACCCATTCTCGAATTCTCCACAAAGAAATATGAATCCCGCATCAAGCAACTTATCTATTTCTTCTTTTACAGCCTTGGAAAAATTAGGATTCATTCTATATGGCATTTGCTTTATGGGCTTAAGCACCATCTACCACTCAATACAATGTTCTACCCAACTTACTTGGTGGAGTTCCTTGTAATCAAAAGTGAATAGGTGTATGTACCTTCGAAAGAGCCGGAGGTAGGATTCCTTCTCACTCTCCATCACAAAGATCACCAATATTTATTTGTTGGAGACGATCATCAACTTCTTCTTCGAGATAATTTTATGGGGTCCTGGTTGGTGTGATTGGAACAATATCTATGATCGAAACATCAACCTCACTTTCTTCATCTTCAAAGTGTCCACTTCACTGGTGCTAGAGTAATCGAGAGGATGTCCAATCATTAGTTTCATCACTTGAATCCATAAAGTTCTCGCTTTATGATGTCGAGGATCACGTTTATCTTCACCCTCTCTACCACGTCCACGTGTCATGAAACCTTCATTCCAAAGTAGTTTCGCATGAACTCTCCTTAGCCATGGTCTTCCCAACAGCATTGGGTACGCAAAGCACTCATTTTTCATCACCCGAAAGTCTACCACACATACAACACCCATAACAGATATTGCCACATTTGAAACTACACCTTCGGTTTAGTTTTTCCCTTATTTAATGACCTTAACATAAGTGTCAAGGGCGATCAATTTTTAAACCCAACATATTCATTACTGACTGGTCATTACATTAATCGCAGCACCTCCATCAACTAAGACATCATGAATTGAAATACCATTACATAATACCTCAGCCTTGTGGAGCATAGGGATCTCGCTCTACCTCCAAAACAGGACCTCAACCTCCTTCCTTCTTCGAGCATTGAGTCCACCTCGCAACTCCCGCCTCTTCTCGAAGACATAGCCAAGAGTTGACCATATGTAATATTTGCAGCCTTTGGACAGATCTTCCAAGATGGAGTATGGTCCTTGCCCCGTGAAATCGAAAATCCCGCACACCCAACTTTCTTCTCCTATGTTTCTTACTAGTTTCTTCTTTCATCTTCTTAGGATCATTTCCATCTTGATTATCTTTTTCTTTCTTTCTTTTTGTTACAAACACATCTACTTCATTATTTCTCGCTCTTATCTACTACATCAAAAGAATTCAGAGGTGCTTTTCCTTTATCATTATCTCCTTACCAGATGTAGAAGCTCTATCTCGGACAATTATACTTAGAATGACCCTTTTATAACAACCATAAGAAACAACTTCGTAAATATTTTTTTGGACCTCTATCTCCTCCCGAGAACTAAATTCCTTTCCTCAAGAAGATTAATAGTTAACTGGCCCATCTTCCTAAGCAGATCTTCATACTCAGTAGATGTACTAGGAGAAATATTTGTGCTCACCGGGAGTGGTTGTGGATTGGACCAAAGGTGCTGGTGTAGGCTCTACTTTAGCAACAATTTCTTTGGGCTCCTCTTCCATGCTTTCTTCTTGCCTTCTTGCAATCTCCTTTGCTTGTTCAATGGTAGCTGGGCGGTCATACTTCACTCGTTGTCTGATCTCTGGCTTCATCCCAAGAATGAAGTGCTTACAGAGGAGATTATCCACGCCATTCATCAACCCATCCGCTAGTCCTTCCTTCCGGATCTGGGCATCGAGCTTCCTCCTTAGCTCTAGAACACGAGCATGATAATCCCTTATCTTCTCCTTCTCTCCTTGGGATAGCTTTGTGATCTCGATCATGAGATCTGCATATTTCTGTTGTTCACCAAATTCTTCAAGAAAACTTTCAGTTAATAAATCCCATGAATTTTTCACATTATCACCTAGTGTTTCAAACCACCTAAGTGTTGAACCATCCAAAAAGGTAGGAAAAAATTCAGTCCATTGTTCCCTTCTTATAAGGCCATTACAAATACAAGATCGTTTAAACTCTTGAATGAAAGAAGAAGCATCTTCATTAGATTGAGTTGAAAAAACAGGAATCTTTCCCATTTTCAAAAGTAACCACCGTGAAATACCAACCCACAAGTACAATTAACAAGACTTATGTGCACAAATAATTGGAATCACTATACTAGAAAGTGACTTTACACCTTTCTACAATAAAATAGAAATGACCATGGTAAACTATGGTAAAACTTGACTTACTACGGTAAAAACTGACTTTACTGTGGTAAACACTATTCATGGTAAAAAGTGAAGTTATTGCGGTAAATACTATTCACGGTAAAAAGTGACTTTACTGCGGTAATTACTATTCCCAGCAAAAAGGACTTTACCAGGGTAACTACTATTCATGGCAAAAATGACTTTAACATGGTAACTACTATTCACGGTAAAAATGACTTTACCATGGTAACTACTATGCACAGTAAAAACAAGGTTACCCTCCAATTAATTTTTGCCTAAGTGGGAATATCTCTCCAGAAAATCCACCAACGAGGAATGGTCCCAAGAACGGAACCAAAATGTCATCACCAATCCTAAGCACTATGATAATTCTTCACCGGGAACTCCTCGCTATGATTATTTACTAATGCATGACTTTAGTTTGGTGGATGTAACTGAAGCAAAACAACAACCGAACACAAGAATACCATTGACTATGATAAGACAGAATGACGACAAATCTGAAATATCAAAATAAATTATAATATTAACATGAAACTGTTACAATCTCACCCATGAGATACTTCAACAAGACTATGGGAGAAACTTTACAATTACACCTCTTGATGGCTTCTTCAACACACCTTTAACTGATGGCTTCCTTCGCACACTTCCTACAATATTTCTCACTACTTCTTTCTATGCTAAATGAGGGGGGTGGCCTCTCTATTTATAGAACTTCAGCTTATCCATCCTATCTCTAAGATAGGATAAGAAATCCACTCGACAAATCATATTCCATACCTTAACTCTTATCTCGTACATGTAAGCTTATCTCGTTAAGATAAGATAAACCTTATCATTTTACATGGGTTCCACATTTTTAGACTTTTTACAAATAAAATACACAAAATATTTATGACCTCACTCCTTGTCCTTATTACCAATATAATATTTCTAATTCCTAATCATGTAGACCCTACTTCTCTAATTACCCAAACTTTGACATTTTAACATTACCGGACCACTTACGACAAATATTTACTTTTTACAACATTCCTATTGTACAGATTTTGACTCATTACCGTACTCCACATTATTCGGCACCGCATCGACGGCACCGTTATCTTCTATCGGATGCTACTACTAATTACACTTAACAACATCCTATTCCTAATACATACATTAATGAAATAGAAATTTTGGAGGAAAATTTTAGTGTCGATGTGCCTTCCGTTCAAAAATTTACCAATTGTTACAACCAAGGAAACACTTGTGAAAGAAGACAAGAAATTACTCAAATCAAAGTTCGGTTTTCATGTTAATTGTAAGTATAATTTGTTTTAATTCATATTTTTATTCTATTTTTATTCGATACAATTTCTGTTATAAATTTATAGTAATTTACACTCTTTCGCATTTGCAGCCCATGTCAATTAATCCGTGTGTGGTGTGGATACACAATCAATTTCACACCACTTTCTTCGCTGCACTTATTTCATTTTTTCAATCCAAAATTGTTTTGCAGGGTCGCCAAACTGATATACCAAATTGGGCCATTACATACATTGTTGCCACTATCTCAAAACAAAAATTCGATTGGTGCACATATCTATCCAAAAAAATAAGAACTGAACTAACAAATTCAAAACTTTCTGAAAAACCTGTCATTTATTCAACAAACTATCTCCTTGGCCTTTATTATGAGGCACTTTTAAATTTAAGAGATAAAAAAATTCCTACTTGCACTGATGAGGAGATGATGAAGTTGTCAATTCCATTTGAAGAACAACAAGTATAAATTATTTATTTTGTATTTCAATTTTGACATTACACTCTGCAGCTTATTAACACTTAAATGTTAATTTTTACAGAGAAGATATCTTGAAGCCCTTCCCCGAAAAAAGGCGTTATCGAGAGGAAGAGGCCAACAACACGCCGAGGCTTCGAGGGACTCCCAATCTGAAATGGAAGCTCACTCCTCTCCAAACCCTCAACAGTTTGAACTCATTAAACACCGTGAGAAGTAATACCTTCTCGAGATATTATTTACAAATTCCAAAGTTGCATATTTATTTTTCAATTTAAATTTTAACCAAATGAATTGACAACATTTAATATTGATGAATCACAGGACTTTGGAACATACACCTGTTTCACAAACTCAACCTTCTTCCCCAACTCACTCCATACAGTCGCATGCATTCATATCTTCTGAATAGACACTGAGTACAACTCCTACAAGGCCACCCGTAGCACCGAGAAAAACAACCCTCGACAACAAGGTACAACTCTTCGATAATACGTTTAATTTCGAAATTTTTGACTTTATGAATTGTTTTCCTATTTTTTCATTTTTTTCTTGTACTTTTCAGCACATGTCAGTCCTGATCAAACCGCGGCACCGACACCCACTCAACCAATAATTTTTAAAATGCCAACCAAAGGAACAATGAAAAAGAACATTGGTAAACGCATGCCTTTTGCTCTGGCCCCTAGTGGGACATAAACATTGCCTCCTCCTTTCGAATTCCAACTCTCTCACTTGGTGGCTTGCCCAGTGCAACGGGTATATCTGTTTTGAACAATATAAATTTAGATGAAGATTATTTGGGCATTGATAGCAATGACCCAACTGGTTTTTTCGATACCCGCGAGATGATTCAAGGCCAGCAGGTATACTTCAAATTTCAATTTAAATATGCTTTACAATTTTGAATTACATTTCGATTTAAATTTATTTATCTAAATCTTGATTAATTTTTTCACAAATAGGATCAGCCCACCCAAAGGCAGAAACACGTAGCAGTTGATCTTGGTGAAAGCCCCCATACTTCTCCAAAGAAGATCATCTTCATCGATTCGATAGTGAAGTGAGCAGTTTGCCACCTTTTCCTTTGGAGAACTTAATTGGTTATGATTGTCAATCCCATGTCAGTGAGTTTATTCTTCCTCATATCAAACAACTTATAGAATGGGAGAGAAGGGCTAAAGTTCTTATCAATGAGATTATTAGTCGTTATGAAAATTATTGGCAATGGGATAGTTTATACGCTGCAGTCCAGAATCAACCTGCGAAGATGGATTCCTTACTTACCCAAGTAAGAAGTGGGACTGTCACGTATAACAACAACTATAAAGACGACATTTTAGATAAGGCATTAAACAAATTGGAAAATATTCGTGCGAGGCCTGCATATTTTAACAAATGGTCCAAGGACAAGGATTTCGTAGCAATCGCAAATGTAGAAAGAGATAGAGCGTTTGTAAGTACTATTACATTCAAACAATCATTCTTGTTAATTTGAAATTTTCATTTTTAGTAATATTTTGAATTGACATTACTCTTTTTGTGCAGTTGAAATATGAAAATTTGAAGAGTCAGCAAAGGTTTTGCAAGTTCACTTGAAACAAAAAACGACTTATCCGCAAAAAAATTTGAAGAAAAATATTGTTTTGGTTAATAAACAAAACAATACACTAAAGCGAGTATAATCAAAGAGCATGGTTTCAACCCGACATATTATTCAAAGCTAAAGTAGCAGTTGATCCAAATTTGTTATCACAGGAGATGCGACAAATCAAGAAGAAAGAATTTTTAAAAATCTGGACAATGCTACGGAAGATCTTATAAGTTCAGGGGTTATTTCTGGTGTTGGGGAAAGAGGTACAGCCACAGTGGAAGAAGCCGTTGGGGAAGAGAGCAAAGGAGTAGAATTGGATAAAGAAAAAGAGGGTTTTGAAAACTAGAAACTTTTATTATTGAGGAAACTTTAAATATTGAATTTGAAAACTTCTACTATTGAGTATGTACTATGGTATTTGAATTTAATTATATGGATTTATATATAGTCTTTAATTTTAATTGCATTAGATGGTGATTATCATGAATTATATGTATGTTTATTGTTTACCCGCATTGTCATGAATTGTATGTGGATGTAGATGATGAATGATGATAATTGATAATTAATGATAGATGATGCTGAAAGATGATGAATGACGATAATGATATGATATATATGGACGATGATCAATTTAATGTGGACGTAGATTTATCATCAAGCACAGTAATTCTTCTTCTCTAGACTTTTGTAATTCTTCTTCTCTAGAATGGATATAGATGATAAATAAATGGAATGTGTTATAATGGATATAGATGACATTAATGATTAGAATGGATATAGATGACATTAGAACGAATAGAATTGTAATGATATGATTATGAATTATTTTTAAAAAACTGAATTGTTTTAATAAATTTAAATTAGATAAATAATTGTGTTAATAATAATTGTAGTGTCAGGAGTCAGGATATGATAATGATATGGTGATGATATGATATATATGGATGATGAGGAATTTTATGTGGACTTATATTTAAAATTTTATAATGTATTGTTTATCCCACAGTTAAAAAAATATATCAAAGGATTTTGCACATATAAAAAATAAATTAAATATAATTCTAAGAAATCAAGAAAGAATCATCACTAGCAAGAAATTAAACATAATTACAAATATGATAGGGTTTAGCTTACCTCTTGCGTATTAGATTGCTGTGAAATCATCAAGGGTAACGTGCTGTGAAATCATCAAGGGTAAGTGTATTAGATTGCTGTGAAATCTTGCGTATATGATAGGGTTTGTTTTACCTTGCATTGTAGATAGAGGGGTGAGTTGCCTGACATTGTCAGTCCTAAGAAGTGCCAGCAACATCTTTAAATATATAGACCAAAAATATCTTTAAATAAATGTAAATATATAGAATTAGACCTCAGTAACATCTTTAATGATAACAAGAGCTGAAAAATGTAAAGTAACAAACAATAAGATTATGTTGAAGAAGATACCTATTTAAAACTGAAATCATCACCGGTAATGTGCTAGATCTTTGTCTTAAAAAAATTCAACACAAAAAATGGATTAGTAGATAGATGGGTGAGTTGCCTGACATTGTCGATCCAGAAGTAACAAACTTCCTCGGACGGATGTCAACCCATGTTTTCAAAAAATAAAAATATTGTATTTAACTAAATGTAAATACATAGACTGTAACATCTTTAATGATAACCAGAGCTGAAAAAAATGAATAGTAACAAACAATGAGATGAATAGTAATTTCAACGTTCCTATCTTTTTGTAATGTCAACATTAAGAGGTAATTCAATTATGATATTGCAATGTGTATATAAGATTATTGAAAACATCAAATATAGAAACAAAAGTCCTAAATTGTGTAAGGATATAATATTCTATCAACACTAATTCCAGAAAGTATATAGCTTAAATTAGGATTAGGGTTAAAAATAATTCACCATTCTACCAGATGTAGGGGTATAAGTATAACGGTGATTTGAAACTAGATAAGGATGTTGTGCAGAGTGTCATAAATTTTCCTTTGAGATTTGGGATCCTAAAATCAGAGGAAATGTTCATCTATTTTAGAACAAGTTTTCTTGATGAATGTGTCATACGGCTACTCGAATGTGTCTTTTGATACTAAGATATCTAATCTATATCTAACACATACTTCACACGTGTTTATTGATCTAGGATATGTGTATGAATATTTTTAACGACTCTTCTACAACTATAAATATCATCTCTTTGTATTTTAGACCTATTAGCATAAAAAAGTATTTCTAATTATATACATTAGATTTACCTCATCATTCCCCTTCAATACCTATGAGTGCTAGAAATTATGCACCAAATACACCAAAACAGGATTAAACTACTTGTAGTTCTCCAAGTGTCATGGAAGAGTAGAGGTTAGAAAAGTGTAAATGAAGATGGAGCCCTAATTTTATCCTCAAAACTTGGTAACATTGCTTGGCTTGTATTTAATTAAGGGATAGAGATATGTGATAAGGGTAAGAAGATAGATATAATCAAAATTGGATAACTCATGTATATGGTGACTTATGAAAATTAATTCTTGATCAATCAAATATAAGTTGACTAAGGTAATGTGTGAATTTGAAAAGATGACTATTGTAAGTATAAAAGGCTAGTTTATTGGAAATGTGAAAAATAATTAGAGGGTCATCCACATCTATTACAATATGATGGAGCACCAACACATTAAAAAACATTGATATAAAAATGCATCATCTTTGGTAGTTAATCTATCACAAGACTCTCAACCTTAAGTTTTTTCAAACAAAAAATTTGGTTTTAGACAACTTCATAAATCCTCGCTTGAGGATCAATTTTTTCATCTTAGGAAACTTTTGGGAGTGAAGGCAATTTTCATTAAGGTGGGATAGTTCAGTGTTCCTCCTTCATTCCCTTTATTAAAGTACATATTAAGGGGGGATGTCAGTGTATTTAAATAACCATACACTATTGTATATAATTAAGGTGCACTTGTAATATTAGTTGTATTTTAGTATTTGGATAATTCACCCATTAGTGTACATTTATCCACATATATTAATAGGGAAGAGTATGAACCAATTTATTGACTTGATTATCTTCATTATTAATAGAAAAGTAAATTTTCCTTACAAGTTAACTACTCTCGAGTCTCCAAGGCTAATAATAGCCTCTACTTGTTTTTATAAAAGTATGGAGAGCTAGTGTTAGTGATCAATCTTGTGGAAGAGAGTTTTTATTACTATGAAGAATTCAAGCCATAACATCTTAATAAAATTGTGGTACTCATGATACTCTCGGTAAATTTGTGTTATGTCTTTACTTTAAGCTTTCATTAATTAATCATGTATACATGCTTGTGGGTGTTTGTTTTGTGGTTGTTAACTACGATTTTGGAGAGTAAATTGTACATTAATAATCATCCCAAATATTTCAATTCAAATTTTCAATGATGACATCTTCAAAATGTGACACTTTCTTTTTTCTTGTCAATAGCTTCATCAAACTCATTGTTGTCTTCTGTAGAATGTGACGTGCGACAACAAGATATCAATAATCACTCCTGACGCGCGTCAATGGAACATCAATGGTCTTGACTGACGCACGTCACTGGATTCTATTGGCACGCGTCACTGGCTTCTATTGAGGCACGTCACTGGCTCCTATTGACACGTGTCACTGGCTCCTATTGACACGTGTCACTGGCTCCTAATGACGCGCGTCACTGGCTCCAATTGATGCACGTCACTGGCTCTTATTGATGTGTGTCACGGGCTCCTATTGACACGCGTCACTAGCTCCTATTGACGCGTGTCACTGGATCCTATTGACGCACGTCACTGGCTCCTATTGACGTGTGTCACTGGATCCTATTGACGCGACAGCTAGGACTATTGTCGCGCGTCAGCTAAGACCTTTGACACACGTCAATTGAAGCCATTGACACCCGATTTAGCCTATAAATACCCTTCAACCGGTCATTTTCTCATTTTCACCTTCCCGCTCTTGAATTTTTGCAGGTCTCAATCATTGTCAAAGACGCAAGTACAACTATAATGTCGACTTCACATGCTTCCCAACTGCAAGTTCAACAAAAAAATCTAGAGAATCCAATTCAATCGATTTCCAAGATCAACTACAGGAATCCCTTATGCCCTCACATCCATACTGTTAATATGCCCCATTTCGAAACAGATCCGGATATTTTGAATTACCTTCTGTCATCTTACAATTCAGAGGATGGCATTTTTATGTGACTCACGAGCGATGGCGAATGTTCCAATTGAGATCGAAGAAAATGACATCCATCGGTTTACTCGCCTTCCATTCAAAAATTTACCAATTGATACAACCAAGGCAACACTCGTGGAAGAAGACAAGAAATTTCTCGAATCAACGTTCGGTTTCCATGTTGATTGTAAGTATAATTCGTTTTAATTCATATTTTTTATTCTGTTTTTTATTCTGATACAATTTGTTGTTATAAATTTATAGTAATTTTCATTATTTCACATTTGCAGCCCATGTCAATAAATCTAGGCGTGGTGTCTAAGATGTAGCATTTCTGAGTACATGTAATTTTTGCAATGCTAGGGTCTAAGATGACTTTTGTAACTTTGTTTGACCTGATGAGTGCAGTGGAAAAGTGTGTACTTGAAAGTATCTTGGTATGGGCGAGTTTAAACAAAAAAAGATCTTAAGAAAAGCCCGATGGAACCAAGAAGGGGAAATTAATTGATGTTCCCAAACTTGATGATGCAAATCAAGTAGGGGGGAAGAATTCTGATCAATGTACTTTAATATTAACGGAGGGCGACTCAGCCAAGGCTCTTGTTGTAAGTTTTTTTGCCTTGAATCAGGGAAATGTGAATACTGAATTTGGTAGTATTGTGACATGTTTCGACATCACTTTCCAATTTAATTTTTGTTATTTTAGTTATCTTTATCCTATCAGGTGGCATGAATATCTTGTTGTTGGTCAAGATTATTATGGCATGTTTCCTCTCAGAGGTAAGTTGCTCAATGTCAGGGAAGCTACCACTCACCAACAAATGGAGAATAAAGATAAAATCCTTGGTCTACAGGAAGATAAAATATATGACAGCATTAAATCTTTAAGATATGGCCATCTGATGATAATGAAAGACTAGGTACATGATCTTTGTCTAGCTTATTTGTTTAGTTTTCGCTTAATTCTGACACATCCTTTCTAGTGAGATCCTTTTTGACTTTTCCTTTGTCTCTTAAAGGACCATGATGGTTCCCACATCAAAGGATTGCTGATCAATTTCATACTCCTATTGTCAGGGTAAATGTTCCCCCTGTATTTGGTTGAGTGTATTGAGACTCTTTATATTTGTTTTTAAGCCTCCAGAGGTTATGTATCTCCATGTCTAGATTGTTGTGTTATCTTTTTACACCATTCCTGAGTATGAAGCTTGGAGAGAATCATTGAGTGGATCAATAACTGGCTGGACCATAAAGTACTACAAAGTAATGCTAGTTTGTTTTCTCTTTATATGTTTTTAAGTTCTAGTTTTGTTCACTTGCTGATTAGGTATCACTTGTTGCTTGGACCATACAGGGTTTGGGCACAAGTACTTCTAAAGAGGGCAAGGAGTATTTCATAGATCTGGACAAGCACAAAAATATTTTGTGTGGGTTGATGAGAAAGATGGAGATGCAATTGAGCTGGCCTTCAGCAGGAAGAAGATAGAGGCCAGAAAAAACTGGCTGAGACAATTTGAGGTAGTTAGGCCAGGGGAGCAAGGTGAAATGAAATTTGAATTAAAATGATATTCATTTCAACACTAACAAGTTAACAGTTGCCACCTTTTCAATCAGTTATTCTTCAGTGAGTTTATTCTTCCTCATATCAATCAGCTTATAGAATGGGAGAGAAGGGCTAAGGTTCTTATCAATGAGATTATTAGTCGTTATGAAAATTATTGGCAACAGGATAGTTTATACGCTGCAGCTGATCCAATTTTTGTCGCATGGAGATGCGACAAATCAAGAAGAAAGAATTTTTAAAAATCGGAGCAAGGCTATGTAAGATCTTATAAGTTCGGGGATTATTTCGGTGTTGGGGAAAAAGGTACATGCCACGGTGGAAGAAGCCGTTGGGGAAGAGAGCAGAGGAGTAGAATTGGATAAAGAAAAGAGGGTTTTGAAAACTAGAAACTTTTATTATTGAGGAAACTTTAAATATTGAATTTGAAAACTTCTACTATTGAGTATGTACTATGGTATTTGAATTTAATTATATGGATTTATATACAATCTTTAATTTTAATTACATTAGATGGTGATTATCATGAATTATATGTATGTTTCTTGTTTACTTGCATTGTCATGAATTGTATGTGGACGTAGATGATGAATGATGATAATTGATAATTAATGATAGATGATGATGAAAGATGATGAATGACGATAATGATATGATATATATGGACGATAATCAATTTAAAGTGGACGTAGATTTATCATCAAGCACGGTAATTCTTCTTCTCTAGGCTTTTGAACTTGTTTTAAGATAATTATTCTCTATACTTGTAAGGATATGATCATAATGTCATTAGAATGGATAAAGATGATAAATAAATGGAATGTGTTATAATGGATATAGATGACATTAATGATTAGAATGGATATAGATAACATTAGAATGAATAGAATTGTGTTAATAATAATTGTAGTGTCGGGACTCGGGATATGATAATGATATGGTGAGGATATGATATATATGGATGATGAGGAATTTTATGATATGATATATATAATTCTAAGAAATCAAGAAAGAATCATCACTTTGTAATAAATTAAACATAATTGCAAATATGATAGGGTTTAACTTACCTCTTGCGTATTAGATTCTTTGTGAAATCATCAAGGGGAAGCGTATTAGATTCTTTGTGAAATCTTACATATATGACAGGTTTGTTTTACCCGACATTGTAGATAGGCGTGAGTTGCTCGACATTGTTAGTCCGAGAAGTGCCGCAACATCTTTAAATATATAGACCAACAATATCTTTAAATAAATGTAAATATATAGAATTAGACCTATAACATCTTTAATGATAACCGAGATCTTAAAAAAATGAATAGTAACAAACAATAAGATTAAGGGGAAAAAGATACCGCTTAAAGTTGAAATCATCACCGCCTTGGTAATGAGCTAGATCCGTGTTTTAAAAAACCCAACACGAGAAATGGATTAGTAGATAGATGGGTGAATTGCCTAACATTTTTAGTATATAGACTGTAACATCCTTAATGATAAAGATAAAAGATAGATAAAGAAGATACCTATTTAAAGTTGAAACAATCCATTATCGTGAGCCTTCATCAAACTCGATGTTGTCTTCGTAGAATGTGACAAAGAGCCAATTACACTCTCAAGGTTGGGAATATTTGTACTTGTAATTGTATTATTCACACCTCTTCTTTCGCAAAGGGAATTCCAGTGCTCAATTGCTCTGTCGAACGGAAAGGTTTCGATGGAGTATCGAGAAACATAACACCTCATGCAACTTTAGATTTTTATCCAACCTGTTTCTCAGTTTTGATTTTATAAATGACAATGCACTGAAAACCCTTTCATCCTCCACAGACCCCAAAATCATTGTTTGGCATAACTCATATAATCTAAAATATTCACTGATATCTTCTTGTAAGATAGAACTTTGATAGATTCCTCGTCACAGCCTTGTAATAGCACCACTTTCAGAAGGTTGATCTAAATTCTTATATTGGTTCCTCATTGTTGTTGCAAAATTTGTTGAATGAAACTTTAATAAATCGGCATTCACCTTTGATTTCCATACCCTTGAGCTCTGACGTCTTTGTAAATTGTTCCATTATTGTACCCATTGATTTATGGAAATGATTTCTGACAAAGTCTGCATGGCCACCTTCAGTATTCCAAAAATTAGGATTCATCACACCCATGGCTTCCATAATTTTATCTTTACAGAAACGTTCCCTAATTTTTGATGACAAGGTTTCTGAAATTTTTTTAAGCTTTATTCTTGTTTCAACTATAACAGACTCAAACAAATTACGTGTCACGAGAACATCTTCTCGTTCCGATCCTATAATATCTTGACGTTTTTACAAAATGTGCATTGGTATTTCCCTCCCATTAACAGTGATGCAGAGGTGATTGTGGATATTAAATCTCAAAAAGGTGTTAGGATTTTTAAGTTCTAATAAATCTTTCCAATTTTCAAAAACAGTGCATCAAAACTATCCTGGGAACAAGACAATATATCAAGACTTTGACATACCGTTTTTCTCATCCATATAAAATCCACAATATAGATTAATCGCCACGTGCACGCTTCATTAGTGTATTGATCTCCTTTAACATTGGAAGAATACCAACCAATGTAAGCAATGTCTCCAAATCAGTTAAATGGAACAACAAGTCCCTTGCCCTATCAACTTCATGATGGTATTTGTGCATGAAACCAACCAATGAAGGATACTCCTCACGAACTCTGCATGCAGGTTCATACAAAGAGATCCATCTAGTCTCCAAATCCTTCAGAAGTTTTTTGCCATCTGTAATTTCAATTGCAAATTTTGGAACTCGAGAAAACGCTTCAGTGTGCTTGACATATAGGCATGAAGTTCTCTTATAAGGTCTTCTAATTTAGCAATATTTTCGTGGTTGCTTACCATTTTATACGCTAAATTCATTCTGTGAGCCATACAGTGAATTGGTAGCATATATGGGGCCACTGTTGTTTGTAATCTAACACAGAGCCCTATTCGGTGACCCTACATGATAGATGCACCATCTACTCCAATGCATACCAACTTCGTAGCAATTTCATAATCAGTCATTCCAGCAACATCTTTCAAATGAGAAACAACTATTTTATATAGGTTTTCGGCATTGCAGTTTTCAACCATTTTCATAACCCCCAACAGATGAGGTGTCTTTATATGATTTTCTAAAGTATAGATGTGGATACATACCCATGCGGTGTTGTCGACTGTTGTCACTTCATCAATTGAAAGAGAGATAAAGTTTGCTTTTTTTACATTCTCTTTCAAATCTTCCTTCTCTATCATCGAGAGGCATTTTGCCATTTCCCATCCACTACTTTTAGACCAATGAGACTGAGGTACAATCAGCATTCCATTAAATTGATACAAAACTTTGAAATCGAGGAAAATCCAAATCGCTCTTCCTTTTTTAGTATTTGAAAAAGAGTAGAGAATTGTATGAATTTTGCATGTAGATTTGTTTCTTTCATCTTACCAATATGCGATGTGATCGTTCCTCCCTTTCCAATAGATGTCCGTGTTTTTCTACTCGCCTCATATTCCACTGCGTATCTAACATGCATGCATTCTTTTTCAGTTTTTCCACCTATGTGTTTTGATTTTCTGGCCATCCGCCCCCATTACAGTTAAATATTATTTTCCACAATGTTTTTCTATAGTGTCCAGCTTCAGTTGCATTTTTTGTTGCTTTCCCAATTTCCACGTACATATTGTACATGTACATTTAGATGGGATTTATTCAGAATTAGATGATTGTACAGGTTCAATAAATGGAAATTTAGCTACCCAATCAAACTTGTATGTCCTTCCAAAGGTCCACATATTCTTGTTCGTTTTCAATGCTTTACTTTTTTTAGTAGAATTTTGAGCAATATCACAATCACCTGGTTTCCTCTTTCTTTGACCGGAGTTTGATTTTGATTTCTGTCTTCCATTTTCTCAAGTGTTTGTATCTATGATATCTAGCTGCACTTCTAGTTGCACCCCAACAGGAACAATATCTTCAAGATCTGGCATATTATCGTAGGTTTCATTTGTTTGACTTTGATACTGTGCAGAATGCATGTCCACCTCAATAATACCTTCCACACAGTCAGTATTCTGATTCTTTGTGGTGGCATCTATATGATTGGTATTTACAATATCTATATCCGCAGAGTTTCCAAAATACTTGAAGAGTGATTTCTGAGATTTCTTACTTACTTTTAGGTTATTCGTATTCTTTGAGCTAGCACCTTCCATTATTCTGAAAAGAGTCATGCGTCAGCAAAAGAACCAAGTAGCGACTCTGTCCAATGTCTGAGGTCTTGTCGCACGTCCCTTGTCTGAGGTCTTTGTCACATGTCAACTCTGCACTTGTCGCACGTCAACAACCCATTTCCTGTCGCACGTCCACTGTCTGAATATATTGTCGTGCGTCAACACTACCCAAGTCGCGCGTCAACACTTCCTCTGTCGCGCGTCAACTTCTTTGCCCAAGTCGCGCGTCAACACTTCTCTCATCACGCATCGCAAATGTTGTGTTGCGCGTCAACAATGCCCTTGTCATGCGTCAACAATCACAGGCTAACAGTAATCTGAATCTCTGGTGCTTAAGGGTATGCGAGTTCAAATTTCACAGTATTGGTAATTTGTTAAGCTACTTGAGGTATACTACCCGGCGAATCAGCTAGGTTTTTATAGGAGATGTTTTCAAATGAAGGCGAAGCCGACCCCCCAAAAAAAATATACTATATATTTTAGGTGAACAGGACACCGACCCACTCCGAATAATTCACCTTTTCAAATTTTCCTAAAATGAAATTTTCGCCATATTATGAATATTCACCGCTAAAATTATCCTCGCATCCCATTTTATCAATTAGAGCAATATTCATTTTTTTAATGTCCTTCATACCTAGCCCCCAACTTTCTTAGGTGTACAGACTTGATCCCAGGCCACCAAATGATATCTGAATATTTCTTCAGTCCCCTGCCAGAGAAAGTGTTTTTGGATCCTTTCAATTTTGTCAATAATTGTTGTAGGAATGTTGAACATAGACATAATATATATGGGTAAGTTCTGTAGTGTACTTTTGATAAGCAGACATTTTCCAGCACTAGAAATAATACCCCTTTCCATCCTACTAATTTCCTCTGAAATCTATCTAGTAACACATTCCACACTATCTGGGAAACTTTATTGGTCCCAAGAGGCAATCCCAGGTAGGTAGTAGGCAAGGAGTTGATTTTGCAGCCCAAAATAAGAGCAATTATTTTTGTCTTTCCAAAGGAGTATTAAGGAAATAAATAAAGCTCTTATCAAAATTAACTTGTTTCCCTGATGCAACCTCATAAAATTTGAGAAAAGTCTTGATAGCTTGAGCTTCAAGGATGGATATCATTAGCAATAAAATTGTGTCATCAGCAAATTGTTGATGTGAGGCTATTTGATTTGTAGACGTGGGTCTAACTACTTGTAAAAGGCTTGCATTAATAGCTTTTGAAATATATTTGTTGATACAAATACCATGATTATGAAGAGAAGAGGGGATATAAGATCTCCTATCTTATGCCCCTCTTTGTTGGTGAAGAAGCCCACTAGAGTACCATTGACAATGATTGAAAATCTAGTCATAGTAATGCATGCTTGAATGATCTTCTTGAATTTATTCTGAAACCAAAATTTAGCTAGGACCTTATCAAGGAAATGCCAAGAAACTCAGCCAAATTTCTTATTCATATCCATCTTGATTACCATACCTACTTTTTTATTTTATCCATGGAATGTATAGTTTCATGTACCATGATCACCCCATCTTGTATAATTATCCCTTTGATGAAGCCACTTTGTTGTTTTGATATTAAATCAGAGAGAACAGGTTGGATTCTAGTAGCAATAATCTTAGTGAAGATTCTGTAGACCACATTTACCAGACTAATAGGCTGGAAGTCCTTAAAGTATTTGGCATCCATATTTTTGGGAGCAAGCACAATATGAGTGTTATTTAGTTATTTAAGAAGGTCACCCGTTCTATAGAATTCATTGACTACCTTGAGTAAGTCTTCCAAACAGATATCCCAATTTTTTTGAAAAAATCACGAGAGAATCCATCTGGGCTCGGTGCTTTATCACCTTCAAGAGAAAACATATATTTTGGAGATCCTTTATAGTCACTAATTTTGTAAGACTCTTAAATCTCTCTTCAAAAATAATTTCCCAGGATGGCATCTAAAAGGAAAAATACTTCCTCTTCATTACAAGCATTATTTTCCGTTAATAAATATTCAAAAAATCTAAGAGCTTTGGCTTTGATGTCACTTTGATCCTTGGTAACAATTTCATTTCCTTTTGAGACTTTCGTAATCCTATTGTAGGCCCTGTGTTTAAGAGTGGTCATATGGAAAACATTTGTATTTCTATCTCCCTCTTTCATCCAAATCACCCTGGATTTAAGTCTCTAATAGGTTTCCTCTCTACTACAGATAGTATGTAATTCAAATAGAAGTTTTTTTTTAGAAGCTGATTAGCAAAGTCCATACCTTTAGTGGAAATTTTCAGTTTAAGATCATGAATCTGTTGTTTTAAATCCTTTTTGAAAATATTACCAAAAACCTCTTTATTCCAATTTTTTACATGTTTATTCACATTTTTTAATTGTTAAACCAATTTAAATTGAGTGGTTCCTTCTCCATCCCATTTCAATAATTCTTTAATCCTATCTATAATGTCTTCATTATCCAACCACATCTTTTCAAATTTAAAAGAGCTATGGGAAGGCTTGGACTAGTTGAAAAGATTTAGCACAATAGGATTATGGTCAGATCCAATTCTAGGTAATGAAGAAAGATGAAAATCCTGTTTTAAAATCTAGTTAGCAGATATAAGAGCTCTATCTAATCTAACCTAAATCATATCATTTCTAACTCTTCTATTTGACTAGGTGAATTGATTTCCATGTAGTTCAACATCCATAAGATTAAAAAAAAAAAGAAAAATTGAGTAAATTCATCCATGCCAAAAGAAAATTAGAATTACCCCTTTGTCTGTCACCGGGGTTGAGAGGGGACTTGAAATCTCCCATAACCAACCAATTATCATTTTCATATATGTTCCTAAAAAAATTTAATGCCCCACAAAGTCTCCTTCTTCCAGCAATAGAGTTGGGTGCATATATATTTGAGAGGATCAAAGTTAAATCATTATCCAGAGCATGAAATTTGATGACTAAATAATTATTAGAAGCAAAGATCACCTTACCTAAAGTAAGTAGGTTTTGTCCCAAAAATAGCCTCCTCCCGACGCTCCTTAAGAGTCAAAAGTGGAAAATTTAGAACTATCCCAAACAATCTTTTTACAAACCTCAAGAACATTTGTTTTCATTTTAGTTTCTTGCAAAATCAAAATACTATGTCTACTAAACTTTCTTAATTCTTTGAGCATACTTTGCTTAGGACCTTCATTCAGCCCTCTAATATTCTAGGATATTATCTACATCTATAAAAGGTGGGGAAGCATTTTCTAGATGGTTCAATTGACTTTGAGTCCCATCTTAGCTCCTTTTTAGGGCCTTTCTTTTTTTGCTACCACCAATATTTGCTACCCTTCTAGCGAGATGATTTAGTTATACCAGAAGTGGAAGCCTCCAGCGGTTTCCTATTTTCTTCTTTTTATCATTATACAAAGTGTATTAGGGATCCCCTCAAATCCTTTCATTCTTCTCTTCTTTGACTTAACTTCAATAACGTCGGTGTTTAGTTCACTATCACAATCAGAGAGTATCTTTGATGAGAATGGGGTTAACTCCCCTTCTCTTTTCACTTAGCTCATGTTCATCATTCGGTTGTGAAACTATTGTCATGCCATCGAAGATAATCTTTTCACTTACGGGTAAGATAGGTATGTCAAGACCCAAAGGGATGCCATTGAAGAGAATTTGTTCACTTACGTTGTCATATTTATTATTTAGGGTGCCACACAAGTGTTTAAGGTGTTTTACTAGTGTTAAGTTTGTCACACTTGTATTTAAGGTGTCACATCTATTGTTTAGGATATCACACTAATATTTAGTGTATTGTACTAGTGTTTACTGTGTCACATTGGGGTTTAAGGTGTCATATATATTTTTATGGTGTCACACTAGTGTTTATGGTGTCACATTTGTTGTTTAGTATGTCACACTAGTGTTTAGTATGTCACACTAGTGTTTTGTATGTCACACTAGGGTTTAGGGCATCACACTAGGGTTTAGGTGTCACATTTTCTAGGGTATATTATTGTTTATGGTGTCACACTTTTTCATATATTGTTGTATTAGGGTTTAGGGTGTCATGTGTGTTGTTTATGGTGTCACACTAGTGTTTAGGGTATCATATTTGTTGTTTAGCATCACACAAGGGTTTAGGGTGTCATATTTATTGTTTAAGTCGTTTCACTATTGTTTAGGTTGGCACACTAGCTTTTATGGTGGCACATTAGGGTTTAGGGTGTCATATTTTTTGTTTAAGTTTTTCACTAGTGTTTAATATGTTAATTTTTTATGGTGTCACGATAGTGATTATGGTTTCACATTTATTTTTAGGATGTTGTAGTGGTTTTAGGGTTCCACATTTTTTTTTTTACCGTGTTATACTAGTGTTTAGGTTTTGTACTAATGTTTTAGAGTGTTACATTGGTGTCTAGGGTGTCACATTTGTTATTTATATTATTTCCTAGTGTTTAGGGTGTCATATTAGTGTTTATCATATCACATTAGTGTTTACGGTTTCACATTTGTTGTTTAGGTGTCACTCTATTTTTATGGTTTCACACTAGGGTTTAATTTGTACATTGGAGTTTAATGTATCACATTATTATTTGTGTCACATTTATTGTTTAGGGTGTCGCACTAGTTTTTAGGGTATTGTACTAGTGTTTACTATGTCACATTGGGGTTTGGGGTGATATATTTGTTTCTTGTGGTGTCACACCGGTGTTTATTATGTTGCGAAGTGTTGTTTAGGGTTTTACACTAGTGTTTAGGGTGTCACAATTTTTGTTTAGGGTATTGAGCTAGTGTTTAGGATATCACACTAGGGTTTATAGTTTCACATTTAGGTTTAGGTGTCATATGTATTATTTAGGGAACTAGTGTTTTGAGTGTCATGTTTTCACCAGGACTCACGCTATGGTTTAGGTGTCGAATTTTTATTTAGGGTGTTATACTAGTGTTTTGATTATACTAGTTATTATGGTGTCACATTGGGGTTTAGGGTGTCATATTTATTTTTTAGGGTTCTAATATTTGAATGTAAGGCTTATATATTAGCATTATGTTAATATTAGTTAAGTGTTAACTAATAAATGATTGTAACCACTTCAACCATTTTGTAACCATCTCTCACATAATATAAGGATGGACACACAATGAATAATGTGTGCATTCCAGTTTCTCTTCATTTGTTCTTTATACATTCTAATATTTCTTTATTCTTTCTCTCTCTACATATTATAACATTGGTATTAGAGTGGGAAAACAAGAATAAATAGAAGGGAAGAAGTTCAAACCAGTCCTATTAGGGCATGAAAGAGTAAAAGACCAATTTGAATGCTAGACACAAGAGCAATATCATAGGGTGACGAGCAATAACATATGGCTTAAATAATTCATAAAAAAGGGCAGAAAACAACCTAGTTTCAGTTTGAGGGCACTTACAACGAACATAACCACGTCATTGCAAAGGTTCGATTTTTAACAAAATTATGAGAACACCATTTAAGTGCAATATTTGTGCTATGTTTTTAAACAAATTTTAGGGCATTTCAAAGTGCTAGGGCAAAAAAATAGGAATTTTCCATTTTTGAAGAATTATTTGGGGTTGTTCATGTAGTTAGGGTGAGAAAAATAAGACATTTTCAAGGAAAATGTTATAGGAAGAATGTAGCAGAGAAAAATGTTATTTAGAGCACGTTATTGGTAGAAAACACAATCCAAAATCATAAGGAAGAGGGGAAAATGTGATTTTTTAAGGTACTTGGTATAAAACAAAGAAAATACAGTCATGTATCTCCATATTTTTAATTTTTCAATGGTCGCTTGTTGTTAGGACACACGGTTTGACAATTTTTAGTCACGAGACAATTGTTTAGGCGCAAACCTTCCTGGGTACAGTTTCTTTTCTTTGTTTTAAAAAAAACTCAATTTTTAAACCTGCCACATAATTTGCATGTCATTCTTAATTTTGGGAAAAAAGGGTTAATTTCTATAAAAAAATTGTCATAGAATAAAAATTTAATTAGATAATTATTTTGGCCTCAACTTTTATACTTGGAAAGTAAAATTTGAGATGAAATAAAAATCAAATTAAGTTAATATAGTCATTGTTGAAAATCCACCCAATGATAAAAGTGATAAACTCATTGACAGAGAATATTTATTTTTAAAAAATGCTCAAACTTTGAAAATAGTAAGGGATCCAGTGTAGTTAAAACTTGGCATGGATGATTTCCCATATAGTTTAGGAGTATAGATCTTGATAATTTAATCTTACGAGGGTCATGAGAAACCTTGATGGAGCACTATGGGAGTATCTTAGTGTGAATGGTTGTTTAATAATTTAGGAGATTCGTAATTTAGGAATTCGAGGAGGTTGAATACGGGAACTCTAGAATTCAACTTGGGAGCTACACCTTTACAAGGGTCGGGAGGTAACTAAATAAAGTTATTCATTGTCAAAGAATGTTTTCAAAGAGAAAATATCTTGAAGAATGTGTGGTCTTTTTTTGGTTCTCATTATTTCAATGTTCTATCAAGTATGCTTTGTAGTGTAATCCTTAAGAGGGGTATTTGAATATAAGGCTTATAAATTAGTGTAAAGTTAATATTTTTTAAGTTTTAACTAATAAATATTGTAACCATCTCTCATATAATAAAGGATGGACACACAATGATTAATGTGTGTATTTTGGTTTCTCTTCATATGTTCTTTATACATTCTAGTATTTTTATTTCTTTTCTCTCTCGTATTCTAACATCCGTATTTAGTCTTTAGGGTGTTACATTTATTGTTTAGGGTATCAAACTATTTTTAGGGTTTCATATATATTGTTTAAATTTTCATAAAGGTGTTTATGGGGTCACATTTGTCTTTAAGGGTGTTGCACTATTGTTTAGGATGTCATAATAGTGTTTAGCTTGACATGTTGGTGTTTAGGGTGTCATATTTTTGTGGTATCACACTAGTGATTGGGAATCGCATTAGTCTTTAGGGTGCCACACTATTTTTTAAGGTGTTACTTCATTAGTTTTTAGGGTATCACATTTGTTGTTCGAGTGTTGCATTAATTTTTAGGGTGACGTACTAGTGTTTAGGGTGTTACATTTGTTGTTTAGGATGTCATAATAGTGTCAGTTTATCACACTAGTGTTTATAGTGTCCCATTGGTTTTAGGTTTTCATATTTGTTTTATAGGGTTTCACATTAGTGTTTAGGTTTTCACACTAGTGTTTGCAGGATCGCACTCAATTTTAGGGTGTCATATTGGTTTGTTAGAGTGTTGTTGTTGGTTGCTAAAATGTGTACCCGTGTCTTGGATCTCGAAAAGGGTCAAGATGTTTGAGACCATAATGGAACCGTCCCCAAGTTGTGGGACCTTGCAAGATTGGGACGGATCTCTAGAGAAGGTCGGTTCCTATATCTATTTCTACTAATACTAATACACCTAGTACAGGAAGGGAAAACTAAGCTAATGATGCCAAAGGACTAGGGATAGAAGGATAACATGAAAGGAAACTACACTAAAAGGAAATAGCACTAGAAAAGAGGGATGAACACTATCTATTCTAAGCGAGAATGAAGGGAACTACGTGAAAGGAGGCTAGGCATGAGTAGCATAGCGAAACATGTATTCACCAGATCATTCTCATGGGACACAACTAAATATGGAATTGTAAGGGACCTGAAATAGCACAACTAGCACACAACGCAAGAGAAAAGGCAAGAAGAAGGAATACAAACATGTTAAGACAAATAATAGTCACAAAACATTACTTCCATTACTTCCAAAAATGGACATATCTATTACAATGATGAAGGAGGTCGATATCCACATGCAAGAGACAAACATAGAGGTCTACAACTCACAATACGTAAAATATGGAGTCCTTGGCAAAATGTCCAACCTAGCAAATGAGCCTTGCTCTTAAATTTATAGATGAATTAATGGAGGAAGAAGGGAAGAAGGAGGGAAAACTTGAAATTGAAAAACAACCACTAAAAGAAGCATTTAATGCCTACAAATCCACCTAGAGATTTGTGAAATATGTTTCCTTGTGCCTGTTTGACATGTTGAAGAAAAGGAGGGTGGATTATACCAAATCAGTGGTTAGAGCAATCAGATTTGCTCATCAATATTCAGAAATATGTTTACCAATTTCTTACCTACCAAATCTACTAAGATTTGAATTTTAAACTTCTTTCACTGTAGTTGATGTCACAGCCTCTCCGAAAAGTCTAGGTGCACACCAATCTTAGCTCTGTAGCAAAAGATAAGGCTATCAGAAGATGTCGAGTCGTCGGAACACGCAAAACACGTGGCACGTGCGGATTTTCTGAAATGATGGCCAACTGTGCAAATATTTTTCATTTCTACAACGTACGCTCATTGATTTGTTGCAAGGATTGAGTGCCTTGTTGGCATTCTTTGACTTATTACACGTGACACACTCAAGCATGTCAAAATATGACCTAGCACTGAATGGCACATGGGAAAGGGCACATGGAGAAAATAGAGGAAGGAATAGAGGGGGCATACATGATGCGCATGGGGAAATGAGGCAAACTAGTGAGCAGAGAACACATGGTCAAGGAAAACTATTACAAAGTATGGGCGTAGCTAGCGCGCAAGAGGGCCAAGGACATAGCTGATAGAAGTAAGTGTGGGGTGCATGGGAAGGGAAGAGAATGATTAGGAAGAAGGTGAATACGTGAAAGGTGGGCGTAAGGGAGAAGTGGAAGGAGAGAACGGAAAAGGGTGCATAGGGAAACTATGACCAAGGGAATGTGCCAAGTGATTTTAAGTGTGTGCAATATTGCAATGAATAACTTAGAGCCAGAATGTGTATACAAGTTACCAAAATCACTAGGAGATATATTTGGATAACATTTTTGGTGACTTTTGGGGCCATCTTCCTGTTAGATGAAGAATATCAATGGCCTGGAGCATCCATTGGGCATGGATTCTATTATGTAATCATGAAACTACCCTTGTAATCATTTAAAGATCGTTTCTTGGCTCTTATTCGAATCTTGCAAGCTCGCTGAGAAAAGATCTCGCACTCACGGGAAGAAAACGATCACGCGCAGAGAGCACGTGAGAGGAAAGAACTATGTACAAACAAAAAAGTGTACACGACGCACTTGGAGGAATTGAAACTACTCTAATATATACAACATGATGCAAAAATTAATGGAAGGGTTTGAGATAGATCTCATTTACTGGGATTTATAGCGCGTCTCCATCAATATGAGTTAACTTAAAAGAGTTAGCTTCTTTATGGGAACTAATGATGTATGGGCCACTCTAAAGTGCATCAAATTTTGAATGGCACCCTGGTTTAGCTCTGACAACATCCCTTTTTAGAACCAAGTCCCCAATTTTGAAAGCTCGAGGCCTAGCCTTTCTGTCGAACCATTTCTTTGTTTTTGTTTGATGTTGTTCTAGATTGATCATGGCAGAGTTCCTGAGTTCTTCAATGTTAACCATATTTTTCATTTTGATTTCTCTTTGGTCCATTCCTTCTAATTCCATCTGTTGGGCAAGCACCAATGAATTTAGTTCTAGTGTCAAAGGAATGATAGCCTACTTGCCATAGACAATCTTGTAGGGAAAAAGTTCCTATTTCCTTTTTACTTTAATTCTATCTCGCCTAAAGCATGCGCAATACCTTCGTATGCCACTGTATTTGGATGATGTTCATTGTGCACTTCATGATTATGATTAGGTTCTTGTTTGTTGATTCTACTGCAATTGTTGCCTTGAGGGTAATAGTTGGAAGAGGTTTTCAAGTAAATGCCCAGACTTAGAGTATAATCAGTGATTTTAGTACCAAGGAAGGCCTTTGCATTATCAAAGATAATGGTTTGAGGAACATGAAACCTTGTGACTAAACCTTTGAGAAATTCAAGGATTACTACCTCGTTAGATTCCTTGAGCATGACAGCTCCTATCCATCTAGTGAAGCAATCTGTATCTTTCGGCACCCATTTATGTCCAACGCTTGAAGGTGGATTGATCATTCCTTTGAAGCCAAGACCCCATTGCAAAAAGGTTGATCTGTTTGGATTGGTCAGAGGGGAAGCGCTACCAATCTTTTCTTTCCTATAAATAAAGTGCATTCCTTGCATTTTTTGACCCACCTATGTGCATCTACAAATAGGGTAGGCCAAAAGATACCTGTCATTATGATCTTCATTTTTATAGTTTTGGTAGAGAAGTTTCCACCAGAAAATCCCTCATGAAATTATGCTAACACTTTCTCGTCTGCACACCTTTGATACATATTAACAAAGACACCATCAAGATTCCTTTTGAAGAGAAGTCCATTAACCAATACATAAGTGATAGATTGTAACGTCAGATGTCTTCTCTTTGCTTTATTTAAACCAAGAGGGTATGCACCCTTGGAAAGGAATGTGATCATGTCCTTCATCCAATCACATGTGCCTGTGTCGTATTCTGCTCAAGTTCGCATGTGAAGGTCTTCATCTAGAAATAATGAAGCTTGTGTCTTCGGTCATGCATCCTCACCAATCTTCTTACATAGTGCACTACCTCTTACCAGTTTTGTAGCCTTGATAGTCACATCATATTCCATGATTTTGGTCACCCATCGTGCTCTTTTTTTTTCTGATTTTTCTCCCATGATGAAGTCTTTGATAGAAGAGTGGGATACTAACACCATGACATGATTGGTGGCGAGCATACTTTTGAATTTCTTGAGCACCCACATGATGGTTAAGACCTGATTTTTCGTGTGAACATATTTTAATTCATAATTATTCAACGTCTGGGTGAAGAATGCCTCTGGTTGTTCTATCCCTTGTTCATTTTCTTATGTTAGGACAGTAGCAACACTTACATCAGCACCATAAGCATAAAGGATGAAATCCTTTGAATAATCTAGATTGATAAGTGTTGGTGCGCAAGAAATCTCTTGCTTGATTTTGTTGAAGCTTTCTCTTCCTTCTGTTGTCCATCTGAAGGCTATGTCCTTTTTGAGCATCAGGGTGATGGGTTGAACCAGTCCTACAAAGTTAGGGATAAAACACCTAACAAAATTGATCTTACCAAGGAAGGACTGTAGGGCATTTTTGTGCACCGGAAGTGAAAGAGATAGAATGGTTGAAATGCACTCAGGATCAATTGTGATGCTATCCTTTGAAACTACATGGCCCAAGATATTTTCTTGCACCACCAAAAAATTACACTTCTTGGGTTTAAGAGACACCCCAAATTCTCTACATATCTCAAAGAATTTTTCTAGGTGCACCATATGATCTGTGCTCTACTTTGAGAAGACAATGATATCATCAAGGTAAAATAAGATGAACTCATTAATGTATCCTTCGAAGATAATATACATAGCGGTTGAAACATGGCACCTGCATTTGATAAACCAAAGGGCATCTTCTGATATGCATATGTTCCCCACTTGGTTATAAATGTTGTTTTGAATTGATCATCTTCCTTGTCTAGGATCTGGTTGAAACCTAAGTACCCATCTAGCATGGAGAATGTCTACACACCAGCCATAGTCTGTAGAATATGCTCCATCAAGGCAAAGGATAATAATCATTTAGAGATGGCTTATTCAAATATTTGAAATTAACATAGAGTCTAATTTCACTATTCTTTTTGCACACCATAACCAGATTTGCTACCTGTGTGGATTATTTGATAGGAAAAATAATTTTTGCCTTAATGAGTTTTGATAATTCCTTTCTCATGAGGGGCTCTATCTTTGGATTGACTAGTCGTTGCTTCTGTCTAATAGGATTAATACTAGGATCAAGGTCAATGGAGTGTTGAGAAACACTTGGATCAAAACCTTTGAGGTCTTCATACTCCCATGAGAAAATATCACTGTATTTTTGACAGAGAGAGATGAAGGTTTGTCTTTCTTCATGTGCATAAGTCCCTGCTAAGCAACAGCTCTTTTCCATGCACAATAGTGATGGAGGATTAGTCTTCTTGTGTGGCGTGTATATGTATTTCTTCTCCCTTGAACTCGTCATCAGGGCTAAACATTTTCTCTAAGGTGATAAGCCCTTTAGGAAACTTATTTGTCTTCATATGTATCACTTGGTCACCATATCTATCATGTAAGTCAGCTTGCATACTTGATGAAAATTTAGCTTCATTTTGGATAAACTATATGATTTGCATGTCACTTTCAAACACTTTCCAACTGGTGTTATTGTTTGAGATGGATGGTCTGATCACCATCTTAATGTCTTTGAGTGTTTCCTTTGAAAAATTCTTACGGGAGAAAATTGTGAACTCGAGTGTGGCCATCTGGTCAGCTTCCTTGTTCATTCTTCACGGAACTACCTAAATATTAAGAGCATCAAAGCTCTCAAGGAGGTCCCAAAATTTGTATTTATAAGATTTGAGAAGCTTATTCTTTTTCTAGAACTTGCTGGTAACCTAGTGGATGATCAATTCAATGTCCTCAAAGATCTGCAAGTGCCTTAATTTTCTTCTTCTTGATAATTAGCAAGCCATGCACCAGTGCTTCATACTCTGTCACATTGTTAGAGCATGCAAACTATAGCTTGTGCACTAAGAAGAATTTCTCATCCTTTGGGGAAATGAGAACCACTCCTACTCTCATGTCATTTCGCTTACTTCGGATCCATCAAATTATAACTTCCATAGACCATATTACACTTTTTCTTTCTTGAGCACACGTGGAAGCATAGCATCTTCTTCTAGAATGCATAAAAGTACGATCCTAGTTTCATAGGATTCTATTTCTTTAGCATAGCGATCAAACTGTGGTGTCTTTCCACCCATTCATCAAGCACTAGGTCTGGAACAAAGGGTGGAAGAGACTGCTCTTTAGGAACTAAAGCTTGTTCTTCTTGGATCAAACAGTTGGCTTGGAGAGAGGGTGGGACATATGCTCTACGTGATAGGAAAATATAGGCTCAACTTGTATAGTAAATTGGGTAACATACCTTGTCTTGAGTAACATATGATACCAATTGGAAGACAAGTAACCACCCACTTTAGCAGTAAATTATCTTGATAGACATAGGGAAAACAAAGGAGGCGGGTCAATGACTGACACATCTATATAATTGTTAGGTTTGGACATGCATGAAGGGTTAACTCAAGATCCTTGATGACTCTTAAGGTGGTGACAATTGAGCCATCAAGTTTTAGGACTCCTTTAGACAAAGGGCTATATTTCAAACCCAAGATATTAGTTATTTTCTTAGGCATAACAAAAGTACTAGTGCCTAAGTCAATCATGTAATTATGCACTAGGTGTTTGCCTATGATCAAGGACATATAGAAGGGTGGGGTTTTAACAACTTTACTTACTTTTTCTCCTCTTCTTAGAAGATTTTGATAGAAGTGTGTGGCTTTTGCATAATTGGATCGGTGCGTGGGATTTATGTTGGAGTTTCATGCAACATATCCCACTGAGATGGAATGGTCAAGGCATCCCACATTGTGACATTTATGTTTGTTCTCTTCATCTAGTCAACAATGCTAAACGGAAGGCCCCCATCTTGTGTATTTAGGGAACAACATCCTTTCTTGGTTGTCCGGGCATGGAGGCCCGAGCTTTAGCTAGAACGAGAAGGAGCTTTACGCAAGGCCTCCTACATAGGGATTTGAGTGCCTTTACTATAAGATGCCTTGTCTTCTTTTTTCTTCTGAGACTCTACTTGTGTTGTTGGGATTGTGACATGCGTGCCTAATTCCAACACTCTCTTCTTGTATCTTGTGTTATCTCGCAACTTGGGCACGTGGTTTGTTTGTATCTTCTACAGCTTGATTGATTGCACTGTAATTCATCCTCACCAAATAACATCAATTTTTGTTTTGGGAGCTTCTAGTCCTTCATGGTTATCTACTTCAGAGGAACTTGTTGAAGGCTCACATGTCGAAGAATTCTATACCATGAAGGCTTGGGTGCGTGCAGCATTGGCACAATGATATTAACTATGAGGCATGTTGCAAGGGAAGCACCATTCTGACTCTTGTGCCAAATTATTCGAATCGAACAAGCACTGACTCACACCGGATCTTTGGAAGAGAAGGCGCAGGAGAAACAACTTACAAGGGTAGATGTGCATTAGGCTACCATCTATCATTCTACGCATTGGGTGCGTATCTTTTATTTCCATATGGATTCTACCAAGGTTGATTACTTTGGTCATGCACCTGATTGGAATCACCTCTATAGGCTTGTGCTTGTTTCTTTTCTAGTTATATGACCTTGTTTGATAAATTTCTAATCAAGGCCTTCAACTCTTCATCTTCCGTTGCATTGGAGAGTAGGATGTTGAGGAAACTAGTTGTGTGCTTTGCTTAAGAATAGGAATAGGGGCCACAGAAGGCTAGGGTGCTTGTGAAATTTCTGGGAATAAGGGCATCGCGTGTTCTGGGGGCCAACTTTCCCACCTGAATAAGACTATTTTTTTCCCTTACTGCAATACTATAAGCAGTTGGTAAATTCCTACCTCCCATAGATTGGATCATAACTGAAATATCATTGTTGAGCACCTTTAGATAATAAAGGAAAGCATGTTGGGCTATAGGTCTTACCACAAGAGGAATTTTGTCCCAAGTCTTCTAAAATTTGATGTTGAAATCAGTCATCTACTCATTGGGTGCCCTCTTTGTTGTCAGTTGCTCCACCAGAGATAGGTGATCTAAATTTTCTTAAAAGTAATTGCAAAGATTTGTTCCCAGCTCATCCCATAGAGTACCTTTACCTTTGAAATAGAATGTAAGTAGCCTGATGCTACATCATCATGTGTGATCAAATAGAGTGAACACATGTTTGTTATATCTTGGATATGCTCTTGAGGGGTGACTTGATTCTCACCAAGTAAAGTAAGGAATACTCTTGAGCACACCATTTGGCATATCATGTTGTATAGCCAAGCAAGGGACTTCCTCCAGCAAAGTTTACAAAGTTTCTTAATGGAGGAGGTTGTTGATGTGCCATTGCAGGGCACGCAGGTTGTCTATTTTGAGGAGGATTTGAATGGGCGTGGTACACTAGAGATAGAGATGTGCATGTAAAATTTATGGAACAAAATATTCTTGGGGATAACTAGAGGTATTCAAAATAATATTTAGCTGCTGCACTTCTTCTTGTGTGCACTCTTCTCATGAAAGGTGCTTAGGACTGCTGAAACAAAGATCTTAAAATATTGGGAGTCACCAGATGTGTTTGAAATGAGCCTCCAAAGGCTGAAACACTAAGTCCACACACCAAAACTTAGAGATATGAAATTTGAGCTTTCAATACTAGTCCCTTGGGTGTGCCAAAAACTATTGATTGCTTAAACATGCACCTACGTCTCGGATCTCGGAAAGGGTTGAGGTCTTTGAGACCACAATGGAACCGTCCCCAAGTTGTGGGACCTTATGAGCTTGGGATGGATCTCTGGAGAAGGCCGGTTCCTCTATCTATTTCTCTTGCATCTTTGTTATACCTAGTTCTAGAAGGAAAACTAAGCTAATGATGCCAAGGGACCAGGGATAGAAAGATAACGTGAAAGGAAACTACACTAGAAGGTGATAGCACCATAAAAGAGGGATGAACACTATATTTTCTAAGTGAGAATGAAGGGAACTATGTGAAAGGAGGCTAGGCATGAGTAGCATAGCAAAACACATATTCACCAAATCATTCTCATGGGACACAACTAAATATGGAACTGCAAGGGACCTGAAATAGCACAACCAACACACAACACAAGAGAAAAGGCAAGAAGAAGGAATGTAAACATGTTAGGACAGAGAATAGTCACAAAACATTGCTTCCATTACTTCCAAAAATGCACAAAGCTATTACAATGATGAAGGAGGCCGATATCCACATGCAAGAGCCAAACATAGAGGTCTACAACTCAAAATACAAAAATGTGGAGTCCTTGGAAAAACACGTAAGGATACAGAGTGCCCAACCTAACAAATGAGCCTTACTATTACATTTATTGATGAATCCATGGAGGAAGAAGGGATGAAGGAGGGAAAACCTGAATTTGAAACACAACCACCAAAAGAAGCATTCAATGCCCCAATTCCACCGGAGATCTATGAAATATGTTTCCCATGACTATTTGACATGTTGAAGAAAAGGAGGGTGGATTATACCAAATCGGGTGGTTAGAGCAATCAGATCTGCTCATCAATATTCAGAAATACATTTTCCAATTTCTTACCTACCAAATCTACCAAGATTTGAATGTTGAACTTCTATCATTGTAGTTGATGTCATCAACTCTCTAACAAGTCCAGGCGCACACCGATCTAAGCTATATAGCAAAATATACAATTGTCAAAAGATGTCGATTTGTTGGCGCACGTAAAACATGTGGCACATGAGGATTGGCTGAAATGATGGCCAATTGTGTAAATATTTGTCATTTCTGCCACGTGTCACTCACTGATTTGTTGCAAGGATTTGGTGCCTTATTGGCATGCTTTGGTGATTGCGCATGACACACTCGGGCATATCAAAAGATGGCCTAGTAGAGAATGGCATGGGGAAAGGCGTGCGGAGAAAATAGAGGAAGGAATAGAGGGGGCACGTGTGATGCATGCGAGGAAATGAGTAAATTTGGTGAGCAGAGAACACATTGTCAAGGCACAACTATTAAAAAGTAATGGGTGCGGTGAGCGAGGGGCCAAGGACATAGCGATAGAAGAAAGTGCAGGGCACGCGGGAAGGGAAGAGACTGATTAGGAAGAAGGTGAATGCATGAAAGGTGGGTACAAGGGAGAAGTGGAAGGAGAGAATAGAAAAGGGTGTGTAGGGAAACTGCGACCAAGGGAATGTGCCAAGTGATTTTAAGCGCACACAATATTGCAATGAATAACTTAGAGCCAGAATGTGTATGCAAGTTACCCAAATCACTAGGAGAGATATTTGGATAACATTTGCATTAGTGTTTAAGGTGTCATATTTGTGTAGGGCATCAAATAAGTGTTTAGCATGTCCCATTTTTGGTTTAGGCTGTTGAATTAGTGTTTAAGGCATCACACTAGTGTTTACATTTTCATACTAGTGTTTGAGTGTTGCATTGGAGTTTTGGGTTTCATATTTATTTTTAGGTGTCGTACTAGTGTTTGTGGTGTTACATTACGATGCGGTGAAATAACCTATATAAATTTTGATCCAACCATTGGATTATCTTGAAATTCTCCCAGGGTGTTAGATCTTGATTATTAATATACCATGACCAATCTTTTCACAAAGGTTAGGGTGCCACTTCGACATATTTTCGGGGCCAAATTCCTTCATCTAATGGTCTAAAATTGGCTCTGAACCTTTTTAGTTTTGTCTAGAACTTAAGAGTTTTAATATCTTTTTCTTTGCTTTATAGAATAAGCTAATATTTAGCGCAAACCTTCATTTATGAAGGCATATTTAGTATGTAAAATTTGGGGCCCATCCGAGGTGTTTTACTAGTAGGCTATTTTTGTGTTATCGGGTTTTGTGGCATTTTAGGGTTTTTTAGAGATAGCGGACTATAAAAGGAAGATTATAATGTTGTAAAATATTAGTGTGGATTAATGAATGAGAATAAAATTATTTTGAATCTTTTGGATTTTTACAAAAATTTTTTTTTTTGTTTTTTGGAGGCATTTCTACCTCTTGCAGCTAGATCCACATCACATTAGGGTTTAGAGTGTCAAGTAGTGTTTAGGTTGTAAAAAATTTTGTTTAGGCTTGTTAGGTATCACATTGGTGTTTAGGGTGTCACTTTTTTATTTAAAGTGTTGAACTAATGTTTAATGTGTCTCATTAGTGTTTATGGTGTTGTATTGGGGTTTAAAGTGCCACATTATTTTAGGGTGTCGCATTAGTGTTTAGTATTATTGCATTGTGTTTAGGGTGTGACTTTTTTAGGCTAGTGTTTAGGGTATCACACTAGTGGTTACTGTGTTACATTGAGGTTTAAGGTGTTCTATTTTGGTGTTTAATATATTGTACTAGTGTTTAGGGTGTCACATTAGTGTTTAGGGTGTCACATTAGTGTTTAGGGTGTCGCATTGGTGTTTAGGATGTCACATTTGTTGTTTAAGGTGTCATACTTTTTGTTTAGGTTGTCATATATTTTTTTAATGGTGTTGAACTAGTGTTTAGGGTGTCACACTAGTGTTTATGGTGTCACATTGAGTATTAGGGTGTCATATTTCTTTAATATGTTACACTATTGTTTAAGGTGTTGCACTAGTGTTTAGGGTATCATATTTTTTCCGTAGGGTGTCACGCTAATGTTTTGGGTGTCATATTCATTATTTAGGGTGTCATAATTTTTGTTTAGGTTGTCAATTTTTTTCTTTAGGGTATTAAACTATTGTTTTGGGTGTCACATTCATTGTTTACAGTGTTATACTTTTTGTATAGGTTGTCACATTTTTTCTTTGGGGTATCGAACTATTGTTTAGGGTTTCGTATTTTTTATTTATGGTGTTGTAATAGATTTTAGTGTGTCAAATTTGTAGTTTATTATTATGCACTATTGTTTAGGGTTCCATATTTACTACTTAGAGTGCCACACTAGTGTTTAGTATGTCATACTAGTGTTTACGATCTCACATTTGGGTTTAAAGTGTCACATTTTTGTTTACGGTATTGGACTAGTGATTAAAGTGTCACATTTGTTTTTCAAGGTGTCCCACTAGTGTTAACAGTATCACATTTATTTTTAGGTTTTCATATTGGTGTTTAGGGTGTTACATTTGTTGTTCAAGGTATGGCGGTGTTTAGGGTTTGCATTGGTGTTCGTGGTGTTAAATTTATTGTTTAGGGTGTTGTACTTGTGTTAATTAGGGTATCTCATTAAGGTTTCTAATTATAAGGGTATTGCATTAGGGTATCATGTTAGGGTGTCATGTTATGGTGTCATGTTAGGGTGTCACGTAATTAGGGTGTTGTATTAGGTGTCATGTTAGGGTATCGCATTAGGGTGTCACATTACGGTGTCATATTCGGATGTCACATCGGGGTTTCATAATAGGGTTTCATGTTAGGTGTGTTGTGTTAAGGTATCATATTAGGATGTAATTATAGGGATTCATATTGTAGTCACAAAATCATGCACTTACTATTACATTTTTACCGCCAAGTATGTTATTTTATATATGGATCTCGTGTAAGAAGAGTATTCACTAATGGCTCATCCCTTAGTCATGTTGTCAGTTAGCTAGTCATTATTGTCACTTACTTGGAATAGTCTTGATTGTCTACGTATTTTCAATCATATCTCAGGAGGTCTTAGTTGTCGGTATTTGGTCATTTATCATATTTAGTCTCTGGCTAGGGTGCCTGGAAAGGTGTTGGGGCACCGTCGGTGCCCAGTCCTATTTTTGGGTGCCCCGGTCCCAGTTGTACATTGTTCACATTTAGAATTTTGAGGTCGGTCTTTATGTTTTGTTATCTCATTCCCTAGGTACTAGTTGGAATTTTCGGGCCATTAGTGTCAAAATTTGAGCAAGAGATCCCTATATAAACATAGCATACTCACTATCTTATGGGCGAACAATCTACTATCAAGAGCTAGCTATCTACTAAGGAAAAGGACTGTATTTGGGCATCTTCTACATCTGCATCACATAATAATAGAGGGAAAATGTTGTATTTAATCTATTATATCCACCAATTACATCTTACATTTAGTTATTGCCCCTATTTATGCTTCATTGATGCTAGGACACCTAGGCACACAATCGAGACACAAGTACATAGAAATACAATGGGTTTGGAATATAGTATAGCACTTAGTCATAAGTCCACCATTGTGGTAGCTAAGGTTAGTCTGACCCCTTCATTTGCATCTTTCGTTTTTAGGTACTTGATGCTTTATATGGGGTTTTTAGGTAAGTCTTCATCACACAACTACAGTGACATAAGCGAAGGTATTGCGATAACTAAACAACCAAGATGAATATATTGTGAAGACCTTGCGACACTCGTCAGTTCAAATCCTAAGCTTTTCGCAAAACCAGAGCAGCCCGGATCACGGACAACGGTACCCCTGGTTTCCCAAGTCTGAGATGAGTCTTCATTTGCTACAATTTCTTGGGTAGCACTGTCATTCCCTACCATATCCACACATCATCCCGACCAGTCTTGCACATAGTGAGGTAAGTTAATTTCAAGTTAGTACCCTATTGTTGTCACCCTCAAAATTCCCCTCATTTTCCAAGTCTAGACTTAAAATTTTGAGTTGGTGCCTCTAAAAATATTGAAAACAAAGTATTGTGAAATATGGTTCTTTCTAAAGGCTTGTGGTCTCTTGGAAACTTCTTCATCAGATGGGAAATTTCTTCCCATTTCCGAAAAGGTAAAGAAGTCCTCCTAACTCTTCATATTTTTCAAGTTATGGCCCAGCGGACCTAAGATGGTATTATTTTCCCAAGGCAAGTTTGGCGAGGTGCATGAGTTTTTAGCACTTAACACCTTTTGGAAAAGGGTGCAGTTGGTGATGGTGGGCCCATAATATTGTAAAGAGAATATAAGAAATAATTCCTAAGGTACACCACCAATCATATGGTACCATGTAGTTGCGTTGAAAAGTCAAAGCAAAGATGCAGGTCATCAGAGAATTTTGAAGTTTTAAGTTTTTATCAAAAAGAGTTAAAAGTAAAAAGTGATCTATGACCTCGTCGCCAAGTAGATAACGCCACGTGTCTGACCATTGAAAATTCAAAGTGGGCAAGTGGGCTAAAATGTTCCAAAATTCCTTTTCGCTGTAAAAGTTATAAAACGTAAAGGTCCCCCGTGCACCCGCTCTAATCAATTTCTTCCACGTGGGTGGCCCAAATTTAAAGTTGTAAAATCAAATTGAATGGCCCATATTTAAACTGGTGAAATAATGTAATGATCATATATTTGAAAATTTGGTTTTTCCACCATTAACGTTTCTTTACGAATCAAGAATTCAAAAGGGCGTGAATGATTGGAATGATTTGTAACCATTTCTTGCTTGCTCGAGGAAGTTGTAACCATCTCTTGTGAGTTATTTCATGGGCTTTTAAAGCCATTGTATGGGGTTGGAATTTTGATATTCTGGAACTGTAATTTCAAATCGAAGAAATCAATACAAGGGTTTTTCCCTTTTCCTTTGTTTTCTCTTTCCTTCTTTCTCTGATCTATGAATCATTTAATCATTGCATGCTTAGAAACTTTGTGTTCTAGTTTATATAATCTCAAGAACTTTGAGTCTATGGATTTTGCCCATTATAAACGTGAATGGTTCTACTCTATATCTCATTTTCTCAATACATATAAGGGTTTTCTCTACCATCTCTTTTCCCTGAAAGTATTGTCTTCTTCTTCCTCCCTCCTCTCTTCAAGTCTTCTATCCTCATGTATTGATAACTTTCCAGGCATAAAACACATTTCAAGATATCAGAAACCACCATTGAATGAAATATTGTGTATTTGTACATAGGTTTTTCCCCTACTTTCAATAAGGGAACCTCTCCCATTAAAGAGGAGGGACTTGCTTGAGATGTTTTAGGTGACTCGTTGGGGATTTTTTCAACAAATTTCCTTTCTAAAAAGAACAACTAATTTGATCATTTCTTTGATCTGGCGACTCTAAGATACACTCATGGTAGAAGGGCTATTGGAATTGAAGATCCCCAATTTCAACTCCTAGATCAACAAGGTTTTCAACCTCCTCCAATAAGAAGAAATGGAAGAGCTTGTCTCTGCAAGCACACCTCCCTGTTGAAGACAAAGCTTTTGGTAGTATCATTCCTCAAGCATAACTTATCCCTAATCTGCATGACCTAATTATTGTTGGTGTCTTAGTTCCACTTCAAACATTCTTTTCAAGGATGGCAGTACCTCTACCTTGGGGACAAAGAGTTAGGCCTCTGGCTCTTCCTCAACCATTGCATGAGTTACCTAGGGGTAACAGGAAGAATTTTCCCAAATTTAAAGGTGATGGCAAAGTGCACCCAGATGAACACATTGCAGCCTTCATTGTTGCATGTGGGGTCCTTGGAGTTGAACATGAGGATGTCTTTGTTAGGATGTTTGTGGAGACCTTGCAAGATAATGTTGTAGATTGGTTTTACCATCTTCCTGTTGGGACCATCACCGATTAGACTACTATGAGGACTGAATCGAGCAGTGTTTCAAACCTCATCTGAAGATGTGCATGCTTTACTAGCTCAGATTTATCAAATCAAGAAGGAGCCACATGATCCTATGAGAGAATTTGTGGCCAAGTTCAACAAGTTGATTAACAAGATTCCACAAAATACTAGGCCTATTGATTAGATTCAGAAGTGTTTTTCTTGAATGCTCAACTATGCCCCGAGGAGATAAAATCGCAACTTTGGATGTTGATTAGAGATTGGATGTCGGTGTGGAAGATGACTTGATCATGTCTAAAGAGAAAATCTTGCAACTTTGGATGTTGATTAGAGATTGGATGTCAGTGTGGAAGATGACTTGATCATGTCTAGCAAATTGAAAAGGGAGTCTTTAAAATCTAAAGCATCTTCTTCTTCCTCTTCTCCTGGAGGTAATGTAGATCAGTTGGTGTAAAAGCTAGCTAATGACCTCATTTCCATCAAGAAATAATTGGCTCAGCATGCTCCATATCAAGATGTTCCAAGGAAGAGCTTTCGGTCTAGGAATGAGCTTGCCCTCTTTCAAACCAGGTTGGCCATTGAAGGTCCACCCCTCAAGGTGCCTATCAATGCTACTTGTGAGGTTCTTGAGCCTGATGATGAGGAAGAAAATGGGCTCTATGATGAACAAGAAGAGGAAGTTGATGAAGAACTGGAGGATCTGGTGGTTCTCAAGTTCATTTCCTCACCACTGAAGGTGTGGATGATGAAGATGACTATGATGATGTAGTGGCTAAGATGAACAGTGATTCATATGTTGTTATGACTTGGGAGTAGACCAAAAAAAAGGAAAAAGTGGTGTAACTTTGTGAAAATATCCATGGAGCACACAATCACCATCTCGGTGATTGCAAGAAGAGGAGCTCATATTCCTACTACTTCCACCCAAAAGTTAAGCTATGTTATTCCTTCTCCCTCTACTTCTACTTCTAATAATTCTTGTCCAACAAATGATAAATTTGATAGATAAAAATCTCCTCCTACTCTTAGTAGTGATTCCCCATCCACATCTAAATATTTTGACATTATAGACCATCTTAAAAAACCAAGATTCAGATTTTTGAGGCAGAGTTCTATCAAACCCATCCTAAAGCCTTTGCCAAAATGGTTAACTTTGTAAATTCTAAATCTAAAACCCTAGCCCATTCTTCTAAAGGCCTTTTACCCACTCCTTCTCTACCTCAGCCTAGCCTTGTGGCTACAGTCACTTCACCCAATGAGAAGATCAAACCCTTATATGTGACTCTCCTCATAGTTGGCCACAAGCTTAGAAATTATGTCATTGATTCTGGTGTAATTGATAATGTAATGTTTGTAAAAGTGGCTCATGCTTTGGGTCTAACCCTAACCCACACTTATAGATCTTGCTATTCCATGGAAAGTAGATAAATGCCTTTGGTTAGGAGAATCATGGATGCACAAGTAGTTTTTGTTTCTTTACTAGATAAGAAGGTCTTGGCTACCATCTTGGTTGTTAATATCCCTGCTTCCTATAGCATGTTGCTAAGTAGGAAATTTTGTAAATATGTTGGAGGTGAGATACAAATGGATTGGTCACATTCCTTGATCCCTATCAATGGGAGGATGAAGAAGCTACTTCCTGAGAAATAAGCAGATTATATTATGTAAAAGATAGATGATCCTAAAGCACAAATACTTTATGAAGACATTGGGCATGGGAACTACATGATCATGTCACAAGAGGAGACAATTTTTTCAAAGGGAGTGTTTTTGATCCTAATGGTGTGTGGACTTTGGATTTTGATGGAAGATGCTCTTCATCTAGTTCTGGAGTTGGTGTAGTGCTCATTTCTCCTGGGGGTAAGGTTCATCCTTTCTCCTTCAAGTTCAATTTGAAAATACCAACAATATTGCTGAGTATGAGGCCCTCATTTTTGGGTTGAGCATGGTGAAGGAAATGGGAGTGAAGAACCTTCTTGCTCATGGAGATGCAGAGCTAATTGTAAATTAATTTAGAGACATTTATCAGGTAAAGAACATAAGTTTGAAGTACTATAGGAGTCAGTGCAGGATTCCATTGAATTCCTTGATGCTTTTTCCATTAAAGATTTTCCAATGGAAAGGAACACTAGGGCTGACTCTCTAGCTATTTTGGGGTCCTTGTTGATTCCTCATCCTGATTTCCCTCAAGATAAATTCACCATTGAGATGATCCATAGACCCAATGTGCCTGACAATGCAAATAATTGGCAAGTTTTCAATGATGACCAGCATTTTCTTTCTTTCTTGGAGCTCAGAGACAACTTTGATCAGCTGTACTTTGAAGGAAGTGACAATCTGCCTAGAGAGTGTGTGTCATCAAATGAAGAGGGTGTCAAAGAAGAGATGGATCAAGATGGATGCATCAAACTAAAAGGAAAAAAATCCCTAAAGGGATGGTGAGTTTGGAGGATCTTTTTGATAAGCATGATATGTATATGAAGTCTAAAGTTTCTCAAGGAGCCCGACAATCTGCTGAGACTGAGAAAGTGAATATTGGGAGTCTTGATGATCCCAAAATGGTCAACATTGGAAAATGTTGCACTCAGGAAGAGAAAAAGAAGGTGGTGAATCTGTTGAAGAGGTATGTTGATGTTCTGGCTTACTCTTATGATGATCTTAAGGATTTTTAGCCTAAAGAAATGTAACATTTCATTCCTCTTAAGCCTGGGATCAAACCCTTCAAATAGAAGAAAAGGAAATATAATCCAAAGATAGCTGATACAATTTTCCAAGAAATATAAAAGTTTTGAAGGCTAAGATCATCTTCACATCCACCATTCAATGTGGATTGCTAATATAGTTCTGTCAGGAAGAAGAATGGTGAGATACGGATCTGTGTGGACTTCATAAATCTAAATCAGGGTTCTTTGAAGGACAACTACCCTCTCCCCATGATGGACCAAGTATTGCAAGTTGTCATAGGCTCGAAGATGCTATCTATGTTAGATGGATTCTCAGGGTACAATCAAGTAGAGGTGAATACTACAGATCAACATAAGACTGCCTTTACTACTCCTTGGGGCACCTTTTCATACAAGAGGATGCCATTTGGTCTCATCAATGTTGGTGCTACTTTCTAGAGGGCCATGGACTTGGCTTTTGGCAATTTGAAAGGGAAATGCATTGTTGTGTATTTGGATGACTTGACAGTGTTTTCTATAGTAAGAACAGATCACTTACAACACCTTAAAATAGTATTGCAGAAGTGTAGAGAGCATGGAATTTCTTTAAACCTTAAGAATTCTATGTTTTTTGTCATAGAAGGAAAGCTATTGCGACACAATGTTTCAAAGGAAGGGATCAAGATTAATCCAAAGAGAGTTCAGGCCATCCAGAAAATTTCTCTTCCATCAAGTAAGAAAGGTGTCCATTCTTTCTTTGGTAAGATCAATTTCCTAAGAAGATTCATGCCGATTTTATAGAACTTACTATGAGCATTACTCACATGATGCAAGGGAAGAAAACTTTTGGTTTTTCCTCTGAAGGGAAGAAATCATTTGAGGACATTAAATAGGCTATTGCAAAGACTCCAATCTTGGTGTGCCCTAACTTTAGCAAAGATTTCATTATCTATTGTTATGCCACTGAAAATACCCTAGTTGTTGTGTTAGCCTAGAAGAATGTTGAAGATCATGAGCTCCTAATTACATTCATGAGTTATGTCTTGAAAACTGATGAGATGAGGTAAACCATGATGGAGAAACATGCTTTTGCAGTTGTCAAAGTTGTCAAGCAGTTTAGGTTTTACATCCTTAATTCTCATTTTGTGGTGTTAGTGCCTGATACAATAATCAAATCCATTCTTACTCGGTAAGAATTTGGAACCAAGAGAGGTAATTGGGTAGAAAAGGTGCAAGAATATGATCTTGACATCAGGCATACAAATATGGTTTGGGGTAAGGGCCTGTGTGAACTCATTGTTGAGAAGCGCCAAGGAGTTGTCTAAAGATGGAGTTGATGTCCCTGTTGTTCGTTCCTCATCTCAACAAATGTATGGTATGCTTTGACATTGCTCACTTTTTGACCTATAGAGAGTCTTCATATCAATTAAGTACCAAAGAGAAGAGAGCCATAAACCGAGGTCTACACAATATGTTTTATGGGAGAATGCTTTGTTCAAACGAGGCATAAATGGAAGGTTTTTGAAGTGTGTAGACAAGGAGCAACAAAATAAGTCATTCTCTGCTTTTCATGACCAGGCTTGTGAAGGTCATTTCTCCTCTACTATAACAGCTCATAAAATACTTCATGTTGGTTATTATTATCCCACTCTATTCAGAGATGCATCAAAATGGGTTGGTAAATGTGAAGCATGCCAAATGTTTGTTGGAAGACCTAAGTTGGTTGCTTTGCCTCTCAAGCCTGTAGTGATTGAAGATCCATTTCAAAAATGGGGTTTAGACTTCATTGGAGCACTCAATCCATCTTCCAGTGCTGGGCATACCCATGTTTTGACTGCCATAGATTACTTCACCAAGTGGTTGGAATCCATCCCAGTCAAGAGCACTACTTCCGAGGTAGTTTGCAACTTCATTAAGGAGAACAAATTTATCAGGTTTGGGACCCCAAACAAAATTGTGACTGACAATGCTTCCAAATTTTCTTCTGCTGATATGATGGAATTCTACTATGGGTATGGGATCTCCCTTGCTCATTTTTCAGATTACTTACCCCCGAGGAATGGAGAGATAGAATCAAAAAACAAGAACTTGTTGAACATAGTTAGAAATATTGTAAATGATTCTCGAGAGGAATTGACATAAAAAGCTATATGATGCACTTTAGGCTTATAGAATTACACCCAAGAGAGAAATTGGAATGTATCCTTTCCAAGTGGTGTATGGTGTGGAAGCTCAATTGCGATCACAGTGGAATTTCCATCCTTGCATCGATGAAAACCATTGAAGGTTCAAGTTTCAATAGCTCTTTGGACAAGAGAATTTTTTACCTTCAGAAGCTTGATGAGGATAGATTGCAAGTGGTTAATAGAATAGCATTTCATCAGTTGAAAGTGAAGGCTTTGTTTGACAAGAAAGCTAAACCCATGAGTTTTCCAAGTGGGAGACATTGTGCTGCTTTGGGAAAAAATACATGAGCCATGAGGAAGCCATGGTAAGTTTGATTCTCTTTGGCTTGGTCCTTTTAGAATCAAAAATTTTGCTGGAGAGAACTCTTTTTATCTAGATTACATGGATGGATCTCCTCTCCCACTTCCTTATAGTGGGCAGTACCTAAATTTGTTCAAGTCCTAGGTGGCTAGGAATTCCTTTTGTACATTGCATTTGGTTTTGGTTTTGGCTTGTTTCCTTTCTTATTCTTTGTTGTGTGGTGTGTTTTGTTTTGGGTCTTCCCTTTTGGTTTGTTTTGTTTCTTTTCCCATCTTGTGTGTGTTTCCTTGTATTGGTTTTTCTTTTGACTCCTTTTCCCAATGGATAAGGCACTGGTCCTCTTTCCTAGAGTTATCTACAATTCTTGATCTTTCCTTGTGTCTTTGTTCCAAGCCAAGTCATCCCCAGAAAGAGCCAGTTGTTGTCACCCTCAAAATTTCCCTCATTTTCCAAGTCTAGACTTAAAATTTTGAGTTGGTGCCTCTAAAAATATTGAAAACAAAGTATTGTGAAATATGGTTATTTCTAAGGGCTTATGGTCTCCTAGAAACTTCTTCATCAGATGGGAAATTTCTTCCCATTTCTAAAAAGGTAAAGAAGTCCTCCTAACTCTTCATATTTTTCAAGTTATGGCCCGACGGACCTGAGATGGTATTATTTTCCCAAGGCAGGCTGGTGGGGTTGCGGGAGTTTTTAGCACTTAACACCTTTTGGAAAAGGGTGTAGTTGGTGATGGTGGGCCCACAAGCTGCGTAAAGAGATAAAAAATAATTCCTAAGGTCCACCACCAATCAAATGGTGCCATGTAGCCACATTGAAAATTCAAAGCGGGGATGCGGGTCAGCGGAGAATTTTGAAGTTTTAAGCTTTTTTATCAAAAAGAGTTAAAAGTAAAAAGCAATCCGTGACCCGTCGCCAAAGGATAATGCCACGTGTCGATCGTTGAAAATTCAAAGCAAAGTAGTGGGCCAAAATGTTCCAAAATGCCTTTCTTATTTGTAAATGTTATAAAACGTAAAGGTTTTCTTCCATTTAGGTGGCCCAAATACAAATTTGTAAAATCAAATTGAATGGCCCATATTTAAACTGGTGAAATAATGTAACGGTCGTATATTTGAAAATTTGGTTTTTCTGCCATTAACGTTTCTTTGCGAATCAAGAATTCGAAAGGGTGTGAATGATTGGAATGATTTGTAACCATTTCTTTCTTGCTCAAGGAAGTTGTAACCATTTCTTGCTTGCTTGAGGAAGTTGTAACCATCTCTTGCAAGCTATTTCATGGGCTTTCAAAGCCATTGTATGGGGTTAGAATTTTGATATTTTGGAACTGTAATTTTGAATCTAAAGAAATCAATACAAGGGTTTTCCCCTTTTTCCTCTATTTTCTCTTTCCTTCTTTCTCTGATCTATGAATCATTTAATCCTTGCATGCTTAGAAACTTTGTGTTCTAGTTTATACAATCTCAAGAACTTTGAGTCTGTGGATTGTGCCCATTATAAATGTGAATGGTTCTACTCTATATCTCATTTTCTCAATACATATAAGGGTTTTCTCTACCATCTCTTTTCCCTGAAAGTATTTTCTTCTTCTGCCTCCCTCCTCTCTTCAAGTCTTCTATCCTCATGTATTGATAACTTTCTAGGCATAAAACACATTTCAAGATATCGGGAAACCACCATTGAATGAAAGATTATGTATTTGTACATAGGTTTTGCCCCTGCTTTCAATAAGGGAACCTCTCCCATTAAAGAGGAGGGACTTTCTTTTCCCCTAATTGTGGTTTCATTCCAAGTGCAAATATGAAACCCAACACCTATCCCTTCTCATTTCTATTAAAATATAAAATAAACTTATTCAAAGTATTTACATTGTGTTTATATCATTTCTTTCATTGTTGTTACTTAGTATAGATTAACATTTAAAATTTATTATTTTAGTTAATCATTTTGGTGAACCCAACCTTTGAATCCACCTTTGTTCTAGGGATTTTCTTATATTTTATATCATGGCTTCTAATGTCTGTCAAGTCTCTTTACTTCAATTGATTCAAATGCACCCATCTTGTAAAGACACTCTTCAAAAAACCCTAGAGACTATGTGTCTTCCTATCAACATATTTCCTACCCAAGTCAATGCTATTATTGGTCGTCTTTCGAGGACTCCCTTGATTCCAATTCCAATCAATCTATTTGCAAATCCATTCAAGCTCTTCATTCTTTATTTCAAGATAAATTTCAGTCTATGGAATCCACAATCACATCTATTAAGGATACTTCTCGTGCCCACGATTTTTTTCTTCTTCTCATAATCATCTTATGTCTTATACATGTGCTCATATTAGTGAACACGAAGTCATACCAATCCCTACGCCTCTCACATTTTATCTCAATGCTAAGTAGTAATATATTCTTCCACATATCATCACTCATAGAATCATTAACTTGCCACCTACTCATGATTATCCTCCTTATAGGCTTGCCAAGTATCAAGGTATTCCATATTGTAACTATCACCAAATCAATGGACATAATGAAAATGATTGTTATGCTTTACAATTAAGTATCAAGTACCTTGCATGACATGGTTTTCTCTCATTTGTTGTACAACATTCTAATACAAATGATAAATCCCATTGGGTTCCTAAATTTGATCCATCTATATCTAATGAGCATCAAGCCAGCGTTACTAGGGATCCTTCTACAATAAGTCAAGCACCTCCTAAGCAACCGTCCCTCAAAATTAATTCAACACCGCCTCCTATTGAGTCGTTTGTGGTCTCACCAAGTCAAACCACATTACCACCTCCCACAATCAATCAACCTTATTCTCCTATCAAGTCTTTTACAAAGCATCACCAATACCACCAAAACTACCACCATTCAATATTCCTCCCCATCCTACTCCACTTTCGCATCCAATCACTTTTGTCAAAGAAAATACTCTTTCTACTAATGGTCAAGACACATTTAAAATGCCACCACTATCACATGGTCCTATTGTTACTTTGGCCTATGATTGTGTTGGCACTCACTCTTATTACGACAAAAAATGTTACTTTATAACACCTTACAAGTACAAACACACTTAATTATCACATTTATATCCATTCAAAATCTCATTTTTCATTATTTTAGACCAAATACACACATTATTGATGAAGGTGCCTAGATGCAGGATGAAGCACCCAAAAGCGGGACACTAGCACTAAGATCTGGGTGCTCCTGTCCCAAGGGTCACTAGTACCCTCGGTGTTGTTGTCCAAGTCAAAAACGTCGAGAAAATCAAAAATCTCAAATTTATAAAAATTCACTAAAAAAACTACTACACCCTACATTTTTTGAAAAATAATGCACTTACCAACTCTGTAGACATGTGTGACGCTACGGCATTGCCACCCTCTCAAACCGGCTAGGACGTGCTGCTCTCACTTGCGAATTTTCATTCACCTCATGCTCACTCTCACAATCACGTAAACAACAAATAAAGTGATTAAACACTTTTTCACCTTACTATTTATAGTTACCTTTTTATCACCCACTTTACTATAGTCATTATTTCACACTTATTACCACTACTAATACACATTACATGATTTTTGCCATATCTCAAGCATTTCTACTCCGATTTGCACCCTATTTGCAACATTCTTTTCAAAACTCTACCTACCACTATACTATACACATTACATGTGTCTTATCTCTCTTTGATGTTGTTTTATATTTGAATCATCCATATTCTCATGATTTTTACCACTCTCCACATATCATCTATACTTTTGTCTTAGCGTTCATTCTTCTCATCACTTCCCCTTTCACCGAAAGGGGGCATATCATTGGGGTCATCCTATAATTCCCCTTATATCACCATGCATTTAAAACATTACTAATGCGACAATTCCAAAATGACTACTAGTTCACGGTCAACATCTCACCATTAATTCCCCCTAATGACCTAATCTAGGGAAACAAATATACAACTTTTCTATACGACATTTCATCACTCCCCCTAATGACCTAACCTAGGGGAAAAAATGATTAAAAACCTTTCCATGCAATCATTCACCAATTTCTATCGATTCCCCCTAATGACCTAATCTAGGGGCAACTAGCATAAAACCTCTCCATGAGTAATTAATCAATAAATTAATTAATTAACATGTTCAAATTTCTAACAATCAAAAACATATCATTCAATCAAATACAATGTAACACAATTGGCCTCCCAAATAACCGAACTTGGGAGTTATGTGTGGCCTCCTAGATGACCTAACTTAGGATATTACATTCATTTCTCGCTTCCAGATGACCTAACTTGGAAGTCATCTCACATTTTATGTTTTCTTCCAAATGACCTAACTTGGAAGCTATCACATTGCGGTGACACCCATGGAGTGGGGGAAAGAGTGCCTTTCCTATACCACTCATATATGGGTCAACTATTGGATCAAAAAAAATTGGATCTAGAAACCATCAAATCTCTTATTTGAGTTTGTCTGCAGCAGCTAGTTCTTGAGGATGTAGTTAAAGATTAGAGAATAACGTAATTTTCTCCCTACACTCTTCCTCTGATGGTAGGATGCCCAAATCCTCTGGTTTTTAATTTGTATACACACGTTCGGGTTGGGAACTGATCACTCTCTACCACATATTATCATCATCATACAACATTTGAAACCATCTAACATTGCAATCATCACTTTCATTTAGCACACTTCATCATGACATTACGCTTTTCACTATGTTACATGGATCAACCTGTTGATCCATAGTTTGGCATGTTTTTGGTTCTTTCTGAATGCTTCTTGCCATGACTGCACATTCTACTATAGTATGGGATTCTCTAGAGTTCTCTCAGGTACACATCTCTATCTAGTTTATGTTTGAGCTTTCAAAGCAACATAAAGTGGTGGCAAATTTAGTCACAAAATCACGCACTTACTTTTACATTTTTACCGTCAAGTATGTTATTTCAGTGGTTCATTTTAAGACACCTCTAGAAAATTGGAGGTGGAAAATACCTAGCAAATATCTCCGAGAACGGTTTAGCTTTGAAAGGAGAATTTGTGATTTTCCAGAATCAAATTTTCACCAATTTTTTTGAGCTAGAGAGACTACATATTTTCAGCCATTGATTCCTCGATGCCTCATTGATGCTCATCAACAAGAGCTCACTGACATTGTGTTGACGTGCGTCAAGAAGGGCCATTGATGTGCGTCAACAAGGGCTATTGACGCGTGTCAACGACCCTTGTTGACACACGTCAATGGCCCTTGTTGATGCACATCAACGACTCTTCTTTACTTTTAGGGTCTTTGCATTCTTAGGACTAGCACCTTCCATTATTCTCGAATGATTCATGCATCGCAAAAGAACCAAGTAGTGACTCAGAGAGTCAAAGTCAAAATTACTATTACACATCAACCATGGTAATCCCTATCACACGTCAACAAGGCATCAACTGTCTTTGTCACAAGTCACCAAGGTGTCAATTGGCTCTGTCGCACGCCAACTCTATCCTGTTGCACATCATTCGCTTACACCCTTGTCGCGTGCCAACTCTCTCTGTCACATGTCAACAAGGTGTCATTGTCTCTGTTGTACGTCAACTCTATTCCTCATGTGCATTAACTACTTACCCCCTTATCGCATGTCTACAATATCTCCTTATCGTGCCTCTATAATACCTCTTTTTTATGCATCAACTATATCCCTATCACGCGTCAACAACTAACCCTAACATGCTAACTGCAATCTCTGGTGCTTAAGAGTATGCAAGTTCAAACTTCACGGTATTAGTAATTTGGTAAGATACTTGTGGCAGTACCATAGTATACTACCCAGTGAATCACCTAGGTTTTTATAGGAGATGTTTTCAAATGAAGGCGAAGCCAACCCTAAAAAATATATATACTATAAATTTTAGGTGAACAGGACACCGACCCGCTCTGAAAAAATCATCTTTTCAAATTTTCCTAAAATGAAATTTTCGTCATATTACGAATATTCACCACTAAAATTATCCTTGTGTTATTTTATATATGGATCTCCCGTAAGAAAATTATTCACTAATGGTTCATCCCTTAGTCTTGTCATCAATTAGTTGGTCATTGTCATCACTTGTCCGACACGGTCATCGATTGTCTATGTAATTTCAGTCATCTCTCGGGAGGTTTTAGTTGTCGTTATTTGGTCATGTGTCATCTTTAGTGTCTATCTAGGGAACCTAGACGGGTGTTGGGGTGCTTGTCGGCACCCCGAGTCCTCTTTTTGGGATCCCGAGTTACGATTACACATTGTTCGCATTTAGAATTTAAAGGTTGGTCTTTATGGGTTATTATATCAATCCCCTAGGTGTTGGTTAGCATTTTCGGGCCATTAGTGTCGAAATTTGAATAAGATATCCCTATATAAACATAACATACTCATTATCTTATGCGCAGACAATATACTATTAAGAGTTAGCTATCTTCTAAGGCAAAGGACTACATTTGGGCATCTTCTACATCCACACAAGCATAGGGGAAATGGTTATATTCATTCTATTACATCCACCATTTGTATCTTACATCTAGTTATTGCCCCCTACTTCTACGTCATTGACGCTAGGGCACCCTAGGCACACAATTGTACACACAAGAACACATAACTACATTAGGTCTAGAATGTAGTGCAGTGCTTAGTTGTAATTCCACCATTATGGTAGCTAAGGCCATCGACCCCTTCATTTGCATCTTTCTTTTTTAGGGATTTGATGCTTTGTATGGGGTTTTGCAGGTAAGTCTTCATCACACAACTACAATGACATAAGTGAAGGTATTGCGACAACCGAGTGACCAAGATGAAGATATTGTGAAGACCTTACCTGTCTATCGATTCAAATCCTAAGCTTTTTAGTAGACCAGAGTGCCCATATTACAGACCAGGGTGCCCCCAGATGCCCTGATCCTCTCCCAGGCACCCCAAGTATAAATAGATATTCATTTGCTGCAATTTTCTAGATATAACCGTCATTCCTTGCCCTATCCAAAATCATCATGTCCAATCCTATACATAGTGAGGTAAGTTAATTTTAGGTTAGTACCCTATCCCTTCTCATTTCTATTAAAATATCAAATAAAAGTATTCAGTATTTATATTAGTTGTTTCATTGTTGTTACTAGCATATATTAACATATAAAATTTCTTATTTTAGTTAATCACATATTAGGGTATCATGTTACAATGTCATGTTAGGGTTTCACATAATTAGGGTGTTGTCTTTAGGATATTTATTATGGTCTTGTATTAGGGTGTCAAATTTGGGTGTCGATTCAAATTTCATTCGGTCAAATTTGTGGAAATTAGGTCAAATTAGGGGAATGAGTCAAAATTGGGATAATGGGTGTCGTATTAGTTTTTCATTCTAAGTTTTCAAATTCGGGTGTTGATTTAGGTTTCATTAGGTCAAATTTGGGGAAATTTGGAAAATTGGGTTGATTTTGGGGAAATTAGGTCAAATTAGGGGAAACAAGTCAAAATTAGGGAAAGGGTGTCATGTTAGTGTGTCGTTCCATGTATTCAAATTTAGTTAGTGACCCACGTTTCGTTAGGTCAAATTTGTGGAAATTATGTCAATTTTGAAAGAAATTAGGGAAATTACGTCAAATTAGGGGAGAAGAGTCAAAATTATGGAAAAGGGTCTCGTGTTAGTGTGTCGTTCTAAGTTATTAAATGCGAGTGTCGATTAAGGTTTCATTACATCAAAATTGGGGAATTATGTCAAATTTGAGGAAATTAGTTCACTTTTGGGGAAATTAAGTCAAATTTGGTGAAATTAGGTCAAATTAGGTCAAATTAGGGAAATGGGTAAAATTTAAGGGAAGGAGTTTTGTATTAATGTGTCATTCTACATTATCAAATTTGGGTGTTGATTCAAGTTTCATTATGTCAAATTTTGGGAAATTATGTAAATTAGTGTATGTGTGTTAGTGTGTTATCTTAGAGTGTCTGTTAAGGTGATGTATTAGTGTGTCGTGTTAAGGTGTCATGTTAGTGTGTTACAATAGGGTGTCGTTTCAAGGTCTTGCATTAGGGTGTCATGTTAGTGTGGAGAAATTAGGTCACATTTGGGGAGATTAGTTCAATTATGGGAATTTAGGTCAAATTAATGGAAACAAGTCAAAATTAAGGGAAAGGGTATCATGTTAGTGTGTCGTTCTAAGTTTTCAAATTATGGTGTCAAATTATGGTATCGATTAAGGTTTAATTAGGTCAAATTTGGGGAAATTGGGTCAATTTTAGAGAAATTAAATCAATTTTGGGGAAATCAAGTCAAATTTGGGAGCTTAGGCCAACTTTGGGGAAATTACGTCAAATTAGGGAAAATGAGTCAAAATTAGGAGATTGTATGATGTGTTAGGGTGTCTATCTAAGTTTTCAAATCAAAGTGTCGATTAAGGTTTCATTAGGTCAAATTTGGGAAAATTCGGAAAATATTGGGGAAATTAGGTCAATTTTTGGAAAATTAGGTCAAATTTGGGGAAATGAGTCAAAATTAGGGGAAAGGGTGTCATGTTTATTGTGTCATTCTAAGTTGTCGATTCAAGTTTCATTAGGTCAAATTTGGGGAAATTAGGTCAAATTTAGAGAAATTATGTCAAATTTGGGAAATCGGTTCGATTTTGGGGAAATTAGGGGAAATTATGTGAAACAAGGAAAACGACTCAAAATTAGGGAAAAGGTTGTCGTGTTATTGTGTCATTTTACATTTTCAAATGCGGGTGTTGATTTAAGATTCATTATGTCAAATGTATGAAAATTAGGGAAATGTGTGTGTTAGTGTGTCATATTAGGGTGTGACATCGGTGTGTCGTGTTAATGTATCGCATTAGTGTGTTTCCTTATGGTGTCATGTTAGGGTGTTATATTAATGTGTAGAAATTAGGTCAAATTTGGGAAAATTGGGTCAAATTTGGGGAAATTAAATCAAATTAGGGGAAATAATTCAAAATTAGGGGAAAGGGTGTCGTGTTAGTGTGTCATTCTAAGTTGTCAAATTGGGGATTGATTTAGGTTTCATTAAGTCAAATTAAGGGACATTAGTGTAATTTATGTAAAACTAGATGAATTTTGGATAACTTATGTTTAATTATGATAAATTAGGTCATTTTTGCAAAATTAGGTCAAATTAGGGGAAATTAGTCAAAAATTAGGTCAAATTAGGGAAATGAGTCAAAATTAGGGGAATGTGTGTCATGTTAGGGTGTCATGTTATGGTGTCACATTAGTGTGTCGTGTTAGGCTGTTATATTAGTGTATCATGGTATGGTGTTGTGTTAGTGTTTTGTGTTAATACGTCATATCGGTGTGTCATATCGAGGGGTGTCATGTTAGGGTGTCATATTAGGGTGTTGTATTAGTGTGTCATGTTAGGGTGTCACGTTAGGATGTCACATTAGTGTGTCACTTTAGGGTTTCATTTTATTGTGTCGTGTTAATGTGTGGGAATTAGGTCAAATTTAGGGAATCGATTCAAAATTTGGGTGTATCCATTAGACATTCATAAACACCAAAATTACAATACACCTCAAAATTAGGGCCTAGCCATTATACATTTATAAAAACCAAAATAACAATAAACATCAAAATTATGTCATAACCATTACACATTCATAAACACAAAAATATAATATGTACATCAAAGGGAGGGTGTATCCATTACACATTCATAAACACCAAAATTAAATACACATAAAAATCACGACATATGTATAACACATTCATTAACAAAAATTTATAGTAAACACCAAAATTAAACATTATAAAAATTATGATTCTTATTTATGATAATTTCAATGTCATCTATTGTATCATGTGACACAATTACATCATCTTTAATTAATCTTTGAGTAGCCCTAAGTTTCCATTGTGCTAATTTACCCATTTGTTGAACATTGTCTTCTATTTCTAAGGGCACTTGTGTTAAGATTTTTCATCTTCTATAATATTCTCATCTTCTACATGAACATCTTCATCCTCTCAATGCTCTTCAACTTTTGTAACATTTTCATCTTGTGGGTCTTCTTCATCTTCATGAACATCTTCTTCTTTGACCTAAACATCTATTCTAAATGATACTTTTACATCTAAATACATGATTATATTATTGTCTCTAGCTTAATTTGTGACTTTAATAAAGATTCCCTTAAGTCATAAAATAAGTAAGGTTAAATTCAAGAACAAATGTCTTTTAAGACACCTTAAAGTCATTTCTTTAAGATGAACATCAAAGACATGAAAGAAAATACTATTAAATTCATCTTAACATTACCCTTGAATTCACCCTAATGTTATAGCTTAAAGACAATGATAGTCACCATTTAAGTCATCCTAACATCCCTAGTAATTTCACCCTAAAGTTAGGGATTATAAAAGAAACACTAATGTCTCCAAGTGAAGTTAGATAACATTTGTGACTTTAATTTTGACTTTAGGGTTCAAAATTTTACTCTTCCGACTTTAAAGTGACTTAACTATGACTTAATTTTATGACTTAAACTACTCAAAATGTTCTAACGATACAATCCTTGAGTTATGTACCATTGGGATGAGAAATCTTTTAGGATTTGGAACTAAATTTAACTACCACAATATATAGGCCTAACTAGTTAGGCTCAAATTTACCTTGTTTTTCCTTTTCCTTTATGGTGTTTTTTAATTCTCTTTGAGAACAAGATCACCGATCTTGAACTCATGAGGGATGATGTGTATTTTATGTATTCAATTTTGATATACTTTAAGGTGATCCAAGGCATGAAGTCTCTTCTCGTCAAGAAATTCAATCTCGGTGAGTCGAGACACTCTATAATCATCTGCATTATCAAGATAGTCCTTTGAAGATATGCACAATGAAGGGAGATCAGTCTCTACGGGTATAATTATCTCTACTCTAAAGAGAAGGGAGTAAATCATAGTTTTTATAAGAGTTTGGATGGAAGTGGGATAAGCCCAAAAAGTGGGATGGATTTGGAGGTGCCAGTTTTGGCCTATTTTAGTGATAGTTTTCTCCATCATTCTAACAAGTGTTTTTGTAGCCTTAGCTTTCCCATTACCTTGAGAGCAGTAAGGCATAGACCACTTTAGGTAGATTTTGAAGCGTTGATAAAGGGTCTTCACTTATTTATTTTTTAAGGATTTACCACTGTTAGAAACAATGGTGGATGGTTGGTAACAATTGTGGATGGGATGCCACGGTGGAAAATGATATGGTTCATAATGAACTTGGAGATTTGGGCACCAGTTACATAAGTGAGGGGTACACCCTCCACCCATTTAATGAAGTAATAAATTGTGGTGATAATAAACTTATGGACATCTAGATAGGTTGGGGTGATCTTACCTATAAAATTTATCCCCATTTCGAGAAATGCTAAGAATTAATAATAGGTTGCAACGATTGAGACATTTAACGTGAATCAAGTTTTAATGCTTATGAAAAGTACAAATTTGCAGACATATTGAAAGCAATCCATTTTCATAGTAGGCCAATAGTATATGGCTCGTAAAATTTTCTTAACAAGAACCATATCACTAGTATGAGCTTCACAAATGCATTCATACACCTTTTTGATAGTGCGAGATAGACTCTTCCAAATCAAGACATCGTAATAAGGTCCCATCATAACCTCAATGATAGAGTGCACCCAATGAGGGTATCATGGGCTATGTGTTGGATAAGGGATTTCTTTGGGAAATGAATGGTGTTGGGTGGAAAAGTGTCATCTTGGATGTAATTATTGTATGACGAGATTTTCGCTCCCATCTCAAGTTAATGTAATGGTGTAAAATAAATCAAGAAACTCCAAAATATGGTAGGGTTTAAGGCTACCTCTTGATATGTGATGATGAGGAAGATAAGATACCGGTGCTAAGATCCTATCCATAGCAAGTTCAATAACTAGCACAACAAGGATATGGCTAGACAAGAAAAATAGTAGTAAATAAATTGGTGGGTTTCCTAACAAAGTTAGTCCCGAGAAGTGATAACTTCCTAGGGAGGATGTCAACCCACATTGATTAAAATATTGATAAAAGATAAAGGATGGATAGCATGTAGAATATAGCAGACTAGAGATAAGAGATATACTAGATAACATATCCAATAACAAGGATGATGATAAAATTAGGATAAGTAAAATCAAACCTGATCGGGTTGATGGTGACCTAGGAGTGACAGAGGCGGTCGATGGTGGTCAGTGCAGAGAATATCAAAAGATATGAAGAAAATAGATTTGGGACTGATTCTGAGATGATGTAGTTGTCCTGAAACTGATGTAGATAGACAAGAAATCGAAAATATGTAAGAAACAGGTAGAAAATGGTAGATGCAAATCAGGTCGACAATAATTGGAGGTAGATCTGCAATAGTCGATAGTGACCAAGGTCAAAAAGTGAGATCTCTGGGTTGTTATATGGATGATAGAGACAGAGAGATCGGGATATTGGAGGATGATAGAAAACAAATGAAGGATAAGCATAATGTAGGAAACATAGTTAATGTAGATCAAGTCGACAGCGATTGGGTGGATCGACGGTGACTAGGGGTGGATTAGAGTCCGATGGGGCTAAATCGTGGCAAAAGGGATATGAAGAAGAATCATTGATGGTAGATATGATGGAAGATATCCAAGGCAATGAGAAGACCTACAAAACCTGGTAGAAAGAATGATGAAACAATGGTGGGGATTCAAGCAAACAATAGACTTCAAATTTCCAAGGATGGCATGCAAGGGCTCCAAGATGACTCCAAGTTAATGATTTTAGCTCACAAGAAGAGAAGGAAATAAGGAAATATCACAAGAAGGTTGAATTCTCAAATTTTCATCCTCTTGAGGAGGGGGTAGTGATATATTTATAGGGTTGTCAGTTGACCATCTTGGATCATCGTTGACTACAGATATCCATTGATTTAGGCGGTGGAGATGATGCACAACTCGAGACAATGGGCCCTAAGGAGATTAAATTATGGTTTTGAGTTGTTTAGGTGGGTCGGGGTTACATATGGATAATTAAATGTGGTTAGATGGTGGAAAGGCATTTAATGAGGGTAGATGAGAGTCTAGGGAGCATAAATGAGGTGTTTTAGGGATGTGATTAGGATAATAGATGTGTTTTAGGATGATAAAATATGATTAGGGGTGACTTAGAAGAGATAAAATTAATGATGGGAAGAATATAGGAAGGTGAGAAATTAAGGGGGTTTAGGAGAGAAATTGGATTTTGAATAGGAAGCGAGGGTGCAAATGCGCAAGATGACGATGAAGGGACGACGAGCGAGATGGGGGAAAAGCATACTAAAATTTGGTGTCTACATTTTCCCCTTTTTGTCAAGTGGTTTATGTTAAGAAAACTACAAGACAAAAACCAAAAGTGATAGAAGATGATGGTTGAGGTGTTCCCCTCAAACTAGGGATCGATGATACGAAGAAGAATCGATTACTAGGTTGAAAGAGATAGATGAAGGAAGGGAGAGGAGGGTGAAAATATTAGAAAATATGCCCCAAGTAGAGTGTGATATGACCATTAAAAGAGGGATAAAATTTAAAATAAAAATAAAAAAATATGGCGGTGATCTTTGGAATCACTTCGGTAGGGAACATAGCATGGCCTCAACGGAGATGACGTTAATGTACTATGGAACCATGAGACATTAAATATCACTATAAGATGGAGGGAATCCAATGGAAATCCACTCAGATGGATAATATAAAGATGGAAGAAACCCTCAAAACACATCAGTAGGGAACATATCATGGCCTCAACAAAAGTAATGTTAATGCCTACAGACCCATAAATCGAAAATATCCTACAAGATGGAGGGAATCCAATGGGAATCTAATGGGAATCCACTCATATAGATGAAATAAATATGGCACGAACCTTGAAAACACATTGGTAGGGAACATAGCATGGCATCAATAGATGTGATGTTAATGTCCTATGGATCCGCGAGTTGGCAAAGATCACTGCCAAATGGAGGGAATATAATAGGAATCCACTCGAGATGGATGAGATAAAGATGGCAGGAACCCTGGAAACACATTGGTAGGGAACATAGCACATCCTCAATGGAGGTGAAGTTAATTTCCTATGGACCCGTGAGTCAAAAAATATCACTCGCAAGATGGACGGAATCAATGGGGATCCACTCAGATGGATGAGATAAAGTTGTAAGGAACCCAAGAAACATATCGGTACGGAACATAATATGGCCTCAACAGAGGTGACATTAATGTCTTATGGACATGTGAGCCATAAAATATCACCTGCATGATGGAAGGAATCCAATGGGAATCTACTCGGATGGATGTGCAAGCCGCGAGACCAATGGGTCAAAAGAAGACATCAAAAGCATAGACAAAAAAATGTGAGGATGGTCAATACAATGGTCTAACAAATATGTGAGGGAAAAAATACGTGTTGTCCTTCAAGTATGAGGAAGCGAGCAAATAGGTGTCCTAGTGGGAAAAATATGGAAATGATGGCCACAATGGTTGGCTTAAGTTGAGATATGGTGCCCTGAGAGGGAACACATAGATTGTCATAGAGAGGGCTCTTGGATTTTATTAAGGATGTGCAAGATAGGTGGATAGGTAAAAAATAGCAAGATGAGCCATGTAAGGCAAGGAAAGGTGTGTTATGGGTGACACACAAGTCTAAAAAATATAATTTGGATAAGATGAGATAATAGATTGGATGAGATGGGAGAATAGATTGGATGTGATGAGATGAGATGACAAATTGGATGAGATGGATAAGTAAATCGAGATGAGATTGGATGAGATAAGATGATAGATTGGATGAGATGATATTTTATGAGATGAGATAAATTAGATGATATGTTGATTTAGATTATGGGATGTATTGATTGGATTAGACATGGATAAAACTCAAACTTGAAAATGAACTATTGTTAAATGTTATTACTAAAATAAAGTTGCAAATTCATAGAGAATATTGTTCCTAAAGAAATATGCATGAAATAAAATAATGTAAGGGATTTAGCAGACCTCAAGTGGGCCCTGACTTGGGTGCTAATCCCTTCCTAACTTTGTAACTAAAAACTAAATGATAGAACTCGGATTTATTTATTTATTTGCATAAAACATTACATCTAGGAACAAAAGATTAGAGTAATCTCTTTTCTATAATTCCAAATCGACTCACTTAACTTCTTCTAACTTCCTAACTTACTCGACCGGTTACAAGGCACTATCCCTTTCCTTTATATCCTATCATTTACATCACATGAGAAGAATAATAATACAAGGATTCTTCAATAGAAAAAGTGAGAGATTCAACACGTGTTTGAAACACACAACAAGTGTTTAACTAACAATCAATTCTTCACTAGTTCTTAATCAATGACCAAATCAAATATTGATTTGTTTCTCAATTTTCCACATTTTTTTGTAACTACTTCTCCAATGGTGCATAAGGACTTAAGTGTCATCACTTCATGTTTCAAAATATCTTCATAAATTTGGGTTCTTTGTTGTGAATGATTTCCTTATGTTGTAGACAAGTTCTTTGGTTACGGACAGAGTTCCTTCACGCATATGAAAAATTGCTTACAACCAAGAGTGGCATCAACACATATAATCATTCAAATAATTTATTGGAATAACAAGAATAAATGCACACATAATATCACAAAATAAAGACAATTAGATATAATTATATTAATTATTCATCATGCCAAACGTTTGTGGTTGTAATAGTGATGTTTAGCAATGTACTTAGGAAATACATAGACATGGCTACAATGGTCTTATCAAAATAAAAAATATGATTTGTTATGAAATCAATTAATACAGCTCATCACACCCCAGGATTAAATGCTTAAATTTCCTCATTCAATAGCTTCGTATCTTTTCTCATTTGGAGACTACATTCTCACTTGAGATTTATGGGTGTTCCAGTTCCTTCCTCTTCTGAATAGAAATATTCATAACTCCTCCTCAATCTATCCCATACTCGCTAGTGCACCCTCTAATTGATTGGTATATTTCCTATACAATGTACAATTGGGAAATGAAATATTGGAGGATGATAATCAATAGGAAGTCAATCATCCCTACATTCATTTGTTATTTCAATATATTTTTCACCCTACGTAACGTTGGAAGTAAATTTGGATATGAGTGCATTTCTTTCCATTGGAGTGCAGGTGACAACTCTATCCATATGGCTCTGCATGCCATCATAACCTAAACTAAATGTTCTTTGATCATGTTCCTGACTTCTGTGTGGGATTCCATCCTCATTCTCAACATTCTATTTTTTATTTTCAATCCACTTCCATGTAGTTGTCATATTCTTCTATAATCTCATCTATTTTTATTTTCTTTGGAGACTACATTCTCACTTGAGATTTATGGGTGTCCAGTTCCTTCCTCTTCGAATAGAAATATTCATAACTCCTCCTCAATCTATCCCATACTCACTAGTGCACCCTCTAATTGATTGGTATATTTCCTATACAATGTACAATTGGGAAATGAAATATTGGAGGATGATAATCAATAGGAAGTCAATCATCCTTACATTCATTTGTTATTTCAATATATTTTTCACCCTACGTAACGTTGGAAGTAAATTTGGATATGAGTGCATTTCTTTCCATTGGAGTGCAGGTGATAACTCTATCCATATGGCTCTGCATCCCATCATAACCTGAACTTAATGTTCTTTGATCATGTTCCGACTTCGTGTGGGATTCCATCCTCATTCTCAACATTCTATTTTTATTTTGAATCCACTTCCATGTAGTTGTCATATTCTTCTATAATCTCATCTATTTTTATTTCCTCTGCTCGATATATAGTGGTGTAACCTTCTCCAAATGTCTATATGCCTCCATTTTCTTAGCTCTTTCCAATTCATTTGAAAGATAAGAACATAATGCCTTAACCTGTACATCCCCAATATACATAATTGGATCCAATCTTTGTCATAATTATGCAAATATAGCTCACATAATAAATTCTATAGTTCATGTGTACTATGTTGATACAGAGTAAAGAATTTCATGGTTGATCTAATGTCATATATCATATCAGAATTTATGCAAGTGAACTTGTGGTAAAGCATCTTTTCTTTTAGGTATATAGCATAGACATTTGATGGTGATCTGAAACTCAACCTCGAAAATGCTACCTCCATTATTTCCTCTTGTTTTTGTTTCATCCTTTTAATATCTTTTTCTTTATCTTCCATTTCCTTCTTATGTTTAGAGATAAGGTCTTCCTTCTCCTTTTCTCATTTCTTCTTGAGCTCTGTTAATGTAAGCATACCTGCAGCAACATATTTTCAATATTGGGCCCCATAGTTTGTGTTCCCATCTCACTGCAAGATGGTTTTTCAGGTTCCTTTATGATTTCATGAATAATAATTGGGGGTTGCATTGGTTCTACATTTTCTTCTTGCAGACTATCATTTTGTGATTGTTCAACAACTTTCTCAATGACTTGTTCATTGACATCATCTGCAGTCATTTTCTCTTGTTCATTTCCTCCTTCCATTGCCTCTTCTACTTGTCTCACTTCATGACTCTCTACTTCATGAAATTTTCTTCATTCTGATTTAGTTCTTCTTATCCTTCCATTGGTTGTTCATGGTATTCGGCTCTTGAGTTACTATGGGAGCAATATCTCTATACTCTTTTTCCAATGGTTCAGGCTCATAATTTTCTTTTATGGCTTCCAAATCACTATCCAATGAGATGGGTTGATATTTTCTTAAACTGGAGGTTTTTGTTCTCTTTTTCCTAAGCATATAGGAGCGCCTAGTTTTTTTTGGAGAAGAATGAGTAGATTTCCTTTTGGTTTTGGAAGTGGAGGGCCTAGTTTATTGTGGAGCAGAATGATTAGACTTCCTTTTGGTTTTGGAAGTGGAGGTTTCAAGGGAGGAAAATTCCAATAAAGTTTCAAAAATAAATATCTCTCTCTGGTAAAATAGGTACGGGGTTCTTTTCGGAAGGCATATTTTCATAATTTATTAGTTCTTGAGTTGGGGAAGAGGATGGTGCAGCTTATGGACTATGTGTAGTAGAACTTTCAAAAAAATTCTCCTTTTCTCCTCTTTCCTAACAAAGTTTCAATATTACTCACTCTCACAAAGTCATCCCATGATATTTGAGGGTGTTCCTCTAAAAGTGTGCTTGACCACTAGGGTTATTAGACAGTGATGTGATAGGGCTGCCCTACCCCTATGAACCTCTTTGCTCATTTTCTTAAGCATATCATGAAATAAATTTGGAACATTCACTTGATGATTGTTTTTCAAATGATTTAAAAATTTGAAATTCATTGTATTTAACCTTGAATATCTCCATTCACAAGTAAAATATTGAATGAAAAAATTGGTAGCTTGTGCCCATAAAGGTTTGAGAGATGTTCTAAAAGTACCTTGGCGGTCTAAGATGAACTCGTCATCATTGTCTACAAATTATCTTCTTTTTGCTTCTAGGTTAACTTTGTCTGGAAATGGCTCTCCTTGAGCTGGTAAACTAGTGACCTCTGTTAAAATCTCATCACTTACCCGATTGTTAACCCTTTTACCTTTGCCTCTCCATTGTTCACAGTATTTTTAAATTCTTCCATAATTGCCTCCTTAAAGCCTTGAAATTTTTTAATGTATGGCATCTAGCCATGATTCTCAAAGTACTGCACAATCTCAAGATGATTCAGAAGTTGAAAATGTGTAAAAGGTTCATATATGATCAGGTCACCTCCCATGGTGGATACACAGCTTCTCCTAGGTGTAATACGTAACCACATAATTTTTCCTTGAAAGTACTTTTGCAATAATGAATTGTTTTTATGGCTTTTTATTGCTTTGAACTGTATTGCCAAAGGGAAAAGTAATATGTTTAGGGGTGATTAATCATTAAGTGGATGTGACAACATTGATTTCATGAAGCAAAATGATGTGACATATTGGCTTATGTGGAGGGCTTAAGTGGACACATCATAACTGAAAGGTGGTGGTCTTTTAATGTGACACATGCTTCATGACTTGGCATAACTCATAATTAAATATAATTAATATAATCATACTTTATTAAATTAATAAATGTATGCACTTATCTCATTGTGGCTTGTAATGATTGATGTGTATGCTTTATTGAATTGGAGTCTTGGATGCATGCAAGTGCCCTGTGATTTTATGGATGTGGGTTTAACTTGTGTTGATTGATCCTTACCGCCAAAAAAAAATATTCCCAGAGAGGGAACTCCAATTAGTTTGGGTACCACTCATTCTTTTTATATCATCCACTCGTGCCTACTTCCTTGATGTTCTTTATGTAACCATGAGTTCTATCAAATGCTACAAACAAACATGGTCTTATTTCTTGTGGCTGTAAGTTGAACCCTTGGTCATTGCACTCTCTCCTTGTGATGGAGATCATGCTCTCCTACAATCACTTGTCAATAAGACTGTAAAAACATTATATAAAAAAATAGATTAGCAGAGTGCTAATGATCACCCGAAAGAAGGTAGATCTCAACACTTTTATTTAGCCTTGAAGTATTCAACAAGTTGAATGCTCCAAGGCTATTGAAATCTCATCAATTCTTTGCAATCCCAGAAGGTGATCCAACAGGCTCAACCTCTAAGGTTAATTCTGATGTTTCTTTCTCCATTCTTCTCTAATCTCCTCTAAACAATTCCATAAATGAGCCTTTATTAACTAGATTTTTATACAATCTTAAACTCGTGGCCATTCACCAACAACTTGAATCTCATAGGATCAATAGTAGTAAGCTTCACAAACTCATTAGGGAAGAACTTATTAAGTCCATAGGGGCCTCGCCACCTTATTCTAAGCTTCCTATGTGATCCTTGTATTTTGAGTCAAACAAAAGTTCCTAGTCACCTTCTGGAACTATCTTGTTTTAATATACTGGTCATGCCATTTGATTCTTTTTTTCACTACCTCTGTGTTATAAACTACTTTCTTTCTCCATTCATCCATCTCAATGAGTTAGATAATTATTTGTCTCTGATCTTCTAATAATTCCATTCCCATCTCAAGTGTAGTTCTCAACGTTTTATGCTCAAATTCTATTGGCAAAACAACAGTCTTGCCATATAATAGTTCAACTGGTGTGAAGCTAGTTGATGTCTTCCATGATATATTGGATGCCCAAACTACTTTTGGAATCTTGTTTTCCCAGTCTCTTCTATGGATTGTTATATTATTTTTCAATATGGCCTTTATCTCTCTATTTTTAACCTCCACTTATCCATTATACTAGGGATGGTATGGTATATAATTTCTATCCCTAATTTCATATTCACTGACCAAATCAGCAATCACATCAGCAATAAAATGTGTACCCCATTCTGTCACAATCTCCCTTGGGACTCCATATCTCATAAATATGTTCTCATATAATAATTTAGTGACCTTATCACCTGGTATTGTTTAGAAATTTTTTTACCTTTGTCCACTTGGTTAGGTAATCTATGCAGACCAAGATATACTCTTTTTTGAGATGGAGGGTCTATAGAGCCAAAAAAATCTACGCCCACTTATCAGAAGGTTGTAAAACTTAGTAGGCTTTCCAATTTTATGGCATTTTTCACATTTCTTAGTGTATAGCATTGCATCCTATTGTCATGCAAATGTGCAACAGGGAAATTGGAAATTTCCAAGCACGACAACTATACCCCTATGATGAAATTTTCATGCTTTATCATTCCTAGGCAACCCCACTCTATCCACTACTCCAAATTACCTCCCAACCTATTTTATATCATACCCCTGGTGATTTAGGAAATTCCATTCATTCCCTAGGTGATTTTAGGACTTCATTGAAAATGCAAATTTTGGGAGTCACGAGAAGAAAAGTCAGTTGTCAGTCGTTGGCCTTCCAGGATGGATTGACCCGATGCGTAACGGCAGGGAAAATTTCAACATGGAGGTGAACGCAATACCTTATGACATCAAATAAATTATTTTGGAAGGTTTAGATAAGTTTTTCAAGACTTGAGCAGTTTGAGTGAAAACAGGTTGATGCAAGCCAAGAAAGTACATGGGCCTAAAACAACGGGTTGGGCTTCAGAAGAAGATTCTGAGAGCTCTGGATGGAGTTGGAAGTAAAAAAAAACATATTAGGAAAGGGGATTCTAAGACCTAAATTATCATGAAATAATATTTTTCACAACACCTTGGCGCATATGATTGGAAGGCAGTTTTTCTCAGGCACAAGTGGAGTCCCAGATCAAAAATCTGATTTTTAGGGATCAAATGGTAGAATTAAGAAATTAGAATAACATAATTGGATTAAAAATTATATTTCCAGTCAATATCATATAAAATTTCACCAATAAATTCCAGGAGCTCAAGTTATCTTCATTCCAAGTTACCCTCTCAAAGGCAGTTCAGGACTTAGTCATTTTTCGAGAGGACACGTGTCAGCACTAGGAGCCTAGCGGGATTTCATGCCCCTGAAGTCCCTGAGGTCAGGTACATCAGCCCTTGGAAAAATTTTCCAGCCCCCATGTGACCTTTAGGACCCTCATATGACCTCCAAACTTGACAGTTCAGCCCCGAGTGCTTATTTGGAGCATGCATTCCCTACCGTTGGATCGGGCGCCACGTGTCACCTCCAGGACCACCGTGGAAATTGATGTCCCTTATGAACCTGAGGTGGGGGAAATAAGACATGTAAAATGTGCCCAGACCCAATGAGGAGTCATTTATACACCCACATGACCGAGTTTCAACCCCCAGTGCATTTTTCAAGCAAATCCCCTGTCGTCGGATCGAGGACACATGGCATCACCTTGACCACCGTGGAAATTGATGTCCCTCACATCCCTAAGGTTAGGGACATCAGGGACATAAAATTTCACCCAGCCCATCCATGTGCATGTTTTGAAATTTTAAATCTAGCACTTAGCCATTTTCTTCCTCTCATTTCTCCTTCAGAACTCCTCACCTTGCCATGGCTCCGTGCGTGATTGTCCAGACACCCGGTCCACCATTGTTGCTCTGAACCAGCTCCACCATGGCCACATAAACTCTTCAAACCATGAATGCACAGAAATATTCAGGCCTCATAGAAAAATGGAGTGAAATGACGAAGAACGAAGAGAAAAATGGAGATTTTTTGCCAGATAACCGTGAAGTCACCCGATCGAAAAATCCTCATATCTTGCAAGATACAAGTCGGATCGAGATGTCGTCTTTTGCAGAATTCCTCATTTTTCAAGGTGATAAAGATCCAACAAACAAGAGGTCAAATGGTTTCCAAAATCATTTTCTCCAACAAAACCCTCACTTCGTGCACCGACTCACATTCGTCAAATTTCCCATCATTCGGCAATGGAAACGAGCTAAAAACTTGCACATGAGTTCCAAATGAAAAACCTATCGCAATGGAGTTGTTTCATTGAAAATAGAGACAAAAACTAGACCTACAAATTTCAAGCTCCATTAATGGCTGCCATGACAGCTCTGCGCCTAAAGCCACTACCAGGTCAAATTTTCAAAATTTATTTCCAGGCATTCTAGTGGGCAAAACTATGTGAAATTCGGAGGGTGTGATCGTAACGACAAGAAGAATCCAAAAAAGTATGTTCCATCACAAATCAAGCACTAGAAACACGCTTTCTAAAAATAGTAATTATTCTTCTATATGCTTGCTATTTTTGGCAAGTCTTCATCAAAAGTGGCTATGGAAAAAGCAGTACTAAAGATCTCCAAAAGGCTAGAATGATTATCTGGAGCAGAAAATAGTGGAAATGACCATTTACTAAAAATAGTAAGTCACACTCAAAGGGTAGTTTTGGCACAATGGGACATTCAGAACTTCATTGCATTTGGAGCTTTCCATCAACGAGGATCAACAGACTTCATCGGGAGACATATCCTCTTCTTCTTCTCTCTCTCTTTCTCTCTCCTCTTCCCCCCAACTTTCTCTCACTTTCAAATTTTCTAATTCTTTGTTGGGGTTTGCACTTTTTGATATACCTTTAAGTCACTTAAAAGTGACTTTAGAAACATAATGTAAATTAAGTCACCTTGCTATTATAAAAGGGACTTAAATATTTAAAGTGGAATATGAACAGTCTTAAGTCATATTAAGGTATTCGAAAGGTCATGAGGAAGATGAAGAGTCATATTCTATTCTATAAATTGTAAATCCATTCCCATTTCAAAGGGTTGGTGATTGATCTTGTAAACTCAAGAGTATATTGCACCTTGAGAGAACAAAGGAGATAGCCATTTTCTTCTATTCCCCCCCTTCTCAATTTCTTCCATTTCTCCACTATGTACAACTTTTGTCTAAGCAATCAATACAAGAAGAAGGAGTTTCTAGCTTTCTTTGACTAAGGGGTTTCATGATACTTTGTGTTCATCAAATTCTATTTGGTCTTGTTGCTATTTGTAGGGTTGTTTCTTCTCATGAATGCATGTGTTGAAGTTTCTAACTAGTGCGTGAAGGAATATGATTTTCTACCTACAACATTAGTTCTCTTACCTCTTTTCTCACTCCCCTTTCCCGCTCTACAGATGAAGACTTCCCTAGCAAGAGATTGCTAGCTTTTCCGCAGGGTCAGTGGAGTGCCCCTGTTGGATCCTCGGTCAAAAGGCCACCACAGAAATCCACCTTTTCACACGCATGCACATATGGAAGCTGCACTGGTTAAGTAGAGGGACTTAGATTCCCAAAGCATTGGCAAGAAATCCACAAGTTTTTCCACACAACAAATTTTCTCGCCAACACATCCTTATGTAAATTTGGCCAATCGTATCCAGTAGTCAACACCTTATGTGTTGTTCTCTTTGATGTAAACCGCACTGCAAGGCTCATTGTGGCGGGCTCAAAGGACATCATCATCTATACACCTTCTCATTACTTGATCTTGACCTATATAAAAGAGAATTCCATCTATCCAAGAAAAGGGTAAACTCTTTTCAACTAAATACCTTTTCTCAGAGGATGAAAAATGTGGAGGTGTTTTACTTGAGACCAAGTAGTTGGTTATGTCTGCATACAGGGTGTTCTTGTATAAATAGCAAATAGGTGCTCATCTAGAAATGAATCATCAACTACTTGCTCTTCATTTTGGTCTCCATCCTTGAGAGGAAATCTTCCACCACATTATATTTTTCAGGATTTTCCACTATGGTGACATAAAATTTTTGCAAGAGGAGAAGCCACCTTATGATTTTGTTGCTTACTATTAGTTTGTTTACCAAATACTTGATTGCAGCATGATCAGTGTGAATAAACATTGGGTATCATGTGATATAATTTCTGAATTTGTTTATGGAATATACTATTGTCAGGAACTCTTTTCTGTTATTGTATAGTTCAATTTTGCATGTTACAAATTCTTGTTGACATATTATATTACATAATTCATACTACCATCTTTTTGACCTAGGAAAAATCCAATAGCATGATCTGATGCATCTGTGTGGATGTGAAAATGTAGGTTCCAATCAAGTCCTCTCAACACAAGAGTAGTAGTTAGCATCTCTTTTAAAGTTTGAAAATTACTTTCACAACATTTAGTCCATACAAAATCAGCATCCTTTCCTAGCAATGCAAAAATTGGCACTACAATTTTTCGAAGTCTTATATAAACCTTCTATAATATCCAGCATGGCCTAAAAATCTTCTAACATCTTTTTATTTTCTTGGTGTGGGCAGGTTGACTATGACAAACACTTTTGTTGGATCTACTTGAATTCCTACTAAGGAAAGGTAGTGCACCAGCATTATACCCCCGACATCATCATATAACACTTCTCACCGCTTAGGGACAAATTTTGATCAATGCATCTTCTTTAAGTCCTTATCCCAATTTTGCATAGCCTCCTCAAAATTACTGCCATGAATAGTGAAGTCATCCATATAGACTTCCATGTAGTCATTTTTCAAATCAAAGAATATACTTAGGATTTCCCCTAGAATGTGGTAAGTGCACTACACATGGCCAAATAGTAGAAATAAATATGAAAATTTCCCCATGGACATGTGAATGTAGTCTTATCTTGGTCCTCTAGTGCAATTTGGATCTGATTGTAACCACTATATCCATCAAGAAAGGAGAATTACTTTTTACCAACTAGGGTATCAAGCACTTGATCAATGAAGGGAAATGGGAAGTGGTCTTTCTTTGTGGCTGAATTTAGTTCTCTGTAATCCACACAGATTCTCCATTTCCCATTCTTCTTTGGTATAATTACCAGAGGTGATACCCATTGACTATCTGATATGGGGTATATGAATCTAGCATCTAGCAACTTTTGTAGTTCACCCTTCACAATTTCTCTTATTGTTGGGTTCATGCATCTCTGTGGCTGTCTGATTGGTTTACATTCTTCTTTAATATAAATTTTATGAGTAAAAATCCTAGGATGAATCCCATGCATATCATTATAATCTCAAACAAATAAAATTGTATTATGTTCGTGAAGAGGAGCAATCAATAATTGCTCTTGTTGTATATTCATCATATTGCTTACATTTAGTGGTCTCCTTGTTTTTATTTCTACTTTCTTGGAGAGGTCCAGATTGAGCACATGTTTCTACTAACATAATTTAATATGCAATCATGAGGAAGAAGTTGGTGAAAAATATAATTTTTACTTGGAATACTCATGGTGCTCTGTTGTGGTAAGACTTGGTTCAAAGGACAGCTCAAACACCTCAATTTGTCATCAATTTCTTCATTTATTCCATATTTGTTCTACAAAATATTAGAGAGAATAACATATTCCTTATGATCTTCAATAGTACAAGACTTTTCCAACCTCATAAGTTTTTGTGAGTATTGATCGATTTCCAATTCTTCAACCCAAACTATTTTATCCTCATCATTCAATGGTTGGGAAGGAGGATAGAGTATAAGTTTCTTGGTACCATTTCCATTTGAGATGATCATGTTGTCAAACCTGCACCCTATAAATGCATTAGCAATGGCCAGCCATGGCCTTCCTAGTATAAGAGGGTAACCTCCTAGAATTTCCTTTGGTTGTAGGACAATGAAATCAGCAGGGTATTCCCAAGAGTCTACCACCACAACAATGTCCTCAAGGACTCCTTTAGGCCTTACTATTGATCTATTTGCTAGTTGCAATATTGTAGTTGTTGGCCTCAGTCCTTCCAACTTTAGGTCATCCATGACTTGCTTGGTCATGACATTGATTGCTGCCCCTAAGTCAATCAGGGGTATTTTTATTATAGTTCCATTGATAGTGACATTCACCAAAGGACTACCTAGATCTATGTACTTATGTAGAACAGAGTTTCTAAGCATGATTTCATCTAACTTTCCAATGACTTGTACAGTGGATGGATCTTTTCTTTTCTACCTATATTTTTATACATAGATCCTTGATCAGCTTATTGTAAATAGGAACATCCTTGATGGCTTGAATGAGTGGAATTTTTACACAAATGTCCTTCAACTGATTAACAAAATTATAATCTGAATTTGATTTAGGGTTATATTTTCTCTCTTGCAATCTTTCTGGAAATAAGGTTCCATTGAATTCCATCTTAATTTTTTGGAATTATGTTCATATTGTTGTGGATCATATTGCAATGTCTTATGGCTTTGTTGTGGATCAGCTTGCAACAACTGTGGTTCATTTTTATCTCCATGATTGTAGGTTTACTTAGTGGCACAAGTGCTCTTCCTGAATGGAGATGGATATTATTGACATCAACTGAATAAGCAGAGTATTGGGTTGATTCAGTGTTATAGGCTAGTTAAGAAAATTTTTATTGGGGTTAGTTGTTGGTTGAGCTGGTAATTGAGTAGTTTTTGGTTGAGAGCTAGATTGGGGGTTTGACATCAAAGCTTGTTATTGTGGGTAGGGAGGTTTCGGTAGGTTTTGGTAGTTAGGAGGTTGATTGCTCCATTTTTCCCTCCTCTCCAAGGTTTCTACCATGAATAAGGGGCATGTTGCCACTGTTTTTCTGAGAACTGAGGTTGTCATGGCTTTTGGTATTGGCTAGGGTAAGGAGCCCATCCTTGTTGAGTATTAGCCCAAGGTGGGGTTGCATATTGTTATATGAACTACTAGACCAATTCAAAAATATGGCATGGGATCTTCTAACATACCTCCTTGTCTTTGTGGCCATGGATTCCTTTGGGAAACATAGAAAACTTGCCCATCCTTCATTTCTATCATTTTGAACTCTGGCTCCGCCTCCTTTTCTTCTATAATGTTGGCCAATCCCCTACATGTGCAATCATATTTCTTTCTTTCTGCAAGAATGGAAGAACTTTGAAAGTATTAGCTTTGCATTTTCTCTCTTCTTCTTTGCATGTAGAGCATCAAGCTAGGTGGCCATGTCATTAACTATTTCTTGTTTCATGTTCTTAAACATGTTTGTAATTTTTGATTTAGATATTTCTCAATTCCTTTGGCAGTTGCTCCACCCTTTGATCTAGCACTTATTCTTCTTTCATGGTTTCTCTAGAATATTTCTGTGTGCTTGACAAATCTCCTCAAAAGTAGCTTTGGAGATGTCTTCCTATTAAGTCCAAAGCATCCATATCTTCCTCACTGAGTCCTTTTAAGAAAAGTAACTTGAGAGACTCGGGAGGCAACCTTGTATGTCTTGAATTTTGAACACAAAATAGGAATATCTCTAGGTAATCTTCTAGTGGCTCATCTTCCTTCTGTGCCATCTTGAAGAGTTCATCTCCTCCTCTGCTACTTAGCTTGTAGTAGTCTTGGTACTTGGTCAAAAACTTATCTTTCATCCCCTTCAGGTAGTAACAACATTTCTTCCTAGGCCCATAAACCATCTCAAGGTTGTATCCTTGAGTGTATCAAGGAATAACTTCAGCTTGTTTGCATTATTTTTGTAGTCATAACTCCTACATAATACATCAAAATCAAACAAGAAAGTGTTTGGGTATTCAGTCATAAATCCATGAAAATTAGGAAGATTTGATGGAGAGATGTTCTTCATTTTAGTAGGTTGATTGTTATTATAGATAGGGAACTCAAAAAAATTTGGTTCCCTTTCCTTTTCTTCCATGTTTTGATTCACCTCCTCCATGTTAGACTGTTCAGGAATAGATTTAAAAATCTCACTTGGGAGGGAGTGTTCTATCAAGCAAACCATGTACAGAAGAGGATGTTTCTTCTTCAGAATTAGAAGTAATTTCTACTATTTGAGGATTGGGTAGGAATCTACCATAGGCATCTCTATGATGGTGCATACATCAACTAACTCAAATCAATCAACATTCATTAGTGGGGGGTGGTTTTGAAGGTGGAATTTCTACAACCTAATTTGTTCTAAGAAATTTAGAAATGTAAAACCTCACAAACTCCTATAACTTTGGCAATATCCCCGAAATGACGCCAAAAATGGTGGTGTAAATCAACTTGCAACAATTAATATGTTGTACATTGGGTTACATTCATTTAATTATCAGAGACAGAGAGCGTAGACTTGAAATATTGTCAATGTTGTATGCACATTTATAGTTGATCTAGGAGGTTGGAAAGGAAATAACTGTCACATAATAATGCTAAAAGTAAAATAAAACTTAGACTTGAAAATGAACTATTGCTAAATGTTATTACTGAAACAAAGTTACAGATTCAGAGAGAATATTGTTCCTAAGGAAATATGCATGAAATAAAACAATGGAGGGGATTTAGCAGACCTCAAGTGGGCCCTGACTTGGGTGTTAATCCCTTCCTAACTCTATAACTAAAAACTAAATGACAGAACTCAAATTTCTTTATTGATTTGCATAAAACATTACATCTAGGAACAAAAGATCAAAGTAATCTCTTTTCTCTAATTCCAAATATGACTCACTTAACTTCTTCTAACTTCCTTACTTACTAACATGTTACAAGGCACCAGCCCTTTCCTTTATATCCTATCATTTACAACACGTGAGAAGAAGAAGAATACAACAAGGATTCTTTAACATAACAAGTGAGAGATTCAACATGTGTTTGAAACACACAACAAGTGTTTAACTAACAATCAGTTCTTCACTAGTTCTTAATCAATGACCAAATCAAAGATTGATTTGTTTCTCAATTTTCCATGTTTCTATTATAACTACTTCTCCAATGGCATGTAAGGACTTAAGTTCCATCACTTCATGTTTCAAAAGATATTCATAAATGCAAGTTCTTTTCGTGAATGATTTCCTTATGTTGTGGACAATTTGTTGCGAGACAAGTTCTTTGGTTGCGAGACGAGTTCTTTTTGCTACATATGAAAAATTTCTTACAACCAAAAGTGGCATCAACACATATAATAATCCAAATAATTTATTAGAATAACAAGAATAAATGCACACATAATATCACAAAATAAATACAATTAGATATAACTATATTAATTAGTCATCATGCCAAAGGTTCATGATTGTAATAGTGGTGCTTAGTAATGTACTTAGGAAATACATAGACATGGCTACAATGGTCTTATAAAAATACAAAATATGATTTGTTATGAAAGCAATTAATACATATCATCAATGTGATAGACGTAGATGATGATGTGATTTATATTTGATATGATGTGATGGATTTTAATTTTGGATATGGTTAGATGGATTTAGATGTTAGAGATGATGATTAGATTAGATGTGATGTTTGAATGCGACCTTGCTAAAGTGACCCAAATATAAGAAGTACACTTCATCATAGTAAGGAGTGCATGTAGGATAGATGCTTTGGGACTGGATTGGAGGTAAAACGTGAAAAGGAATGCAGTCAAAGCAATGCACTTGTAGCCTATGGTCGTTGTTAACATATAACCAACGATAGTTAGTCACATATAAGATTGTGGGGGAAGATGGAAGGTGTGCTTATACACCTACTATAGACACGGACGAAGGGTTGACATGTAGCTTGCATGGGGAAGTGGTTTCTCCTTAGTTGGTGTCCTAGGTCTATGCCCTAGCTCTGAGCAATATTGCACAAACTGATCAATGTGGGAAGTTTTCTTTTGACAGGAAATTTGATCGATGTGGGAAGCTTTCTTAGGATGCATGCTTTTGGATTTTACTTTTACTTTTGATATTTTGAAAAGGTTGATCAATGCGGGAAGCCTTTTACTACCATGATATAAGAATGTAGCCATCCTTCGAGGGAGTGGTCTACAATTAAATTTTTTTCTTTGGATTTTGAATTTTGATTTTTAGATGGCAAGATAAGATGCATGATAGTTTTCCTTTGAGGGATCAGTCTATAATTTTGATAATTTTTGCTTTATATGAACAATTTTCCTTTGAGGGAGTAGTTTATTTTTGGATAATATAGCTTTTGATATGAACATCCATGATTTTTGACTTCTTTACTTTTATGATGGAGTTGAGGATAGCCAAGTAGACCACTTGGGGAGGGGAAATAAGGTGTATAAGCTACACATATGGACCCTTATCATGGTTCCAATAAGTATATAAGAAGGAGATGGATGTAATGATTATGGGGTTCCCACCTAGAAGGAGGAACTTTTCCATAAGGAATATGCTATGAGAAGAGTCGTGGTTCCCATATTAAAGGTCATAAATAGGAAAGTGATGGAAGACCACATGATTCTAAATCATTACGGTGAGAGATGGGAATACGAATGACAAAAATGAGATTGTTAAATGTGACTAGGATCACATTGGTAGGTGTGTTAATAATAGAAATACCACAAGTGTAAGGCGTTGAGAGGTTATGTTTCGGTTTACCATCAAGGGAGGCTAAGCGATAGGCCCCATACCCATACTTATGAGTGATAATATATGGTCCAATCTAGTTTGGAGAAAACTTTCCACGTTGGCTCCTTTCTAGAGTAGTGATGTTCTGATTTTATTTTAAGATAAGGTCATCGGTGTTAAATTTGCGTTATTTTAGATTCTTGGTATAGATGTGTTTGATTTTCTCTTGGCAGATGTGATGATGTTGCAAGGCAATTAAGAAGAAGGGACCTAGTTTCACCTTAATTTGGATAGGTGACCGGCCTTGGAGTGATTTTGGAAATTAAAAGAAGTTAGAAGAAAGGGACATGGTTTCATCCATGTCCATGGGGTCATCATATGAAGAAAGAGGTGATGGATCGATATTCATGGGATATGTAGATGAAGTATGTGTGAGAGACTCAATGGGATATTCTTTGAAACCCAATACAAAATTCTCATGAGGTTTGTGGGATTAGTCAAGGATGAAATCATGCATGCCTTGTTCATAATGCCCAAGACCAAATCCCTTCCATGCGTAACAATGGAGGTAGGTGTAGGTGAAGGATTTATTTTAAAGGAAGTTGAAGCCATTGGTGTATGGCTTAGTATGAGGTTGATTATCGATGTGGGGAGAAGGGAAATCTATGCCACCATAGATAATATTGGTTTTCATATGAGCTGGACTAAAGGAAATGATATTCTGACATTGGTTTGATACATAGGAGCTTTGTTAGGTATACCACATCAATTGGGTGCTGGAAGAGCATTAAGGTCGAGGATTTGATACTCCCCTAGTGAGAGACGTTGCATCACGTTGTTGAGATTCATCATTAGGCAGCTTGGATGTAGGTATGAATGAACTAGTAGATGCTTCGGAAGATGAATTTTTATTAGGAATGAGCATATCATTTGGTCGGTGGGTCACGTGGCATGCTTTGAATGAAGGAAGATCAATGTGGAGTGTATGGATTTTCCCCTCATGTTCTTACTTAAGGAAGCAATTGAGAGTGGATGGCACATAGCATATGGCATGGATCCATGGGTGTCTTAGCAAGACGTTATTTTGGAACTCCCCCTCGATAATGTAAAAGAGTTCATGGACAATTTTTTTCACTAACGTGGATGGGAAGGATAATAGTTACCAAAGCAGAGGCAACTACATCATTGAAGGCTCAAAGAACCGCTAGTGATTTAGTCAAAATAGTGTTGGGAATTTTAAGTTTATTGAAGGTAAGGGATGAGATGATTTTGATGCCAGCACCATTGTCAATCATAGGTCATCAAATGAAGGTTTCATTGATGCAGAAAGTGATGAAAAGGGGAAGGTCGTGGTCTTAAGGTATTTGAGAATCGTTGAAGGAGATGGCGGTGGAAGCTGTGAGGGGGGATATGACAAGGGCCATGAAAGGTAGAGTCTCATTAGTGGTGATTGGGATACGCTGCAAGGCTTCAATAAGAGTATGTCGATGATTGGGAGATATTTGTATAAGCTCATAGAGATACATCTTAACAGGAGCTGGTGAAATTTTTTTATAATGCTTTGTTCTATAGCAATAGGTCTTTGCATATGTTGAGTGGATAGGATGGAAACATTAGTCTTAGATTAATAGGGGGATGGACTATGCTCATTAGAAGGAGAAGCGACGACAACTTTTGGTTTTGGTAGGGTATATGGATGCAAATCGTGGGGCGTAGAGCGAGTGGCGATATGAACAGAATTGACTATAAGAGGGGGATTCTTTGGAAGAGGTAATGTTTAGCAGCAGGATTGCGACAAAATATTTGGGTGGAGAACCAGACTTAGAGGTCTTAGAAGTTATATATTTGATTGAGTATTGTGTTTAGATGTGGATGAACTAATGAATAGAAGAGGGTGGTATTTTTCGATGAGAATTTCATCCTCTTATATGATATTTTGATGAGGGTTCGAAGATCCTTACGTTGCTCTATGTCATGTGCATGGAGTACGATGATAATTGTTTCACATGATTCTTAGACATTTCTTTGAAAATGATGAAACAGATAGGGTAATGGGTGTAGGAGGAATACATGTTGAAATGTTGGTTTATAAGTTGTTGCGCACGTGTTGACTCTTGAATCCACATCTGATCGTGAGAGCTTCCTTTTGGCTAGGAGGAACTACCTAAAATGGAACACAAGACCACTAAAAGGAGTTAAACAGTATATACAATGAACTGCTTAGCGTGTGCTAGATCCAGGAAGTGTGATACTTCCTAGATGGTTGTCAATCCACTGTTTAAAACAATTTAATGCTAGTAATAAATTAAATCCTATTGTAGTTAAAATGATTTAGGTATCTCATTTAAAACACAATAAGAAAGATCTAATCTAACAAGCTAGGTTAAAATAAGATCCGAAGGTCAAGTAACTAGTTCTGGGTCTCTACAAGTCTGACAGAGGTCTTAGGCAGGTCACAGGTGATTAAGGGTGATGTGGGAATAGGTGGGTAGGTTACTATTCTGGGTTGTATTGGTAAATATAGAGACCGATTCCGGTTAATGGTGACCGATGCTAGTTTGGGAGAACCGGTGCCGGTTACTATGGGATACCACAGAACGAGTTTTAGGATTGCACCAAGGACTAGGCTGGTCTGAATGAGGTATTAAGTTGTTTGGATGGGATTTGGCAAGGTTTTAATAGGGATATGGAGGGGTGAGTATTAATGGAGGTCAATGGGTTTAGGAGAACAAAGGATGAAAATATAATGATGAAATGAGTGAACCGAGAGGGTAAAATGTTCTACTTACTTGGAATTTGGCTCAGGATGTCCGTAAGTGAGGAATGAAGATCTTGATAAGAGGTTGAATGTTGCAAAGGCTCACCAAACATTGGGAAAATCTTGCATGCTACATGTACTCTCCTTCTTGTCGATTGGATCAAATATGTGTTGGGGTGAGTGCCGGATGGTTCTTTAGGTGAATGTTGAATGTCTATGCAAGAGAAAATGCATGATCTCCTTCGTTGCATGCGTATTCTCCCTGAAACTTGTTCTCAAAAGATGTGATATCCCTCAGGAATCTACCAATCTTGAAAATAAGGTTGTTTTGGGGGTTAAAATGTGACCAACGGTAATCCTGGCTTAACCAGTGGCAATTAAGGGTAACCGGTGTCGGTTAGGGTGGGATTTTGTAGGCTTACTAAATTGGGAAGATCCCCTTGATTTTCTGGTATCTCGTGTGTTAGCCCCACAGATTAGGATGGAAGCTTCTTTTAAGCATGCGGGAATGTGGTTAGAGGGAATGTAGGCATTGATTTTTAGGGTTTGGGTAAGTCTTAGTTAGTTATGGCAACTTACTAAGAATAGGTATTAGGGTGAGGTGGCTAGATGAGGTGTCTAAGTGAGGTGGATATGTGGGAATTATCTAAATTAGGATATTTAAATAATAAATATAGTGAGGATAATGAATTAATTTAATTGTAATAATTAAATTAATATTATAGTGAGGTGAAGGGGGCCATGGCTAGGTGGATGTGTTCAAGGTATTTATTTAACGAGGGACCAAGGGGATTGTGACCCAATTTTGGTGTCTACATTTTGCCCCTTTTTGTTGCGTAGCTTGTATTGTGTAAGCGTGCCGACAAAAATAAGATGTGGTTGCCCCATGTGTGGGTGGAGGTGATCCCCTCAAACTAGGAATTGACGAGGCGAAGGCGTAATTGGTGGGTGGTTTGATAAAAGGTAAATGTGATGAAAAAGAAGGTGGGTAATAGGGGAAAAAGGAGCAAATTCTACTCGTGTAATCTAGGTAATGGGTCAGGTCAAAGGTAGCAACAATCAAACGCATGCATATGTATAAAGCAAAGACACAGTACTAGGTTGAAGAGCGAGTAAACTCTACATTGTTTAAGGTCGATAGGTTTATCTAAACAAGGTTGAAGTGATTCCAGTATCCAAGGTATAGGATATGGTCAAGAAACATGAAATAGGTCAGGTGCAGGAACATTTAGGTGTGTTCGGTACAGAAGGTAGGGTCGAGATAAACGGTCATGGTAAGAGGCAACATAAGGGCACCGGGTCAATCAACACAGTAACAGGGGCCACAAGGTAAAGTAAACACGTGGGGTCAAAGTCCACTAGCGATCTTCCAAGTCTAAGAATCTAGGTCACGGGCACGAGTAGGGCCGAGGTATGGGTAAAATAATGAGACCCCAAAGGAGGACGAGGTGAGGTAGTAAATGATGAGGTAAGGAGGGTGATTGGAGTCGGGTGCTTTAGGCATGGATCGAGTCAGGTCATAGGCATGGTTGAGTTAGGTTTGTGGTCTAGGCTTGGATCGAGTCTAAATGGGCTAAAGTTGTGATTCATTAATTTATGCAATGAATGGTGATATGGGTCATGTTTATAATACATGCATGATGATGGTAGAGAAATGGAAGTCATAATAAATGTATGGTGTGGTGATGATAAAAATGTGAAGCAACTTGTTATTTGTTTGGTTTAATTTCCAATTTTGGATATAAAAAGGAAACTAAGTAGGGTAGAGTGTGATGTGAGAAAGATGAAAGATGAATTGGTGAGGGTAGAGAGTGGTCGAGCTAACCTCCAAGGGCCCCATGCCCTCAAAGTGCTGCCTATATAGTCCCGGTGAAAAGTGACCTCGGCCGATGTAGTTCTCCCATAAGCTAGGGAATAAGATGAGGAGGTATGAAAATGAGTTGGTAAGTTTTAGGCATGTTTTGGGTTTAGGTCTATTAGGTGTGGTGGGTTATAGGAAAATTGGTGTAGGTGATGTCTATTGTGGAAAAAAAAAAAAGCGAGATTACCCCAAAGGTACGTGTCGAGGACCAAGTCTTGTATAAGGTAATAAAAATGTAAATAAAGATGGTTAAAAGATACAAGGGGGCAATAAAGCCACCTGATTGGTTAGGATCATACCGAGTAGATCATACCTTGGAGGAGGTGATGAACGTAAGACCCTAAAGGCATTGCATGATTGATAGTTCTAAGGGTGAATAATAGACACATGATCACTAAATGTCACAGTTCCAAGAGGTCCCTTGAGGTAGTAGGAAATGGGAGTGCAAATGGAGAGAGGGATGAAAGATGGGTAATTGTTATATGATATGTGGTAGCATGCTCTTTGGGCAAGAGATTTGAGGTCACAATGGGAAAGTCCATGACGAAAAGTCTTTTGTTTTGACTTGTATTTGAGATAGACTAATTAATGTGGGAAGTCTATATGGGATGATGAAATTAAATCCTTGAGGTCTTTGTGAAGCTAATCAATGCGAGAAGCTTCAAATTATCTCACTTTTTTTTGAAAGAGCCTTACAAAGTTGTCCTTCGAGGAGCGAGTCTATTTATAGCAGTAATTACCGAGAGGAAGATTTCCTTTTGAGGGATTCATCGTTTTATTAGAAGTTTGACTCAAGGAGTTGGGTCCCAAGTGAGGGCTTCAAAGTCATGGACAAGACCAAGGTGAGGAATAGGATTCTTGTTCAGATAGTAGGGTGAAATGACCATGGGATCTCATCTAAAGGTAGATGAAAAGAATCCATGAGAATCATGCTATGTGCAATGCCATGGTACACATATTCAAGCAAAGATAACAAGTGATAGGACACACATGATTCTGGTTTAATCATTGGTGAGGTGTAAGAAGTGGATAGCGCTCAAGGGACGAGCATGGAAAGAGACAAAAATTGATGTAGGACCAGAAGTCAATAGTAGAACGGTTAAAGATGCAAGGTGTTAAGGGGCTCAGGCTCGGGTTTACCATTGAGGGAGGATAAACGATAAGCACATGATCCATAAGTATGGGTTACGATGTATGGTCCAAGCCAATTAGGAGTGAATTTTCCCTGTTTACTTTTTTCTACTTTGGTTACATGTTGATTTTCTTTCAGGACAAGGTCACCGACTTGGAAGGTCCATTCATGGACACGTTTGTCGTAGGCACGTTTGATACATTTTTGGTAAACTTGAAGGTGATCAAGAGCGTTAAGACGACATTCGTCTAATAACTCAAGTTGTGCTAAATGGTCCTGATGAAATTCATCATCATTGAGCATGTCATGGAGAGAAATGTGAAGTGAGGGAATCTAGACTTCGAGAGGTAGAACAACCTCTGTACCATAGACCAGAGAAAATGGTGTGGCAGCAAAGTGGAAGTGCGGATACTAGTGCGGTATGCCCACAGGGCAAAAGGAATGTGCGTATGTCAATCCTTCCCAGTATCATTAACCACTTTCATGAGAATTTTGTTTAAGGTTTTGTTAGTAGATTTAGCTTGGCCATTAGTTTGTGGGTAATAAGGTGATGAGAAACTTAGCTGAATGTCGAAGGCGTCATAAAGTTTTTGCAATGTTTTGTTTTTGAATTGTTTTCCATTATAAGTGATGAGGCAATGAGGAACACCAAAGTGACAAATGATGTGGTGATTGATGAACTCACATATTTTCTCGGATTTTGTGGAGATGAGTGGTATGGCTTCAACCCATTTTGTGTAGTATTGGTAGCAGTGATGATCCATTGATGTCGTTGGGAAGAATGGGGTTAATCTCTCCGACAAGATCCAAACACCATTGAGAGAAGGGATAAAGGTCACTGACAACCCGTAAGGTGTGACTGGGTGTGTGATGAAGATTAACATGTTGTTGGCATTTGACACAATGTTTGACGTAGTTGCAACAATCATGGTTAAGGGTCGGCCAGTAATAGCCTAGGTGAAGAATACGCTTAGCAACAACAAGGCCACTGAAGTGACCTCCACATATGCCATCATGAACTTCCTTAATGGTATAAGGAATTTTAGAACTCGTGACGCATCATAAGATAATACCATCAAAGTTGTGCTTATAGAGGAGGCCCCCCATGATGATGTAATCGAGAGACCTTTTTAAGGAAGGTGCATTGTCCATTACGGGTGAGATCAGGAGGTAAGATGGAGAGAGAAAGATAGTTGGAATATTGCTTATACCAAAGGTCGCTTGGGTCAGGGGTAGTGGTTCAGATAGAGTAAACATCGCAAGGTAAATAGGAGGGTGATTGGAGTCATTATATGGTGACAAAGATTTTAGCATCGATGGCAGAAGCAGGTATTTGAGAAGCCAAGCAAGCCATGGTATCTACAAATTTGTTGGTTAAACGGGGGACGGTTTGAAGGGTGCAACGGTCAAAGGTGGTCAAAATTATCTACAATTACGACATTGGTATATACCATTGACTTGGTTTATAACCAATTAAGAATCACCAAAGATGTTGATTGATTTGACATCTAGGGCGTAAGCGGCTTGGAGACCTAATACGAGTGCTTCGTATTTAGCAATATTGTTTGTACAATCAAAATATAGTTTGAAAGAAAAAGGCATGGGTTCACCATCAAGCAAAATGAGGATAACACCAGCCCCACCCCCACACTGACACTTGGAACCATCAAAGAAGAGTGTCATTTGGTAAGTGGGTTTGTCCAAGGAAAGGGTAGCAATTGACTCATTTGGAAAGTCAAAATTAGAGGGTTAATCCACATAAATAGGTGCGTCAGCCAATTGGTCGGTGATAGCTTCACCCTTGATGGACTTTTGATGAATGAATTCAAGGTCGAGGTCAGCCAAAAACATAATCCATCATGTGGCACGCTGATTTTGATAAGGTTTGGCATACATGAAGTGTAGGGGGTCGTATTGGTCACAACATAGGTTTTGTGGTTGAGTAGGTAATGGTGAAAATTTCGGGATGGGTGTATCGGGTTGCATAGTCCAAAAGAGTACGGTTTATGTAATAAGCCACTTTCTCCTGTGTTGTTTGTCACGATGAGCGAGCATGGCTCCCAAAGAGTGATCGGTAGCTGAGATGTATAGGTAGAAAGGTTGATCATCTTTAGGCGGAATGAGTACAGTGGTTAGAGAAGGTATTGTTTTAAGGCCTCAAAATCTTTGTGGCAGTCATCATCCCATTTAAAGGAGACATCCTTCTTGAGCGAGATGATGAAATGGTTGACACCGATCGAGATAATTGTGAAATGAAATAGCGAATAGGTGTAACTTACCTTGCGAGGCTACGGAGTTGTCTAAGGTTAGTGGGCGAGACATTTCCAAAATGGCCTTGACTTTAGCAGGTCAACTACTATACCACATAAGTAAATGATAAATCCTAGGAGCTTTCCGAGAGAACCATCAAGACACACTTCTTGGGTTGAAGGCAAATGCAATATTTAATGAGGCAATCAAAAATGGTTTGTAGGACGACAAGGTACTCGAAGTGGCGTTTAGATTTGGCTAGGTGATCGTCCACATAATCTTCTAATATACGATGCATGATGTCATGGAAGATATAAGTCATATCCCGCTGATATGTGGCACAAGAATTTTTAAGGCCAAAAGGGATGACTCGGTAGCAGAAGGTCCCCCAAGGGGTAATGAATGCGGTTTTGTGTTGATCGTCTAAGGCAAGCAAGATTTGCTTATAGCCCAAGAAGCCATCCATGAGTGATAGCATCTCGTGACTAGTGGTAAGGTCAACTAGCTAGTCAATACCAAGTAGAGGGAAGTCATCTTTTGGACATGCAAGGTTGAGGTCACGCAAGTCCGTGCAGAATGCGAGTCCCCTATCACCTTAGTGACGGGGACACTATTAGAAATTCAACGAGGATAATCAATGGGTAATATGAAGGAAATGCAAAGAAGGCAATGAATTTATTCTTTGATGAGAAGGGCAATGCGAGGGTGAATTTTCCTCGGCTTTTGTTTGATGGCTTTGGCATCGAGAATGGTTACAATATGTGGACTACTATGGGGGTCAATACTGGGCATGTTGTGTAAGACCAAGCAAAAGCATGGTTATGATTTTGAGAAAGGAAGTGATAGCTTCTTTTTCAGTAGCATCTAAAGATTAACCGATCTTTAGGATGTGCGGGTTGTCTTGAGTATGAATGTTGATCTCGATAGTCGATTCATTCAACATGGTTTGCATCTCAAAGGGTAATGACCGATGAATATATGAGTCTTTGCACCAAGGTAGGTGAGTATATATTCATCATCCTAAAATTGAACGACATTAATTGAAGGTGTATCATCCTCAATCATTTCAGGATATAGGAAGGGAAGAGAGGAAGGAGCCTCGCCCTCGCATTGATAAGTTAAAGGCCCCAAGGAAATGGTGTTTATGAAAAAAAAAAGTTAGGAGGGATAGATTCTGGATCCATCGACTCTGTCGGTGAAGGTGGTGATGAAGGTGGAGTGGGTGAAGAAGGTGGAGAAGGGTTGATGTTCTTGATGGGTTCAATGCGGGCTTGCTTAGTAGGTGGTTCAGCAAAGCCGATACCACTATGGTCATTATGTTTGCGGGTAGTACATGGAATAATAATATGGCAGCCTTGCTCGTAAAATTCAAAACCAAAACCCTTCCACACACATCGGTGCAGGAAGGTGTGGGTGAAACGGTGATTGGTGAGTGACTGGAAGTTAGTGGAAAATGGGTGGGTTTGTGACGGTGGTTCGGGTGTGTAAGTGGTAGTATCAAGTCCCCCATAGGTGAGACTAGTATGAAGGTGAGGAGGACCATAAAGGAGATGTTCTCCTATGTGGTGATCATAGCGAGGGTGTTGGTGAAGACTTCCATACTCTTATGGAGTAAGGAATGTGTTGACACTATATAGGTGATACTCTCCCAGAGTGAGGCGTTGAAAAATGCCTTCCAAGGGATCAGTGATTGGTATGTGGGTAGCTGGAATAGATGATGTGTCGGTGGTCGACGCAGAGGTAGAGCTAACGGATTGGGAGGCTGAGGGATCAACCGTGGAGATTGTGGCGATCGTAGGAATAGAGGAGGCATGTGCGGTTGAGGTAAGCGGTTGTCTTTGGTAAATGGAGGTGTGGGTGAAGTGGTAATGGTCACGGAGGTAGACGCCTTAATGGGTATGAGCACTTCATTGGGTTGGTAAATCATGTTACATGTTTTAAAAGGTGATAGATCAGCTGGAATAGTATAGGTGTGCCCTTCATGCTCAAACTTTACACAACGATGCAAAGTGGAAGGAACGCAGCACATGACATGAATCCAGGGTCTGCCAAGCCACAGGTTATATTGAAATTCCCCCTCCAAGATGTAAAATAGCTCTAGAATAGTGTGGAGGCCCATGTGAACACAGAGGATGATGGTGCCTATTGTAGAGGTGATAGCATCATTGAATGAACGCAACATGATAGGATGTTTATGCATGCAATTGTCAGGTATGCACATTTGAGTGAATGCATGGGATGAAATGATATTAATGCTAGCACCCCCATCGATCATTACACGTCATACACGTATATCATCGATGTGGAAAAAGATGAAGAGGGTTGGGTCTGGGTCATCCATTTAGTGCGGTGCGATCTCTTCCTAGGAGAATCTAAGGGAGGCTATTTGGTGAGTAGGGTGTGGTGTGGATAAAGGTGGCAATTTGGTGAGAGAGGCTACATGATGGGGTGTGATAATGGAGGCTATAGGTGTAGGGTCATTGGGTAAAACCTCAATAGATTAAAGAACCTCCATGAGAGCTTGACGATGGGATTTTGAGGTTTGGATGAGGTCATATAAGGACATTTTGAGGGGGGATTGGTGTAGTTGTTTGAGCATTGTGTGATGTGTGACCCCATTAGAAATAGGGTATGTGGTGCCACAGATAGTAATATTAGGTGTGGCCACAGATGGTATGTTGGATATAGCATTAGTTGGTGGGTCGATTGCCTTTTCCTTGCCTTTGTCCTTTTAAGCATGGGTTGTAACAGGGATCATGTTGATCTCGGGGAGTCAGGCAAATAGAGAAGGTGTAGGATGAGTGGTATAACAACATGATGGGAAAAAACCTACCGAGGGAGAAAATCCTTGTGAGGTGAGTTGGGTGCAATGACATTTAGGTAATGGTGTGGCAAGTTCTCTGATGCAAACCATGTTAATTTCAAATCTTAGGGGTGGCTCTAAGAGTTGAGGGGGTGGAGGTCATGGTTGTTGAGTAGGTGGTGAGGGAAGGACTATGGAAATGGATGTTGGTGAAGTAGGGTCCTCATCAAGAAGGTCAAAGCATCGTCAAAATTGGTTTCGAGGAGGACACAATTTGGATAAGGATGGTTTTCAAAGCCTTGTAGTTCTCCGTATCATGCCCCTAGCAAATGATGGTAGGCACAAATTTTAGTGTCATCAAACCCCTTTGGCTTGGGTTGAGGGGATCATAAGGTCTAAGTAGCGGTAATGTGATGACAGAAGTCTCAAGGAGGTTGGTTAAGATTCATAGGACCCTACTAGTGGATCGCAATGGGAAGTGAAAGTGGGTTTGGGCGTAGGTGCGGTGATTGTGGAGGAACGACCTTTGCAGGAGGGGGAGTGGGTTGAGCTATGGTTTTGGGTGTTGGCGTGGTCTTGGATGTTAGTCATGTTTGTTTGGGTAGGGGTATGGTAGATGAATGGGTAGGAAGGTGTATGGTTGTTTTGACTACCTTATTGGAGGGTAGCAGATTTTTTTCTTTGGGTTGCACCTTCTTGGGTAAAGGTGATATGGGTATACGAGATCTAGAGTGAAAAGCGGATGGGGGAAGAGGGTGAGTTACCCAGGAGATAATGGAATCTTTGTGAAGGTAGATGACGCGGGTCGTGCGGGGGTGTGAGGGACAGAGACTAAAGTGTAGTGGGTAGTGAAGAAGTTACTGAGGGTATTAGAGGTATGGGTGGTAAAATATGTTGCAGTGTAGGTGTAAGTCGTGTCGAGTGCTTGGGTATGTTAGAGTTTTGCGAGGGAGGAATGGGCTGTTGTGTTTTGGTTTCTTGACGGGTGGAGGTTTCTTGATCGTGTTGGGAGGTTGAGGTCCTAAAACGGACAGACGAGACGGGGTAAAGGTGATGCGAGGTGTGATTAACGCAGCTGGGGTAGGAGTTCTATGGTTTTGGTTCTTCTATTTGGGTGTTGTAGTAGGCTTGGCGTTGACTTTGGAGGATGTAGCTAAATCCGGTTTGATAGGTGGATGAGTAAGGTGGTGGTTGGGGTGACCACGAAGGTAGTAATAGGTTTAGTCGAGGAAGATGTTGTAGGTGTGGGTTTTGATTTAGATGTATGTTAGGCTATGGGTAAGGGTGTATGTTGAGCGGTGATGGGTGTCATGGAATAATTTTTATAGAGGTGGTTGTGCTCGGTTCAACCGGCCAGAATATTTTTGGGTAGATGGTGGAAGTATCAGCAAGTGACATCTGCATTTGCATTGAGACAGGAAGTAGAAGGTGCCCCCAAAGTAAGGCTCTGTCCACATAATCTAAGCGATCAGCCAAGCATGAGAACGGCACGTCTGTAGGTGAAGTTGATGAGGACCTAATGGCTATTCCCATAAAATGTGTCTTAGAGATGGGAAATTTGTTGGCTTCGGCTTCCGTGGGTAAGAGAGCCAAAAGTAGGTCTGCGGGATCTTGGGTAGCTGATGGAGAATGCTCACCAAGAGGCAAAGGTATCTCTACTGGGTCTTGGATAGGTGGAGGAGATGACGGGTGCTCCTCTATGGGTGGAGGAGATGGTAGGTGCTCCTCTGTGGGTGAAGGAGATGATAGGTGCTCCTTTGTGGGTAGAGGAGATAAACAAGTATCCTCCATGGACTGAAGAAGTACCGTAGGTGACAGTTCTCTAGGTGGAGAAGCCAAAGGTGAAATAGTCTCGATATTGCGTGAGAAGGCTCCTCCATGGGTGAGGAAGGAGGTGAAAGGTGTTCCTCTATGGGTGGAGGAATAGGTGAGGTGGGTTCCAATGCAGAAGGAGGACTTTGGGCTAGAATTTCCTCTATGGAAGGAATATGAGGTAATTGGGAAGCAATGGGTGCATCATTGAAAATAGCATGGACCTCACGGGTATGGCTATCATGAGTTGAGGTCTCACCGGTTTGATCAGACAAAGGGGCATGATTGGGAAAGGGTTTCTTGAATATGTGTAGGTTTTGATTGGCGGTGCATTAGGATTATACACAGTTAACTCTCCTTTCTCGAGCATTCCTTGGACACTATTTTTGAAAGTGATGCAATTTCCATCACTATGACCCTTTACTCGATGATAGTTACAAAAGTTGTGTTCTTTATACCATGCGGGCATGGGGTGAGCAGGGTCAAAACTAGTGTGTGGTTTTATAGGCGAGAAGGGTGATGGCCCCAACTTTGATGAGTTTTTATAAGACAAAAGAGTAAGGCTCCCCAATTGGGGTGTATTTCCGTTGTTCTCGTCTGAATTGAAAAGTCTGGATAGGTGAGAGATTAGATGAGGGGCTAGCCTAATTTGATGGATGAGCTAGGCCAGCTTTGAGTACCACTGCGTTAAGCGGTCCCCTTGGTCTTTGAATAATTTTTACGTGGTTTGGAAGAAGAAGAGGTATTATTCGACTTGAATGCCAAATTTTTATTACATAATTGGATTTTCTTCTCTTCGATGGCTCGAATATCTAGCTTTCGTGCCATGGTGAATGCTTCGTCAAAGGTTTAGAAGGTTTGGACCTGCATGTTGAGTGAGATATGTCAGCACAAGCCCACGTGAAAATTTCTATGAGTTCGAGTTTACGGTAGTTGGAATGTGAGTTGATTAATTAGGCTACACCAGCGAGTGACAAAATCTATGATAGATTTTTCATCATACTGACGCATGGCGTATAGGTCATTCATGGTAACCTTCTTAATAATATTGATGGAGAAGTGATCCAAGAAGGCTTGGGCTACCTGATTAAATGAAAATATAGAGTGTCTAGGTAACCCACTATACCAATCTAACACGAGTCCATCAAATACGTGGGAAAGGTCCTTAAGAGCAAAGCATCGTCATGGGTGATTAGGTAGCACCCGTGTTTGAAAGACCGTAAATTTTGTTGTGGGTCTTCCTTGCTATTGAAACGGTTGAATTTAGGCATCTCCCAATGTATGGGGTATGGACGAATAGGAATGGATGGGTGGATAGGCTCATTACAAATCTCGTCATAGGTGAGAGTATTTTGGGAGCGAGAAGCGGATGCCTCCGATGTACGCATCTTGTCTATCATTAATTTGATTAGGTCATTGGTAGGTTGCTAATAATTGGGTGCATCCCTGTAGCATAAGAGGATTGGTGTTGGGCATGTAACAAGGGTGGCATTCCAGTATATGGTGCTTCCATGTAGGTAGATTGAGAAGAAGGTAGTGAAATAGGGGGACATACCTAAAGTGAATATGAAACAAGAGGTGCTTGATAGTATGTATATGGAGGTGGAAGGGTCATGGTGACCCTAGTGGCAATGGGGGCCAACGATTGTGGAATAGAAAGGACCACATTTTGAAAAGGGGTAGGGGTCACCGACACTCGGAGGTGGTTATGTAGCTATGGGTATATGCGAGACAATAGGGGTGGATGAGGTTGTGTTTTGGGTGGTTGTCGAAGTGGATGTGGTGGGTGCAACGGATGTAGCAGACGCTGTAGTCATAGCGGGTATAGGACCTAGCTGCGAAATGACTAGGGGTAAGGTAGATGCGGGTAGCGCAGAGCCAGATGGGGCTGACGCAGGAGTGGGAATGAGAGTCAGGGGGATAGATACGGGCATGTTGTATATCAACTGACCCGAGGCATCTCGAGTGGACGAGTGTGAAAGATAAAGCCGCAAGGCAAAGCAAGGTTACAGTCAAGGAGTCATGCGAACTCCTCATCTCCGGTAGCGATAGTGATAGGTTGGATAGGTTCCATGGCGGGTGATAAAATGGAAGGTGGTGAAGGGATAGGTGGGAGTGGTTGACAACTGGCGTGGAATACAAGGGCGCTTGCTTGTCGACGTGTCAATACCATGTGAATAGGCACTAACGTAGTATGACGCTTTACGTAAATGACACAAAAATACGGCCGGTGCAGGATAGATAGGTGATGGTAGGTAAATAAGGGGAAAAATATCGGTTGGAAAATGCCACGAGGCTAACCGATGTCGGTTAGGCTAATCGACACCAATCACAAGTAAGCCGAGGTGATTCTTGTGGAAAGTGAAGCACAATGGGTTAAAAACAAGGTATAAGGCCAAATCTAACAGGTATGTCGAATGCGATGAGATTTACCAGTCAATGAGAATGATAATAGTGACATGGACTCGAATAGTTGAAGAAGGTGAGCAGTGTCCTTTGGGTAGATTAACCAAAATGACCAGAACCGATGCCAATTGGGTATAACCGATGACGATCGTGAGGGTAAGCGATGACGGTCATTAGGCCGACATTTGCCGTCCCACTCGTGCAATTCAAACATTGATGAAAGAAAAGTGGTTATGAATTAAAATCTGATGTGGAATCAAACCCATAATCTTTGAGAATGATGAGAATACTATCTAGGCACACTCGGATGAAGTGGAATACACCAAGCTGTGATGAGGAGCGTGCGAGGAGAAACTAGAAAAATGAAGAAAGTGACCTCTCACCTCAAAATGCAAGCAGCGAAACACTAAGAAAAATGTGATCCTAAGAGTTTTTTTTTCTATTATGTTTGTTTAGATTATGTTATTTAAGGACTGACTCATGAAGCTGTAGAATAGAGTTTTTTTGTGAAGATGGCTTCCTACGAAGAAGGAGATCTAAAGGTGAGGTTTGGTATGTTATGGTGGGGCGGGCTTCACTCTGAAGTATGACTCAACAGAGAGCAGCAAGATGGGGAGTACCTACAAATCCTCAAATCGGTGCGATCATTGTCAGACGTTCCCAGGAAAGATGTTGTTTAAGAATATGTATTTGTTTTGAATTTGTGCAGTTTGGTAAGACTAGAGAGAGAGAGAGATGTGCTTTCTATGATTCATTTGTCAACCATCAACTGGGCATGACTTCCAGCGTATGGGTTTCCCCTCAATTAATGTGAGTTAATGTAGAAAATTAGAATGAAATGCAATGATTTTAAGCCCAAATTGAAATATGGAATTCAATGACACAAATAGATGAAGAGGGAGAGGGATGCTCTTTCACTAAAATACAGAAAACAAGAAGAAATGGTTCTTTTTACGCACACCAAAAGAAAGGTTTCTTTTAGAGAAAATAGAAAGAAAAAGAAGGTTACCAAGGAAGAAAATTAATGTGTATGCCTTTTAGAAGGGAAACAAACACACAACTTTTCCTAGGAATGAATAAAAATGCAAGGAACCCCGGATGGGTCCCACCGGGCGTGCTAAAATGTTTCACCTGATTCTTAGACGTTTCTTTGAAAATGATGAAATAGATAGGGTAATGGGCATAGGAGGAATACCTATTGAAATGTCGGTTGAAAGGTTGTTGCACGCGTGTTGACTCGAATCCTGACTAATCGTGAGAGCTTCCTTTTGGCTAGGAGGAACTACCTAAAATGGAACACAAGACCACCAGAAAGAGTTAAATAGTATATGCAATGAAGCGCCTAGCTTTGTGCTAAATCTAAGAAGTGTGATACTTCCTAGATGGCTATCACCCTTGTTTAAAACAATTTAATGCTAATAATAAAGTAAATCCTATTATAGTTAAAATGATTTAGGTATCTCATTTGAAACACAATAAGAAATATCAAATCTAATAGGCTAGGTTAAAATAAGATCCGAAGGTCAAGTAATCGGTTCTAGGTCTCTGCAGTCCGACAGAGGTCTTAAGCAAGTCACTTTGGTGATTAAGGGTGATGCGGGAATAGGTGGGTAGGCTAATTTTAAGGTTGTATTGGTAAATACATAAACCGATGTCGGTTAAGGGTGACCAATGCTGGTTTGGGAGAACCGATGTCGATTACTTATGGGATACCACAGAATAAGCTTTAGATCTCCTTATGATTGCACCAAGGACTAGGCTGGTCGGAATGAGGTATTAAGTTGTTTGGATGGGATTTGGTGAGGTTTTAATAGGGATATGGAGGGGTGAGTATTAATGGAGGTCAATGGGTGGCTGGGAGAACAAAGGATGAAAATACAATGATGAAATGAGTGAACCAGAGGAGTAAAATGTTCTACTTACTTGGAATCTGGCTCTGGATGTCTGTGAGTGAGGAATGAAGGTGTTGATAAGAGGTTGAATGTTGCAGAGGCTCACCAAACATTGGGGAGCTCTTGCATGGGCTGCATGTGCTCTCCTTCTTCTTTGGATTGGATCAAATTTGTGTTGGGGTGAGTGCGGATGGTTATTGGGTGAATGTTGGATGTCTGTGCAAGAGAAAATACGTGATCTCCTTCTTTGCATGCGTATTCTCCCTGAAACTTGTTCTCAAAAGATGTGATATTCCTCAGGAATCTACCAACCTTGAAAATAAGGTTATTTTGTTGGTTAAAAGGTGAGTGACGGTGGTTTCGGCTTAGCAGGCGTCGATTAGAGTGGGATTTCCTAGGCTTACTAAACTGGGTAGATCCCCTTGATTTTTTGGGATCTCGTGTGTTGGCCCCGCGGATTAGGATGGAAGCTTCTTTCAAGCATGCGGGAATGTGGTTAGAGGGAATGTAGGCATTGATTTTTAGGATTTGGGTAAGTCTTAGTTAGTTATGACAACTTACTAAGAATAGGTCTTAGGGTGAGGTGGCTAGTTGAGGTGTCAGGTGAGGTGGATATGTGGGCATTATCTAAATTAGGATATTTAAATAATAAATATAGTGAGGATAATGATTTCATTTAATTGTAATAATTAAATTAATATTATAATGAGGTGAAGGGGGCCATGGCTAAGTGGATGTGTTGAGGTATTTATTTAACAAGAGACCAAGGGAGTGTGACCCAATTTTGGTGTCTCTGATAAGCACAAATGGCGTTATAGTCAAACCATATGGGTTTACGCCCACGTGAATCAAAATATTTTATAGGTGGGGTGATTATAGATGCTCATATGAGGTGATGAAGGATGTTTGTATAAGATCAATGGAGGTTTTGAAGAGGGGATTTCACAAATTACGGATTGATTGGGTTTGGGAGAAGAGGATGAGGGAAAAAGTGGTGCCTTATTCTTGTGATGTTTAATAGGGGTCTTGGATTCTGATTTAGGCTTGGGAGGAGGAGTGGATTAATTTGATTTAAATTTAGAGGTAATGGGGGATTTGGATGAGGGGCATCGTCCCAAAATGGACGGTCGAGGCCTTAGATAGATGATTAGACCTTTGTTTGTTTGGATTGATGGGGTTTTAAAGGAGCAAGATCCAACTTCTTGTGCAGATGAGTAAGATATTTTTGGGTAGGGGCACCAAGGTTTTAAAATTTTGCTGTGAATTTTTACCCTTGGTGGGGATGACAATGATTTCAATGGCGGGGTTGTCCTTGGGAGTAGGATTAGATTATTTGAATGTAGATTTTGTTGTAGTTGTAAGGATTGAGGATGAAGATAGTTTTTGGATAACATGATTGGTGGGATGAGAAGAGGTTGTAGATTACGTGGGATTTGGTGGTGTTGGTATAGGAGTGATCATACTTGTTGGTGATGAGGATGAGATTAGGACATCGGTTTTATTGAATCAAGGGGGATGTTTTCTTGGTAGAGGATTTAAGGGTTGATATGGATGTAGGAGTGGATCTAGATGTTGATGTAGGTATGGATACGATTGAGGATGTGGGTATAAAAGTGGGTGTAGATGTAGGCATGGATGTAGCATGTTGGTTGGATTTTGTTTTTGCCACCGAATACGCCCAGCGGAAGTATGCTGCAAAAATCAGCAACAATTAGGGAAATTCATCTTTGGACAGGGTGAAATTTCCTCTGCTTTGTGAGAGGAAGTTCCCTCGTATGATGTTATTTTTATTTTGGTGCTTTGCACAAAAGGGCGTAAAATTGAGAAATGGAAAATACAAAGAGAAAGGAAGAATGAATGGGAAAAGAACACAACCCCGTAGGTGTTAGGCAAGACAGAAAAATCGAGACACCAAGTTCTACAAATCTGTCTTATCAAGGACACACCAGTCCTTCTTGGTCATACAAGATTGCCTTACAAGGTTGGTTGGATGAGAAATAGGAGAACACTTCTATCTGGAAAAATACATACAATGAGCATGGAATCTAGGAAGCACAAAGTCTTCTTCTCCCTCAGAATATGTTGATATGGCACAAATTCCACGTACTTGGATGATCAGCACAAAGTCGATTCACTTGGGCATCATTCATACTATGAAGGAACAACAGTATTAATAATCTAATCACAAGTAGTTTAGCAGATTTTGTAATTGAGAAATCATTAACACAAGCGATATGGAAAGCATTGTATTGATCTGTGTACACAAAGTTACTGACAAATGTGCAGATAGAATAGTTTTCTCCCGAGCATGGAATGGAAGAATGTGAGAGGAACCCCCTTTACCATTACAATGCAGCCTTATATAGGCATTATTCTCCAAGAAGCAGTTATAAAACTACTTAACCAATCTTTAACCCCAATCCCAACCTCAAGTTGACTCAACTTGAGTTAGATGTTACATTACAATTTACAAGTGCATAATATTTAATAGATTTAGTGAACAAATTAATCAAATATATTTCAGCTAGTGAATGCTTAGATGAGGATTTCACTTCTGCTTCATGTTGTCCCATAACCTGCAGTTGGAGGAAATGATGCCCACGCCTCTTAATCACACTTTCAAATACCATTAAGTTTGTCATTACATGCGGGTTCATTTCTTGCAAAATTATCCATTAAAGCTCCATCAATTTATGGATTTTCTGATTTCTTTGCATAGATCTCGGAGCCACAATTCCAACGATTATTCATTTACGCGATTTCATTGAGAATTGCTCAAGATATGGCCATCGAGCAAAGCGGTTGTTTGAGTTTTCACGAGGCTTGCTTGGCCTTCACCTTCACGGGACTCAACAATTAAAAATGGTTAAATATTTTATCCCCTTCTCCAATGTTTCACATCATTTAATTGTTTTGCATTTTATAATATGGTGTGGGGCCCACCATTGATCTACACCACTTTAATATGAAAGGGTGGGGGTTTGGTGTATGCATTGTTGTATTGCCAGCTCGGTCCCTTTAACAACCCCCACCTCATCATCACATGCATCGGGCTACCCAGCGAGCTCATTACTTGCAACGTCGGCTCATTCATATTTGCGTCGAGTTACCATGAGCCCGTCAATCTTTAATGGTATAGATAGTTCAACTAGTCCTATCGCCGTGTTGATGTAGAATAAGCCTGCCCCCTTTGAACAATTAGATCGATGCTGACCCTGGCCAACCTCAAGGAAACTACTCGGCTATCATAAAAATGGATCAGTTGTAACACATTAAAACCAGTCTGATACATATCAACATGGACTCGACTTGTCCAGCTTGTTATTGCACCAACTTCTTGTAGCTTAATAGAGCTCGACCTCACAACTTAACAACTCGTCGGGGTTCCTTCTTCAAGCTCGATGGAACCACTGTGATTGTAATCTTTACCATTTCAACGTTGTCGTGAAATTATGCTATCCCGATTCTCGTTCTCATGGCCCGGTGAGTTTTCATAGCTCAGCATTGTGTGGCAAAATGACTCAGTTGCCTGCGTAATAACTTGGTCTTCTGCAATACCGTATCCTTGCTGCATGGTGATAGCTCGACGAGCTTTGATTGACTCGCCTCGCGGTATTCAACTCGGCCCCGGAATGATTGCTCGTATCCCCAATCCCTGGCTCCAACTCGGCCATGTTTTCTCCTTTTACCGACTGTGGGTTCGATTTGCCATAATGCCAGCTCGACCATTCTTCAAAATAGCTCGGTCGTGAGCATCCCTGTTGAGTTCGACTTGTTTGGCAGCGTTGAATTCGCACATCATGGCCTAAGAAATGTGAAGCTCGAAACTTGCCATTCATCGACAGATTGATCCTCTTTATGGGCTCGGTGGATGTGAAATGGCTTGGTTCTGAGCTTGATAATGTCCTTCAATACATCACCTCTGCATTCAACGAACAGTTCGTTCCATATGAATCAGCTCGGCCAGCAAGCAACTCGGCCCTTCCATGAAGCAGCTCGACTATGAGTAACTTCGTCCACTCATTCATGGCATTGAAACGACTCGGTGCACCTATGAATTAGCTCAGGGATCTCAATTTGATTTTCGACCCGCCAAGCTAGTGGAAACACAGGCACCTAACCCAAATATATATATATATATATATATATATATATATATATATATATGGAAAATTGCACCATTTTATAATGAGTGACAACATAGCGGTAAATGTTGAGACAGATGTGGGGATGGAGATAGGCACGGATATATACATCCCCACATATGGGCGTCGGGCGTTTGAGATGTGGAAGGATTAGCTTGGTTATTTTGGTGGATGATTAGGGAAGGGATGCTTGAATACATATAATGGTTGGTAAAGAGGGTGTTAGGATTGTCCAATTGAAGGTCCCCATGATCAATAAGTTGTTGTACTAAGTCTTTGAAGGTACAACATTTTTTGATATCATGACCACGAACTTGATGATGTTTACAATAATGGTCTTCACGATACCATGTGGGTTTGGGACGCGAATCATCAACGGGGCGGATAGGAGGAAGTTGGATAAGGCGCGCAGACCATGAGTTTGTCAAAGATGGAACTATAATATTCTCTAAGGGGAGTATAGTTAGGGGTTGGTCAGGAACCCTTTGTGGAGGCTTGGTATGAGATGTGGATGCAGAAGAAGATTTGTGGCAATAGCATTGGATGTATTTTGGATTTGTCATTATGGGTGGATGACTTGGTGAATTCATTTTGGGCTTGTTGGAGCGAAGCTTGACATGGCCTTGCTCAAGGGCACGTAATTATAATTTGTAGGCCATGGTAAAAGATTCCTCAAAGATTTGGAAAGATTGGATTTGGAGAGTGGATGAGATATGTTTAGCACATGATCTAGAGAAGAGTTCGATGAGTTCGGTTTGGGGAAGAGAAAAGGATAATTGATTGATGATGCCATGCCACCTAGCAACGAAATCAGTGATTGATTCATCATCAAATTGTTTGATGGCATATAGATTGGTGATGGTGATTTTGCGTGTGATATTGATGGAGAAGTGATCTAAGAAGAGTTGCGCAAGTTGAGTGAATGAGAAGAGGGAATGTTGGGGAATTCCATTGTACCAATCCAAAGCGTGTTCGACCAATGACATGGGGAAAGTACGAAGCATGAGGGCCGATCATGGGCAATAAGATAACATGAGTGCCTAAAGGCACGAAGGTGTTTTGGGGATCCTCCTTACTATTGAACTTAGAAAACTTAGGAGCTCCCAGTGTGGAGGATAAGGCTTAACGGGTACAGATGGGTTAATAGGTTCATTGCATATTTGTTCATAGGTGAATGTGCTCTTAGGACCTAAAGTAGTGGATTCTAGGTTGGCCATTCTACCTAGAAAATATTGCATGGGGTCATTGGATGCGTGAGGATGATAGATTAATTTATGTGGTTGCGGATTATAAGAAGTGGATGGGTTGGGATGTGGATGAGATTGATATTGTTGAGGATGAGTATGAGTTTATGGAGGTGGTTGATAAGAAGGAAGATAGTTGAATGCTTGTGAGTGGGAGATAGCATGTTGTGGGGGTGTAATTAGATGGATAGGATTGTGAGGATTGGTGTTAAGAGATAGGAGGATTATATTAGGCATGTTTTGGGTGAATTGGGATGTGTACATGAGGTGGTTGAGATGTTTGAGTGGGTTGATTGGGAACATGTGTCGAAAGACGCTTCGGAATGGTGGTTGATGAGTTTGAGTTGACTCCGAAGGATGGGGTTGTGAGGTAACAACGTTTGTATGAACTTGAGATGTGAAGAGAGGGGTCAAGGTTTGAACATGTTGCTCGGGTGGTGGAGGAAGTAGGTTAGATTCTTGGAGAGTTTGAATAGGTACATTGATAATAATAGTGGATGAAGAAGTGATGGGGATAAAAGATGTAGGGATGGTATTGATGCGAGAAAATTGGGTGGAATAGGGACCACCAATTGAGTGGATTGATGGGCTTGAGGAATCATGGTGGAAGACTCATGAGGGCCATGTTCATTTTGGGCTAACGCTAACTCATTCATGGCCCTTGGGAAGAAAATGACAAGTTGGGAAGTAAGAACCTCGGTGGATTTGGTATGTGGGGGATAAGACTAAATATGTTGAAGGGGAGGTTCATCGATGGGGATATGTGTGGATTTACGAGAAAGGTAATCATGGAAGCGAACGGATTTTGCATCAAGAAGTTCCGAAACTCCACGCATCCATGAGGGATAGTGGGAGGTCCAAAGGCTCCTAAGGAAGTGGTAGATGGGGGTGTAGCTAGTTTATAGGAATGGGTGATGATAGACAAAAGGGTTGGTTTTAAGATGGGGAATGGTTTGAATAACATAGGTCTCATGAGGAGGCATCATAGAAATAATGGGTTGGGAGACCAAAGGTGTGGTGATCATAGGTGTAGAGGAAACAATGGAAAGTGTGGAAGTGGGGATGTTGTTGGATGAGGTTGATTGTTGAATTTTCTTGGCTTGAGAATGAGTGATAACATGCATGAAATAGATAAAAAAACTAATGCAAATTATTAATATGAAAAGCAAATCAAGAAAGCAAATTTTTGATTATTTTGTTTATTTAGAGAAGTGTGAAAAAGAAAGAAAGAGCTTCAAAGGGAACCTAAAGAAGTGGCCAATCTAAGGATGGTTTCGGGTTTATTTTAGGTTGGAATCCTTGATATACCCAAAGGTACGTGAGGCAAAAATTTGTGATGACTACTAGTATGTGGCTTGGTATTGGGGCTTAGCCCCACACTTCATCTGCGCTGTGATGATAAGGGTGTCGGGTGCTTAATCAATATACCGATAGTCTAAAAAATGATTACAGACAAAACATCGTGGAAGCTTCCTTATTGGGTGATGAAATCCCAATAGATCCACCTGGGAGGAAATGTTTAGATGTGTTGATTTGTTTGTGTGGTTTGGTTGTGTGTGGAAGAAGTGTGAATGAAAAAAATTACCACCTACTTAAACTATGTGAGCAAGCAAGCATGAAGAGGTGTTCTTTTTAGATCCAAAACCAAATGTGATATTGATGAGAACAGAGATAAACAAAAGAGGAAGAAATAATGCAAAAGGAGAAAATAGGGATAAAATGGAGAATACGGATAAGCGTTTTCTTTTTCTTTTTCCAAATTTAAACACATGTGTTGTTAGCAAAGCAAGCAAACCCACCAAGCACATGAGCAAGCAACTCCAATCTGAGGTTAGCGGAAAGAAGGAAATAGAATGTAGAATAGAAAATGAAAATAAACAAAGAACTTACCAAAGAAGATAGGTAGCTCCCCAGAGTGTGCGGAATGTTTGATGAGATTTCCGCTCTGTATCAAGTTAATGAAATGGTGTACAAGAAATCAATAAAGTCCAAAATATTTGAAGGTTTTAGGCTATCTCGATATGTGATGATGAGGAAGATGAGATACGGGCACTAAGATCCTCTTTGCGGTGAGCTCGATAACCTACACAACAAAGATATGGCTAGACAAGAAAAATATTAGTAGATAAATTAGTGGGTTGTCGACAAAGTCATCCCCAAAAATGATAACTTCCTAGGAGGATGTCCACCACGTTGATTACAAGATTGATAAAAGATAAAGGATGGATAGCATGCAAAATATAGAAGAACATATATCATAGATATACTAGATAACAGATCAAATAACGCAGATGATGATAAAATTAGGATACATGAAATCAAACCGATCAAGTCGATGGTGACCGAGGGTGACATAGCGATTGAAGGTGACTACAAAAGGACAAATCAAAAGATATGTAGAAAACAAATCCGGGATTGATTATGAGATGTTGTAGTTGTCACGAATCTTCTACGGGAAGATAGAAACCGAAAGGATCAAGAAACATAGAAAATGATATATTCATATTGGGTTGTGATGACCAGGGCGAGATCTGGGATAGTTGTGACGCGTGGCCAAGGGGTCAAAAAGTGAGATTTGGGTTGTCAAATAGATGGATGACAAAAACAGGGAGATAGGAATATTAGAGGAATTTGGAAAACAAATGACGTATAGGCGAGAATGTAGGAAACAAAGTTAATGTAGATCAAGTTGATGGTGACTATACTAGATCAACTGGCGGCTGGGGTGGATTAGGGTTTGATGGGAATAAATCGGTGGCAAGAGGGATATGAAGAAGAATTAGTGATGACAGATATGATGGCGGATCTTCAAGGCCACGAATAGACTTGCAAAATTGGTAGAAAGAATGATGAAACAATGATGGGGCTCAAGCAATCAATAGACTCTAGATCTCGAGGATGACATGTAAGGTGTGAAGATGACTACGAGTTGATGATTGCAACTCACAAGAAGAGAGGAAACAAGGAAAGCTCGCAAGAAGGCCGAATTCTCAAAATTGCATCCTCTTGAGGGAGGGTAGTGAGCGACCCACTTGGATCCTCGTCGACCGCAAATAGCCATTGATTTGGGCGGTGGAGAAGATGCACAACTCGAGACAAGGGGCCCTAAGGAGGTTAAATTAGGGTTTCGAGTTGTTTAGGCGGGCCGCAGGGTGTCATATGGATAATAAAAGGTGGTTGGAGGTGGAAAGGCATTAAATGAGGGTAGATGAGAGTCTAGGGATGATAAATGGGGTGTTTAGGGATGCGATTAGGATAATAGATGTTTTTAGGTATGATAAAATATGATTAGGGGTGAGTTAGAAGAGATAAAATTAATGATGGGATAAAGATAGGAAGGTAAGAAATTAAGCGGGTTTAGGAGGGAAATAGGAATTCGAATAGGAAGAGGGGTGTGAATGTACAAGATGACAACGAAGGGGATTGAATCCGAGATGGGGTACAAGCATACCAAGATTTGGTATCTCTGATTATTTCTCTTCATACGATGGGGAGAAGGGGCCAACAACTTCACATAACAAATAAGACATTGACATATCATAAGGTGGCATCGTGAGATGTTCAATGAGAATCGAGTATTCATTTCTTTTGCGTGGAAAGTTAATAGAGAACTAATTATAGTCATATCATCTCAAACCTATTTTGTATATGTGGGATATCTTTGAAAAGTGATTTGGACAAAATATTCTTTGAGACTATCCACTATACGTTTATAAGGTATAAACTTCTCATCTTTGACATTGTATTCATCATTAACCTACTGAATCATGAGTTGAAAATCACCAATGATCTCAATGTGTTGGATATTCCATTTAATGGTGATTTTAAGACCAGCTATGAGAGCCTCATATTCTACCATGTTATTGGTACAAGGAAAACCAATCCTAAAGGTGCTCGAAATAACATCACCAATAGGGGTGATAAGGATAACTCCTACACCCGAACCATTAAATGTGAAAGATCCATCAAAGTAGATTCTCCATGTAGTGGATTCCTCGACAAACATGGCATTCGCATCAAGTAACTCGAGGTTTAAAGGTTATGTCCCAGTAAAGATGTTTCTACTAGTTGACCAAAGTAATACCTTCCCTTTAATAACTTTCTTATTGACGTACTCTATGTCGAACTCTTTGAAAATGATCAAGTTAGCCATCGTCCCAATAAGGGAAGATTTAGATAGAAGATACTTAAGTGGGTCAACTTTGGATATGAGCTTGTTTTTGTTCTTCAAGAGATAATGCCTAAGCTTTTGAAAAGAAAAGACTACGGCTAAACAAACTTTTTCAATTTAGGGGTAGTAAAGCTCATAGGAAATCAAAATATGGCCAAGGTAATAGACAAAATTATCTTTGGTAGTTTGATCATGTTGGGCTAAGAGAACGCCTACGGCAAATTCATTATCCGAAATGTACTGAAGGGGTTCTCCAAGAGTACGAGGACTAACATAGGTGGCTTAGACAAATATTGCTTTATATGGTCAAAGGTTTGTTGACATTCTCGACCCCATTGAAAGGTGGCATCCTTTTTAAAGAGATGGGTGAAAGGTTGGCATTTGTCTCCAAGTTGGGAAATGAATCTTTAAATAGCTTAGGATTTTCCTTGTAAGCTACAAAGATGTTTGAGGTTCTTACAAGGAGGCATTTCTAGAAAGTCGTAACTTTGGTGGGATCAACCTCAATTCTTCTAAAGGCAATAAACCCCGATAACTTGCCTAATGTAACATCAAATACACATTTCTTAGGGTTCAATCTAACTTTGTATTCTTAGATCCTTTAAAAGATGTGGTGTGGTATGATGGGATGCTCTTCTTTGTTTTTTAATTTCCCATAATATCATCCACATAGTCTTCCACAATGTGATGTAACATGTCATGGACTATGACTATCATTGTTCATTGATATGTGGCTCTCGGCATTTTAAGGTTGAAGGTCATGCACGATAGCAGAAGGTACCCCATAGAGTTGTAAAAGCGGTTTTAATCTAAATTTATTCGAGAAAAGTCGTCCATAAGAGATAACAGATTCATGACTGCAGCGGAATCCACAATCATATCAATGTTCGGGAGAGGAAAGTCATATTTAGGACATGCTTTGTTTATATCCCTAAAATATGTGCAAATCTTCACTCCTACAAGCTTCTTGTGAATAAGGACTACATTCAATATCCATTACGAATAATCAATTGGTCTAATAAAACCCACTCTTAAAAGCTTTGAATTCCTCTTTGAAAAGGAGCACTATTTGTGGGTGCATTATATCGAGCTTTTGCTTGACTAGTTTGGTCGATTTGTGGACGACCAAGATATACAACACTAATGAAGGATCTAATCCTAGCATATTCTACATAGAACCACGCAAAAACATCTGAAAATTCTTGTAGAAGGGACGCAAAGTTCTTCTCGCAAGGAGTAAGCGAAGCCCCAAGTTTTACAATTTTAGGATGTTCCTTTGTACCAATATTAATGTCAATCGTCTCTTCAACCAATAATTTAGAACCATCCATTTACATAAGATCGGGGAGGATATTGAATTCTTCAATTGGTGTTTCAACGAGATTTTCAACAAAATGGTCACTTTTACACTTAATATGTAAGATGTGCTTGGTGTAGCACATATAAATGTCATATGTACTAAATGGCTGTCATAATTGTATATGAACCTATAAGATGAACTTGGACTAAATCCATGCAAATATAATATAAAACCTATAATATGAAATCATGAACCTTCCGAGTCTTTGTAAATCTGATATGCAACCTTTAATTTGTAATGATGAGCCATCCCAAGTCCATGTACATCTAATATGAAACATGTAATTTGTAATAATAAACAATCCCAAGTTCATGCAAATATAAGTGAACTTGTAATCTGGATTGGGTATTTGTATGCAAGCTGGTGTGAAATTCTATCACCCTATAACAATTTGGTCATGATCCATGTGAATTTTTGGAAGAGCCCACAATATGCCCCCTTTTTTACAAGAGAGGTTGTCATGGATCACCTAGCTCAATAGGGAGTCTTAGAAGCTTAATTGAGACGATGCATTTGTTTGCAAATGAACAGGTACTAAATTTAGGGTGGCTAGCAAGAGGAAGGGCATTAGCTTGAATAATTCAATTCCTCCATAAGCTAAAGTTGGGGATAGTCGTCCATGTCAAAGGGAATGGTGGTGCCATTGTATAAGAGGAGCCATTTCCTACCACGCCACCCAATTACCACTAAGAGGAAAAGACCTAAAAAATCAAAAACCAGAGTGTTAATAATGTTATCCTCCTAATGGCCTACAAGTGTTTATGAGTGGGAAATCTAACATATTAATCAACTTGTTTGCTAGGGTGAGAAATTTACATAGCCAAATTTTCACCTTTTATTGAATTTTGTTGAGCACCTACCACAAATGTCACTAGGTGATAAGTGGATACCAAATGGAATCCCCATGTAACACATAATTATCCCATGGGGTTGATGTTCCAAGCAGGGGTATCCAAGCAAGTTTAGGAGCACCGTTGACGAACATGACTTCAATTTTTGATCACGCAACTTACACCCAGATATGTCACCATAAACATCAATTATCACTTGGGTATCAGCAATCTCTTGCTCAATGTTATTCAAAAAGAGTAAGAAATCATCCAGAAAATGAGACTAAAGAGCGTACGCAAACTGTGGCAGGAAATTCCTTTCACATCTTAATAGTGAATTCGTTGAAGCATATAGCAAAGAGACTAATCAACTACACCATACAAAATGGGAAAAGTGGGAACATCTGATATTGCAGTGCCACACTGCGATTATAAGTTTCCTCCACAAAGTGATAAGGATCCCTCTTCGTAACTTCCTAAGTAAATACCAGTTTTCGGCTATTTATTTAAACGTCAAAACCTGTAAAAGTAAAATGCTTGAAACAACAATAAACATCCCCGTTGGCTTCAGCACAAATACAGATTGTACATTAGATCAAACAAGGTTTCTGTGAAATCAGTGTTGAAAATTGTAATAAATATCTCAACATTTCAGGTCAGAACCTTTTCAACGAATATGTTTTCTCCTGATGATTTGACCCAAATCATTGAGATATTCATTTCAATTTCAAACATAAGTTTTCCGGAAGCCTCTTTGTTTTATGCAGTAGATATTTGTGGGAATATATTCGGGTCAAAACTTTCAACGCATATGCTTTTCTAATGATGGGGCAAAGGTTTTGACCCTAAACGAGGCATTTGTTTCAGTTTTGAAGACAGGTTTTACGGAAGCCTTGTTTGATTTAATGTGATGGACTGTGGAAGCTTATGGCATTCTACCTACTACGTCCCCATTAACAAATCATTATGAGAATGGGATAGAATAGTGCCTGGAAATAATCTACAGTCTCAAATTTTTATGTCAATAAACACAACACATTAGAAGCCTTGTTAGAAGCTTAGAAGCCTTGTTAGAAGCTACTGATTGAATAAAGCAATTAATTCAAACAGCATACAGGAAAGCTCCAAGAACCTGTGAAGACCAACAACACGCACAAAATACAATACTCACCCTTGAGATAACAATATACATCCATAAAGTTTTGTATGTCTACCATGCCTTGCAGTGAGCAATTCTGAAGGAGCTTGTGAAGAGAATTACAAACCGAGATAGGCATCATTCTGGACTAAGCTAACAGCCAATGTCGATGACTTGCTTGCAGAAAACAACCAAACATACATAGAGACAACTAGCCATATGTAGCAGAAGACAAGTCTCTTTCAATTGCATGAGTATATACCTTAACATGAGACGCACAAGAACCACAACTTCATAGTTACGTACATCCTAAAATGGGGAATGCAGGAAAGATAACAACTTCAAAATAGAAAAATGTAGAATGCACGTCAAAATGTTAAAATATAAACATCAAAATGTAGAATGGACGTTTATATTAGCTATCAGTGAAAAGGAAAAGCGTAGGGAAAGAAAACTTCAAGCCTCTCCCAAATACCGCTTTCTTTAGCAGTATCTAAATACACTCAGAAAGCCCCTTGTTGCTTAGCATACAGCTGCATAGGGACTGTACAGTAAAGTATTTTAATTACAAAGTTACAAGATCCTTAACTGTACAATTATTCTTATAACATTGCACTAAATGTCATTCTCACTCTTCCATTTCCATGGAAATGCATGGCAAACAGCAAAATGTCTACCAGCTGCACCATCCTACTATTTCACAAATGAAATCCTGTGTACAAGAATACTCTCCAGTGAATATGTGAAAGCCTCCTTTGATATGCTGTACAAAACTGAGTTACTTTTAGCAAAAGTTCCTCCAAACCCCAATTGTCAGCAAGACCACTGCACTTGAATCACTCTTTCTTTAATATACAGAACTAAAAGTATTTCCACGGTCCTCAAAGGCCACCAGAGGATTAAGCAAGAGCAGGCACAATGCAATGTTTCTCTGCACTTGAACAGACGAAACCTTCCACCCGCACTGAGGGAATTGCTCCAAATGATGCACCACAAGAGGATTTCTGTGTCAAACTGACAGAGGGTGACGGTATATCTTTCCGAACAAACTTTACATCGTTAATCAGTGGATTGTGAGAGCGACGGGAGGTGAGCCACAAAAGTATGGAAGAGATCCATTTGAATCTCCGTATCCCCTCTGCAGAATTAGATTACCAAAGATTAGATTGAATGCATCAAAAAAACATGCTCCCTAAAAGCATCGAAGAAATAATTGAAAAAATGCATTGAGTTATAAAACTCCAGAAAATGAAAGAATTGCTTTACCTTCCTTAAAAAAATGTCTAAAATCTCACAACCCGCTTCTCCTTCATCTTGAAGGGTCGAGTAACTGCAAGAAATACATTTATTTGGGTCAGACGCTATGGAAACAAAAGAAACCCTCGGTATATGATACATATTTCATGACAAATATGTCATACAAAAAAACTCTGCTATCAAACAGATAACCCAAAGCAGACTGTTAGAGGGGGAATATTAAGCTGATGTAATGAATTTTTAATAGCTCATGATATGCTTTTGGATATAAATCTAAAATCCAAAGCAGACTGAGATATCAAGAAAATTAAACTGACATAATGAATTTTAGAAAATCATGATATGCTGTTGGATATGAATTTAAAGTGCTGTGATATTTAATAACTGTTTTAATGTTAATCTATCAACCATAGTTACCAGGTTCGGAAATCCGATTAAATTCGGAAGGGCAAAAAAATCCGAAAATTCGGAGTTCTCGAAAAAATCCGAAAAAATACGGAAAAATCCGGTTCGGAATATATATACTTATATTATTATAAATTTATATTATTGTATACTTATATCATTATATATAGACAAATCATACAAAAAAGCATCCATCTACCATAATCATCATCATCATAATGATTCTTTCAAAAGATTGCAAGAAGTTGCTTGGTCCAAAAAGGTACAAAAATGGATTTTATGAAAATAAGAAAAATATTGCCATCAATGCGTAGAGCTCGAGAAAATATATACTTTTAGAGAAGACGACACCTAAAACGGAGCCACAGAATGAAAGTTATGGCACATGCAAGTTTTTGCTGCTACATCTTCCCGGACCCTTTCCAAAAATGGCAAATTTTTTTCCGTCCTTGCGATTTTTTCACCAAAAAAAAAAATGCCAAAAAAGGAATTTTTTTTTCCTGCAAAAACAAGGCGAACCGAACCGGATTTATTCGGTTGCTTCAAAAAATACGGTTCGAACCGGATTTCATACAAATCCGGCCGAACCTGGTAACTATGCTCTCAACTACAATCTCTCAAGAAAGGGATATACAGACCAAAAACAGAGCAAAGGAATGATAATCATTCAACAAGCACAAGTTTTATGCTACATTCCACTGCTCAACAACTCAACAATACTGTGTATCACAACATAGACCATAACTACTTCCACATACAAACATTAGACAATAATCAAAGAAGGATGTACGGCAGAAAAAAACTACCAGAGTGCATAAATTATAACTGCTCCTAAAACATACAGCTAGCCAACAAGATTGCCTTAACCAACCACCCATTAAATAATGAGCAGGATTTGAAAAACTGTAAAAATGTTAATAGATAATCACAAGAGAGCACAATGTAATGTCCCTCTTTCTCGAATAAATTTATTGAAGACCTTTGGCCTTTTTTGTCTACCCGACGGCCAAAGGGTGAGCTCTAGGGTGACTTAAGTTTTATTAATTTTATTATATTGTGCTAAAGTTAAAATATAACATTATAAAAGCACATATAATAAATTAATAAACTTAACATTAAAAATAAAACTTAGGAAAGTGCATTAAAAATAAAAGCACTTAATTAAAATGTACTTCTTAGGGAAAATGCGACTAGCTCAAGGGAGTTAAAAAATTAGAAAAGTGTGCCAAAGCTTCCCATTAAAAAATGTGACTTGGCCTATGGGAGTGCAATGGAGGGAAAGAAGCTCATTGGATGTGATGGAGGTCATCTTGGGTCCCATTTCCAAAAAAAAAAAGAAGTCGACCTACTAGAGGGCATTCCAGATTCATTTGATATTTCACTCTTGCATTGGAAGCTTTGAGTTTTTGCAAATAAATCCAACGACAAAAAACCCTTAAGATTCATCACTCTTGTGGACGAAAACCCCAAGAGCATTGGGAGGGATTTCTATTCAGGGAATTCCATTGATCTTCACAGATTTTTATTCCAGCAGTGTGTGTTGAAGAATAAATTTGCAGCAGCAGTTATCAGTTGTTCTAGTGTTGGGCGACTCACTTTTTGGATATTCTATGCTATTTCAGAAGGTATTTCTAGACCTAATTTGTATGTCGTCTATTGTACTGCTGTTTTTGGATCTAGAGGAATAAATTTCAGAGTTTTCTAGAGGGTTTCAAGAGGTATTTTCAGTCAGCTTTTTATGCAGATTTCTGAACTATTTGCAGTCATTATTTACCTCAAAAAAATCAGATTTAATACATATTTGGGCTGCTAAAAATTTAGTAATCAATTTTTGATAGAAATAAATTTATTTGAGTAATGTTTGTGGATGCTTTTCCAATAAACCCTAGTCGCCATTTCCAGTAAATTATTGCAGCAGTCTCAGCTGGGTATTGCATGGTTTATTTTATCATTTTTCTAAGGAAAAATTCAGGTTCAGTGGTAGGGATCTTTCATACAAGGGCAAACATGTATAAGGGCAAAGGCAGAAAACTCAATTACCACTAAGTTACAAACAAATAGAACTCCTTGCATAATCCCTACATATATAGCTAGCTGCCAAGGTCACCTCAACATGACCATTGAGTAATAGGCATAGATCAATTTTTGTAGACATGAATACAATCTACACCCATGTAAAACAGCAGACAGACGTCACAAAGACAAATGTGCATGAACCTTAAGTGCTGCAAAATTTAACACTCCTTACACTTACAACAGAAGAATTTAGAAGAATCCCCAATGCACACAGAACAAAATGGCAGCAAATTTGTTTTAGTACTGGCCAAATATTTATTATTTACAATACTACACCTACCAAGTAACAAAACTGTAACAGCAGAAATGGATTACAGAGGCAAACACACAAAAACAATTATGACCACCCAGCATGCTTTCCTTTAGCCCCAATAACTCACAACATGGACATGGAGCAAAATCCCACAATATGAGATCAACAGAAACATAATTACTATATCCAAAGGCGGGGCACTCCATCGTAATTTCCAGGAATTATTCCAGCATATACACATGAACCAATAAAAACAAACACAAAACCATTTACACTGCATAGTTAACACTGTTTACCTGTGTGGCTATTCAAAAAGGTTTACTTAAACCTAGACCTCTCCAAACCATACAAACAGAAAGCACTCTTCCACATACATGATAAATATTAAATTCTACGTTGCCAAAATGGCACCCTAGGGCTGTAGGAGCGGCAGCGGGAGCGGGCAGGGAGCGGCGAGGGCCTGCAGAAGCGGCCGGGTACATCACAGGCCGTACCCGGCCATTTCTGCAGGCCCCTAGCTGCTCCCTACCCGCTCCCGCCGCCAACCGGTTTTTTTAATTTGTTTTTTTTCATGTTTTAAAAGCCCAATAGGCAATAACATAAAAAAATTAAATATATTATTCTACAGAAGGTATAGTTTAAATTTAATATATCATTACAGCAGAAATTAAAGTTTTCACAGCACCATTATTCTACAGAAGGTATATTTTAAATTTAATATATCATTACAGCACCATTATTCTACAAGGTATATTTTAAATTTAATATATCATTACAGCAGAAATTGCAGTTTTCGCAGCACCATTATTCTACAAGGTATATTTTAAATTTAATATATCATTACAGCAGAAATTGCAGTTTTCGCAGCACCATTATTCTACAGAAGGTACCAAGTACAAGCCATCATAAACATGGATAAAAATAGCATGTATGAGATAAATCATAAATGTAATAAACACCTCAACTAGATATGGTAAAGACAATTAAAATTATGAATGTATGAGTAGTTTGTTGTGGCTATTTAGCTTGTTTTGTTTTTCATATGCATAATGTGGTTAATTCTTATTTAGAAGACTGAAATTTTTTTTTTTTTTTTTTTTTGTACCGCTGTATCCTACACCGTATCCGAGCCCAAAAAAATTTTGCCGTTTCGCGTATCAGATACTCTGTACCCGCTCCCATATCCAAAACATATCGGCTACTTAGTATTAAATAATAAACTAAAACCAAACTATTTCACAATAGGTACACAATTGAGCATCAAGCACAAAGAATAAAATTTGGTCTTCACCTTTGAGGCCTGCAACAATTTTTCAGTTCATCTGCAAAAGAATCCACGATCGGGACTCGTCGAGGTTCAGGACAGATAACTTGCTTCTGGCTAGCATCCTTGTGGATGCCACTCCTTTGTCTTCTTCTTGCATTTCTGTCTATATGACATTCTAGCATATTGGGTGTAGATATCTGTTGCATGCCACCAAAATTTCTTGCCCAGCTTTCCATGCTGATAATAAATGTTAATCTTACTGCCCAAAGCTCTAATATGCAAATCACACCAAGTTATCTGCCACAAGACAAGTAAAAAATCAACATCCAGTGAGTTAATCAAAAGCAGAATAAAGGTAAAGAATATATCTGCATAACAAACAAAGAAAAGTATCAACCATCAACTTCAAAAAACAGAACACCAGAAAAACAGCTGAGTCGAGAGAACATAAGCTTGCAGGAAAAAGAAAATATAACTAATAAAAAAACAACCAGAACTGTGATTAAAATTCCAACTCCAATCACCATTGTCCAAATTCTTACTACCATCATGCAAAGCAACACATTTGAACACAGTGAATTGAATTTGTCAACCATGTCAACTGCTTCTGGGCAAGATATACTTGCAGTTGCTCCTCCAAGGGGAGCAAGCATACACGGTGATTTCAGCGGGGGCAGATGTCACAGTAACAGGGTTTTTTTTTAAATTTCTTTGTTTCTGTGTGTATATGACCCTCAATAGGAATTATGAATGTTAATTGTGTATGGCGAATGTTGATTCCCCAAGGTCTGAACTGGTTTTATAAATATTATTTTCGAAAATAGTAACTGTATTCATTACTCAGTTTCTTGGGCATTTGTTGTTTGCAGATGTGGGACGGTTCCTCCTGCAATTGGGCATCTTACCTAACATTCTGAGCTTACAGAAAATCAAACTGGCACAAAATGTCATTGCAGCAAATGTTGGCGAGTACAAATTTAGATTTTCCCGTGGATATTAGATACAAAACTATTTTTTTTGGCTCTGTATCAGCTTATTAAATTGCCCCTGGAACAGAGTTCCAAGGGATGAACTGCAAAAGCACAACATTGAGTATTTGTTGGTATAATGGCTGCATTGTAAGAGCTAATTAACAACAATAACAACATAATAATTAATAGAATTGAAAATGTTCCAACTATGCCATTAAAATGCTTCTGGAATGTAACGTTAAGTGCTAAACTTGTAATCTCGTGTAGTAAAAGCTCCATTTCATTTGTGTGAATATCTTTCTGAACAGATGCATTATTGTCATTTTAAATATTAATGTTATTCCAAAAATCTGGATCAATTGGGAAGTGCTGAATTAATTTAGATTTTTGCAATATAACAATTCTTATGACAGTAATAATCATGATAATAGTAGTAAGATGTGTCCAAGTGTTGTTGTGTAATGGTAATTGGAGGCTCTTTTAAGAGGTTAACCCAGATTTACATTTTTAATCCTCTAATCACAATAGCGCAATCACTAAATGCAGCAGACAAGTAGTGAGGTTGTGGTATATCAAATTTGTGGTACACCTCTGACGTTTTCCTTCGATCAGATTTAAAATGTCCTCTTTGTACAGTAAAAAAGGATTTACTTTGTAATTTGTCTTTTCCTATGATGATGGTTCAAATTCACATAATTGTAAATATATGGAAAAGTCCCTCATATATTTCTTTTCTTCAAAATCTTAGAAGCTCATTTCTTCAAATGTTTTTTTCTCATTTTGTAATGAAATTTATTCAGCTGCTTTCACTAGAACAAAATCTATTATATCAACTCTTCTAACATATTTCAATGGCATTCTCAAGTTTACTCTTAACCTTCTCAAATTGTCCAGTGAGTAATCAATCCTAGCAGCGAGGTAGAAATATTGACATGTTGATGGCACGAGTTAAAGCCCTGTTGGGCATGCTTGTAGTGCTGAAGTTGAAGTGTTAAAGTAAGCCCCACATACAAGACATTAGGAATAAATTCAAGCAGTTTTCAGTGTAATAGGAACCCTAGGATGTGGCTTCTAAGCCAAAATGTCCAAACTTTAGAGTGCAAATTGCATTCCATGTGACAAGTTACCGAGAAGAGAGTGTTACAATTTACCTACAGGAAAAACAGAGATATTCGCTTAAACTCATTTTCGCTTGCCACAAGAAGTCGGCCATTACAAGACGGCCCAACAATTAGCAATAAGTTCAAAACAGACTTCTTAGAATAAATAAAAAGTTGTTCTAAGACACTTCTAAGGAGAGAACACTCGATAGTTACTTCAAAATAGACTTTTTACTTTGATCTGCGGATAACTATTCAATATTTGAGAGAATTCTGTGCAGGAAAATAATAAAGCAGCCCTAGATTTACTTCCAATCCATCTTCGTCTGTAAAATGGGCCTCATCTTCATGTTAAAACTCCACCAAACTCCCTGGTGTAATGAAAAATGAGTTTAAACTCCATTCGGTATTCTTCTTCTGACTGAGGGACGGGTCAAACCCACGATTATCTAGAAAATTAAAAATAACACTATTCCAATATATATCCAAATCTATAAACCATCTTTATTTTTTGTACAGAAATGACCCTAATCTAAAATATCTATGTTCCCTAAAATTACCGGCGATTCCCTGTGATGCAAAATAGCATTTACTACTAATCTACATTGCGGGTATGAAAAACTACTGAAATGTTTATTCGGTGAAATTTACACAATTCCAAGAAAATAAAGTGCTTATGATAGCGATCTGTGAAGAATAAGAAAACAATATATATACACACAAATTAAAGCTTCCAATATATGGATGCACTTATGAGAACAGAAAACACCCAGTAAATGCTAACGGCACCTCATTTCGACAAACGGAAAAGTATTGTGCCAGATGAAATTTGGACTCACCAACTTTGTTATGCTTAGACTTGGACAGGCAAACACGGAAATAAACAACAGCCACCCGCGCAGCACCGCAACAGGACCCAATGAAAGCAAAAAGAAAAACCAACAGCTGGCCGTGGCTCCATGGAAGTGAACACCGCCCACCCACACAGAGTCGCACCAGCACCCAATGAGAGCAAAAAAAAAGGAAACAACACAGACATGTAAAAAATGGAACAGGACAGGGTTGGCAAAGAAGGATGACGAAAAAACAGGACAGCACCTCGCAGTAGAAGACGCCTACGGCATAATAAAATCTAAGATACCAATGTGACAGGGCCTAGGGCACAGAAACTGGTACAAAACATTTCTGGTACAGATACATACAGGAAACACCTTGGGTACAGAGGTGGCAGGTCCAGTACAGCCAAATACTTCTGAAGACATATCTGGCCATACCCTACTTCCCACTCCCACATATCCAAAGCATTTCCGAGCCTTATCCAAGGCAAATCACAGTTTTTTTGTTGTTATTTTAATATTTTTCAACATTTAACTCATAAAGTGCAAAAATAAAACATATAAAAGACAAAAAAAACCCTAAAAAAGGAAAAGAAATACATAAAAGTGAAACCACTTACCTCTCATTCCCTCATTGCATACTTACCTCTCTAAGCTCTCATTGCTCATTTTGTTGGCTTTAACAAATTATGAGTATTTTGTGGTTATTTAGCTTTTTTTGTATGCATAATATGTGGTTAATTCCTATTTATCAGGCTGGAATTTATATATTTTATAATTTGTATATACTTTTTGTATGGCCGTATCCAAAGTCATATCTAGGGCCAAAAATGTTTTGGCTTTATCCGCATATCGGATACGTCATACCCATATCCTAAGTTGCCGCATTCGAATTCGTGTTCGAATTCGCCGAGGATAAAATTTGTTAAAAATTCGCTGCCAAAAAAATCGGCAATAAAATTCGTGATTAAATTCAGCTAAAAGAAATATACTTTTAAATTAAATATTACAAAAAATTATCATATATTGAAATATATATATTTTAAACGTATAAAATTAGTATTTATTTTTAATGTTTTATAAACTATAACACTTTATTAAGGTTATTGGTGTATAAAAACATTAAATTTATAAGATAATAAATTATTTTAGAATATATTGAAATTATTAGAAAAATAAACTATAACAAATTATATAAATCCGTAAAGTTATAAATATAACTTATTAGAAAAATAAACTATTGCAAATTAACACTTTATGAAACTTATACAATCAGAAAAATGAAGATATTATTAAAATAATAAATATATAATTTTATAAAATAAATAAAAACAATAACAAACATTAAAAGAATTTTAGAAAGGGGCTAACTTTATAAAATAAAAATAAAAACAATAACAAACATTAAAAAGAATTTGAAACTCACGAAAGGGGCTAACTTTATAAAATAAAAATAAAAACAATAACAAACATTAAAAATAATTTGAAACCCACGAAAGGGCTTCATTCCTTCACACGGTCACAGGTCCTGCGAATTACTTTCACAACTCAGGCCATTCACACAAGGCAGAGGTTTCCATTCACGCATGGCACAGGTCACACGGCATAGGTTTGTCTGCACGCGGCTGTAGCTTATTTTCATCTTGGTGACTGTTTTCCATTTCTGGAGGCTTCACAACTTCACGGCAAGGGTTTACAATGCCATTAAAATTCCACAAACGCTCAAAAAAGCTTCCAAGTTTCACCATTTAATTTTCACAAATCTCAACGATTTTTTTGCTGCAGCTACAGATTCGGCGATTTTCAAATTTATTGGATTATATTGGGCAAATGCGGCAACATAGCCCATATCCATATCCATATCCAAAACATATCAGTAACTTAGAATAAAATGTACACAAAAATATGAAAAATGCAATATTCAATTTTGAGGTATGCTGCCTCACTCTTGTTATTTAAGAGAATACTTTTTGTGGAGAATGATTTTACAGATTTTCGAAGCAAAACATCCAACCAATAAATTTTCCAATACATTTAACAGTAAGTCCTGTGTTCTAGGAAGCCAGGTACACCTGTACAGGCTCTGGAAATGGGTCCGGCTGGCACCCAGTATGTGTATGTGCCAAAATACACAAGGAAACATTTTGGAGAGTACTGGGCGTGTCAATGACATATTTTGAGAGTACTTGGGTGTGTCGAATGACATACTTGGGAAACGTTACACATACCTGTGACAAATTTGCCACATACCCACAATCTAAAAGGTAGGTTGCCAGGAAAAAGGTACGGGTACGGGTTCAAAATGCAAAAACGGTTTCAAAGCAAACATCCAACCAATAAATTTTCCAATACATTTAACAGTAGATCCTGTTTTCTAGGAAGCCAGATACACCTGTACAGGCTCTGGAAATGGATCCGGCAGGCACCCAGTATTGGTATGTACCAAAATACGCATGAAACATTTTGGAGAGTACCTGGAGGCTGGGTGTGTCAAATGAGATATTTTTTAGAGTACCTGGATGTGTCAAATGAGATATTTTTGAGAGTACCTGGGTGTGTCGAATGACATATTTGGGTACCATTACACATACCTGTGACAACTTTGCCACATACACACAATACAAAAGGTAGGTTGCCAGGAAAAAGGTACAGGTACGGGTTCAAAATGCGAAAATGGCAATTTTCAAAAAACACTTGGGTACGAAACAGTACCAAAACAGCAAAGAAACATCTGTACAATACATTATTAAAAAATATAAATATATATAAAAAATGCATAATACTTATTTTTATCCATAAAAGATAAAACACTTAAAATACTGTGTTAATAAAGGTCCAAAACATTCAACATGCTTAAATTTTCATATGTACATGATTATAATCTAGATTCTAAAATATATCATCTAGATTTTCCTCAAGTACTGCTGAAACAGAAGTATCTAGTGTTTTTGTTTTTATTTTTGGTTTTGGAATTTAAAAAACAGCACTGCTGAAGCGTTACAGAAAAGTCACCAGTACAGCTCAAGAACTACTGAAATGGTACAGAAATGTCTTGTAAGTACGGCCTGGATACAGCACAGCTATATCCGGGACTATTTTGGAGTTTTGGAAACATTTTATGCACGTACCAAGACCAGTACCAGTAACCAATACGCACGCCAGTACACTGGTACGCCGCCATGTTTGGTGTTTCCAGGAATCCAACTAAAAAAGTTTTAAAAATATTTTTTTAATTGTTTTTGGCTAAAATAAAACCCTGACCCTAAAAGACAAGTACCAGTAACTGATATGCATGCCAGTACACTGGTACGCTGCCATGGTTGGTGTTCCCAGGTATCCGAGTAAAAAAGGTAAAAAATAAAAATTTTCTTTGTTTTTTTGTTAAAATAAAACCCTAATCCCAAACAACACATTTACCTCACATTACATACTTATCTCTCATTGCACATTTGCTCTCTCACCTTCATATTTTCAATTGCTTAGGGCTGATCCTATGCCACTACAAGTGCCAAATTAAGAAGGTTATGATTATGATTCATGAATACACTTGAGAACTATGATTATGAATATACTCTAAGTAGCCAGTTCGGCTGCAATTCGGGTATGGGTATGAAGCTAGGTAGCCGGTTCGGCCCCTAAGGGCGGCAGGTTCGGGTCCGGTTCGGCGCGGGTACGGGGTCCGGGTCCGGTTCGGCGTGGGTTCGGCCAGGGTTCTCCCTGCAGGCCCCGGGTACGGCCGGTACGCCTCGTGGACGCACCCAGCCGTGCCGGCCCTGCAGGGAGAACCCTGGCCGAACCCGCACCGAACTGGACCCTTTTTTGACGCGTTTTTTAATTTTTTTGTTTTTGGTCAAACAAAGGTCAAACGCATTTTTAAATTCAGAAGGTTCGGGTCCGGTTCGGCGCGGGTACGGGCAGTGTTCTCCCTGCAGGCCTGCGATTTAGTTTTTTTCCTTTTTTGGCAATTTTTTCCGTTTTTGGATTTTCGGTGAAAAAAACGCAAGAATGGAAAAAAATTTGCCATTTTTGGAAAGGGTCCGGGAAGATGTAGCAGCAAAAACTTGGATGAGCCATAACTTTCATTCTGTGGCTCCGTTTCAGGTGTCGTTTTCTCTAAAAGTGTATATTTTCTCGAGCTCTACGCATTGATGGCAATATTTTTCTTATTTTCATAAAATCCATTTTTGCACCTTTTTGGACCAAGCAACTTCTTGCAATCTTCTGAAAGAATCTTCTGAATTTAATTTTATTTGTTTTGTATATATTGTACATTATTATAAATTTATAGTTAATAGTATAACTTGTCTTTTATCTTGTTTTTCATATACATAATATGTGGTTTATAATTAAATTCCTATTTAGAAGGTTGAGATTTATATATTTTTTAATTTTTATATAGTTTTTGTACTGCCGTACCCAAGTGCCGTACCCGGGCCTCCAAAAAAATTGCCGTACCGACATACCGGATCCTCACTCCAGTACCCGTACCCGAACCGTACCCACGTACCGGCTACCTAGGTATGAAGTAGCCAAAACAAAGGTACAGCGATTTTTTTTTGCCGTGGGTACATTCATAAAAAAAATATTTAAAATATATAGAAATTATAGCCTAATATATCAAAAATTAACGTTGTTGTATGCATGTAAAAAACAAAATAACCACAAAAATGAAAATACTATCTGAATGCCAAATATCATAATAATCAGATATCTCAATTGTCATGTGCTGATCATAATTAATTACATCAAAATTAATACTCATAGGCATTTTGCTCTTCATAGAGCATCGATATCAACATCATGGTGCAACAGAACCACAAGGACTATCATTCCTGCTAGCTACGGCACTCCCGCCAACTATGCCATGCCTACCAAGAGAATCAATGTCAAACAATGGTGTGAAAGGGAAGAATTCTGGTCAACATCATCGAGATAATTTTTGCATTTGTGTTTTGCTTGTCTTTTGTGGTCTTTTATCTTTGTTTTTTGTGTTTGAGTTACTTTTTAGGGTAAGAATTAGTTTTTAATTATTTTTTGTGCTATTATTTAGACTTTTGATTGAAAAAGAAAAAAGAAAAAAAACATTTTGACTGTGGGTACTGCAAATGTACCCTGTCGTACCCGTACATCCAAGACGTACCCTAGACATACCCAAGAAGTACCGTCGCCGTACCACATCCCGGTACCTACCCAGGTTGGGTTCAAGGCTGGGGGCAAACCAGCTTCTTAGAATGTCTTGAATTATTTGTATACATTAAAACATTTGCACAATGTTTGAGTTTGATAATGAATATCATGACATTTGGCATTGAATTATCAGTATGTTTTGTGGATATTTAGCTTATTTTGTTTACTTTATGCATACTATATGGTTAATTTTGTTTTGTATAGCTATATTTTTAATATTTTATATATTTTTGTAGAGCAATACCCAAAGCCATACCCAAGCCCCAAAAATCACCATGCCAGGTCCCCATAGCTGTACCCACTAGCCCGTGTTTTGTCAAATGGGATATTCAAGTGGTAAAGTATTGAAACTTTGAAAACAGAGCCATAGGATCGAATCTACAGGAGACTGAATAGTGTTGAAATTAGGTTATTAAATAACTGGCACGTAGGTGGTAAACCATCAGGGCTTTCGAAACAAAGAATCAAGATCAAAATAAATTGGACTATAGTCATAATGAAGGGTTCAAAAATTTACAAATTGAGTAAAATTAAAATATCATACTTAACTCGCTATCTGTTAATCCACAATCCATTAAAAGTTAAAAATATATTTAAGGTAAATATCACATTCAGAAAACCAAGATCAAAATCCCTCCACATGATCAAATATTGAAAGCATTAAAATTAGGTAAATATTGCACCCACCTCACTAGCTATTAAAATTGAATAATATAACACATCCAAATGGCTGGTGTGCCACACCTAAAAAAGGTCCCACAGACCATGACAAGATGACAAGTAAGACTGAGGTTACTTCAAAAAAGGAATTTGCCACATCGAAACAAAAAAATTGCAAACCCTGAGTTTTTCGAATTAGCCTAAAATTAGCATATTTCTTATTTTGTATAGGAAAGATTCTCCTGTCGTCCTATTCTTGAGAAAATATCATCCCAAGAAATTTTGCAGTAACGGTACCAAGAATCTAACCCTCGCAGACTGAAATAAAATCCCCTTAATCCTAACACTGAGCCAAAAACTTCAAAATTAGTCTAAAATTGGCAACTTCTAATTATTTTGAACCGGAAAAGATCTCCTGCCATTCTACACTTAAACAATATCATCACGAAATATTTTCCGGGATCGGCAATAAAATACACCCCTGGCAGACTGATGTAAACCCCCTTAATCCAACCACTAGACAAACGCCCTGTACTTATTATTCCTGTCTGATGACATGATTTTCTTAATTTTCCCTCATGTCTATGCCACTCAAACCATCAAACTGTAAAATATTACTAACCAAAATACCCAACCCGTCAAAAACACATCAAACGACAGACCCCTTTAACAAAACTGCCACTGCCTCCTCTCGAAACAGACTTCGAGATCTGATGCACAGTCGTTATACAACGGCAAACTGACTTAAATATCCCGTCAGTTAATTGATCTGTCGGTTCTGTTGTTAAAATTTGTAAGAAAAATTAACCAGGTTCCAAATCGGAACCCGAGCTATATATATCAAAAACAGTTAAAATCTAACCATTGCAAAAGAAGAAAACAAATCTCACTTACCCTGCAATTGTCGGAAGCGGAAATCCTTGGCGACGCAAATAATCCGTTAAATGAAGGAGAAAAAAATCTGTAGAAGACGGGGATGAGAAGGTGCAAAATATTGATAGGACTGAAGCGCTCTTAAGAAAAATGAAAACTGTAAAAAATCTGTCAAAGGACGCTGTTTTATTTTCTCTGTTCCCCCTCCCCGACAAAAGGAAGACAAATAATGCTCTTGCATTCACAGCTTTCCTTTATTTATAGTGGTGCATTTTAAAATAAACCCAACATAAATTTATTTTTTCATAAGTTTATAGGGGCACTTTGAGGGGTCCTTGCATCGGTTGGAGGGGTTCATGATGACTTCTAAAGACCATGTCAAGAGAAAATGTAAGTTCGTAAAACACATGGAGAAGTGAAAAAGACTTCAATTTAATTAACCTGACCCCGTGTAGTTTGAATTGTACAAATTCGTCATTTTAATACTACCCTTTGTCTAGAGAAAATAAAAGTTGTTTCTAGAATCTATAATCAATCTACCACCTCATTAATAGAGTTTATTTTTACGTTCACCATTTCAATATCAACTGGAAATAAGTCATTTTAGCAAGGTGAATCAATGATATTAAAAGGTTCCTTTCAACGAGAGACGAGATTACTTTCGTCTACATGATAAAATCATGGAGATCAATGGAATTTCACCACTCATTTTAGATACTCGTTGCGATGATTATACTTGAAAATGACTGTAAAATTAAGAGAAAATGTAGTTTAAGCATGGACATTTAAAAAAGATTTTTCAACAATAGTGAACTACAATTTGTAATATTGAAAGATATGAAATTTATCAACTTTCTTATAAACTAAAATACCTAAAATTTAACCTCATACATAATAAATGATAAAGATGAATTTAGAAATACTTTCCATGAAAAAGACTCTTTTGGACTTTTTTTGTTGGAACCACTTGAAAACATTTGTATCAATAATATGTTCATAAACAACTTCTTTATAAACTTCTTTAATTTTACATTTCTCATTTTCCTCTTTTATAATTATAAGTACCAATAGCAAATAATAGAATTGAGAATGTCTACTTAGATTTCGAGAGTATCTAAGACATATCCTTTTCGTATCCATACCGAGACCCATATTAGATGAACAGGATACAAATATGATAGCTTTTGAAGTGCATGAAGCAAAACTGGCATCACCAACAAGACAGATAAAGCTCCTACATTAGCAAGAGGCATCCAAAAGACTTGAGGTGTTGACTCTTAAGTATTTGCACCCAAATCGCGATGCAAAAACATAGGGATCGGCCCATAAATTTGGATATGTTGAGAGCATGGATCAAATTTGAAGTCATCAATGCCCTTCAAACGTCTTTCAACTTGTCATAGAAGGGTGATTAAAAATTTACACTTCAAAAAAATTGAAATTTAAAATTACACTTCAATACTAAAAGGCATTAAAATATTATAAATTTTCATTAGAAGGGCTAACTAAAAAAATAACTTGTCATGTAAATTGTATGCTAAGTTAATTTTAATAATTGTTAAATTGATTTTAATAAATAAAATATTAAATAATAATTAGAGCAACAAACTTCATGCTTGCTAGCTTTCTATTTTCTATATTAAAAAATCTTCACTCACTTCAAACAAATCATTTACAAAATCACTAAGAAAAAGGATAAATCTTTAGAAAATAAGCAATTACCTTGAATTAAATAAATTTCAAAATTATTATTAAATGTTATATATTTAACAATTCGATAGTTTTTATATTTATTTTATTTAAATTAAGAAGATATATATTAGAATGAAATTAGCTTTTTATTTTTCTATTGAAGGTAATGTGTTGTTTAATCTTTCATTTACGAACAATAAAGCTTAACCTAACCTAAGGTAAAATATGGGGGCCCCTTCAAATTTGATCACGGGTTGAGAGCATTATAAACATTTGCTCATTAATATGTTTAACCTGGGTGTGTTGTAGACTCTCATGTGACCTACAACAAATATCTAACCACATCAAGAAAAAAATTAAAAATCAAACTAATTCAAGGCATTCGACAAACACTTCGCGTAAATATTTTTCATGCCATATTTTGCATAGGGTACCTACTCCCAACAAACCCATAACCCTCATTTGCAGGCATACATGTATACGTCTATTTACTTTGTTGGTGTGACAGTACAAATCCATTGAAAAAGTGAAAGAAAATATTGGGTTCTATAACTCAACATCAACCCATGAGGACAAGTGGAAAAGGTCAGGATTTCAATTACATTTGGCACAACTACGCAAGGAGATTTCAACAAACCCATTTTTAAACAAATCTCATGAACATTGCAGAAGGAAATGATTTAAAGATCTAAAAATCAAATTTCTAGCAATCAATAGCAAATGAAAGGGAACCAAGATAACTACAATCTTCAACCACGGGTTTTCTTATCCGAGCACAACCTCCACATAAATAAAAATTAGAATTCTTGAAGTCCCATGGTTGCAGGATTTTTCTTCTAATTTAATAATTGACATGAGTGGTGGTGAATGTTTGCAAGTACATAAAATAGAGGTGATGGCTTCTACAAATGGATGTTCCTCCTCACTAAGGAAAGGAAAGTCTGTAGATGATTATGTGGGTCGTCTAGTAGAAGTTGAAGCAACAAAAGCAATAGATTTAGTAGGAAATGCAACAGAAATCCCCAGTGATTTAACTTGACCTCAAAAAAGTTGGAATAAGAAGTGGTTGAAGTTCAATTTTAACGTCCACGCAGATAGGACCACAGAAACATTTTTAACATGATGCTCATAGAAACTCCATCTCCTCTTTCTACTTTTAATTTTGATATTTTCTAGGATTGTATGCTTGTTTTCAGGGAATGAAAAAGAAATATATTTTTTGTTGTCTCAACACTTTCTTCTCTTGTTTGATCAATTTCTCATACCTATAAAGCAATATGTTTCTTTTTCAAACGATTCACATGCTTTTCTAACCAAATAAATTTCAAGTTCTTGTTAATAAAGGGTGAAAATTTAGACCATATGTATGGAAATGTTTATCGAATTTCTCATCTAAAATCCCCTCTTTCCCAATGTTGGTGGTCTTTGCAAATTAGTTTTGCGGTAAATTTGAATGATAGAAGAAAGATTACACGTCTTAGTATATATCAAGGAGGTTACGTATCTGACCACAGGACCCTCAAAAGCATTGACACTTTTTAATAACAATATCCAACAATTTTTTTAAACAATGTTTCTTAAAGTTTGGTCATGTAGTGTGTTCATGACCAATTAAACAAAAATTACTTATATTAGTTTCTAATCACAACTCCATGCTAATTGATTCATCTTGAAAAAATTAGTCATCCCTAAATTTCACAAATGGTACAATCAAACTAAATAAATTTAGATCGTGTCTAAATCCTTTCTCATTATTGAGGTTCAGTTTTCATACTTCAATAAGATAGTAGGGATGAGAGGCTTGATATGCTCCTATAGAAAAGACTATATTAAGCTGTAAAGTCTTGATCAACACAATCCAAGCATAACAAACCCCTTATGTTTCAAACCATGGTTTATAATATAGTTTTTATATCAAATATTAAATTCTTGTTAAATTATTAGAAGTAAAAGTGTCCTGGACATTAAAAAAAGGGTGTGCTTGACACATATCATGTTTGCATATAATGTGATTATAGATTACTTTAAAAAGTAGCCAATATTTAAATATTATCGTCAAAAGAGTATATTTTATTTTTCCTCTCATATATACATCCCACAAAGATAACATTTTTCTATTCATTTTATATTTGTTTGAGTCTCCATTTCTACATGATATATCTAGTTTATTTTCTCCATAAGTGACAATATATCTTGAACTAATTTCCTTTTGTATCGATTTTTCTTGAGATACCTTGGCCTAATTTCATCTTCTCTGCAAGTTCTTCTTATAATTTTCATGGAGGAGTTGGACACTTATTTTTTATTGGTGTGCACTCAATCAATTCAATATCTTAACACACTTTGTTGTGATGTTGAAAAAATAATTAGACGAGAAAGAAGAATTTAAATGAGTGAAAAAATAGAATCGATACATGATATTGGAGGAACAAGGAGGGATTCTTGAAGTATCCCATACTAATATTGTTGATGATGATGATTGTGGTGGTGGTGTTGTTTGCTTGAACCAAGATATATTGTTATTTGTATGAACATCTGGTGTGATGATGATCTACTATCAGCCATGCAAAAAAAACACCTTCACTGCATCCTCTAGTATAAGTTCTCTACTATCATCGTGAGGCTTATCAAAACACCACCAATTCAATAAACAAGAACCACAACCTAGTTTTCAAGTGATTTCCTTTGAAAAACAAGAATAATCAATGAAACCCAAGTGCAAGAACAAGCCTACAGGCCTCTAAACTACACCACAACCCAATTTGATATTGTTCAAATTAATCACTCAAGAATCAAGATCAGTTAAATTATAAATGTAAGTCCACACAAAAACACCCCTTCTCGATACTTTGAAGTAAAGGAAACACCCCTCCTTATACTATTCATGCACCCTCACTACTTTCCCACTAAACAAGAGGAGACCTAATTATTCGTCCACTTCGTTGAGAGACATTGTCAATTAATTGCAAGAGATGATAATGTCATGTGTTTCTTAACAAATATTTCCCTTGTCATTTGATGGCATGAGGGAGTGTATTGAGTAGTTAGATTCAAAATAAAACCCAATCATCGTTATGCCCCCAAAGTCATGTTTACTCAAAGACCCAAACAGAAATTGTAAACATGCACATCAAATCTGAGAACAAAAAGAGAGAAATATATATAACCCCAAAAAGGGTGGGATGAATTTAATAAACTACAAAGTGGATTTCAGGTCTCTATAAAGAATAGAAACACAACATAATAAATTTATTTTGAAAAAACACAAACCACTTTGTACAAATGATCGATCTCCTCGCTACAAACTTATCATGCATATTACAGGGGTGCATATATACCTAGGAAAACAAAGTTATATGCAAAAGACCAATGGTGAACACAACGTCTCTTCCCAAACTCGCCTAATACGCAAGCACAAAAAAACATGCCCTAAATGCATACACAACGTCTCGAACACACCATCGGAAGGAAAATAGATAGTTCCAAAGAAAAAACAATAAACAACAAACAACAAACATTGTCTCTTCCACAAAATATAGTATATACTTACTTATTTCTCTGCCTCCACGCAAACACACAATGTGCAAAGAAGAAACTATATAGATGTCAAGATGATGGACATGCATGTCTATGTCGAACCCTGTTGCACACCTCGTGTCATGTCCTTCTCGGTCCACGAATAGTTCATTCATGTTCATCTCTCCCTTACAAATCAAGCAAAATATTTTGGCGTAAGAGGTGAAAAATGATGAGGGTTCAAATCGACTTTATAACCTTAAAAGGTACATGCTTACGCATCTCTATAATTCTCTGCTTAGATGGTTTTGCTCCAAATATAGCTTACATGAAGATGATGACAATTGAATGGTTTCACAGATCATTTCGAACCTAGTCGGACACTATTTAGGTATGGGCTATATTTGTGTAACATGTTGCTGCCCGATTGACAACCAACTTGCTTCATTTAAAATTTTCGGTGGCCCAATTTCCCAAAACATGTGTTAGGTGTTATGCCTACGACGTACATTTCACATTCATTCATGCAACAAGTCATGCATCATAAAAACAAAAAAAATAACAATTTTTCATGGACGGTCTAGATGAACTAATGGTCATCCCCTACCTTAAATGAATCCTAAGTCGTTGATGGGGTAAGCTAGGTGAACGAGCTTAGCAAAGAGAATTCCTTTGGCATAAAAAAGAGAGTTACATAATAAGGAGTTATTGGATAATACACGGTCCCACAAAACGCCATGAGGGCACCAGATCAGTAAAAAATGCCACAAAGGCTTACATTAAAACATCGCGATGACAACCGAGAGAATAGAAAACAAGTACCAATATCAAGCACACACCACCGATGCACGGAGGAGGGGAGGATCATCCTGAGGAGGGATGAAGGATCCATTATTAGGCTCTACGAATGGAGGATCCACCTGTCAATCGTCGTGATCGGGATACTTTATTTGAAAAGGCACCATAATTCCCCACCCTAGGGGTGGAGATCCAACAAGAGTCTACATGGAAAGTGGCGAAGATCCCCATTGCGAAGTGTTGGTGACCCCTTTCCCCGCGGGGTGGGCTCCAACCCGACCCAAAAGAGAGACGAGGAGAAGGGCGGTCAGCGGAGGAAGCGGAGCGGTGGGCTGGTGCAAGCGACTCCTACGACGTGGAACCGTAGAAGATGGCCATCGGGGAGGCGAAGGCCGAGGTGGCGGAAACTTAGGATCCAACGGAACCCGACTCATAGTGTATGACGCACTCCCCTAGTGATCAAGAAGCTCTGCATATGAGAAAACTCCAAGGCAACCTTGGTGGCTTGAGCTTGAATTTGTATGCGAACAATAGATAAAATAACCACCTTATCATTAGTGGAAAAGCATATAACAAAATGATCTTGCTTGAAAATTAAAGCATTGCGAGCTTTCTAGATATGAAAAAGAATACATGCATGAAACAAATGCCACAGATTAGCAATATAACTAGGCCAAGGGCTAAAGTCACCAAATAAAGCCAGACGCCATGGGAAGAATTCAAGGTGATACGGTTGGAACAAAGAATGAATCCACCTCCAGATTGATTGAGCACGGGGACAAGACTAGAAGAGGTGTATGAATGACTTGGGACTGGAATAGAAAGGACAATTCGGAATAGGAATACCAATATGACTAAGCCTTTCACCTATAGGAAAACCTTGGTAGACAAGACACCATAGAAAATGGTTAACTTTGGGCTCAAGAAGAGGGTGATTAACTAAAATATGAAAATTAAGATTTTATATTCTAAGTTAATCTAAATAGGTACAAAAATGAAATCAATGATATGAATTGAAATATTGATGCTAAATATTTTTATTTGATATTAAAATGAAATGAAATAATTAAAATAGGAGTGATAGGGTACTAACCTAAAAATTACTTACCTCGTTGTGTGCTGGACTTGAACAAGATGATGTGCGAGACAAGGTAGAATGTGAAGGTGCTACCCAGGAAATTACAGCAACTGAAGATCCGACTGGACTAGGGCGCCTGGGAGAGGACTGGGGCACATGTGAGCACCTTGGTTTGTGGTCTAAGTGCTCTGGTCTCCAGAAAAGATCAGGATCTTAATATGACAGTGTCGTTAGTTCTTCGCAATATCTTAGTCTTTATCACGGTGAATTTTCTTATGTCATTGTAAATTGGTGATGAAGATATACCTAGAAACCCCATATAAAGCATCAAATCCCTAAAAAAATAAAGATGCAAATGAAGGGGTCGGATTGACCTTAGCTACCACAATGGTGGACTTATGACTAAGCGCTACACTACATTCCAAACCCAATGTAGTTATGTGTGCTTGTGTGTGCAATTATGTGCCTAGGGTGCCCTAGCGTCAATGACGTAGAAGTAGGGGGCAATAACTAGATGTAAGATGCAAATGGTGGATGGAATAGAATGAATACAACCCTTTCCCCTATGTTTGTGTGATGCAGATGTAAATGATGCCCAAATGCAGTCATTTTCCTTAGTAGATAGCTATCTCTTGATAATATATAGTTCGCCCATAAAATAGTGAGTATGTTATGTTTATATAGGGATATCTTGCTCAAATTTTGACACTAATGACCCAACATGCGACTAGTACCTAAGGGAATGAGAGGGAAAATGATAAAGACCAACCTCGAATAAGTAAATTAGACCCAAGTGTTACGGGGACCGGGGCACCCATGGGTGCCCTAATACTACCCTAGGTGCCCTAGTTAAGGACTAGAGATGACAAATGACTAAGTGACGACACCTAATACTCCCTAAGAGACGACCAAAACTGTGTAAATAACCAACAACTATACTGAAAGACAAATGATGATGAGGACCGACTAAGCGGCGACAAAAGACTAGGGGATAGGTCATTAGTGAATACTTTTCTTACGTGAGATCCATATATAAAAACAACATACTTGGCGATATAAATGTAATATTAAGTACGTGATTTTGTTACTACATTTTCCCCCACTTTATGTTGGTGAGCGAAAGTTCGGTAACATAAAGTAGATAGAGATGTGTTCTGAGAGAAGTCGGAGAAGCCCATGCTTTATAGTAAAACATGTATATGTGTCTAGTAGAAGCATTCAAAAAAACCATAAAGTGTGTTGAACCATGGATCAATGGGTTGATCCATGCAATGTAATGAAAAAGTACTAGTATGATGAAGTGCACTAAATGAGAGTGATGATTGCAATGTATGATGATTTCAAATGCGTATAATGATGATAAGATGGGGAAGGGAGTGATTAGTTCCTAACCCAAACACGTGTATATGAATAAACAACCAGAGGATTTGGGTGTCCAGTTGCCAGAGGAAGAGTGTAGGGAGAAAAGTGTGTTATTCTCCAATCTCTAACTACATCCTCAATATCTAGCCACTGCAGACAGACTCAGATCAAAGATTTGGCGGTTTTTGGATCCAATTTTTTATCAAATAGTTGACCCATATAGGAGTGATATAGGAAAGACACTCTTGCCCCCACTCCACAAGTATTGTCGCAATATGATGGCTTCCAAGTTAGGTCATCTAGAAGCAAGCACGAGATGTATGATGGCTTCAAGTTAGGTCATCTAGAAATAAACATGAAATGTAGAATAACTTCCCAAGCTACGTCATCTAGGAAAGTAATGAATGTTGGGAGGCCAATTGTGTTAAAGTTTTAGTGATGATATGATTTTGATTGTTAGATATTTGAACGCATCAATTGATTGATTGATTATTTTGATTACTACTCGTGGAGAGGTTTTACGCTAGTTGCCCCTAGATTAGGTCATTGGGGGGGATTGATAGAAATCGGTGGATGATCACATGGAAAGATTTTTAGTCACTTATTTCCCCCAAGTTAGGTCATTAGGGGGAAATTGATGTGATGCCGCATAGAAAAAATTGTATATTTGTTGCCCCTGGATTAGGTCATTAGGGGGAATTAATGGTGAAATATCACGTAGTGAGTTAGCAAATGTTTTGGAATTGTCGCATCGGTAGTGTTTTAAATGCATGGAGATATAAAGGGAATTATAGGATGACCCCAATGATATGCTCCCCTTTCGGTGAAAGGGAAGTGATGAGAAGAACGAACACTAAGCCAGAAAGTAAGCACAAAATAGATAGAAAGTGATAGAAATCATGAAAAATGTGTAGTAATTAGATGGATGGCGGCGTCAATAAGAGGTAATGCACATGTAATGTGTATGTTACGGTGGTAGGTGAATTCTAAAAAGAATGCCATAAATGAGGTATAAATCGGAGTAGAAACACTCAAGGTATGAAAAAAATGGTGTGGTGTGTATTAGTTGGGTGAATAAGTACGAAATAATGACTATAGTAAAATAGGTGAAAAATTAAGTATAAGTAGTGGAGTGAAAAAGTGTTTAGTCACTTCATTTGTTGTTTGCATGATTGTGAGATTGAACACAAAGTGAGTGAAAATGCCGCAAGTGAGAACAATGTGCCCTAGTTGGTTCGAGAGGGTGGTGAGTGTCGTAGCGTCGCACCGATTCGTAAGTGCATTATTTTTTGAAAAATTTAGGTTGTATTATTAAATGCATGTACTATTTTTTGCAAATTTAAGATTTTTAAGTTTCTCGAGTGTTTGAGACCTAGATAAAAGCGTTGAGGGCGCTAGTGACCCCTTGGATAGTAGCACCCAGAACTGGGTGCTAGTGTCTTGCTCCTGGGCGCCCCAGTCTTGCATATGAGCGCCCTAGTCCAGAATGTGTGCATTTGGCTTAGAATGGTGAAAATCATATTTGTATTGTATAATAATGTGATAAATGAGTGTGTTTAGATTTTTATAGTGTTATAATGCTATGTTTTGTTGTCATTTTGGGGTGTGCAGAGGTATATTCACTCGAGGAGTACCGCACATGGTGGGTGACACATCGATGGGTATTGTTGTTCCGTTATTTGCAGGTCCAACGAGGTTACCGCATGTAGTAGGAGGAAGAGAGGGGGAACACATGCCCTTGACGATGTGGCAACAACTATAACAGAGAGCGTAAGTATCTACATATGTCTATTTTGTGTGTTTTGTTATTGGTTGATGATTTAGTAATGGTTATCTAATGCATTGTGTTGTTTGTTTTATAGGTAATGTGTATTGGTCCTTGATAGTAGACACATCCATCCGCACCTTGACGTGGAATGTGTCAACTGATATACTTGGTGGAGGTATACTTGAGTGAGTGGATGAGATTGCGAGTGAGCATGCCCATTTATTTGAGCCAGTGGTCGTAGTAGCAACCACATGTATTGTATTGCTATCTGAGAGGGATGAGGCACACGAGGAGACTCAATGAGCTAGAGAGGCATTGGGTGGTGGTCCCCTAGCACAAGATGTATTTGTTCGATACGTGGATTTATAGCATCAATTCTTAGAGCATTCTACGGAGAACACCTTATTGCATAGGCAAGTGAAGAGGTATCGAGGCCATGAACAATGATCTTGAGTTAGTTATGGGGCATCTAGTTTCTTGGTGTGTCATCGTGTACTTAAGATCGATAGTGATGATGGGGTGTGATGAGTATGATTGTATATGATGTAGGGGACTTGCCCCTAATGATGATTGTATTCGCTATGTATAGACAAATGTGACTTATATATGATGAGCTTATTTTGTGTTGTATTAATGTTGTATGATTTTGTAATTATTGTTGGAATGTATGCGGTTTTTTTTGTTAATGTTGATTGATGTAATATCTATGCAATCGTAGAAAATACTATGTGTAATAGATAATGAATGTGAATAATGATCTAAGTGAAGTGTTTATTAAATGGAATTTGTAACATGTAGTTATCATGATGATGAATGTAAAAAGAGATGATGTATGAAGGTCGAACTAACGTCTTTGTAATGAATGTGTGTCGTAATAATGTAATGTAATCGTAATATGTTATTGTAGTAAATGGGGGATTAACAATACCCCTAGTGTATGGATGATTAGGTTCATTTAATTAAGATCCCTCAATAGTCAAGAATGAACCACAAAAAGCAAGAGTGCATCATGGGAAATGATTGGATGCGCTAGATGAGCTTAAGCGCGTGATGAAAAGTTCTTAAAGTAAACCCTCAACAATCATGTAAGAATCATAAGAACACAAGTACGTCATAGGGGGTAAGTGATAGTAATCACCTATCAAAGACCAAGGTGGCGTGAAGCGATGGAAGTATGTGGGATGGAAGTAGTATGAGTGTATGGAAGGCGAATATCATTTGAAGCTGCGGTGGGATGCGTGAGAGTGGAGTGTTGTGGAAACTAATGTGATGGAGCAACATGATGTGGTGGATGGCGTGAATGCGATGAATGGGATGGATGAATTGGATGTAATGGATGTGATGATGCAATGGTTTATAGGACGTAGAGAGAGCACGATGAGTAACAAACATTGGTGAATGCACCATGGCCTAAGCACTAGATGTAGGAGATGACTCAATTGTAGTAGAAACCCTATGACGAGGTAGAGGAGAGATGGATCGCTCACGTGAGTGAGACAAAGAGATAATGTCCTTATCCTCTAGTTTTGTAATCTATCATGAAGGGAAAGACAATCATTGTCCCTATGGCCATTTATGTGATGATAATTACAATAAGGTTGGTCATGTTGACGTTATAATCGGTGTTGCGGATGATGTTGGTTGGAGGGTAGGTGAATTAATTGCTCAGTAAGTAAAACACGCAACACATCATGTGGTCGAGCGTGATGAGAGAAATGTAAAGGCTCCCGCGACCTAGGTGGAGTGGTGGGAGAAGTAGCTTTGTTGTAGAGCCAGGAGAAGGAGTATGTTTTTTTGGTGGAGTGGGTTGAGCTTGTTTTCTTTGCTTATGAGGTAAAGGTGGAGACTATGTAGGATGCTCAACCAAAGGAAATGGTGGATAACTAGATGAGGCAATAGCCAGTAGAGGTGTGTGAAGGATCTATGATGTGTGTTGAGAGAAGATCTTGTTTCTAGGTCGATAACTTTGTAGCATAGAAGAATGAATGACTCACATGTATCATATTGTAATATTTTCTTGAGTGGAGGAATTAGACCACGACTAGAAGATGAATTACTTCTCAAGATCTATAGGTTGGAATACTAACTGATGCATACAAGCATTGAATCATAAAATATAATCCTTGATAGGTTCATAGGAGCCTAATGTAGAGTAGGTAAGCGGTCATAAGTAACTTTAGGGCCATTTTTGATTATAAACCGACGGAGGAAAGCATCCTCCATGTCATAGAAAGTACTAATGGACCCAAAGGGAAGATGAGTGTACCATTGTAACGCCTCATCAATAAGACGTAGTGAAAGGCCTTAAGTAATAATCGATCATTATAATAAGAGGCCATAACCATATGGTAATGTAGAAGATGAGCATGAGGGTCAACAAGTACCATCAAAACATGTGAAAGTAGGCATGATGAAGTCTGAGGGAATGTAGAGTTATGAATCTTCTTAGGGATAGGGTTACCATGTAATGAATTGTTATCAATGGAAGCATAATAAGCCCTACTTTCTAAAGTGAGGGATTGAACTTGAGATTGTAATTGACCTATGACATACATGAGAGAGATGATATCCTATGAAGGAATGGTGGAAGATGGCAATAATGTATTAAGTAGTTGTAATTTGCCATTGTGAGTGATCATTGGAATATCAAGAGGTGATAAGGGAGCTTTTGATGCTAAGGGCACACTAGGAGTAGGTGCCGAAGAAGCTATAGTAAGTGATATAGATGGGATATCCATAACAATGGTAGGAATAACATCAAAAACATCCTTAATAGATGAGGAGACTGATGGAGACACCTTGATAGGAGAAGATGGAGTAGGAGACGTAGATGATGTAACAAGAGGAGATGAAATAGTAGAAGAAGAAGTGATAGATGGTGGTGACTCATGGATAGTGCTAGATGCAATATTAGGAGAAGGTAATAATGGAGTAGGTGAGTCACACTTAATAGTATGGAAAGAAGGAGAACCATGACTATCAACCGCCTCATCATCATCAAATAGAGACTCATATATGAGAATTTTGCTAAGAATGCTATCAATAGGATCATCAACATAATGTGAAGGAGCATGCAAACTAGTATGAGATGTATCATGAGAAGCAATGTTGGAAGGGGTAGAATCATGAGAAGGAACTATATCAGTGGCTGGAGTAGAAGAGGAATCAATATGCACATGTGAGTGATTGTCAATACCAAACAAGTAATCAATAAGAGAATCATCTAAAGTTTCCTTTGAAAGGTCAGAAGGAGGATCACAAGTAGCTATATAGCATGGTGTACAATGAGTAAAGGCTATTGGATCCTCAACAATGCTAATTCCTATAGGAGAATCTTAAAAATGAGTAGGCACATATTGTTGGCCATCTAGAAGTTGTTGTTTGATATGATCAGGTGTAGTAATAGGAGTACTATATAGAGCCTTTAGCTCAACGATGATAACCTCATCATAGATAGTGTTAACGCTAAAGTGAGACATGATGGGTGAAGAAGATGAACTATCCTTAGCCATTAGGTTTGATTGGATCCTAGGCAATATATTCAAAAATACGGGTTCACCAAAATGATTAACTAAAATATGAAAATTAAGATTTTATATTCTAAGTTAATCTAAGTAGGTATAGAAATGAAGTGAATGATATGAATTGAAATACTAACTCTAAATATTTTTATTTAATATTAAAATGAAATGAGATAATTAAAATAGGGGTGATAGGGTACTAAACTGAAAATTAATTACCTCGTTGTGTGCTAGACTTGAAGGATGATGTGTGGACATGGCAGAATGTGAAGGTACTACCCACGAAATTGCAACAACTAAAGATCCGACTAGATTGGAGCACACAGGGGAGAGGACTGGGGTGCCTATGGGTGCCCTGGTTTATGATATAGGTTCTCTGGTCTATAGAAAATCTTAGGATTTGACTCTAACAATGTCATTAGATCTTCACAATATCTTAGTATTTGTCATGTAGTTGTTGCAGTGGTATCACTTATGTCATTATAAATTGGTGATGAAGATCCACCTGTAAAACCCCATACAAAGCATCAAATCCTTACAAAAAGAAATATGCAAATGAAGATGTCAAATTGACCTTAGCTACCATAATGGTGGACTTACGACTAAGTGCTACACTACATTCTAGACCTAATGTAGTTCTATGTGCTTATGTGTGCAATTGTGTGCCTAGGGTGCCCTAATGTCGATGACGTAGAAGTAGGGGAAATAACTAGATGTAAGATGCAAATGGTGGATGGAATAGAATGAATATAACCCTTTCCCCTATGCTTGTGTGATGCAGATGTAAATGATGCCCAAATGCAGTCCTTTGCCTTAGTAGATAGCTAGCTCTTGATAGTAGATAGTCCGCCCATAAAATAACGAGTATGCTATGTTTATATAAGGATCTCTTGGTCAAATTTTTACACTAATGACCCAAAATGTTGACTAGTACTTAGGGGAATGAGAGGGAAAATAATAAAGACCGACCTCGATTAATTAAATTAGACCCAAGTGATACGGGGACTAGGGCCTATAAAATTAAGGACCGGGGCACCCATGGGCGCCCTAGTCAAGGACTAAAAATGACTAATGACTAAATAATGACACTTGATACTCCCCGAGAGATGACCGAACCGTGTAAATAATTGATGAATATGCAATACAAATGATGATGATGGTGACTAACCGATGAGGGGACTACGGGATAGGTCATTATTGAATACTTTTCTTACGCAAGATCCATATATTAAAACAACATAATTGTCGGTATAAATGTAATAGTAAGTGCATGATTTTGTGACTTGAGAGGGTTCCAAGTATGGGAAAGCCAATGAAGCCAAGTGGTCTACAGAGCGCAACCCCCATCGATCATTTAACTTATCAATGGCCGGTGAGAGAGGACATAATAACTAATAAATGGTTCGAGTGTTGTATCGAGGAAAACAATTTCACAATTCCACCACCAATCACACCACCACGTAGTCGGAGGTTGGAGCCCCAATTTATGAAGCATAACATCCGAAATGAGCTCTTGAATTTTGTAGATTGATTGGAAGTCTCGAGTTGTTCAAGTTGAATTTAACTTTGAGCTTGGGCCAAGGAATCCAATCTCTGCGATGCACAAGATCATGAATGGTATGAATGCCCTTGTGGTAAAGTTGAATGGCTTTGATGCCCAAGGTTTCTACAAGCGGAAGAGTGCCTTCAAGTGATAATAGGAGACCACCAGATGTTCTGCGAATTAAAAGAAAGGCCAATGCAAAATCCATCACCAATCCACCTCATTAAAGGCTTCACCTGCTCAAAGGCTTTCCAAATACTCTTGGCAACAAAGGTACTCGTGATTTTGACAAGAGTAGAAGTGATAATAAGAGAATGCAATCCAATTCTACTTTAGCACTTCTTACTGTAAGGGGCTTCAAAATCAATACAATGCCGCAAAAGAAATTTCAGTGTCTGTTTACTCAAAAGACACCAGATAACCCATTTGGCACATAAAGTCACACTTTTTCGATTAATATCAATGACTCCCATACCTCCTTGATCACAAGGAAGAAAACAAAAATCCCAAACAACTCTATGAAAGCCAGTTAAACCGAACTTTTACACGAGAAAAAGCCCAGAAGAAGCTTGGCAAACCGATTGAATGAAGTACGAGAAGGACACCGATAATCGATTAATAAACATGAGTAATGGAAAGGATTTTGGTGTAAACCTGGAATTTTTGAGCTAGAGATAATGATTTGGAAGACCATTTGGTAATTTTCTACTCCACTATGTTAAGAACATAATTCCACAATGTCACAGAGTCACTGTCAAAAGCAAAGGGAATGCCCATAAATCTAAATTGCTCTCCACGACCAATCCATTTCCAAGGGTAAGCCTTTAACTAGTCCGGAGGAGGTAAACAACTCTGCTAATAGCCCAAAGTTTTATCCATTTGAATATTGGACCTGAAGCTAAGCAAAAAGTGTCCAGACATTCAAATACCATAGAAACATTATGTTCTGACTTGGTAAGAGTAAGAAAGGAATCATTAGCAAAGTGCCCATTGATAAGTTGTCTCATGATCCAAAAGAACAATTCCCTAAATATGGCCCTGAGTAGCTTGATAGGAAATTAAATACCCAAGGGCATCAACAACTTTCACAAACAACACCGAGGCCAAGAGGGCACCCATGTCTGATAGAGTGGAAGAGGCCAATGACAATAGATTGGTGACCATTAATGGAAAGCTGAGCATAAGCATTAGAGAAAAGCATGCTAACAACCATCTTGAAGAATTCACCAAACCCCGAGCTTTAAGCATATCCAGAATGAAGGGCCATTCAATGCGATCATCTTGAAGTCTATTTTAAGGAAAAGTAGGCTTCTGTGATGAAACGTGAGCCCACTTCATGCCTTCCCAGATAGCAATAAGGTTATCCAGGATGTATCGGCCTTTGAAAAAACCATTTTGTTTAGGTTGAACAATCTTAGGTAGAATATCAACAATGCGGAGAGCCAACGCCTTAAGAAACATTCAACAGGTGATCAATGCTGCCAATTATTCATCTATTTAGGATTACCTGCTTTAGGAATGAACTTGATGTTGCCTTGATTGATGAAACTCCCAAGAGAGCGAGTTTGAAGAGCTTCATTATAGACCCAAAGCAGATCAGGTCCAACAAAGGACCAGGTTACTTTGTAAAACTCGCATGGGAAGCCATCCAAACTTGGAGACTTGTCATCTGCAAGACAGAGAAAAGTTGCATGAAGCTCCTCCAAAGTAAGAGGGGCATCACAGTGGACATGATCTTTGGGCATAAGTTGAGTAGGCACCACATCAATACATTTATGTAAAGCAACAACATGCTCAATTGAATCCTCCGAGCAAGAAACATCGGATGATAGTGCTGACAAAAGCATGAGTGATATCGGTAACTCTGTAAGCCATTTGTGAGAATCACAAATAACTTTGATCTATTTCTGAGCATGCTTGGTCTAGATGGATTCTAAAAAGCTTTTGGAGGATTTATCTCCCACCCTAAGCCAAAAAATTTGTGAATAGATCTGTGCACCGTGGGCTGAATGGGATTCGATGAGTTTAAGTCTATGTCGAATATCAGTGACCTGGGTTTGAAGGTGAGAGTTAAAAGGTTTGACCTCAAGAAGAAGAGTGACTCTTTGGAATTCTTTTTGTAAATTCGAGTCGACCCGTCTTCGAACCCGAGCAACTTGCTTGCCGAATTGATGAAGGAACTTGGTGGTGCAATGAATAGTCGCCTCCCACTAGGAAATCCAGCTAGCAACAAAAGGTGGATGTGGTGCCATATAACACATCTTAGCGATGAGCGGGATCACTCCAGGATGACTTAATAGAGAAACATTAAGAAAGAATTGAGTTGTGGGCACCTTGGGAGGGCCCCGCCAAACAACCTTAAATGTGATTGGATGGTGGTATGAAAAAATCACCTCTATCCAAATCTTGATAACAAAGGATCCTTGCATGTCAAAATCAAAATAGGGTTGTTGTGAAAGAAGAGCACGGTCGAGGCATTTTAATACCCGATCATATCCTTCTCGAAGATTGGTCCAAGTGAACCAAGCTTGGTCTTTAAATTCTTCCGCCATCTGAGAAACGGATCAAAAAGGCCCAACATCTTTTAAATTAATACCAGGTTACATGTTTTCCAAGGCACCAACGCATAAGAAGGGCTCCACATTTATCATCTGGGTGCTCCACCATATTAAATTCACCACACACCAACCAATAAGCAACGAGTAAGTTGTCACCTAACCATTTCCATAATAATGTTCTTTCGGGACCTTCATTAGGGGCATAAACATTAAGAATACCAAAATAAATATCATTAATACTCATAATCACCCACACAGCCCTATTACTGGGGTCTTGGCCCGAGGCAATAATTAATGCCAAAAATTTTGGTGTAATGGAAATGCTAGCACCACCTCTACCATCAATATGTTGAGTATGGAAATGCACAAAATTAGGGGCAATACATGTTAGAGTAGTCTAAAGCAAAAAACCAGAAATCTTGATTTCCTATAAACAAATCACATCTAAACTGCTAATTAACTGGCAAGCCAAACAAACAGAGAATTTTCATGAGGGCTCTTTCGTAACCCAACATTCCATGATATAATTTTTTTGAAAACTCAGACATATTAAATTACCCCTGCTCATCATGAATTCCATCCTCAGAGTTAAGAATGACAAAGTTGTTGGCAAGAAGAAGTTGGTTTGAATCAATATGCTCAACATGAATGAATAGGTGTTTTACCCCATTTACTCCCCATGCGCTGTGTGAAACCTCTCGAGGTGGACTACATGAATGTCGCAGAGGAAGAGAGGTTGAAGCAACATTCTTAGCGTTCTCTGTATTAGTCTGGACAACTTGGCTCTGCGAGGACTTGGAAGGAATGGAAACAAAGGACTAGGTTGCACCACTCTAGGCTCATCCCTAGATGATGGAGGGGAAGAAGATGGAGGTGAAACTTTGATAGAAGGTTTCACCCCCAAATTCTTCTTAGAATCGACCATGTTCGACCATCGTAGGAGGGTCAACCTTAGAATTCACAAGCTCGGGTTGTGCAAGGGTAGGCTTAGAACGGGCTAGAAGAGGATAGTCCCGAATGCAATGGTCTGGGGCCTAATAATGAAAACAAATGTTGGGGAGGTTAAAGTAAACCACCTTTTGAGAGATTCACAGGACCAGATTTAAATATTCAGATGGTCCCACAGATCTTTCACCAGGTCCACTTCGACACACATTCGCTTGTTAGGACGAATAAAGAAAAAACACATTTGTTCATGGAAAATCACCCTGCCAATGGGCTTGACAATTTATAGTAAAAAGGACCAGAGAGCTCAATCCAAATAGGGATTTTGAGGGAGACTTGGCTACTTGGATTGAAATCCGAAGTCCATGAGGATAGCACAAACAAGGTATTACCTAATTACCAGAGTTAGCATGATAAACACATACATAGATAGATCCGAGTTCCAAATAAAAATGCATTAACAAACCATAAATAGGTCTAGATCATAACCATATACAAGAATAACTTATACAAGAATCAAGATTAGGTTTACCATATAAGAACTAGTCACATATATGTCGATAACCAATATCCAACCACAAATATCCATTGTATTAATTAATATTAAACACAGAAGTTGAATACATACATAGTAATGTCACCATAAGTCATGCAAGCTCATAAACCAACAACATAACTCTAACAAAACATGGATATATCTAAACCATGCAAATCAATACATATATATATAGGTAGTGGGGACTTTCCTTCACTACTCATGCATCTTCAAAATAGGCTACATGTTAAGAATAACCATGCACCCTTACATGATAAATACAAAAGCATGCAAGCTCACTAATAATAGATTATCTAATAATATCAACTACAGATCTAATCCTATTAATAGCTCAAAACTATGCATGTCGCTTGCTCTTCCACTTGTCCAAAATATCCTTGCTTTCATCCTCAAGTCTTCATGTTGATGTGTGCCGCACTCAACATCTATCTTTAGCCTTACCATGAAAATGGCTAAGTCTCGAAGTCATACTTTCTTGGTGCCCCCTTTTCCATTATACTTCCACGTGCTCCTCCATGCCCTATGTCCACACACCCAATCCTTATGTGCCTTCAATACTTAGGTTGTAATTCATCAACCCAACATTACCCCACACTTTCTTCATTGTCGTCCCTTGAAAATGGGTAACCATGATTCATCTTTCCATGAATAAAGAATAAGGAATGAAAGAATAACTATACAAAAAGAATGAAAGAATACTTGGGCACTCTATCCCCTATGTAGGTAGAATTAACTCTAGATATTCACTCTTTATCTCTACTTCTAACTCATTCAATCATTGAGCACCTTATTAGTTTTTTCTGGGATGTCTGCAAGTACCCCATCCATCTCATCCAAAGTCATGTTCTCACCTTCATTCTATAATACTCTAAGGACATTTTTTAGACTTGAGACCATCCCATCCATTACATCCATTCTCTACGTTATGAGTTTTCCTATCTCTTTGATTTTCTCCTTATGAGGGTCTCATGGCTCTAAAGCATGCATCATCATGCTTCTCTGCTACCAAGGTCACCTCTCCTCACGCCCAAGTGTATCATTCTTTATTACACTAAGGACCTCATCCTCCTCTGCTAGAGTCCTTGTCTTTATTATATTCTTAGGATCTGCACACATGTTCAATGCCAAGTCTACCTTTTTCAATTCATCCTTCAATGTCTATAGTATAGACTCATACCCAGTTATCTTACATGCAATAGTGGCCTTTGCTTTCTCTCTCTTGTACTACAACATCCTTGGTTTGGCATCCAAATTGTCCCTCATCCAACACCATGTGGACCAATGTGCAGTAAGTAATGCATTATAGATGGAAATCTCTCTACCACCTTCTCTTCCATATGTGGCCTTGCCTTCAAAATTTCATCACCTATTTGTTCCACCATACTCAACACCACACACACCTTCACCTCAGTTGTCTCCTTTTCCTCTTTGTTAGGTGCTTAATCTCTATGTATCCTTATCTTTTCTATCTTCTAATAAATCATGAATGGTTTCCACTTTATCAATGTTTTATGCGTAAATTTTGTAGATACCTTTTTCAATGCATTACTCACTGCTCATCCAACATCTGAGTTCGGTTTAACTGTCACATGGTGTGAATGTGGCACTTTCTTCATTCTTCATGAGACACATGATTCTTCACACATGTCAAAATTAGGCTCATCCATATGAGTCTACATACTCCATGATAGTTTTTTGTGTGTGCGTGGTCACCATCTCTAAATCCATTAGTTCCCAACCATAAAGGTCCTTGGGTTCTAAGGTGCTTTGGAACCTAGCACATATGATTTTGGTTGGGTCATTGACATACCCAAATGTAGGAGTTTCATATACTCCTTCATCCTTCTCCTTTCCCGAGTGCTTACCTTTGGGAATGTGTATGCCCATATCAAGAACTGGTCCTTCACCTATTTGTGTAGTAGAGTGCGCCTAAAGGTTCCCTTATCTTTCTCTTCTTCTCTACATCAACAATGTTATCACCCACTTCTTATGTTCCCCTAATCCTCTTACATCATCTCTCAATTCTTCATCTTGAGGTTCCTTAACATCCTTAGTGTTAACCGGGGTCTTTGGCATGTTGTCCTCTGATTTCTCACCCTCATCATCCTGAGTAGGGATGTACCTACACTTTTCTTTCTTTTCATCTCCTTGATAGGAGAAGTCCTAGGTGACCTCCTTGGGGGTTGTGATGGCCCCACACCTTGAGTCCTTGTTCTCCTTAACACTCTCCTATATTGTTGGTCCCCAACGCCCTCTCTCTCCTAAACCTATCTCTACTTATGCCTATCTCCATTCCCACTTCCTCATCTTCCTTCTTACAATGGAGGGGTTTTTCACACACTCTTTTCTCCCCTATAGTGGGTTGTTTCCTACTGCCATGCTCCAAGCCACCACTATCTTCCCTTAGTTCCTCCTCTTCTTCTTCTTCTTCACCAGGGGAAAAGTTTCCTCTTCATCTGTAGTGTGCCCACAATATGTTTTCCCTTGGGAAACTAGGGAGCTTGAATTCATTCTCAACATATTTCCCATTCTCCAATTTGGGCTTAAGGTAGATATATACCTTAGCCACTCTAGCCTTCCCAATTTCTAGGCTCATAGAATTAATATGAATATCATCTGAAATCAACTTCTCAATATAAGTAGACTTACTTGGGTAGACATATGTCTTCTTGAGTGTATGGTAGTCACAATCACTTTGTCTACATTGAAGAGAAACCTTCACATTTGAAAACCTATGCACGATGCCTAAAAATAGTGTGTAGTGAAGGCATATGGGAGCTTGCACCAAGGGCTCCACTCTCCATCCTTCATTCTAAAGCACCCTATGTAAAAATGTTGGTAAATAGAAAATTGAGCCTGTTTGTCTAATACCAAAGGAAGATCCTTAGGTATTCTCCATTCTTCTTCAAATGCAACGTGTGTGCAGTGCTCATACCAGAGTTTTGTCCTTTTCTTGTAAGGTATGCTCATGGATCCATCACATGTATACTTTCACAAATATTTTTGAAGAGATTTCTTTTCCTCTAGGTATTGCAAATTTTATCTTTTGGCCCATCAGGACTCTCAATTTCTACAAATACAATAGACAGAAAGATCATGCCAAAACTTATCTTATCCCCTGGTGCACCTCTGTCAATAATAGTCTCAACAATGAAGTTGGCCAAATTGTAGATGACTCCTTCTATCATCTTCTTTGCAATGTGTAACCATGCTTTGTTCACCTGTGACCAATGCTCTTGATTGTTCAACTTGGTGAGGAGGTGCACTGCCACATGATAATAGGGTACTTCGCAACTTAGGATATCCATTTCATGCCCTCCCTTCACATGTAAGCCAACACTTTTTGGTTTCACCTCTATGCCCTCCTTATCAGTGAGATCACTGCTAACTTGGTGCCCAAACTCCTTAACCCTGTAGTCTCCCAATCAGGGGTGGTAAGCCTCATTTGCCACCCAAAAAGTAAAATAAGTCCTCATGGACTTGGCTCATCAACCATTGGTAAAGCTTCTCTGGTTTTCCAAAGTAGGGGAGTTCATAAAGCTGCAAAACTCCCATATTTGACAATAGTTTTTCTCCTGCATCATCATATATGACCATATCATTCTTTTTACATAGTTGTTTTTACCACCAACAACTTATCCAATTCATCTTTATTATCCTTGGTTTTATGGTTGTAGTCACTTACTTTTTGTAACGTTGAACGTGTGACTCCCAATCATGACCCATGAATACCCCTTCTGGATACTGCATCTCTGAAAATTGACTTTCGGGGGTGTCTTCAACTTTTGTTTCTACTTCCTTCTACTTTCTGCCCCTTGTAGTCACTCCAGGTGCTCACTTAGGTGCCATAATGACTATAAAAGTGTGTTTTTTGTAGTTGATTTGAGCTCTACAACTCAAAACCTGCATGCCCTAGCTCAAAATTTACGTGTGCCCTAGCTTCAAACTTGAACCCTAACTACCGATTTACTCCCCACACACCTTTTTTCACTCAAACACTCTCTCCAATGGAGAGCACCAACCAATCCCATGCACAAATACATCTGGTTTAATTTCTTATCACAACTCTTCACACTTCTCACACAACTCACTCTTAGCTCACTCTTCAACTCACTCAAAATGCTTCTTCTTCACAATCACAAGGTAAAAATGATTTCACAACACCACCTTTTATAATGTTTGAAAATTTTTCCACATTTATTGCTCTCCACCTACCACCATACTCAACATTAAATGATGCATTTCTTTCTTTTCCATGCTGATTTTTTCGCATGCCCCGATCATAACCTTTTGCACCACCCACTACTACTTCTTGGCCACAAACCTCCTTTCGCATGCCTTCATGCACCGAAGTACCTATCCACTAATGCCTTTCACCAAGTAGTTTCCCATGTTGTAGCCTACCTCATGTTACACTTTGTGCATCCATTCATCCATAAGTGGTTTTTTTTAGGAGCAATTTTTTTTGTATCCACACCTTTACTCAAGAACCTGCATAATATCTCCCTATGCATACCCATCTTTAAGAGAATTTCAAACTTGATCCATTTATCTGTATATACTCCACCCCACACTAAAAGTATGTGTGGTCCTCTGTGCATGAATTCAATAGATAGTAATAAGCTTCGGTGCACATAAATGCACTTGCTTACACAAAACATTGAACTAAATTGACAAAGCATAACAATGATGAAAGGAAACACATATAAAGGAATGCATTAAAGGAAATCTAATCTAATGAAATACTACCTTATTACAAACACCAAGAAGACTTATTTATAGTAGGGCTTCAACCTACTCCCATTGAAATAACTAGGAAAACCATGTCCCATCTAGCCTGTAACTAGAAAGCACTGAATCAAGTATATAAGTCACAACATATGGTCCCAACCAATGCACTTTGAGCTTTCTAGGGTGGTCGCAAGAACTTGGAGTCATAAAGAAGAACCATCTATCCAACTTCAAATATTTTTATCCTTAATATGCCTATCATGCCATGCCTTTTACCTAGCCTTTTTTGTCTTCTGACTCCATCTAGAAATGGCACACCTTTCATCAAATGCATCAGTTTATCAATGCACTCTTCAAGTGCTTTCTCATCAGCCAAACCTCTTGCACATGCATAATATGTAGAGAAGGTAACATGAATTCCATGGGAAAAATAGCCTCCATGCCAAACACCAACTGAAAGGGTGTGGCTTTATTCAACCTCTTGTATGTTGTCATGTATGCCCAAAGTACAACAAAGACTTTATCATCCCAATCTTTCCTTCCAACATCACAAATATTAGTCAATGTATGTCCCAATATCTTGTTGAAAGCCTCAGTAATCCATTTTTGGGTGATAGGGTGTTGTTTTATGGTGTGCCACCATAAATTATGCCAATAATATCTGATTGTCTCATTAAGGAAATGAGTACCCCTATCACTTGTCAAACTTAATGGGCATCCATACCTACTGATAATATTCTCCCATAAAAACCTTTTTTGTTGTTGTAATAGCTGATGTGTAATCCTTTGTAGGCACTTCTTCCCACCTTGTAAGATAATTTGTACAAGTTATAATGTAGTGTGATCTAGTCTGCATGTGGGTGGGGAAATAGGACCCACAAATTCAATTGCCCACTTTTCAAAAGGTTTTGCACTCACAATAGGCCTCAAAGGCATTTCATCTCTATGCCTAGGCTTTCCAAGGCATTGAAAATGATCACATGCCTTACAATATTCTTTACAATCCTTATACAATGTTTCCCACCACAAACCAAGCCAATAAAATCTTACGTGTGGTAGCATCTCCTACATAATGTCCACCTACAATCCCACCATGAGCTTCCTCCATAATAGCTTCATGCTCATGCTCAAGCACACACACCAATGTAAAACTTCATCCCGACCTAGTTTGTATAAGTCTCCACTAATCAACATATATAAAGGCGTGACACGTATGGACAAGTTGTTTCTTTTCTAAACTCTTCATCCCTTAGGTGCCACACAGTATACAAAAATACAACAATATCTTCTAAGTCAGAGGGCACATGGTTCAATCTAAATAGTTGTGCATTTGACATTGTATCCTCAATGCTCTACGCATCCTCACCTGAATTAATCCTTGATAAATGATCTGGTCAGAATTGCTCTTCTCGGCTTAACCACCACTATAAAGTCAAATTCCTAAAACAAAATAATCCAATGACATATGTGCCCCTACAAAATGGGCTTGTTCACCAAGTACTTAAGTGCCATGTGATTTGTATAGAATATAAATGGGGTAGCCAACAAGTATTGTCTAAACTTATGCAACATGTAAATCATGGACAAGGCCTTGTGCTCTGTAGTTGTATAATTTTGTTTAGTTAGGGTCAACTTCTACTTGCAAAACAAATAGGATGATCAACAATACCTTCTCCAGGATGGGATAATACTATGCTAATGGCCATGCCAGAGGCATCCACATGCACATGAAAAGGTTTGGTCCATGAAGGAAAGCACAAAATAGGCGTTGTAGTAAGCCTTTCCTTCAATGTTTCAAATGTGTGTTGTTGTGCTTCACCCCAATGGAACTTTCCTTTACTCTTCAATAATTCTCCAAGGGGCAAAATCCTAGCATAACCTTTGATAAAATTCCTATAATAACCTGTGTGCCCCAAGAATCCATGCACCTCACTCTGGTTAGTAGGTTCCTCTAAGCCAAAAATAACAACCTTAGTAGGATCTACCAACAAGCCTTCTTTATAGATAATATGCCCCAACAAAGTCCCAAAGGTGTAGAAAAAATGCACTTCTTAATGTTTAAGGAGATGCTCAAACTTGGAACCTCTCAAACATAAGTCTTAAATTATCACAATGATATTTCACTAGCCCATAAAACTATCCAATCATCAAGTAAACCTATAAAAACTTATGAATGAAGTCTGGAATGCTTGAACAACAATGCGTGAAAAGATTGCAGGTGCATTCTTCAATCCAAAAGGCATAACTATGTATGAAAAACTTCCCCACTTCAGTGGTGAAAGTTTTCTTCTCTTGATCCTCTTTATCAATCCTCACCGATGATATCTAGAAAATCCATCAGTGAAGGAGTAGATCTCATGCCCTACAACGCCTTCTAGAATCTCTTTAGTAAAAGGTGTGGGAAAGGGATCTATTACACATGCAACATTCAACTCCCTATAATCCACACAAATTCTTATCCTTCCATCTTTCTTTATACTTATCACCATAGGGCTAACCCACTCTGACTCCTCAATGGGCTCAATGATTCCATATTTCAACATCTTATCAATTTCTTCCTTTACCTTGATGTGTAGATTAGGATTCATCTGTAAGGCCTCTTCCTAATTGGGGTGCACCTTCCTTTAACTTGATCCTCATCTTTCCCAAAGAGTGATGTACCCTTTCAACTCATGATAGCCTCTAGGAAATAAGTCTTGGAAGTGTAACAACTCAATATTTTTTTGCAACCTCTAAGTCAGACAATAATCACCAATGATGGCCTCCTTAGGTTCAACATCCATCCCAATGTTGACCTTCTTTCATTTTCATAGGCTCATGGTATACGTGTGCCTTCTCATCTACATTATCTAAGACCTCGCGTGTACCCACAATATGATCAACATCCAGATTCTCCACTTCTTCATCATCAATCATGTAGACCATTTTACCTTTTTTTTTTTTCTAGGCAGTGCGCCCAAGTTGTTATTCATTTGTCTCTTCTTCTTCAAAACATGCCTCCTAGATCTGACTCACCTAGTAATTCTGAATAAGTTCCTCAACCTTTGCACTATCCCCATAGTCAAGTGCTTCATAACCTGTAATGCCTCATTCACTAGAGGTTTAGTAGAAAAATAGTCAAAGGTCTGAATCATATCATACATGTAGTCATTCTTGCCAATTCCTGTTTCTCTATTCAATTTCTACATAGACATACCATGCGTGTGTGTGTGTAACCTCAACACAAAGTGAAGTAGAACTTGTGCACCCATAGTGAAGGTGGTAAGGCCTCTACCCCCCTCTGTCAGAGTCTCTCACACTTTTGAACATGATGTGAAGTAGAATCCTTCCCATGGAATTCACATGTCTTGGTAGGCGCATTGCTCCAAAGAAATCTAGTAGAGAAGGTGATTCTCACTTCTTCGCCACTCTAAAAGACCATCTGTGTACCATCCACCAGCGCAGTGCTTATCCCACACAAGGTATACACCAACATATTCCTTCTTTCCACTTGATTTGTCCATTGGGCTTCCATAGCGCGCAAAAATACTTCAGATTTCCCTCACCAGTGTACCTTGGTACCTGGTTACTGCCCAAATGCCTAAACATAAATGTGACCTACTTATGTGTGTAATTACACTCTTCATCATGCCCAATCATTTCATAAGTCCCATGCCCATTTGTCACAAGAAAATGTTGGTTGTATCACTCATAGAATGTGCATCATCCCATTGAATAACTCCTTCCTTTGATGGCTCAAGTACTTAGGATCTCTAATGGTGTGCACATAAATTTTGTTCAAAATCCTCTTCACTCAAAGGTTCCACATAAGGTGCAACTTTTCATCTATCAAAGGAATGATGATGCACTCTTTTTTTTGTTCTCAAAACTGATATATCCTTTATTAAAGTGCAGATCACATTATTCGCATAACACCAAGGGCACCCAAACAATGTTGGAAAATTATCTACCTCTGCAAGTGCCAAGACCTCAAAGTCCCAGTAAACTTGGCCCCTTGTATAGTAATAGTAGCATCCTTCAAGACTCCAATGGGTGGCTTTAGTCATGTTTTCCATAAAAACACATTTGAAGATGGTTGTAATGGTGGCCTCCCCATCTAATTCCACACATCCAAAGTGAGCACATTCACTTTTGCACTATATCAATCAAAATGTTACTCAACAACCATCCATCAAAAACTACATTCAAAGTGATCTCTTTGTCATAATCAAGACTGTGAGGAGGTAAGTTAGCATGTAAAATATGTCTCTCGCGCTCAACTCTAGTGCATGACATCTTCCCCTTAACCATTCCCCCAATAAAGGAATGATGTTTTCTTGTCACAACATCTTACAAACCTCCTTCAAATCATCAACATCTTTTTGAGGAAGCTCAATTACTTTTTCCTACTCCAAAGCTTCCATGACTAATCTTTTAAGCATTGTATCTCACCCTGCAAGTTTCTAATAACTTCCATGGTTTCTTGATAAACTTCCTTCTAATGAGTAGGGTCTAGATACTTTGCATGCAATACCTCCTATTTTGTAATAATAGGATTTTGCTTTGGAACTTCCTGGTGCACGCGTAACCTCAACGCGTGTGTAGTGACCAACATAGAAACATCTCAGGATCAGGCGCTACTTTTGGTATCCACTGATCTTCCACAACGTGTTGTACTCTAACCATTCCCACACCCTTATCCTGCTTGTGCTTCTTCTCAGGTGTTCATACAAATTTGGGCATTCTTCATAATTGTGATTCTTTCCACAAAAGGAGAAAATAATATTCTAAGGGCATTCACGCTTATAATGATCAGGGGATCCACATGTATAACATGTTCCATGGGGGAACTCACTTCTCCACCTAAATCCTCCGTAGACCTCGACCCTACCACCTATGAATCCTCCATGGTAGCCTCTACCTCTACCTCTACCTCTACCACCACCATCAAAGTTCCCTTCATTGTAATTATGATCATGATGCTCATTCTTGCTCTTTGAATTATTTACTGATGTTGATCTAACGTACACCAGTATCAATGGCATCATGAATCTGATCAATCAACCTGTAATTATCTATATCATGAGTGGTAGACTTAAATGTAAATCTTATAGTAAGTAAGACATGTTATTCCTTATAGCGTAATTCAATGTGTGGAAAATAAAACCTACTTGAATCATGATCAAGATAATATGATTAGTTGTGAGTTTGTTGAATAAACAAACAACATGGGAGTTGTGTGAGAGACGATGGTCGATTTATAGGGAAATATCCTTATGGGATTATATCTATCAATTATTTTTGATATTTTATTTGTTTATGGATTTTTCCTATTTTCATGTGCTAATCTCAAATTGTTGTTGCTAAATTTTATCATAAAATTTGGAGTTTTTTTAATTTAATTAATGACAACTTTTCTAATTACTTTTCCATAGCTACAATTTGGGCCTCCAAAAATGGGATAACACAAGTGTCTATGCTCCCAACTACCTCGATGAGCATAGCTACCTCAAGTGCCTCATGCAGATCTGTATAAGTATTGTGTGAGAGTGCTCTTATGAAATGTGTGATCAAACCTCCAACAAACCATTGAACATGCTGACTCAGGTGAATGTCATAAGATAACTTCAACAAAAGGGGTTTGAATCATGCATCATACTCCCTAACACTCTCATGCCATGCCCTGTTTGATGTCCTTAGCGCACTAATGCTCTTATGCTTAAACTTAGGTATATGAAACTCTGCTAAGAAAGTATCACGCAATGCGGTATAGTCTACACAAGTCTAGTTCAGATCATATTTCCTTTACCAACTATCCATGTGATGAGATTCGTTAATCCCCGCCATTAATAATGTCAATCCAAGGTTGGTGTCTCGATGGCTATATGCATTAAGAGAAGAAGATCTTGGAAAGCAACTCCTTTAAACACAAACCAAACTTGCATAAAATAAAAGCACACATGCAGAAATTTAAATGCACACTTGCGAAATGTAAACACACTTGCATAAAGGAAATCACACTTCACACTTCATGAGGGAATAAAACACACTTGCATAAATTGAAATTGCTTTGTTTAAATGGGAAATAAGTAAAATTAAATGAAACACCCGCATGTTTACTTAGAGATCATGAATTTTCACAATACAAAGATAAAAACAATACAAATGTAATGAATTAAAGACAAATGAATAAACATAAACATAAATACAAAGATCCATCTTCCTTGGAATGAGTGGCCAACTCATTCCTTGGAAGAGGATTTAAATCATACTTTTGAGATCTTAAAACTACATAATATTTGAGAGGAAAGAACAAATCTTTATTTCTTGGGAGAAAAACATTACATATCTAAGTGTGGAAGGTTGCATTTATAATTCATGCATCCAACCAACTCCTTATTTTAGGAAATACAATCTGATCTTATCTTTATTCCAATCCTAACAACTAAGATCTCCATCTCCACAAAATATGGAGAGAGATATATTATTGAAGTCAAATCTTATCTCACTTATTTTAGGAAGATTTGCTCCCAAATATTCTCCTTGATTTTTGGTAACAAGAATCATAATGATTTTATTCCTCTACATTATTGGAAGGAGTATTTTCCTCAAAATATGATTTTGACCAAATACCTTTCTGATTTTCCATTTGACTTTGCTATTTTTATTGTGGAACTTTTGATGCTTGTCAAATACGCTTTTCCTCGGGACGCAATTAACTAAAAGTTAGATTTATATTGATTGGTAAAACATGTAGAAAATATGAATGAGGTTTTTGTTAAAAACATTGCTATGAACAAAACCTCTCTCATATTTTCCATTTGAATTTTCAAGTTTCATTTATGGAACTTTTAGTGCTCATCAGATACACGCTTTTTGACCGTAGCTCACTAAAAGTTAGATCTATCTTCATTGGTAAAACCAGTAACAAATATGAATGAGATTTTGTTAAAAAATTTCTGTGAACAAAAATATCTCTTAGATTTTCTATTTGACTTTTCTATTTTTGTTTATGGAACTTTTAGTGCTCGTTTGATACACGTTTCCTGAGATTGCATCTCACTAAAAGTTAGATCTCTCTTCATTGGTAAAACCTATAGCAAATATGAATGAGGTTTTTGTTAAAAATGTTTCTATGAACAAAAACCTCTCTCATATTTTCCATTGGAATCTTTGAGTTTTCACAATCCCTCAAAAACTGTCATTTCGTTGATGCAAGTTTTGGAACTAAAGTCATTCCTTTTATGCAAGTGTCGAACTAAATGCAAGTTCTGAACTAAATCTGATTCATAGTCCATAAACATGGCATCAGAGACTTTCCATGAACTGAAAGTTCTAAAACTAACTATCATTCAATTGATACAATTTTTGGAACTAAATCTGTGAGTTCAGAACTAAACCAAGTTCTAGAACTAACTCTATGAGTTCTGAACTAACTCTACGAGTTCCGTAACTAACTTAAAACAACTATAACTTTTGCATGCGACCTCGGATTGAGATGATTCTTTTTTGAACTTGCATAATTTTTTGAGAGGAATCTAAATATGAAATCAGATCTGATTTTAAATTTACTATTCATGATCAATTCCATTTTTCCCAATACTAGCATTATCTTTCCTTTATCAAACCTCCAACATACACAAGACTTTGCATATTTTCCCAAATAATCAATAGGATTAGTCAAAAACATAGATAAAATAATATTTATAAATAATTAACAAGATATATATCATATATTCTATCTTAAGTAAACTATAAGTTCCTAGATTACATTTAAATCCACTTTCAAAGGTAACTTGGAAGGACAAAATAATGGTAATTTATGGTCAATTTATGGCCTCATCAGCGTGCGCCCTTATAATGCGGTAGAAAATTGACTAGCCTTATGCTGGGAGCCATGATCCCTTTCGTGTGCCATAGTATCTCACACATAGGCACGTACTCCACTGCATCTTCAATTCCTCTCGTATTCTAGAAGACGAAGAGACATCTCAAAATACAATTGTTGGGGTTCGTACGGACCGTGCCCATCAGATCTAGAGCCTGTATTACCTCATGTGTTCCCTCCTCCCCCAGATCCACTAGATCCTAAACCACCTAATCCTCCTGTTCCTCCCCCTATAGTAAGTAATGAACCAAAGAATGCACTGCCTTATGTTCCAATAGTTGTACTAAACTAAACTACCATGGTCTGCGAAGTTGTACTACTTATAAATGTTATACCAATGTTTTGCGTGCCCACATTCTGTATTGATGACATGTCAGAAAATATACCTCCAACGTGACCTTTAAATAGCACAATGTGATGAAAATTACAAACTCCATAGAAAACAACAAAATAACACCATATATGAATAAGCTATTTGATTAACTACTGAAATTAATGAAAAATTAACTCTATCTATCGCTACTTTACTACCCACACTAGCTTGTTTACTAATGATTGTCGTAGAAACTGGAAAACCAAGCATAAGGGATATGTTGCTAGGAGGAATTAAATACATGCCCGCGGTCCTCATAGTTTCCATTGATGTGCTCTCATCCGAGGTCAAAGAGGGTTATCGACATGCTTACCCAAATGGGGGAGTTCCTTCATGAGCCATCTCTTTCCACAACGCCATTCATTTCGCAACTTCATTGCTACTTTCTCTCCAAATCCCTCTCGGTTGCCTCATTAAACCTAAGCCACCTTTCTTCTCTCTACCTTTATGCCTGCTAGGTCCACCATATTTCTCCACACTTACTCCCCCCCATGCATGGTGGGATTTAGCTAGCCATAGGATGTTGTTCCAAATCTAGGGTCACGATCAAGATCTTAATCGTTAAAGGGATAATGCATAAGTAAGATCCTTTGGGTTCACGTAGAACCGAAACTTAAAAATCTCTGGATAGGAATAAGTAGAAATTACGTACTCCAAAATGTAGCTATTCAAAACACCACTCCACTAATGATCTACAACGCGTGTCCAAGTCAGATTAGCATCATGTAGAGCTTGAAATTCTTCATGTGTCCAAACAAGTGCTCTATACCTCTAATTTCTCTTTGATGCGTATGTTACTAGCCACTCATACAACTCTATAGGAAAATAGGAAAATAACGTCTCATAGAGCTCATGATACAAATTCTATTCAACCCACGTGCGTGCATCAAATTTAGGTCCAATGTTAAATTTGTGAGCATACTCTTCCTCTAAATTCTCTAACCAATCCTCAATGCTAGCCAAAGTCAACCGATACGTCTTCATCATGCAACATCCTTGAAAATATCTTGAAAAGAGGTCCCAACAATAGAACCAAAATGTAATTTTTTTACCCAATGAACCCAAGGCGCGCTGGCACATCACTCAGCCAGAACTAAGTGCTCACCCGAAGCGCACAACGGTACCAGGTCCCTATTTTATGGAAGCTTTGTCAAGGAGTTAACATGATAAACATATACATAGATAAATCCCAGTACCATAATAACAATGCAGTTCCAAACCATAAATAGATCTAGATCCTAACCATATGCAAGAATAACTTATAAAAGAATCAAGATTAGGTTTACCATACAAGAACCAGTCATAGATATGTCAATAACCAATATCCAACCACAAAGATCCATTGTATTAATTATTGTAAAACACAGAAGCCAAATACATACATAATAATGTCACCATAAGTCATGCGTGCTCATAAACCAACAATATAATTCTAACAAAACATGGATATATCTAAATCTGCAAATCAATACATATATATTATAGACACCTAAAATCCGCTTACGTAGTTTTAATGCTAAGACTGCACTAACTATCCTCTTTTCCATTGTTGTCGTAATAATTAGTGCTTTTTCATTAATTAGCTAACATTCCTCTTCATATCTATTAATTAACAACCTTTCGTTAATTAATTATCCTTCCTATCATTCAGGATGTCGATTAATGACCTTTTGTTAATTAGTGTTCACTTCTACTTGGGTTAATTAATTATTATTAATTAATTACGCCCATAACTCTAAATCAATAAATCTTCGTCTATTGGATCAAATTCCTATTATCTCTCTCAAATCATACTAATATTCCTCTAATAAGATGTTATAAGCTTTCTTCTATCTATTAATTAATGATCTTTGATTAATTATGAACACCCCAATTCCCATAAAGTACTAACTAAAGTGTTAACCCACATGTTAACTCACCTAGCTTTGGTCAACTAAACTAAAGTTACTTTTCCCCTTATCTTGCATGCACCAAGTCACATATATCTCTCCAACATTCATGTTATATAAAGGACCAAGCTCCTTCATCTAAAGACACACCTTTGCATGCATATAGCATAGACTAAAGGCATTTTCATCTTTGAGTATCCTCCGTTAGTTTGAGCTAATATCTTCATCTTACATTTCATCCATCCAAGCTTCGAGTCATATGGAGAGATTCAAAATGGCCTTGTAGCCATGTCTTGATGAGACTCCATTCTTAAAACCCTTGGGATCAAACAAAAAATCATATTTTTATTGCTAAGGATCTACATAGGTCCATTTCTAGTTAGCTTTCAAAGAGTAGAGAATAATGCTTAACATGTTAGTTTGATTTTCCTTCAAAGTTCTATGCATGTTGTTGATATTTAGTCTCTTTAAGCTCTTAGCATGATGATCTATGTTTAGTTAGCTTTGTTTTGGAACTATTAGGTGTTAGTTTCAATTCTCTTAGCTTAGCTAATTAATACATGGATACATTTGGCATGCCGGTGGGATGGATTCATAGTCTCTTTGATTTTAACAAGTTTTATTAGTTTTTCTCAAATTTTTCTAACCCAAATCATGCACATGTGAAATAAGTGAAAATCCTTAGGTTATTTCACTAACTTTATATGTATTGAGTATCTCTTGTGGGGTTTATTGTGATGGGTTATCATTAGATTTAAGTTAAATTAGGAAAAATTATCTTTTTGAGGGTGCATATGTTAGAGTTTCGTATTTTGATGTCATCTATAGGTATATCTTGCATGTATTTTTTGCAGGGGCGTGCACACATTAAAAATCAAGCACAGTGTCCAAAAGGGCTCACACATGTGCTTTGATCTGCTGCATACGTTCTCTGCGGTTGTACCCTATGTTGTTTTTCGGACCCGCGCATACATTGGAAAGGCCATGCATATGCCTCTCTACCCACGCACATGTAATTTAGCTCTATAGTGCCCACTTCCCTTTGGCACCTTTAATTACCAATCATGATACTGTAGACTATATGACAAACATTTTAATAGTTTTGATTTAGTATGGTGTTAGATGTCGATCCTGGATTATTGTTGAATTTGATTATATATAATGCATGGTGATTATCGAGAGACACTCATATGTGGATGATGATATACTATGACATGGATGTTTAATGGAAGTTATTCGGACAGGTGATTTTGGAGATTATGAGTAAACCTAGAAAGGGGAAATTATTTGATGATGATATAAGTGCTTGAATAAATTTACAAATGATATAGTTGTTACTTGGATGTTGCTGATACATATTGTGAGTGATTTTGTTAAATTGCCTTGATGTTGTTGTGATTCACATACTTAGATGATTTTGTGATTATTTTATATATTCATTTTGGACGTTCTGATATGGCCACGAGGCCGAAGGAGGTATTTGTATTTTACAGGTTAAATATATCACAACAAAACATCGGGGGATCGGAGACCAACCAAAATGGAATTCTAGGTGAATTCAACACGGTCACCATGGCAACATGTTTTGTGTGTGTTGTTTTGTTAGGGATTTCCATGGGGGGAATCAACTTTAAATGTGACCATGGGTTTGTATATTTTATTAATGTGGTTACTTTTTATTATTGTTGTATGTGTTTTATTAGTGATGTGTTTCTTTTCTTTATTTAATTATGTTGTAGAAAATTAATGTGAGAAAACATATGGTTAAAAGATAAATAAATCAAATTGGGATATGGGAAAATAATTATAGAAGTTGTTGTCTTTGTAATAAATTTGTAAGTTGTGTAAGAGCTTATGTAAGTCTGATTTTGGAGTATGAAACACTCCACCTCCATGGAAATTCGAATTTCTCCTTGGGGGCTATTTTTGGAGGCTTGTGGGACAAGTAAAACTTGTCCCATACCACTCAATTTAATTTACCGACTATGCCTATGGTTGGAGGACTGATTTTAGACATTTTTAATGTATTTTATTAATCATGTTGCATTGTTTTGATTACACTCTCTTACATTTTATTTAATTTTTAGTCCTTTGGGGTGTGGGCTTTTGGATTGTGCAAGTAGATTGTCATATTTCGACCCACCTCTTTATTGTGCATTGGAGTTTGGAATTTGACTTTAGTATTGGAATTAAGGATGTGTGATGTGGCATCCTACATGGATCCACATCATCCCCTTCTCTTCTCTTTTCTATATAGTGAAGACTCTTGGCTTGTTTTTGGGGTTGAAGCATTTTGTATGTAAGCTCGGGAAATTTTTTTCTTGTGTTTGGAGCTCTTACCTGGAGCAGCTTGGGTGAAGTTTTTGCTTGGTTGTTGAACCTTTTGCATTCTTCCTTAGGGGCACATTTTCTTGTGAGCTCTTGTTTTTGGAGGAAGTTTTGAGAAAGCTTTGGATGCTTGTGAGTTGTTGTTTTGGACTGTATTTTTGACATTCAAAGCTTGCTTTGTGTGGAGAAAATCCTTCCATGGGGAGGTAGGAGGTTATTCCTTCTTTTATTCTGTCATTTCTTTGTTATGTTGTTGTGAATGGTGAATGTTTTGCATGTTTTATGGGCTGTTTGGGTAGACTTGCCATAGGAATGGTGTAGGAGAAGGCTATGAGGAATCCATGTTGGGGGCATAAGGGAATGCCATTGGCATCAAAAAAATTTGTAGAGGGATTTTTAGGTTTGGGATCCACAATGGAAAAGAAATAGCTTGCATTTCTTACTCTTGGGGGCGGGGGCATAAGGAGGGTTGAGAGATATAAGGTTTATGGGGTATGATATGTTATATTGGCGGTATGATTATAGGTGGATGCCCAATTCCCAATTGGGAGGCATAAGTAGCTTCCCCCATAGTCCTTGCTCCTTTGGCTTGCAAGATCAAGCCTGAGTTCTATTTTGAAATGATTTTAAATGCAGTTGTGAACTGTTGTTTTTGTGTTGAATTGTGTGTTTTTTTAAAAGGAAATGTGTATGTGAAAGAATGTTGTGTGTGGGAGCCAGTTTGTTGCCATGGTTGAATTGCACCTTCTATTGTATCTTGGTTGGGGCTTGGGGGCCAATGATGAAGGAAGACTTCTCCTTTCATTAGATATCTTGGTTGGGTGGAGAGCATTGCCTTTCCCCTTCTTTTGTTGTGATCAAATTGGAAGAAAATGGAAGTTGCATGCTGCTGTTTTTGCACAAGAGAAATGTACAATTTGACAATCCCTTGTGGAAACCCATTCCTTTGTAATCCTTTCCCACATGATGTGGATGAAATTGTAATAGTTATGTTATGGAGAAATGATGTTGTAATTGATTATGAAGTTATATATTCGAAATGTGAAAGACACTTGCATTCTATTTAGTACATTGAAAAAGAAAGAGAATTCTATTATTGTTTTCCAACATTGAAAGATGTAAGTTGTATAATTGAAGTAAATAGAGGATCGCAAATTCATCTCTCATTGCATTGTTGTTATTGTATTGGAACATCAAAGCTGTGATGAAATTGGAGTATCAAATTGTAATTGGAATCCTTGTTGTTTGGAAAATGGAAAAAGGATAAACACTTAAGTCTACCATGGATTGAATTCAATGTTTCTTTGTATGGAAAAATGAGATAATTAAATCTATGGTTAAATGGAAGAAATGACAATTAAATCCCTCAAGAAATTGACCTCTACCTTAAATTTAAAACTGGAAATAATTCATTTAAAATGCACAGTTCGGACCTGCACTTGATAATCCACTGGAAAATGATATAATCTAGCATGCTAAGAAATCAAGGAACTTAATCCGACAAAGGAAACACTTAGGGAAACAATTAAAACATTGAGAATTGAGCTCAATCTCTTCCTCAACCGTTTTCTATCTTTTGTTGAGCAATTCAATTTTGAATCAATTGAACAAATCAACTTCTCTAAAACACTTTAAACCCTCCCTAGATCAATTCTCCATGTATTTTGGCATGTTAAGTGATGGAGGAGATCTAATTTAGTCGATTGAAAAGTTGAAAATTGCCAATTTGCCAATTAAAAGCCTAAAGATCATTTTTATAAAATTGACCCTTTAAAACTTATCAAAAAGTAAAATTTATGCTTCTTTTGCAAAGAGGGAATCGAGAGCTTTCCAAAAAGTCCTCATTTTCCCAAAACTGAGCTTTCTAGCTCAAGTTATGGCACTTTGAAGTTTTTGTGCCTTGGCGGGAAAATTTGGGAAAATTTGGGAAAATTTTCCTTGTGGGCCCGCAACCCAAAAATTTCCCGTCAAATTTCCTTAGAAAATATTTTGAAAATTTCAACTTGGGAAAATTTTCATATTTTCCTTCATTAGCCCGTAGCCAATCAGAGGCTGCCATGTGTCCTCCAAGGGCTGAGGCGAGAGGCACGGATTTTTCTTCACCCTTAAACCTTTTGAATTTTTTGGAAAATTTTCACTTTTACCTCCATTGGCCCGCAACCAACCAGAGGGCACCATGTGTCCCCTTGTGGCTATGGTGGGGGTGTGCATTTCCTTTTGGACTTAACTTTTTAAAATTTTTTGAGAAAAATTCCCATTTTGACGCCGTCGGCCTGCGGCCAATGAAAGTGTGCCACGTGGCACTCTGAGGTGGCGGCGGGTAGGGTAGAAGACCCTTGACTTTTTTTTTTGGCCTTTGGGGAAAAATTCTCAATTTTCTCCCATGGTCCACTTCTCTGCCTTCCTTTTGGACTCTGTCCCTTAGTGGGCGTGCGAACCCGTGCACTTCTTTCTCCCTTTTTCCCCTTTGTGGCGCAAAGCGCTAAATCCACCCATTGCCCGCCCTTCCCTTCTCCCTTCTCTCGCCGGCACCAGGACTCGACACATGTCCCCTAGGGACCCACGGGGTGCGGAGTGTTTTGTGCCTTTGAGCCATGCATTGGGAAAATTTCCCATTCCGAGCCCTGCGAACCGCCAACCCACCCTAGGCACATTCCCCCTCCTCTTGCCACGTGTCCCTCTAGGGAAATTTTGCCCTAGAAACTCCACCCACTCATAACTTGAGTTCTGTAAGGAGTTAGAAGGACTTCTTTATATCACCGGAAAGGTAAGAAAATTTCCTATCCATTGGGAATAGTTTAGGGAAATTTTGGGAGTGTTATGTAGGAGAAAAATCTAGTTGAAGCTCTAAGCTGTTTGAGAGCAGGCATGGGGCAAGATTACTCCTTAAACCTAACTAAACATGTAACCCTAAAATTTGAACCTTGTAAACTTGTTATAAGTTAATAAAAGAAACTTGTGTTTTGGTAAACAAGATTTTTTCTAGAACCTGTTAGTGAAAAATGATGTCTTACAACTTAGTTGTAGACACTTCAAATAAAAAAAAATTATCCCATAATTTTCTAGCTAATCCTAGGTTGTTTCTTTGGTCTCAAGGTGTTTAAACGAGCACTACAAGCTCACTTTGTGTTGCTATGAATTTTACCTATCTACACATATGCTTAAACCCACTCATAGGTGCTTTTCTAGGTGCACACACATTTTCTAGACCTCTGTTTTACCCTTTGTATCGATAGCACGCACACCTATTAACTTTCTCGTGCATATAACTCTCTATCTGTGCACATGCTTAACTCATTGTCATTTTTAGCAGAGGTGTGCACATGTTGTTATCAGTGCACACATATTGATAAATGTGCGCATACATTCGAAGGGCGTGTAAGCATCACAATACAAATTTGAGTGTTATTTTAAAATTTGCAAAAGCTTGTGTTCTTGATGTGCTAACTCCTTGCAGTTTATTTGGGATTAACTTCTATTTTGCAGGGTATATCTTCATGTTTTTTGCTAATTTGGCTTGTTTAAGGTTAATGAATGTTGCATGCTTGTTTATGAGATTAGAATTGCATATGCTCTTCCCTCGCACCTTTTAGGTGATCTTGGGAATCAGAAACGATTTCTACATATTTTCTATGCTTTTGGAAAACATCTCATTACACTTATTGCTAAGGGAATGAATGTCAAGTTGGCTAAAATGAAAAAATTGTGTTTAAGTTAAGTGTTTTTCCATTGTTAGTTAAATAGTTGGATTCTACATCATGTATACTCTTCTCTTGCATCTTAGGATGATCTTGAGAATTAGAAACGATGTCTTATCCTCTTTTTTTGTTTGTGGAAAACTACTAAACTCTTTGTGTAGGACCTAAAAATGCTTGCCAAAGAAAGGAGAATCGAAACAAACTTTCTAATTACACGTGTGTTGTAGGTTTCAAATGGTGTACGACTAAATCACATTAAGTATAAAAGATTATAAAAAAACCACATTCATCACACTGTATTTGCAGGTTTGGATAAGGGTACACCCCGTACGCTTTAAACTAGGACATAACCCCTTTGGCATAAGCCTTAAACTATAAAAATGGGGGTGGTCATAGGAACCCCAAAGTAGTCCACGTAAGAGGGAACCTTGTGGACGAAATGGGAAGTGCTCCACACACCTACTTGACTATTTTACACGTGATATTTAATGTCAAAGTTATCCGTATTGACGACCCGGTTAGAGTACTGTCGAACACATTCATTATTCATTGTATTTGAAGGGGGTAAACTAAAGCCGGCATACTCTAAGACTAGTCAGTGCAAATTTCTTGGTAAATCGATCTCGCAAGGGTATCTTGTGACACCTAGTTAAGGGAACCACCTAGGAAAGCCATCCTATCCTGGAGCCAACTTGACCATATCAAGCCAATTGTTGTTGTAAAGAGCCTTTGTGAAGTGAGAAATTTCTTATAGTGAAACCTTGTTTATCAAACAAGGGGAGAGTCCATTAAAGTTCAAACTAAGCATCATTCACCATGAAATTTGTGAAGCATTACTTTTGCTTAGTTTTTCACTCGCCATAAGGCGAGGCGAAACTCTGCCGAAGTGAGGCCAAACACTTTTCAACCTCACTTGATCTACTTCCTTTGCTTTCTTTTGACACTTTGTTAATCAAAAGAAGAGAAACCATACATGTGTTATCAATCGATTGTGTCCACCACTTTTGCACCCGTTTACATTCGTCCTTGCTTGAGACTAGATGGTAAACATTGAAAGTGTGTTGGTACATTTTCATATCTTGATAGCCATTTGATCTTGATACCCAAGTCAATATCGTCATTGTAGTTAGGCTTGATTCCTCATTTGATTCTCCTTTGAAGTGTTACATTGCTTGTATCATATCAAAACAATTTCGATACTTACATCTTGTTTCTCGCAAACTTGACCTAAGTGTCTAGATTGTAATGTTACGCTATGCACATCTTAAAAATTCCTTGGTATACTTTGGCCTTGATTTGTTTTCAAACATTACCTCAACCTTGAAAGGTGTTGTCATTACCTTGTTCGTGTCGTATCAATATTATTTTGATATTAATACCTTACTTTTTCACAAAGTTTGGTTAACGTATCTTAGTGGTATTGTTGCGTTGCTCACATTCGTAACCTCCACTTTTTGAGATTTAGGTCTTGCCTTGGATCTAAACTCACTATAGTATCCTTTGATTGGAAATCACATCAACCCCTTGTTAATACTTACGCCTTGTTCATCTTGAACTTGACATAAGTATTGACATTAAGTTGATCATTTGATGTCAAACTACCATTTGAAAACATTTAGGGAGTAGTTCCTTGTTTGATTGATTGGTTTATCGAACTTGTGTGATTGTGCCTTGTGATTATTTATCATATTGACTTATCCCTTTAGGAAAATCCTTTTGATCCATTTTTGATCCCTTGATCCTTTGGTTCTTTATTATTTTTCATTGCACATTCTTTGGGACCTTCGCAGTTGTTATGCTGCTTGTTTTTGCCTAAAGTTCACGGTCATCTTTGAATGCATCTTTCAAACCTTAGAAAAAACATTTTGTATCAAATTTTTTTTGAGACAATTTGAACATTGGGAAATTTTCCTTTGTATCCTTTGCGTTGCTAAAATTTTGATCAACCACTTTGAAATTTACACTTGTAACTTGTTGGCTAAACTTTGTTGGATTGTCAAAATTACATTATCACGATGTATGTTTTCCTTAGAACCCCTTTGGAAAATCACATAAGCATCCCCTATCTATTTGTAAAATGTCTAGTTGGTTTCCGTTATGCTACCCGAATTGACATGGAACTTCCTTCTATTTGAAGGAGTTCAATCACACTATCTAGGTCTAGGCATTTGGACTTAATGAATGCCAACCATGACTGATTATCATAGGGTTCCTTATACATATGACAATAAAGAATCAAAATTTAGGCGTTCACATCAAAAGATGCCCATCATGACTAAACCATGTTTGGTTCTTCATGCTAGAGAACCCATTTGGCTACACCTTTCCCCACCTTCATCTCATAGTCGGTGGTATGATTCTTCTGATTCTAATCCAAACATTTCTTCTGATTCTGAGGATTCTAATCCAAAAATTCATCTAATTTTTCTAATTCTCTTGATTATTTTGATCTAAACTATTATTTAGATTCTCCTCAGTCTCCTAAACTTCATCCAATAAACCTTCTTCTAAGGAATAATCAGTCACCTAAACAAAGTTTTCCTCCTCTAAAGATTTGTGCCACCACAAACTCTCCCCATCATTCATCTAATGCGATTCTCGAATCGTGGTCCTCCCTTTCTTCACATGACCCCCTTAATAAAATTTCTACTTCAAATACTGTGTCGTGGTGCTCTCTTTCTTCATATGATCCATTTAATCATTCATCTAATGCGATTCTCGAATCGTGGTCCTCCCTTTCCTCGTAGGACCTCCTTTATCAATCACCTTGAGAATGTCTTCATCCTTTGAAGATCCGTGTGGCTCATAATTCTTCAAATGATTAATTTAAAATGACTCTTAAGTCATAGTCCTCCCTTTCTTCACAGGACCTCTTTCATCAATCACCTCAACACACTCTTCCTTCTTCAAAGATTTGTGTGACTCAAAGTCCTTCTAGTCAATCATCCGAGTCAACTCCCATGTCACAAACTACGGACTTTGGACTCAATCCTACTAGTTTACCAACACTATATCATCATATAGGTAAGTCCATTTCATCTTCTTCTATTCATGAGACATCTAGCTCCATGTTTAATTTTTCACTTGTGCCATCTTCTTATGTCAATCATCATCAAACATCTTCTCAATATTCCACACCAGTTGGACCTTTTTCTTCCAATCAAACCCTTGTGGTTGATCAACAACCCATACCAATTGATTTCTTTTAGAACAAAGGAGTGATCATGGCATTTATAGGGGCACACGAATATATCCCTCTAACAAATTACGAGCAAGTATTCTCTTTAGACCTTGATGGGTTCACGTATATTGGGAAAAGGTTAATTCCTTTTATCAAGAAATAGAGGAAGAACATCAGATCATTCAACTTGATCCTCCTCTTATTCTTCCATCCTCACATTCTTCATTGTGTGATGAACCTCTTGGGTCTAGTATTGAGCCATGGCCCATATTCTCATCACACATGTTGGGCCCCTGAAATATTGACTAAGTACACAAAAGTGCATGGGCGCGCAAGGCCTAAGTTGAAGAGTGGGAGTGCAAGAAGAAGGCGCACAAGGCAAGTGTTCTAGGAGGGTTTTAGAAGGGTAGTGTTACGCACTGGAAGACAAGGTCTCGGGACTTAGCCATATTTTGCATCTCGGGTAGAACACGTGAAAAGTGTGACTGTTGTGCATGCGCAGAGTGGATAAGGTGCCACCTAGTGACATATTGGCCTATGAAGGAATATGCCCTGTGATGGAAGCTTGGTGCTAGATCCGAGGCCCCAAAAGGATGAGTTGGCACTTCGAGGTGCCTATAAATACAAGTGCTTGCGGTAAGAAAAGGAAGAGAGATTGTTAGAGAGTGGAGCTTTGCAGAAATACCGTGAGGAGTCATATTGGGTTGGGTAGATGAAATACGGGAGAAGGATGTATCAAGGGCTTGGGTTATAAAATTTCTTTTTGAGAGCTAAAGGATATGGATCCAGTTATGATGCATGACTTGATCTGCCATAATGTGGTGTTTTGTAGTGATTCTAATGAATGTAATGAGGTTACCAAGTTAATTGAATATGATCCTTCTTGGTTCGGATTCATACATGATTCTTCATAGTTCTTTTTCATGTATGTTTATAAGATGAATATGAATCCCTATGCATTTTCCTTACTATTTTGATTCAGTTTTGTAAGTCTGTTATAATATCTATCTGTAATGAATGCAATGATCTAGAGCCGTTCTGAGCTCTATGATGTTTGCATGTCTCATTTCCACTCACTTTCTTTAAATTTTGGATCATAGATGATGTTTTCCCACTCAACTCACATAAAAGAGAGACTCGGCGTCCGCGTGTGCCTTGGGTGAGTGCCTAGAGCTTGCCGGGTGATAGGTTGGTGCGCATGGGATTCCTTTGTTCTTTGGTGGGTGTAAAAATGACTACATCTTGGTTACATTTCCGAGACCTCCTTTTGAAGTTGTAGGGGGAAATGGCATACATCATGATCTGTGTAATGAGTGATGATGAGTGTTTAACCTTGGAAAGTGTTGAAACATGGTTTAAAAGCACGGAAGATGAATTTTCTCAGAGATTCAGCACTGGGCTCAAGTTTGATGCATGTAGATGGGTAGAAGAGAACCTCTACCATGATTTGTATGAATTTTTTTTTTGTTGCTTCCCATAGAACTTTATGAATTGCTCTAAAGCATATGCGTCTAGATCAAGCTGGCATTATAGATCATGTGCGTGGACCCAAGAAGAGTACCAGAGGCTGTAAGATGTAGATCTGACGTGGACTCGTGTTATGGATCATTGGTGGAAAGGAGTAATAGCTAGCTATAATCTAGAGTATGCCATTTCTACATATTCTTGTCTAGAAGTTGTTGAGTTTGAGTTTCTGGAGAGCCTAGAGGATCATTTCTATGTGCTATCCCTCTAGCAATGAAGATTTTGATTGTTACCTTGAGTTTAGAGGCATTTCCAATGGCTGGCTAAACCATTCTGAGCGCTGGGAGAGGAAGCTAGGGTGGAGGAAGATGGAAGATATTGTGACTGAGAAAGAAAGGGAGGAGAGACGACTCAAGTATAGTGAAGCACGTGAAAGGGATATTTCTAGACAATGCGAGGTTGCAAGTGTGATGGATATATGGAGGTAAATGTTGGGAAGGATTTGAGGTTCACGCAGAGGACATGGAACCTGAGAAGTCTGTGTGCTACCCCATCTTGGCAAGCGCGTAAGAGAGACCCCTTCAGCTTTTGATGAGAGTTCATTGCGTGGAGAGAGAAGAGTTGTTGGCATGCATTTGAACCCACCTAGTGACCAAACCCTGGTGCTTGGTTTTCCAGATCAAGGGGAGAATATTGTTAACCTAGTTGGTATCGGTGGAAGTGACCGATCTACACCTAGGAGATATAATTTCTCATTTGGGACTTCTATGGCTGCACATACCATCCTAGTGTTAGGAGGAATTTTCGGGTAAAGTGTAGATACACAAGCTTTTGGTCTCACATCTGGGAGTGGTGCGGGTATACTATTGGTAGTGGGACATTATCACAGACCGTCGATGTGTAGTTTAGTGGAACTTTGGGGACCCTTGGCATGAACACTACAGGACATGGTGGATTTGGTAGATCTGGTAGGTCAAGAGGAATAGGACCTAGTGGATCCGGTGGATCTGGTGGGTCAAGAGAAACAAGACCTGGTGGATCTAGTGGGTCAAGAGGAACATGACCTGGTGGTCCGGTGGGTTTGGGGGTCGAAGGCACGGGATTTGGTGGATCGGCGAAGTGGGAGGAAACTAAGGCTCTGGCTTAGGAGGACAAGGGCCCTAGCCACATCCTCAAGTATTCTTTGAGATGTATTTACATTTTCAGATTACAGAGGTATTGAAGATGCTACAAAACATGTTCACAAGTGTGCGCTATTATGGCATGCGAAAGGGATCACTATCACGGAGTGGAAGGCAAGCCGTTTCTGCAGAACGATGTTCGCAAGGGTACACACATATACGGTATAGGAAATATGACCCTCATCAAATGGTGGTGGGTTATACTACTTTAAAGAATGAATTTTTGGTAGAATTCCACATTCTTGAGTTTGAATAAAAGAGCATCGGCGCCTTGAAGGAGATTTAACAGGAATGGTAGAGAGTGTGCGGAAGTATGATGCATGGTTCATAACACTCTGTCAAATTTTTCATATGACATTCACCCTTTGCAACATGCTCAATGGTTTTTGGAGGGTTGATAACACCATTTAAAAGAGATTTATCTCATAATACTTTCTGCACTGCATGAGGCATTATAAGCTGCTATACACGCCAAAGTTGTTGGAAGTCTTGATCATTGGTGTTAGCCTATTCTTGGAAGCTCAAATTACTTTTATGGCTAAGCCACTAGAGAAATTGTTTGCAAAATCAGCCCATGAGACTCACAGTGGTATATGGTTTACAAATTGTGAAGTAGAGGGGCATGTCAAGGATAGTTGCCCCCGAAGGACAACGCACCGTAGCAAGTGGATTGTGAGATTTTTCATGGGGACCATGATGCAAGTAGATGTCCCCTGTTGTAGTGCACGATGTGGAAGAATGTGTCTTGCTACTGTAAGATCTGCACCTCTACAACCCATGATACTAAGGATTGTAGGCTTATTGACCAGATCCATGAGGCCATTGATCTTGGTGTGCCCAAACTAGCCTTGCAAGTAGTTCTAAGGGTGATGATCGCCGTTATGAGGAGCGCGCAGATGGAGGCGCACGTGGAAGGGGATTTCAAGGATTTCATGGTCGTGGTAACTACGGAGGAGGAAGAAGTGAGTTCCCATGTGGAACTGTTTAATTGTGGATCTACATACTACTACAAGTGCAAGTGCCCAGACTTATTACAGTGCTCATGGTGCGGGAAGAAGCACAAGTATGAGTAGGGCCCTAAGTTGTTTGAGCACATGAATCAGAAACACTAGAAAGACAAGGGCACTACAATGGTAAGCATTAAGAAGGTTGACACATAATGGATGCCATGGGTGACACATGATGTAGGCTTGGAACCTATTATGGTAACAACAAGAGCAGAGGCCGCGCGTGCTGCAAAGGAAATGCCAAGGCATAAGAACTTGGTTTCAAGGGAAGAAGTGGTACATGGGAAGTACCTAGACCCTGCGCATCAAAAGGAGGTATATCAAGAAACCATGGAAATCATTTGGAGTTTATAGGGAGAAATCTAGTGTCTAAAGGAGCAGTCCAGGAGGGAGGAGCAAAGAAGGAAGGTTGAAGTGTCAAAGGATGACCTAGATGAGGTCAAGGAAGTATGTAAAATGATAAGGCAAGAGAATATTATTCCCTTGATAGGAGCATGGTTGAGAGAGAAGGTACCACATGCCGGAGAAGAGAAGCGAGAGGTAGGTATTGCATGCAAACCTTCTCCCTCACAACCTTGACTATGATAAAGAGATCACATTAGATGCAGTCATGGATGGATGGCTCCTTAGTAATATCCTCATTGACACATGTGTGGAGGTCAATGTTCTCACCTTGGATGCATGGCATCAGATGGGAAGACCTGCATTACAACCATCTTCAAATGTGATGTATATGGAAAACAAAATGAAGGAAATGCCCATTAGTGTCTTAAAGGATGCAACCATCACCATTCAAGGAGCTAATTTTACTGGGGACTTCGAATTCTTGGCACTCGTTGAGGTAGAAAATTTCCCAACATTACTTGGGCACCCATGGTGCTATAAGAATAATGTGGATCTTTGGTTCAACAAGGGATACATAAGATTTGAGAATGAGGAGGAACAAGTCATCATACCCCTGGCTGATGGAAAATCAACACCCTATATTGAACCCCTAGGAGAAGAGGTCTTAGATAGAATATATGTGCATTCAATCAAGGACCTAGAGATAATTCATCCCACGAGAGGAGTTATCCGGTTTGAGGATGCTTAGTCTATAAGTGACACCACCAGTATAGCATGTGATAATTGGGTGCATGGAACCTATGAGTTGATCGGACGACATTTGAGAGGATCAATGAAAAAGGTGACAAAGGAACATATAGTCGACACCTAGGGGGAAAGAAGCTACCTAAGTATTCAGGAGGAGCCTTCCTTGAGATCATTTTGGAGGAAATGGAAGGTCATTGGAAGGAGGAGAATAAACAAAGAGGGATGTTAAGTTCTATCCCACTCGGCACAACGACACGGTAGTAGGATACACATCAGGAGAACCTCTTGGAATAGTGCGAGGTGAGAATTTCCCTCTCTGTCTAGTTCTCTAGAAGCAACGTGCCCACCACCATCAAGGATTATCATGGTAAGGAACCTGCCTCTTTCCATATCCAAGATTGTGAGAGGGTCTAGAGAGAAGGCACGAGAGGCTTTACCACCATCCCTATGGGTACACAAACTATATTCTACATTGCAAGGTTGTGTGAGCACATGGTACATTCACGCCAAGACACGCCGCCAGATAGGGAATCAATAAGAGTTAGTGGCTGATCTCATTCAAACATTCAAGTATAGGAGTACAAACCCTTGGTGGATAAGGCATTGTAGGATATTAAGCACCTTACCATTGGGGATAGTTCCATGGAAAAAGACAGGCTACTGGACTTGCTAGGTGAACTTGGCCTGGAGGCACGCTTTGAGGAAGAAGAAATAGAAGAAATATAGTTTGAGCGTATGTGTATGGAGAAATAAAAAGGGAAGATGGTGTATGTTATTGATGGGGAAGAAGCAGAAAACTTAGATGTTGACCATTCTGTAGGGATGCGCGAGGTGGTAGACAGTCTTTGATGAATGGGCACACACCTATCATGAGCCTTTAAAGACAAATAAGGTTAACATCGGCTCAGAAGAAGAGCCTAAAGAGGCTATCATCGAGACTATTGGTCGAGATAAGGAAGTCTCCAAGATCATTGATATTTTACGTGAGTTTGAGGATTTATTCCCATGTGGGTATCATGAACTCAAAGGAATTCACCATTCCTTGGGGGAAATGAGAATTAAGTTGAAGGAGGGGTGCGCCGGTCCGAAAGATACCATATCGATGAATTCTAACCTACGCGTGAAGGTTGAGGAAGAAATAGACAAGATGATAGCGTCGGGACATTATTGAAGTTATTGAAGAGTCAAAGTGGATAAGTCCAATGGTAATTAACATCAAGAAGGATGGAAGGATAAGGATCTGTGTTGATTACAGGGACTTGAATGTAGTATGTATCATTGATCCTTTCCCAACCCCATTTACTGAAGAAATATTAGGAGTGGCAGGCGTGAGGTCTATTCTTTCACAGATGGATTCTCGGGCTATCACTAGGTAAGGATCGTGAAGGAGGACCAAGAGGAAGACAAATTTTGCCACTGAGTGGGGAATTTTTTCCTATACTGATCATGCCTTTTGGGTTGAAAATGCACCTGCTGTGTTCTCATGCATTGTGGTACAAGCTTTCCAGGATTTTATCCATAAATTCCTTCAAGTCTACTTGGATGATTGGACAGTATATGGGTTAGTGAAGGACCATTATGACAACTTAAGGATGATGTTTGAAAGGTGTCGGTAGTTGAGGATATCCCTCAACATTAAGAAATGTGTCTTTGCTACCCCATTTGGGACATTATTGGGGCACATCATATGTAAGGAGGGCCTACTAGTAGATCCCACAAAAGTTGCAGTAATTATGGGATTGAGGGAGCCTACTAGTCAAAGTGCAGTACGTAGATTTCTTGGGCATACGGGGTACTACGGAAAGTTCATCAAGGGATATGCCAAGATCGCCATGCCTTTAGAAGAGTTTTTAGACATAAAAGTGCCTTTCATTGGGGAGAGGTACAACAGAAGGCATTCAACACTTTAAAGGATAGGCTTGTCACCGCACCCATCCTACATTTCCCTTCTTGGGATAAGCCTTTCCATGTTCATGTGGATGCCTCAAGAACCACCATTGGAGCAATACTTGCACAACTTGGTGAAGGGATTGTTGATCATCCTTTGTGCTTTGCAAGTAGGAAATTGACACCAGTAGAGTAGAATTACACTACGATTGAGTGCGAGGCATTGTCAATGATCTACGCGCTCCACAAATTCAAAAAGTATGTACTTGGTAACCCTTTATATTTTACACTGACCATAGGACATTGAAATACTTGGTGAACGAGCCTATTCTACAAGGGCGTATATGTTGGTGGGTACTATTGTTCTAAGAATTCGAGTTTGTAGTGGTTGTCAAACCGGGTAAAAGTAATTCCGGACTTGATCATTTGTCTAGGATTGATTTAGGGGAGGATGCACAGAGCTTTGAAGAGACTATGCCAAATGCACAATTGTTTATGTTGTGGTACACGCCCTCATATTTAGAGGCCATTGTGGTATTCCTTAAAATAGGTGTGGCGCCAGATGAAACGAAGGCCTTGGAGAAGAAGAAGTTGGCCATATGTGCTGTGTCCTACATGTTAATTAGTGGAGATCTGTACAAAATGGGTCGGGATGAGATTTTGCATCGATGCATGTTAGAACATGAGCACATTGTAATTATGGAAGAGGCGCATGGTGGGATTACAGGAGGACACTATGTGAGAAATGTAACTGCGCAGAAGATACTACTCGTAGGGCTTTGGTGGGAGACCATTTATCAAGATTTCATTGAGTTTTGCAAGGCATGTGACCATTACCAAAGTGCTTGGCAAACACGGTAAAGGGATGAAATGCCCTTGTGACCAATAGCCATCATGGAACCATTTGAGAAGTGGGCTATTGACTTTGTTAGACCAATCTCACTAGCAATGTGAATGGACCGGTTCGCGGTATATCCTCACTTGTACTAATTATTTGACAAGGTGGGCAAAGGCAGCACCTACAAAGGATTGTATAGTGGCTACCGCTACTAGATTTTTATGGGAAAACATAATTAGTAGGTATGGATGCCCATTGAGTTTGAAAAGTGATAGAGGTATGCACTTCCTCAATGAAACAGTCAGGATTCTATTATCAGAATTCATGGTGGCCCATCACAAAACTACTCCCTATCACCCTCAAGCAAATGGAACTACTGAGGCATTTAACAAAATACTTAGTCACATATTGAATAAGATCTGTGATGTTGGTAGACAAGATTGGGATGACAAAGTATCAACCATTCTTTGGGCATATAGGAAAACCTACAAGAGATTGAATAAGGCCACACCATTTCAATTGGTGTTTGGTGCGGAGGCTATCCTACTAGTTGAATTCATGTTACCTTCTCTACGTATAACGTGTGCAGGAGGATTGGCCGATGAACAAATCTGGAGGAAATAATTGACAAGTTAATGCAATTGGATGAAAGATGATCACTCGCTAGGTGGAGCTAGAAGACTGAAAAAGTAAAATAAAGTCTCCATGTTGGGAAGTTAAAAGTCCATTGGTTGGGTCCCTACATCATCTCGTACATCCTTGATTTAGGTGCGTGCTAGTTACAAGTGCTAGATGGGACGAGATTGCCAGGACACTTCAATGGGAGTAGGCTGAAGCCCTATTATAAATAAGTCTTCTTGATGTTTGTAAATAAGGTAGTATTACCAGTTAGTTTAGGATTTCCCTTAATGTATTTTATTTTCTTGTGTTTCCCTTTCTCGTTTTTGTTTTGTGTTGTACTTTGGGCACCGGTAATCTCTTTACTTTTTGAAGGTTGTCAGAAAGCGTGCAAAGGACCACACATCATTTTAGTGTGGGGTGGAGTAAGGTGGAAGAAATTATAAAGTGTGAAGCGCTAGGAAGGATTGCGTTGGAATGCCGGTTGGATGGCCACAGGAAAGGAAGTGCATGAGAGGAAAGGTGAAAAGGATTCGTTGTTGCCAGGGTAAGGCTACATTGTGGATCCACGTACAAAAGAGGAAGAAGCACAAAATCAACACAAGGTAGGTGAGAGAAAAAATCATGACGGAAGTACCTTTGATGCAGGTGACGCGCGTGTAAGAGTCTCTTGTCAAGATGGATTGGTTACGCGTTAGAAGGTTGGGGAATTGTCCGCGTAAGGTTGGGCGCATGAGTTAAGGTGCTAAAGTCGGGTTTTGTTGAAAAAGCCACATTAAGTGTTGAAGTATGGTGGTAGGTAAGGTAACATTTAATGTTAAAAAGTGGGAAAAACTATAAATAAAAGGTTGGACACTTCATTATTTACATTGTGAATACAAAGAAGGAAGAGCTTTTGCGAACTAGGGTTTCCAGAGTTGATATGTGTGAAGGAAAATTGGAGAAATTTAACTATGAGTGACTAGTTTAGATCTGCAAACCAAGAGGAAAATAGTTCACGGGCATAGAGAGAGTTGTGTAGAAGTGCCATCTTGTGAAGGGGATATTCTAGCAAGGGTTTGATAGCTAGGGCATGGGTTGGAAAGGATTTTCTTCACAAGTTCGAGATCTAAACTTGGAAAGGGTAGAGAAGCAAAGCAAGAGAAGTTGAAGTGCAAAGATAACCTACACAATGGCACCCAAGAAACCAGTTGTAACACCTAAAAAGGGCAAGGGTAAGGGAAAATAATAAGAAACTATCGCAAATACCAATGAAGAATAGTATGTAGAAATGCAAAGTACCGGATGGGGTTTTGTTGGGAAAGAAGTGGGAGTCCCATTTAAGAAGCATGACAGTAAGTGATTATAACCATCGCACAAACGTAACTAAAAAAGAGATGGCGCTGGAGTTAGTGCGCCCAACAAACAAGAGGACACCAGAAGGGTTACCCATTTATAGCGATGAAGTAAAAGTGAAGTTGGAGAAGGTGGGTTTATTGCATCTCGTGAGTTTCCCTAATTTGGGAAGCAAGAGCACCTCTATCAATGGCTGATGTCACGCATACACAAAGATCACTTTCACTTCACAGGATGTAAAATGTGAATAACTCCTCAGTTGATTTCACGATTCACATGTCTCATATGTGAAGGAGATAGTATAGAGGACAACCTATGCAACAAAGAATCCATCAAAGAAACCATCGCCGCATATGCATACAAAGGGGTCAAGGTACTTTGATATTGTAGATATCCAAGACCCGGTGATGAGAATGGCCATGTGTGCAGTAACCAAACTTAATGACCAAGAGAGGTGGACGCAAGTGAACAAATCATGGCTCAATGTTTGTAAAAGGATATCGAGGGCACCATCTACAACTTTTTGTGTATATCACGGATGAGATCATCAATAGTGCACGGGAGGGTGACAAGATACTTTTCAGCAATGTCCTCTTAACTATTGTATTTTTAGAGATCGGAGTGCCAGATGCGGTAGATAAGTTCGTATGGGAGTACCCAGAGGAAGACCCCTCACCCACAAAGAGATTTGAAAAATATACTTGTGATAGCATGATGGCCATTCATAAGGCGCATCTTGAGAAATGGTATACACGCTTGAGGAATGCATTTGGGGTAGAGTGGAGGATCCAGGAATAAGCGTAAAAGCTCATTGAAGGATAAGATGAATTCATAGTATACCAACACTTATGCATTGGAAGATTTAAGTTGGTGGATGAAAACATGAGCCCTTGGTGTAAACTTCCATTTTCTTTCACCACTCAGTACTTCAGGCGAGGGTAAACAAATCTACGGAATCCAAGAAACTAAAGTTCGACCTTGGAAGTATGGATTGAGACCACAGGGAGATGCGCAAGATGTTGGTCTACTCCAACAAGCACGAGTATGTGGAAAAGTACTTATTGCACGAAGTTTAGATGATAAAACCCATGACTCTGACTATTACAGGGAGGTCCATGACATGTGTATACCTTCGCATAAGGCCCAAGTTTGAGAAGGGCACTTATCTTGAGAACGAGATAGCTATACCTGAGGACCTAATAGGTAGGAAGAAGACCACACCCAAGAAGAAGGAAATAAAGGAGATAAGGAAGAAGGCACCAAGTGTCCAAGCCACTCAAGTAGTGAGCGCCGTGAGAACAAGCAATAGAACAAGTACTTACATGCACATGAAGAGGTCACCAGTCAAAGAGGAGGCACCAGAGAAAGGAAAGCTTATCACAGAGGAAAAATCACCGTGAGGAGGAGGAAGAGAATGTAGAGTATCCTATCTGGAATCCCCAGTTAGGAAGAAACAGAAGGTGATGGAGGAATCTGATTCAGAGGAAACAAAGAGCTTGGAGAAATACATGGGTGAGAGGGATAACGATGAAGAAGATGAACCTATAAGGGGACCAAGAACCACTTTTTTCAGCATGCACAATTTAGAAGAAGAAGGAAAAGAGGAGAAAAATGAATATCACTTTGTGTAAAGGAAGGGAAGCCAGGAGGAAGAGGGTGCCCAAGATATGGGAGAAGGTGAAGAGATTAGCACAAAGAATCAGAGGACTCCAAACCTCACGCAGGAGTAGATAAACAAGGCAACGAAAGAAAAGTGACAAAAATCATTGAAGCCTTGGTAGAACAAGAATTGGAGTGCATTGCGATCTAGTGATGAATGAGGATAAGGAAGGAAGTGTAGGGAAAGATCACGAAGTGCGGGAGGCCATAGACTATCGGTAACTATTCCTAAGGGCATGCACACGGGAGGAAAGCACATGGAGATCAAAAGACCAAGAATGGAATACATTGATGATCATAGCAAGGTGTTGCACGTATGCTTCCAAAGCAGAGTCCTAACAGATCAACTCTTGGTAATGAAGTCGTTTGATGAAGAAGGTGCATACCCTCAGACAAGGAAGATGCTCTCTTGGGAAATTGAGTCCCACATCAACGAGCCAAAGTTTAAGGTAAGCCAAGGAGCACTAATGAAGATGCCTGAGTCAAAAGGAGATAACCCCTTGGTGAGCACTCAACAAATTTTAGATGAACAAGTCTGCAATGCTTTAAATAAGGTCTCGGTTGAGCTGGAAGCTAGGTTATTCGGAAGGAATGATAGGGTAAAATTTCTAGAGGAAGAGCTAGAAAAGAGGGAAGAAGAGCTAGAAGAGAGAACCAAGAACTTGAAGCAGGAGAAACTAATTAGCGCTCAACTAAAGTGTGAAATTAAGGAAGAAAAGGAAAAGGTGCACAAGCTATATAAGAAGGTAGAATCCATCATAGATGCCATTATTTTGAAGCATCCGGACTGGCACCACCACGTAAAAGTATGGATCTTCCTTTGAGTGCCTTGAAGATTTAACGCGTATCCTCACCATGGAAAGGCAAGTTCGGCTTTAGAATCACGTGGAAGAAGTAGTAACACACTGCAGAGGATGATATATTAAAAGTTGTAGCAATCATTGCCGAGTATAACAAGGTGCTTGTTGATGTGAAAATTGCTACCCATACTACTAAGGCCGTATATGAAAGTTGTGTAGACAGAGATAAAGTGGCGAGTATTCTGGTTGCCACTCACGAGGTAGAGCTCAAGGAATTCCAAGAGAAGAACAAGGGAAATAGAGCAGAGCGGGAGAGGATCCTGGTCGAGGTTGAGAAGAAGTTAGAAGCTATTAAAACCTTACGAGGTTCAATTAAAAACCAGTGAAGGAGTTATACCCACAGATTACAAGAAGGATGGATGCGCTTGAGGACATGGGCAAGGAATTGGAAGGAATGGTTGAAACATTGAACACTCAAGGAAATGGACTGGGTTTTGAGGAGGTAAGTGCCCTAGTTGGCAACCTCTACCGAGAGAGCGTAAAACAAATTCGATGTGTGGAACAAGTTAGAGGCCGACTTACGAGAGAGATTTCCCTATCTTGTTGCAGTAATGACAACACTTCCCCATTCTTTCATCTTTCCCAGTTCTTCATTCCCTTATTCTTTTTCCAAGGTGTTAATCCTATTGTAATTCTTCCTTTGAAGAAGTGTTCCCACGGGCAAAGAACAAGTAAAGTGTGGGGTGATGTTGGGCGCCTGAAATATTGACTAAGTACACAAAGGCGCATGGGTGCGCAAGGCCTAAGTTGAAGAGTGGGCATGCAAGAAGAAGGCACGTAAGGTAGGGTTCTAGGAGGGTTTTAGAAGGGCCATGGTACGCCTGGCGGAGATAAGGTCTTGGGACTTAGCCATATTTTGCGTCTCGGGTAAAACACATGAAAAGTATGACCCATTGCGCGCATGTGGAGTGGATAAGGTTCCAACTATTGGTACCCAAATTTGTTCTCCTTTTCAACTTTGAGAAACATCAAAGATATTGCATGAAGCTTGAGGGTAGATAAATCATGATGTATGTCATTTTGTAGGTGGGGATGTGATCTAACTGGCACTCAGATTTTTGGAGAGATGGATAACACTCGAAAAGGACTTGATCTTGTCCTAACTATTTTAGGTTTTGCCTTTCAACCAAGGTAAGAGAACCTATTTTGTAACCCTAAAATGGTGAAGGAGATGAATATGTCCCTCAATTTATGCAAATAGTATGAAAAGGCCTTGAGAAAATATGATCAACACTCCAAATCGACTTTCACAAGTTGTCACTTCCAGATTATGGAGATATTTTCAATGCAAGGCAAGGGCTACTGAAGACATTGTATGATCTTGATTTGCTTTGTGCATTTTGTAAATGGATTGTATTCTTTTGTTGACACACAATGCAATGCATGGGTAGTACTAGTTTGTTTGAATGAATTTTGGTGGGATGTTGACAAGACAAACTTGACTATGCTAGATCTTTGACAACTTCTACAATATTTGAACAATTATCAAATAAAATGCTTCAAAACAGTCAGGATGTTCCTTCAACTAGAAGAGATACACAAATGGAGGCCTAGGTTTACACTCTTCACACAATCTTTGATACCTCAACACAAAAGCTTGAGTTAAAGGACTCAATTAAACATCAAAATCTCTAATCAAACCACGCCTAAGGTACCCAAGAGAGCTTACAAGAAATCTCGTAATCAAGGAATGTACAAAGATTTAAAATTTGTTTATCTCTTTATTAGATGAAAGCTCTTTTGAATGTGAGATTGAAAATGCCACTAAACTATCAACAAGAAATGAGATCTGTGTGATTTCTAAAGATTTCAATGCAAGATTGCAACAAGAATAAGGAAAACTGTTTGCAAACATCTAAACATGATAACAAACATCATATTTCCCAAAATAACATAGATTAATTCAAAAGCTTGTTAGATTCATCAGCAAGGAGAGTTATTTAAACAATCTCAAAGCTGTGTGATGGCTATACACTTGTAACCAACTCAACATGAATGAAGATCTAACACAGAAGACATTAACCAGAGTTTCTTGGAGGGTTTCTTAGAAGATGAGATTCTCTCAAAATTTTCTCATGATTTTCAATTTTCGACCCTTTGCATGAAAAATTCATGCAATATATAACTTCTCATTACAATTGACCCTTTGCCTCTCAAATCTTCCCCCAAAAGTGGAATATTCGGAGCACCTTTACTTTGCTAATATTTTTGGAAAATGACATCTAACAAACTCGCAAAAATTTGCCAGTTGTTCTTTCAAAAGGTGAATCATTACAAAAATTTCATCATTATCCATTATGGAGGCATGTTTTTCATTCCCCACGCATGTAGATCCCTTTCATTTCATCATTTCATCCTTATCCCTCCAAAATTTACTCTGCAACTTCTTGATTTGATCTTTCACATTTTTCACGAACCAGAGTAAAAATTCATTTGAAAAATGCCTCAAATCTACAAATTAACCCTTAAAAACAATTGCATCGGTCCTTGCGAGCACAAACGACATGAATTTGCCAAAAATATGATCAAAATTATTGCAAAATTCGCATCTCAAGCTTCTGGAGCTCAAATGGCGGCAAAATGAAAAACACACGATTACCATTGATATACCTTTATCCTTTTAATCGAGCCCTCACGTGTCACAATGTGATTGGAAGCGGATTTGGGACCACCTTTTGACTTTTTATTTTTTTGGAAAAATGTAAAATTTTGACAATTTTCTCCACCCCTCCGCCTTGAGATTTGGTGCTAACACATGGCACAATATGATTAGATCGGGGTCACGGCTCAATTTTGCACATTTCCACCTTTTTTGGAAAAAGGAAAATTTTCCAAAAAATCCCCGCGGGTCCGCCCTCCTGCAAGACACGTGTCCTCATATGATTAAGTGAGGAAGCACTCGACTTTGTACTTTAACTCCTTTTTATCAAAGGAAAACTTTCAATATTTCCTCCGCGGGCCCGCGCCTATGATTCTATCCACGACACGTGTCCATCGATGATTCATTATGGGCCAACGCTTCAATTTTTTGCTCTAACTCATTTTTCTAAAAAGGAAAAATTTCCCTTTTTTTTTCCTCTGGCGGCCCTTGACCCGCTCGTGCTCACGATCTTTACCACGTGTCCTCTTTTGGTGGCCCAACGGACCCGTGGCCTTTTTCATAACTTTTGCTCCCTTTCACCAAAAGGAAATTTTTTCTAAGTCCTCGGACCTTCCATCCTAATTTTGATGAGAACACGACATGTGTCCACCCCTGATTCATCATCTTGCTTTTGATGAGGATATGACACATGTCCTCCTCTGATTCGCTAAAGGCTTGCGCTCCAAAGCCGCCACGTGTTCCATTTTACTTTGTTGTGGGCCTGCACTCTGAAGCTGCCATGTGTCCTTCCCTGATTGGATGTGGGCCTTAGGCATTTCCTTTGTACTTTAACTTTTTATTCCAAAATTCCTTAAGGCACAAAACGACCTACCTGTCTGCCTTCATTTTGCATGCGACATGTGTACCTTCTCTGGGACTTGCGGAGCTACGGGGGAAATTTTGATTTTTTGCCAAAAACCAAAAACGTTAAGTTTTCTAGGAAACCCGCCGAATCTTTTCCAACCACAAATGGCCACATATGAGGGGATGCTTGAGCTTTAATTTGATGGGTAAAGGACACCCGTATGACAGTAAAAAACACAAAATTTTCCAGGGATGCCCTAAATCGATTTTTTCTTCGTGGGTGAAGAATTTTTGATCAAAAAACAAATGGGAAGTGGTTTTATGAAATTTACGACCATGGAAAGGTATTTTCAGGCACATATGCATAAAATGAATAATTTTGAGCTCTAAAGGCCGGGAAAAGTGGAAAAAATGACAGAGGTGTTGATTTGGAAAAATTAGGGCACAAAACAGGGCATGCATGTATTTTTCTTTCAAATTGGGGAAAAATAATAAGTTTGTGAGAATTTCAAGGCATTCAATCTAGATGGGAAAGTTGCAGATCACCAATTTGGGAGAAAAACATTTCAGAGCATGCAAACCAAAGGAAAATTTATGGCAAAATGGTAGAGGATCAAAATGGGCACCAACACTAGCTTTGACTGACAAAGTTAGCCTAGGAAGGAATATGCCATGCGATGGAAGATTCTAGAAGACTATCATGGCAAAAAGTGGAGAGCTCGGGCCTAGAGGAGCATGATCCCATAGAGGACCACATTTAGACACTTGGTGCTGGATCTGAGGCCATAGAAGGATGAGTTGGCACTTCGGGGTGCCTATAAATACAAGTGTCTGCAAAAGAAAAGGGAGAGAGATTGTTAGAGAGCAAAGGTGCGAAATACCGTGATGAGTCATCTTTGGGTTGGGTAGATGAAATATAGGAGAATGATGTATCAAAAATTTTGTGGTTATAAAATTTATTTTTGAGAGCTAAAGGATATGGATCCATTTATGATGCATGACTTTGGTTTGCCATAATGTGGTGTTTTGTAGTGAGTCTAATGAATGTAATGAGGTTACCAAGTTAATTGAATATGATCCTTCTTGGTTAAGATTCATACATGATTATTCATAGTTCTTTTTCATGTATTTTTATAAGATGAATACGAATCCCTATGCATTTTCCTTACTGTTTTGATTGATTCGTAAGTATGCTATAGTATCTTTATGTAATGAATGTGATGATTTAGAGCCGTTATGAGCTCTATGATGTTTGCATGTCTCATTCCCACTCACTTTCTTTAAAGTTTGGATCATAGATGATGTTTTCCCACTCAACTCACATAAAAGAGAGACTCGGTGCCCGCGCGTGCCTCGGGTGAGTGCCCAGTGCCCACTGGGTGATAGGCCGACGCGCATGGGATTCCCTTGTTCTTTGGTGGGTGTAAAAATGACTACAACACAATTCTTCTTTACATATCACAATTGCTTAATCGCAATCACACGTTGGGTCATCACCAAGTAGCCCATCATATTATTCTATATACGGGCCACCTCCAAGTTGCCCTTCATCATCTACTTGTGGGTCTCCTTTGGGTAGCCCATTACCTTCTATTCTGGGGCCACATCCAAGTATCCCCTTATCTTATATGAATGGGACACCTCTAGGTAGCCCATCATCTTCTATTCTTGGGTTACATCCTAATAGCCCATCACCTTCTATTCTGGGGCCACATCCTAGTAGCCCTTCATCTTCTATTTTTGGCTCACCTCCTAGTAGCCCATCTTCTTCAATTCTTGGACCATATCCCTTTCATCCATCACATTATTCTTCTATAAACAATTGTGGCAAGCCCACCATCATTCCTCACATTCCTCTCATCAATTATAAACATCCACATTCTCCTCCCACTTCTTGGGATTAGACAAGTCAAGCATTAACTTATAAGAAACCTAGACAGGTTCTTTATCAAGCTAAGATAAAAAATATGAAGATCTCCAAAGATCCCAATGAATCAAACAATTATAAAATTCAAAATCAAATGTGATTCCAGAATGCACACCAATGTACCCATCAAGTATGACACAAAGTGCAAAAACTTATGGATAGGGAACTCAAGCTCCCGCATACAAAATCTATGTTTCAAAACAAATCACAGTCATTTGTTGAGTGTGAACTCACCACGATCATTAAGATTAGGGATAATATTATGCTTGATAAACAAATGAATTTCATCTCCCTTATCAAGGAAATCACAAACATCATTATTGGATCTTATCACACAGAGTGACATTTTTGGTCCTAACTTCTGAAAATAAAAAAGTAAACATTTCAAAAATACAAAAAAATGAGAAAACATTAAAACATTACAAAAAAATCAAAGGTACAAAGATCAAACATTGCAATTAGGTATTGCATACACATGGAGGTTCTTTCCTTCCTTTCCATCTTTCTTCTACAAGTCTCCCACCATTTTCATCCCTTCGATGATATTTTAGTTAGCCTATTCATGCTCATTATGCAACATTTATCTCTATGGTATCCATTTGACCTTGGTCTTTTTCACCTTGGTAAATTAAAGAACGACTGACCTCTTAGAGATCCTATCACAATTAACATCTAATAAACTTGTTGTGAAGAAATTTTGGACCTATTTGTTAACACTAGCCAATGTCGTCATCACAATCACTTCCACATCCTTCCATCAAGCCATCAGTGGTTCTTAACCCCTTATTAAACAAGAGAGCTAAAATAAATTTTTAAAAAACAAAAACAAATTAAAATCAATCAATCAAAAAGCTAAAAGCTAAAATTAAAAGAGAATTGATATGTATATCTCGCTTGGGGTATTTCTAGTATCTCTATTGGGGCTATGGATGTTTGTTTAGCAGAGAGCAATGCTAAAACTAGAATCAAATACATCTCCATTAGGGCTATGGACACTGGCTGACATCATATCAATGTACGAATCTCCTTCCACCCTCCAATCACAAATCCCCTTTCATAATAAATCATTCATACACATTAGCTAGTGTTTCTTCACTTGTTGTCTATCAAATCTTCTCTTTAAGAGGTAATTCATTTCCATGTGCACACACTAGATTTTGATGATCAAACAAGATTAGTATGTTATCAAGTATCTTTTTTTGGACCTTTTTCAAACTATTACTTTATTCCGTATCTTATCACATGATTTGTGCCTTGGGCTAATCACCTTTTCATCGCTAATCTTATCGTTACATTTTCCATATCCTTCCATAACATTCACACCGTTCTTTTGCTTCGTTGAGAACATCCATGTGTATAGGAGTTCCTTTTTACTATGTGGGACCTTTGTCCCCTTTTTAATAAAACAATCTTCTACTTCTTTTCTATCTTATGTTTCTTGGCTAGCTTACATTGGGGGCACACTTGCTCCTTTTTGGCTCTTCATTGGCTTGCGTTCAACATCATGTTGAACATATCTATCATGGCCTTGATCCAATATATCTTCTTCTTGTGTATATGTGCAAATATTTTCCCTTATACATTCTCACCTCTCGCTGGGGGCATCTTTGCATATTCATTTTCCTATACATAGCTTTAGAAAACTTCTAAAAACCCCTAAAAATTCACAACATTCAAAAACCCAAAACATTGGTAAAAATAAAAAATCCTATCAAAAACATTGGTAACAAGCATGCACGCAGTTGAAGCCTATGTCAAATTCATTGTACTCAACCATCAAAATTGTCCTACAAAACATCTTTCTTTGATTCGCTCCTATTCTTATGTGTGACTCTAGGATCATCTGGATCTACCTCCATTAACAAAGCTAGTTTGCTTACTATGTATGTACTCTTGGTCACAACGAGTTTCTTGTAACTATTTCATAGTGCACGAATGCTTTTTCATGGGACCTAAATGTCCTCCGTTATTCCTCTGACATGTATCCAAATTTGGGCACCATCATTAACCCTTGTCACTAAGTTGAACATTTGGGAATTGAAGCTTGATATCAAAAAAATTTGTGCAACCATCTTGAACGTTGTTTGTTTGAGTATGTGTGTTTGTACTTGTTTCCTTGTTAGGTTAGCTTGTGTACTTTCTTGTATTACATTGCATTATGTATGTTGCATGGAGTTAGAATTTTTGGCAATGAAAAATTGTTTGTATCATAACTTTTCATATTATGGTACACTTTTTTGTATGCGTACATTTTAATAAGGACCGATGATGTAGATCATAAGAAAAATGATGAAATAAAGTTGTTTTTACATCATGCAAGATGATAGCTATTTCCATCTCCCTTCATCTTCATTTTTTCTTCCTTATCATTCTCTTCTCAACACTATTCTTCCAAAGCAACTTGGGGCAATAGGGATAAATTCTTCTATTCTTCTATTCTCTTCCTTCATCTTTTTGAGTGTCAATCGACCTCTTTCATCACCCCATCAACACTCGAGGGGGCATCCTTCATTCTACTAATTTTTCTTCTATCTCTTCAAAAAAATTTATTTATCTGTACTTGTCTACTATCTTTGAAATGGCGTCGCTCACGCCACCCCAAAGAGGGGAAAATGTAGACACCTAAAATCCGCTTACACAGTTTTAATGCTAAGACTGCACTAACTATCCTCTTTTCCATCAATGTCATAGTAATTAACACTTTTTCGAGCTGCTAAATAGCTAGCATTACTCTTCATATATGTTAATTAATGAACTTTAGTTAATTAATTAGCCTTCCTATCATTCAGGATGTTGATTAATGACCTTTTGTTAATTAGTGTTCAATTCTACTTGGGTTAATTAATTATTATTAATTAATTACACCTAACTCTAAATCAATAAATATTCATTTATTGGATCAAATTCCTCTTATATCTCTCAAATCATACTAATATTCCTCTAATAAAATTCTATAATCTTTCTTCTATTTATTAATTAATCATCTTTGATTAATTATAAACACCCCAATTCCCATAAAGTACTAACTAAAGTGTTAACCCACATGTTAACTCACCTAGCTTTGGTCAACTAAACTAAAGTTACTTTTCCCCTTATCCCACATGCACCAAGTTGCACATCTCTCTCCAACATTTAGGTTATATAAAGGATAAAGCTCCTTCATCTAAAGACACACCTTTGCATGCATATAACATAGATTATAAGCATTTTTATCTTTGAGCATCCTCCATTAGTTTGAGCTAATATATTCATCTTACATTTCATCTATCCAAGCTTTTGAGTCATATGGAGAGAATCAAAATGGCCTTTTAGCCATGTCTTGTGAGACTCCATTCTTACAACCCTTGGGATCAAACAAAAATCACATTTTTATTGCTAAGGATATACGTAGGTCCATTTCTAGTTAGCTTTCAAAGAGTAGAGAATAATGCTTAACATGTTAGTTTGATTTTCCTTCAAAGTTATATGCATGTTTTTGATATTTAGTCTCTTTAAGCTCTTAGCATGATGATATATGTTTAGTTATCTTTATTTTGGAACTATTAGGTGTTAGTTTCAATTCTCTTAGCTTAGCTAATTAATACATGGATACATATATAAGTAGTGGGAATTTCCCTTCACTACTCATGCACCTTACAAAATAGGCTACATGCTAAGAATAGCCATGCACCTATACATGAGAAGTACAAAAGTATGCAAGCTCGCTAATAATATATCATATAATAATATCAATTGCATATCTAATCTGTTAATAGCTCGAAACTATGCATGTCACTTGCTCTTCCACTTTTCCAAAATAGCCTTGTTAAATGTTCTCAAGTCTTAATGCTGATGTGTGCCCTGCATTCAACATCTATTTTTATCCTTACCATGAAAAGCAGCTAAGTCCCAAAGTCATACTTTCCCAAGTGCGCCCTTTTCAATTATACTTCCGTGTGCTCCTCAGTGCCCTAAGTTTGCTTTCCTAATCCTTATGCACCTTCAATACTTAGGTTGTAATTCATCCGCCCAAAAGGTGGGAAAAATATGAAAGACACTATGATAGGACCAAGGGAAACCAAAAGACATGCTTAAGGATGCAAAATTTTCACACGGTGAAACAAGGCAAGAAAAAGCATGAGAAACCAAAAAATCTAAAGAATTTTTTTATTTCAAGTCAAATTCACTTCGTTAATGGATATTTTCAATTGTATTTGCTTATAAATGAATTTTACCCACATAATTTGAGATGTTAATTCCTATTTACGAGTTAAATTGAGGAAACGGATCTCCGACACATTGTTTCTCTCATAAATTTATGGGTTGAGGGCCTTGTGAGGAGTTACATGCATAGGTAGCATATCACTAAAAGGTTGATTTGGAAGTGGATATTCACACTAGATTAGGTTGATTCTTTATTATTTATTTTACAATGCAAGAGGATTGAGCTTGGGTTTTCAAAAATGTGTCATAATTTGTTAGTAGAGTGGGGTTAATCATGACACCATTGAACCTCGATTTGATTTCTTATAAGAAGATCCAAGTGAAGCGTTTTATTGGATAAGATTATTCAACCTCCATGTACATTTATGGGTTGAATCCATTCTTTCAAGGATTGAATATTTCCTTGAGTAGATGATTTGTATTTTTTAAAAACTCAAAATAAGAAACATATCATTTATACAAAAATATGTGTTCTAATGGATATGAGCAAGCCTATTCCTAAAAGAGGTTAAAATATTCAAAGGGAGATATGTTCAAAAATATATTGGGCTATAAGAACCTCTAATTCGATGTTTGACATGCCACAATCACGAGTCATTTGTCTTAAGACAACCTCTAGCTACAAACCATTGAAAAACGAGAAGGAAAAGGAGGAATTTTAGCTAATCAAAATGAAGAAAATACTAAACCTAAATCCAAAAGGATGAAGAAAATCAAGAGCAAACAAAAAACCCAAGTATTCAATTTGATTTGAACCCTTTTGTGATTGTAAGAGAAAGATTGGATGATATATAAGAAATAAATATACTATAAACATCAAAACACTTAGAAGAACCTATTATCAATACTCAAGTTGTTTAGGAAAATGGTCCAATTGAGGCTTTGGTTAGCTTCCAAACAACATATGATCTACATAATGAAAGTTATTTTTATCTTCAGGAATGTCTAAGAGATTCTATGTAAAATAGGTGTAGAAACCTAAATTTGGTAATTTATCACTTGATAATGTCAGTATTGACTTAATCCCTAAATCATGACTTGTGCACTTGTTTGAGCCTAATTTTTTAATCCTTATTATTATCACAAGAATTGCTGTCATAAATTGCACTACTCGGTGCCACTTACAAAAAAATCACACATTAGTCATAAGTAGTCAACTTTGCATGATTTGCGTGCACATAGCTCTAAAGCCTTGTAGCTTTCTCCAAGACCAAACTACCCAATATGATCAAAGCTGTCAAATGGTTTAGTCATGGGCATAAAAGTCCTCTCCAAGGCCACCTAATGGTCATTTTCTCTTATTTATATATTTTTTATTGGTCAATATTTTCCTTATGGGTTGACCTTAATGAGAAATTATGCCCACATAACCCTATATAAGCAAGTCCAATGCACTCATTTACTCGATTGGAAATATCGGCACTTTCAAGACATACTCTAGAAAATCTTACTCAAAATAAATACAAAGCTCTCCTAAATTTCCTGAAGAAACAAAAGACATTACGAGAATCCCCTACACATGCGAAGCACTCAAACTAGGTTTTGTAGACAATCAAATTTGGAATTTTTCACTTTGATGACACTTGATTTGACAATGCACTCTTACTCTGATAAATACCATCTCTCCACTCTTTATTAACACTTTCTGGGGTCTTTTGTTTATCTTGTTTATCCTTGCATGGCGACATGTCGACAAAATTTGAGAATACAATGCAAAATTCCATAGACAAACATCATTTGACAAGATCTAATAATCATTTTACATGTTTTTAGTCTGAGTCAGGGTTATACACTTTAGTCGGGAATTTGTATCTGGTCATGATCAACTGTACAATCTTGGACCGATATGTCCTCTAACTTTTCTTTCAAACTGATATATTTTGTTGGGTTTTATACTTCATATGGGTAAGCCTTTCTTAGATAAATCACCTCTAGAACCCTATCAAGCAAGTAAACATTGTCTCATTTGCTAGCCTCAAAATTCTATGGAAATGCACTAATGCACTCACTTCCTATGCTTATAAAAGGAACTTACAACTCCCTAAATTTCACAATAGCACATCTACAATCATTATGGAAGCACCCACATCAGGTCGATGCTTCTTACCGGAGTTAACAAAACATTATCTCTCATTTACAAACACACAATTAGCAATAGCAAAAGCCAAAGAAATCATTGTCAAAGAAATTACCAAATCTGTTTGATCTATCTAGATACCACTTGTTAGGTGGAGAATGACGTGTAGTTTTATGCCTCTTCAAAGTACTACCAACATTGGCAGTATAAAGGGGTTCCCCAACCTAACTAATGTTTGTTTTGTAGGAATCTTCATCCATAGCTACGGTTTGAGATGATGTTCAACATGTTCAAAGAGCTTCATTACATGATGGACAACTAGGGTTGACAAAAACCAAATCCGGGAAAAAAGTCACCATAGAAATTTGTAGAAGAAGAAAGCGAGAAGATGTCCAAGACCATACATAAGGGTCAAAACCATATAGTATAATTGTGGTAGATTAGTACGGTCCTTTCCCAAGATAAGTTATAGTTCTGATCTCGATTCAGAAGCACCTCTAGGTTCAAATTTTCTTATTTTACATTGCACGGTCTTATGACTTCTTAGAATTTTTTAATGTAACAAGCCGAGTGTACTCATTCCTTTGTGTTTGCAAGTTCATATCTTGTATTTCATAATTTAGAAATGTTATTTTAATATTACATAATTAATATTGGAGGTTAATTAATCAAGATAACCACTTGTATTTAATCTACATCCATTTAGTGTAAATTTGACCTCATTAAATCAAATTTAGATTAACAAAAAATATAAGACCTAATCTAAAAAGGGTGTAAATTTTTTGGTGAACTTGCCTCGATCGAACCCTTAAACTAATCAAGGATCTCCTTAGTTACTTGTATATTAGGCTTGTTGATATGATCTTATCCTCCTAATTTTTATGATGGCCTCTTCTCGTGATGAACCCATATCCTTCCTTGAAAATTTTGGGCATTACCATGAATGTGAAGCTACTTTCATTTCCTTTCTTTAAGTTAATCCTAACCCATCCCTTGCGTATCTTCGGGTAGTCACTAAATATTGTACTTGTTATGTACATCTAGCCTCTAAATATTTATTTATATGCATGATTCCTAAGCAAGAGAACTACTCATTAACACCTCTTTACTTTACTTTGACATTTATTTTATCCTTTTCATCTCTTTTGCTTGTTGTTTTTGATTGATAACTTAAAATTTTGCACACTAGTTGACATCTTACTCAGCTTTGATTTCATTATTTTATCTTTTTGACACCCTGTACATGACCATCCATTAGGGACGAAGTGCCGGGCACTCTTTGTCCCTTATGGGCACCTGTGTCCTCTTTACCTCTTTTCCTAGTCTTTCAAATGTTACTTCTTCCTTGTTCTCTTTTATAACTTTTAGTCATCATTTTTCTTATTAATGACAAACCTTAAGCTAAGGAATCATATATATATATATATATATATATATATACATGTCTTATTTAACCTCATTAGGGGGAAAGCATTCAAGAGGTACATACTATTACAAGGAGATAATATTTTCTATCTACTACATCAAGGACTGCATACTTCATTGCATAGGAGGGTTTATTCTAAATTTCATACCACACATTTGTATTTAGGACAAAGTAGTTGTAGCTCGCTATCTCTTTGTACGAATGACACTAGGGAATCCTAGCTCAAGGGACATTATTCCAATCACACACACAAGAACTACATAGAGTTTGAAATGTAGTGCAACGTTCAGTGATAATCACATTAGGGTGATAATCGAGGTCGAGTTTGACTCAAGCATTTGAATTATTTTATTCATCTAACATGTGCTTGAGTACTATGTATGTATCTAGGGTTTGTTTTACATGTTACAAGTAAAACACAACAAATATGACATGACACACAAAAAACAAGGAGTGACACTAAGTGACACAAAAAGAACCAAATCTTGAGCACTTCCATAGACACCAATGTCAAGAATAGACATTAGCACCTAGGCATCCTGTCCCTTATGGGCACTCATCCTTTGAAATTGTTAGTTTTAGAAATCGGACACAAAGCTAATATAGTCTAGAATCTACCTTTCTAGGTCATTCATTAGCCCAAAATCATTCTAGACATATGGTGGCAAGTTAAGTCATTCTCGGACCCTATTTATCGCTCTTGCTTGAATACCGTTATATCCATTTAATCAACAATGTCCCTCTATTAGATTTAATTTCATTAAATCATTTGATGAACCTTTTCCACTAAGGATCTTAATGAACTCAATTATTATCTTGCCAAACATCTTGAAAACCTTGATCTATTGCTTTTTGCTATCTGTGAGGAAGCCCAAAGGATTGTTGTCACTACTCCTATTGGTACCATTATGTCTACTTCTACTACTACCACATCTTCTATTCCTCTTTCCTCCTCCCCTACCAATGCGGGAGCTTCTACCACTCATATTCCTACTTCCACATTGAATCCTAATCTTTCTTCTCCCTCTATGTTGCACATTCAACCTAATTATTCTTCTGGCATCCAAGCTTTAGAGTCTCTTTATCATGATTTACAAACACAAAGCTGATAAGGTGAGTAAAGTTTTTCAACTATATAAATTCTCTCATTCATGTTCCAATGTTCCAATGCGGTTTAACCCTTTTTCCCTTTACATGGATTTTCAACTACTCAAACTCAATTTTCATGATGCATTATTAATTGAGTGTTTGCATTGACATATAATAGATATTTCTACTATCGGGAAGACATCATGATCCTTGAAACTCCCATACGATACCATGAAATAAAATAAGTATGAAAACATGAAAAATTATTCTAACTATTTGGTTGATGCGGGATTGCTTATGAAATCAAATACTTGTACATCATTCTTCCTCTACCCAATAAGCACCATATAAATACATGACCTTAACATGTTTGGACCATGAGATTTCGATAATAACCACAATCAAAATCATATTGAAGTGTTAATCAAATTGAAAGGGAAAAAAACATAGTTCTTAGACTTGAACCACATTTATAATCAAATACTAGAATACAACTAGTGTATGCACATATTGCCAAATCCCCATCTTCTAAAAAACAAGGTGCATTAAAAAAATGATAGACTACTCCTTACTAAATGGACAAGCTCCACAAATAAATATCATTATGAAAGGAAGAGAAGGAATGAGGAAGTCATAATTGATTCAAATAATTACGCATTATTCTCATGTGTTTTCGGAAGGACAAAATTCATTGATGAAAACATGACAACTATACCCTAGTGTCAATTTGTTTGCTTATAAACCCTCATAGGCACTTCCCAGATCAATTTTCCCTCGTGCCATGTCTATCCCCATCCACCAAGTACTCATATGTGTTGTGATAACCTTTCCCATGTGTTTGAAATGTGGAAACAAGATCATGAAAGTCTTCCGATGTAGTGCTTCTCAAGGCAAATTCTTTAGTGAGCCCAAAATGGCTATTTTTGGCCTTTACGAGACAGTATGCACCCCCAAAGTAGATTTGAAGGCCCAAATTCATCGGGAGATGGTATTAAGGATATAAAATGTTGTTAAATTTGTTTAGGAATATTTAGGAAATATTTGGAGGTTTAGGAACAAGTTGAGTGAAAACGGGTTTTTGAAGGTGAAAGAGCTTGTAGTGCAAAACATCACCTGATCTTCAGGAAGTGATTTCGAGAGCTTCATAATGAGTTGCAGGTAAAAACATATACCATTGGAAAGGTATTTTGGTGCTATAAATGATGGTGGTTTTATGTTTTTTATAAGTCACAAGAAATTCTTCCCACATTCTATTTTCAGCATGCATAACTTACGGTCCTTGTCACATCCCACAATTTCAGTTTGTTTCATCGAAAGGATAAGTCATAAGATGTTAAATGATTTACAAAGGTGGGAGAATAATACATGTTATGTATTTGATTATATAGTTACATGTGCGTATGTATATCCTGAAAAAAGGATAGACACACTTATGCGTAGTTGTATGTGCGATCGTAGAACACCGCTTGTCGTCTAGCATTCATAAAGCACTTAACATTTATAACTTATTATTGTTTTGCTTTGGTGTTTAAATTTCCTTACGGTGGTGTGTGTAATGATTTCTATAAATGATGTACTATTTGATTACTTTTTTTGGTAATGAATAATGTAGTGCACCTTGCTATGTTGTGTGATATGAGTTATTAACTTGGCTAAAAGTAATGATTCGGTACATCGATAGATTGTTGTTCACTGTAACTATCTTGGATGACTATGTTTGTTTACTATTCATGATAATTTAACAATAGTGATAAATTATCTACATGCATGTACTTACCATGATGAGTATGATGATTTAGATGTTTGGGTATATTTCTGGTTCTTTATACTGTTATCATTATTCGATTCATCTCACTTGTTGGAATTATTGGCTTGATAACAATGTTAAAAACATGCAACACTAATGTTTTTATTGGTGGTATTTGCATCATTTCATTATTGATAAATAATTGGTGTGATTGATAATTGTCTAATCTTATAAGTGTTTAATTATATCGGTCGAGGACCATGTGACATTACAAAATTCTTCATTGGGTGTCATTAATGTTTGATTTATGCGATAAGGTAAACATGTTATTTCATAACCTGATTATCATCTAATGTATTCATGAGGCTGGGTCTAACACCTCGGAGCATCAACACTACCATTTAAATATGAAAGGCTTGAACATTTTTTATATAACAACATTATGTGGTCATAAATCCTGAATGTATGAGATTATTTAGTTATTCTTTGTTGTCAAAACTATCTAAGTTTTAAATATAACATGATTTAAGACCATAGGTGATGGATTTTGTATTGCGATAAAATTATAAAGACTATGGCAACCCCTTTAACATGAGATTATTAAAAAAACAAGATTCATGTATGATTGACATTTTGTTGTTGAAGGAGATATGGTATTTAACCATACTATAGTGGTATTTGATTGTTTAAATTGATAAATTCAAACTCTATTGACTTGGGAAATAAAATTACTAAATGTAAAGCGCTTGGTTTCTATTTTTGACCATATTATTAGGAAAAAGGGTTATAATGTTGATGTTTTTAACATGGGTAAATATGTAGTATTTGACCACACCTCTTAGCAATAATAATTGTTTGATTAAACATGTTGAATGTTAATCCAAAAAGGTCATCATCGACCCCAAGAGAGGATGTTATTACTTTTTGTTAATGATTAATGTTTGGTTGAAGGTTGACCTAAGCATGATTAGGTTGTTAAGTGTTATAGTCTTTGAGCGATTGTAATACTCTCCATGTAAATTATTTTGTGATAAAATTATATTAGTTTATTTATTTGATCAAAATGGATATAGTCCATCACGTATTATTGATAGTATTGTTGAAGCATAATAATTGACCACTTGGCTAGCTCCACCGCCAATTTTGGAGGGAATTGGTAGTTAAAAAGAGTTTAGCCACAATGTGGCGAGAAACATTAATGGAAATTAAATGATATTGGGTTCGAGATGCATTCCATTTTTAGAACTAGTAACATGGTATTATTGAGGATGCATGCCATATCTTTGATCTACCTCGATAAATATGGAATCAATGAAAATATATTTTAGTTAGAAATGTTGAGATGTCCTTGTGAGTGAGGACAATTCAGATTTATAGAGTTTACGAATCTATTTGCATAAGGGTTTTGTAAGGAAAATGGTGAAGATTTGTAAGAGCCTTCATAAATTCGAGGCATGGTTTACATTTATCTTATTTTGGATATTTTATTTCTAAGTAATTGGGTATTTTCTAGGTGAATTCTTTTAGGGTTATTCTTACATTTTCAAAGGTTTGTTTTTTTGTTTTAAGTGTTTATAAGATTATTTGTAATTGGTTTGAGTGTAAAACCCATCACTAAAAAACCCACTACTTTAGTGTGAACCTTGCTTGATATAGTCCATTTTGGGGACTTCGAAATAGTACCGAGTGCGTCGACCTAGGTACTAGATTTTGAATGCTTGTTGCATATGTGTTTTCTTTGTGAAATTTGTGAATAAATAGATGATTTTTCTCATTCGATGTATAACATTTAGAAGGTCTTAAGGGATCTGGAATTTGTTATCTCATTTTAGCAAGCTGGGTTTGAAAATCAAATTTAATCGATTTGAGGTTGCGGGTGTTTATTTCTTGATATCAAATTTATTTTTAAGGGCCATCACTAGCCTGTGCATGAGCTTGTACTATTTGAAATACAAACCAAAGTCACAAGTTCAAATTCTAGATCAAATCTTGAGGAGCTCGATGCTTAGTATTACGTCAAGTCTAGTCCATTGCTTTCTAACATTATCCATGAGATCTTGGAGCTCGAAACCATGTCTTGTTCGAGACTAGGATATTTCACATGAACTCGGGCTATATGGTTGGTTTCCTCTATTACCAAGATGCATGTATGTGAATGGTTGATGATTCATTCCTTTGTCCTTGTTATTAAAGGGTATCTTACAAGTAGATCCCATCTACGAATGATGGCCTTCAAAGTGATCCACTTCTATATTCTCTTATTCATGAACTTAGGTCATGATTGGTTATTAGTATTATTTGTTATTCAGTTTGTTTTTGTTAGTTTACTTGACAAGAGATCATTACTTCTTGGGTTGGCTTGTCTATTAAATGGTGAAGCTAAAAATATTATAAATTATGTTAACATGTGGTTTGATTATACGAATTTATCAAAGATGTGGAAGTGGGAAGCAATGGGTATAGGTTGTATGCCATAGATCTAGGTTGAATGATTATTTGGAAAGAAAACCTTATGAACCGTTATTTTAATGCAAACTAATAGGACACTAATGGATGAATATATATTTTTAAAAATGTCTAAAGGGTTGTATAAGGTTTAATAGAATTATTTGAGTTGATAAGGGGAAATTGATTTTCTAGAGGAAAGATCTTATGAATGTTCTAATTATAAAGAGGCACTCATTCTGGTTATTATGTACTAGTTATGGATGAAAATTGCTTGTCTAATAGTTGGGGGTGATTGAAGAATGTTCTATATAATGTGGTTTAACTTTTATGTTAATTCAACATGAGTATGACTTAAATAATTGGGACATTCTAAGTGGTTAAAGATAGTAACTTGTTTTATTTTATTAGACCATTTGTTTTAGTATACATGTATTAATTTCATGATACTTGATCTAATGATGTCAAATCAATTAGTGGATGCTCAATTATTTCGTAATATGATAACTAGATTAAGAGATGTGTAATCCATGCGATTATTGTGACATGACCATGTACATTGTTGTACTTTATTATTTTTAGATTGTAGGTTGTAAGGTATTATGAAAAGAATAAAAGACTGGATACGACATACTTGTTTGATATTGTTATGATTTGTGAAATGTAGTAAATGTATTGTATTTGATTTAAGGTGAAAGTATTACTTCACATGTTGTAAATAAGGCATTTCAAGGCCTGTTGTACTTGTTATTGATTTCATTATCATGATGTACTTTAATGACGAGGTTTAACCTCCATTATATGAATATATATGTTGTTGTTTTTACAACGTACTTGTGTTTTTACAAAATGTTATAATGCCGAAATTACGACAGATTATGAATGAAATATTGTGAGTAAAATTTGATGATTTGATTTCATTATGATTTGATTATGGATGCATGATAAGATGAGACAACTTAATACGAAAAATACATCAACAATATCCAAACATTGTTAAGTCACATTTTCTATTTATTAAATATGACGACACATGTAATTATGCATTAAATGATATAAGTACATTGATTAATCATATGTTTAATGATTAATCATATAAATGATATCAACAACCTAATGTTGCGATAACACGATATGATATCTCGTTCTTTATGTTATGATTTCTAATCATTAAAAAATGATGTGTAATAAGTTAAGCGTACCTTTCTTAACATGAATATAAAACTATGAATTATATGAGGGAAGATTTATGAGTCGCAAGCAATGCGACATTAACCTATCGAGCTGACTTGGAATGGCTATGGGAAGGGTGACGATATGCAATGACGCAAGTCATTATGCATCCACAACCTTTCCCATAGGGATTCCAAGATGGATTAGTCAATGCTTTCTGTTGTAGGGTTTAATGGGTCATAATTGCTGCCATTTATTAAACTAAAATAGTTAGCTATAAAATTAATAAGTAAACAACATAAAATAATCTTGATACTATGTTGAGATAGTTGTGTGGTGAATATAAGGACAATTTTAGATTGACTTATGTGTAGTCACAAAACTAGGCTTGCTAGCACAATGCCAAAAAACTATGGCCATAATATTATAAATGATTGATTGCATTTTCTATCACCATTTCTTATTTTAATTGTGTCATGAGCGGGAGTGAATTAGTTGTATACTTTCCTATATGACACTAAGAAGATGCACATGATTCTCTATACCTTTAAAAAGGTCTAACCAAATGATATACTGGGTATATTGGCTCATTAGGACTGTTTGAGGGGGATCGAGTAGGATCTGAAACTCTTGAAGTTACACACAATTATCATAGGTTTTTAAGATGGATTCTAAACATTAATTAATGTTAGATTAATATTTTGTGTGTTGATAATAATTAAAGGCATAGTATGTTGGATTTTAATCGCTACGTGTTAAAATCATTGAAGACATCAAGATAAATAAATGGGTTAAAAAAATTCCCTTAGTTTGATGAAGCATAGTATAGGTGTTACATTTTGGTATCATAGATGAAGGTTGCTGACTCTTGGAATTATTAGGTAATAAGTTAATCATTGAAGGCATATTATGCTAGATTTTAATTGCTACATGTTAAAATAATTGAAGGCATCAAGATAATTAAATGGGTCAAAAAAATTCCCTTAGTTTGATGAAGAATAATATAGGTGCTTCTACAATCCCAAGAAAAAAGGATATTTTGAGGGGGTTTCGGGAAGAATCGAGCATGGGACCCATCCCATTCTTCTAAAAATTATGTTTGCAGTCAAATTCATATAAATAAGTGCTTGAAAAGACCTCTGGATTCTCCAGAAACTTTTTCGTCAAGCTTCCCTCCAAGGTATGCTTTTGGGATTTGGCCAATATTAAAGATGAACACATGTCATCACTAGGTGATAGCATGATTTTGTGTCCCAACTATCCCATCCCCTGTGGACAGTTGGGATACAAAAATTTTCCCAAGCCCACCATAGCCTATTGGATCATCATGTGACCTCGATGAAGCTCAAACTTGCAAGTTAAGCCCCTTTGCTCTCATCCTCGGCTCTCCTTGTCATCAAATCATGAAGTGCTACTTGTCCTCATCAAGTGAGGGTGTATTTACTTGTGTGTTCATGTGTAAATTAAAAAAATTATAAAGCTTGAAACTAAACACCTAAGAGTTTCAAAGCTTTAAACTAACTTAACAAGAACCATCAAGATAAGAGCTTAGCTTAGTGAGGCTTATTTCTTTAACATGCATATAACTTTGAAAACAATCAAACTAACATGCCTAAATCAATCTCTACTCTTTAAATTCTAACTTTGAAATGAACCTAAGAATATCCTTAGATATCACATTTGATTGTTAGTATGATCTCAAGGTTTTGAGATTGAAGTCTCACCAACAATGGCTCAAGACTATATTAGTTCTCTCCATATTACCCAAGCTTGAGTTAATGGATGGACTATGAAGATATTATCTCATTATAAATGGAGAAATTCTCAAGATCCTAATTGCCTATAGTTTATGCTAGAGGAGGAAAAGTGTTCTAAGAAATGATGAGGAGGGTTCTATTTATAGGTTTCCCATTTCAAGAATGGTATGATTTTGGTGCACATGGGACAACATGTAAGTCCAAAAAGAAATTTTAGCAAGTCAAAGAAATTTTTGAATAGGATTAGAAGCTAATTAATATTTTAAGATTAATTAAGAATCAAAAGTAGGCTTAGGAAGCTATTTGGGAGCATCTGGAGGAGGCTTGATAGATTTTGAAAGTTCTAGAAGCGGGAGTTAGCCAAAAGAAGGTTTATTGGTCAAATGTATGGTAAAAGAATTAATCAACGTATAATAGTTAATTAAGAGGAGTTTAGGGAAAAATGGGCCTAATTGATGAAGTGTCATCAATTTGCAGGGAATAGAATAGTTAGTTCAATGTTAGTAATAAAATTGCTTTGATCAAATTATAGGTGTCTACATTTGCCCCTCTTTGGGGTGGCGTAAGCTACACCACTTCAAATATAGTAGAAAAACACAAACAAGTAGAATTTTTTTTTGACAGAGTGGAAGAAAATTAATAGAGTGAAGGATGCCCCCTCAAGTGTCGATGGGGTGATGGAAGAGGTCAATCGACGATCGAAAAGATGAAGGAAATAAATAAAAGAAGAATTAGGGGAGGTGTCTCTAGTAGAAGAGCAGAATAGTGTTAAGAGAAGAAGGGAAGCCATATTAGTCTAGTTGATACTTAGTACCAATAACCCATGAAATCTAATTCTCTAAATTTCATTTTCTTTGCTCATCTTCCATGTCATATTGAATAACCTAGTTGATAGGGAGCTGCCCTCTTTGATGGTGAGATACCAAATATGTTAGATTTATATTGAGAGCAAAGTGAGCATGACGTAGAGGAAGAATGGCGAGTTGAGTGCGATGGAGAGAGAAAGGTGGTATAATGAAGAGAGAAAGGGGATATAGAAGAGAATAAGTATGAGGAAGGGAGATTGAGATAACATCCATCCATTGCCTTTTAAACAACTTTATTTTCATCATATTGCTAGTGATCTTCATCATCGGTCCTTATAAAAATGTAAGCATATGACATGAGTGTAAAATGAAATGAAAATACATAGTACGAATAATTGTCCATTGCTAAAACACCAAATCCATGTAACATACAAAATGAAATGTAATACGAGAAAGTAAATAAGCCAATCTAACAAGGAAACAAGTACAAACACACATACTTAAACCAACAACATCTAAGATAGTTACACAAATGTTTTGTTATTGAGCTATAATTCCTAAATGTTTGTGCGTAATGAAAATAGTTAAAAGTGGTTCTCCAAGCAAGGATGCATGTGAGGGGGAAACATGGTGGACGTAGAGGTCCAATGAAAAAACATTCGTGTCTATGAAATAGTACCGGGAAACTCATTGTGCAAGAAGTAGTGCAGACGGAGCAAACAAACCAACTTTGTTAATGAGGTAAATTAAAATGATCTATGAGTCATTGTTACGAAACACAAAAACACTCAAACAATATATAAGTTGAATACAATGTGTTTGATGTAGGCTTATTGCATACTAGTGTTTTACCAATTTTTACAAATTTTTGGATTTTTAATGATTTTTGTAAATAAAATTTAAATATTGTTTTTAATTTTTTTTAGTGATTTTTAATTTTTTAGAAGAATGTAGGATGGAAGATCACCTGAAAGCAAGATAAATTCCCTAGGGAGAAGAAAGCAGCGCATGGGAATAAAAATATGCCCGATGGGACCAAAATGGGCAAAAAACAATCATTTATTTAAAAATAAATATCGCGGCAGGAAATAAAGGAAGTTAGAATGATTGTGGTGACCACATCATGCCTCTCGACCATCACGGTGGGTGAGAACGCATCGTGGAAAGGTCAAAATGACCACATATACCCCTCTTGGGGGTAAATCATCGTGAGTAATTCATCATGTTATGGAGCATTTGCTGATTTACTATTGACCTTTTCTCGACCACGGAGAGATATGACATGAGTTCACAGGTGTACGAGGTGAGAAGACATAGTTCAAGAGTACGTGATGATGCCCATTAATGGACCCTACATGAGTACCTTATCCATCTTGTGTTTTTATTCCATTTAATGTCATTTATTAGCTGTTTTAGGGGGGGCGTTAACGTATGCGCGGGCCTTAGGGGTGTGCATGCATCATCGGGCTCATGCGGGCGTAGGAAAGACATATGCATGTAAGCACATGAATTTTTAGAAGTGTGTGGGTGCTTGAGGTTGTGCTAGGTCATGTGCACATGGGAACATATGTAGTTAGATGCACGTATGTGCCTGGGGAGGGTTAGGTCAAATGCACATGTGCACAAGCACCACCAAAGGCATGCATGCGTTGTTAGGGGCACACATGCACCAGGGAAAGGGGGATAAATGGTTATGAGCTCATGTGCTAGGATGAGCATGCAAATGCTAGAAATGTGGTGTATGCATGCTTTAGGCATGCACATGCTAACAAGGGCATGCATGCGTTGAAGATGGGTGTTGGGAATACTTAGAAGAAAAAGGGAAAGTTTTAGAAGAATATGGGGATGAGTAGGTAAAGTGTTAGATGATGTTAGATAGAAGAAAGGTTAATAAGTGTGTTGTTTGATCTTGCAGATGTCGCTACCTACTATTAGTGCAAAATCACAGCACCCCAAATGACCTCTCAGATTTGGTGTTTCAAACTTGTCATTTGATGTGATTTGCATAACATTGAGTTTTCCCCAAAAGTGTGGGACTTTGCAAATGGGAAAACTCTCTAGATTAAGGTTGGTTCCTATTCCTTTATCTAGGTGCATACGTGAAATTTGCAAAGGATTGATTCCTAAACCTAATCTAATTTTGCCAAGGAGACAAGGATGAAAGGAATGCAAGAAATTAAAACTAAGCTAACCAGGTGATACACCGAAGGAATGATGAACATTTGTTTTGTTGATAGGCACAAGCCAGGAAAAATACACATAATAATCAAGCACGGGTAACCGGTTTGGCAATGAAAGACCGGATAGGAGAGCAATGAAGACAGAAAGGGTCAAAAATCAGCCACAAACATGTATTATTGCTCTGCAGATTTGATACAATGCATTTACAAAATGGCCAAAAGGTAGAAAATGTGTTGCAATCTAATGGAAGGTCTGAAACTCCATGAATTCATTTTCTAGAAGAAAAGGGGAGCTTGCAAAACAAAATAATGTCTAACCCTTTCTGATGAGTCTCGACCGCCTTTATAGATTCAATACATAGGGAAAGAAGGAGAGAGAAGCAAGAAAAAATAGTCGAAGCTCAACCACTTCCATCAATGCCTCCTACCAAAGAATTTGCCCCAAATCTGTCTTGACTACATCAATTATTGGTTTGGTGACTCGAAGGAGGAGGAAACAGTGGATTAAATCGAATCTGATTTGGTTGTTGGGGAAAAAGATCCTGTATTAAAGGCCCGAAGATGTTTCAACATTTTATTCCCACCTAACCTCTCTAAAATTAAATTTTTAGATCTCCATGGCATAGAGGAGGTTGAGATCTTTCCAATGGTGCCAGATTTGTTGGATTTCAAGCCTCGAGTCACAAGATATGCCCATTTGAAATTTGGATTAGGTCTATACAAAATAGTGGGAAAACTAGTTCGAAAACAGACCCCCTTTTAAAATGGACACGTGGAGGGATGGCGCATGTCTGAGGGAAGCCTTTGTATTTTGATTTTGGAGTGGCATGGGGTTGACACATGGCTTCTTTCGTGACCTGCTTGATTTCCTTATGTTTTTAGCTAAGTCCTTTTCTCGGTGGGGTCGGATATCGATCGGGGACACGCGGTGGCCCGACGCTTTTCGAAAACCCTCCCTTAATTTTCTCTTGAATTGGCTTTGTGCTAAACTTGGTTCCCCCACTATCCTAGCTCGGTGCTTTGACTATTCAACCTGACCTTGTCCTTTTTTGAAACGGGACGCGTGGAGGCTTCGCGCTTACTTAGAAACCCACTTAGGATTTTTCCTTTGAAGGAGCGTCAGTCGACACATGGAAACCTTTGCAGGCTCTTAGACTTTTCAACAACCCCTCTTACCTTTTCGGACCTTAGACTACGTGGTGAGTGGCACTCATTTGAGTCTCTACTTTTGGATTTACCCTTGGAGATGCGCTTGGTGGCGGGTGGCGATTTTGCCAAAGCACTTCTATACTTAGCCTTTTTGAGGCCCACCCTGTCTATCTTTTGACTTTTAGCTTTGACTCTGCCTCTACTTTTAGGCCTAGGACACGTGGAGGCTTGGCACTTGTTCGAGCCTCCCCTTTTGGATTTAACTTTGAAGATGTGCCATTTGGACACTTGGCAGCGTCCATTGTCTCCTCCACACTTAGTCAATTTTGAGCTCGTTCTGAACTGTTCTAGAGCCCGAAGACTTAGAACCTTTGTTGTTCCTTCTCTATTGAGCCTCTGGCCTCTTTTGACACCGTTTTCTCCTTCCCTGACCCTAATTTTTCATTTTCAAGCCTACCTGTAATCCTTTTAATGGATTTAAGGCATAGATTCACTTGACAGAGCCGTTTCTTGAATTTCTTCTTATGTACAGGTCGTTTGATACAATATTTTTCTAGGGGAAAATATGGATAGCGATTTGACAAATTGCGGGGCATCTACTTGCTAGATGAAAAGACCGATTGCCTTGTTATATCCATTAGGCATAGAGTTGAGAATGACAGTTTGATCATCGATCCTGCCTCTTAAAAAATGATCCCTGAGCCACTTGGAAACCCACCAAAGCCGGAGCTAAGCTTCACGAACTTCCATTTGAAATGGAATATGCAAGAGCAACAAAACAACATGACAAAACTATGTACAAAACTTGAAATCATACATGCTCCAAGTAAAACATACAGAGCGTGTAAATCACTTAGGAAAAAGCAACCTAAACTATAACCGGAGCAATGTGCACAAACACTTAGAGGAATGAGAAATTAAACTAGTATGTATAAGGTGAGAACTTTTCTTTCTAGTAGCAATGTTTAAGATAGATTCCATTCACTAGAATCTACAACTCTTCACCATCCAATGTAGACAATTGGAAAGCATTGCTACTTTTACATCTTGTGACCATGTAGGGGCCACTCCAAATGGCATCAAACTTGGAATGCCTTCTGGTTTTGCCCAATCTGCATCCCATTTTAGGACCAAGTCTCCTTCTTGAAAGGCCCTCATTTTTCTTTCTTATCAAAGCATCTCTTGATTGAAACCCGATCCTTCTCCATTGTTTGAAGTGCATGCTCTCTAGTTTCTTCCAATTCCATCAGCTCTGCATACTTGGCCTCCATTGGTTCAAACTCAGACATCTCCAGCTGCTTCATGAGTTCCAATCCGACAACTCAAGTGATATAAGCAACACTTCCTCTTTCCCATAGACAAGTTTGAATGAAGAGCTACTGTAGACCTCTTGGGTGTTGTCATATCAGCCCATAAGGTTGATTTGAGTTTTGTGTGCCAAGTTCTACGATTTTAATCCGAGTTCTTCGATAATCCTTAGTAGGTTTGTTGATCAAAGAATACTTGTCAAAGATCACACAAGGAGTCCGCACAAGATAGAAGGCCGGGATCAAAGGCACGAGAAGGATAGGAAGGACCCACACGCGGAAGACAAGTTCAAATTTTAGGACTTAGCCGATTTTGAGCATGGAGACCTATTTTTGGAATATGGCATGCAGAACACATCAACGATGTAGAGATGTGCATGCCATGCATTATCTTTCTGTCAGAGAAGTGATTCAAAGAATTTATGCATGGAGACAAGTTGAGAATAGAATTAACACTTCAGTTAACTATAAGAGGACTATAGATAGTGCACTTGCATGTGTGGCTATGATTGTAAATGGCGTGTGGCTATTGATGCAACCTAGTATTCTTAGATAAGACCTAGTCACACTGACACATCACTCAGCATAGGCTGAGTGCTCACCCGAAGTGCGCCAAGGTGCTAGGTCCCTCTTTAGGGTTGTTGTAGTAGGACGGTAGCATGGTGAAACAATGAGGACATATAGTTAAGAACTAATCCATCATTACACAGTTATGCCGAACTAGATCTATAAAGGCATGCATTTAAGTATAAATCATCAAGAAATCAATAACATACAATGATAACACATATAAGACACTTTGGTTCGGCCAACATTCTTCATATATTAAACATGACAACAATACAAAGGCTTGATACAATAATAGTCATGCGTGCATGGATCTATTACAATTATCCAGTCTCATGCACTCATGAATCTCTAACCCTTCAACACGGTCTATCAACTAGGTGATTCATCTAATATATATAGGGTGGGAACTTTCCCTTCACCACTAACTATGCCAAAAATAGGTCGCACGCTAATAATAGCCACACGTTGTTTACAATTATAGCCATACATACAAGTATGCTATTTATAGATCACTCACAGTTAACTAGAGTGATGAATCTATTCTTGGATTACTTCCATGCAAGAGTGTTTCGATATGATCCTTGAAATATAGATAAAGCATTGCACAAAAGTCTCGGCATCACTTTGTGTGTCCCGCATGCCAACCTCTGAAAATAGACTTGATCTAAAAAATTGGCTAAGTCCCAAAAGTTTGAGTTTGCCCCTCCACGCGCGACGCCTTCCTATTCCTTCGCGCCTTGATCCCATCTTGTTTTCCACGTGGACTCTATGTGTGAGTTCTGCTAAGTGTTTTATCTGATCAACATTACCCAACACTAATCTCATTATCACCCCGACAATGGTGATGTCCACAACTAAGTAAAGAATAGTTGAAATATAGAATGCCGAATGAATCTTACACAAAGAATAGGAAATAATTTATTCAGATTCAAGCTCCTTCATTTCTTTACGAAGTATCATCTCTGGATAATCATCCTTTATGTCTACTTCTAAGTTATCCCACTCTGTTAATGCCTTTTCTGCTTTCTTTGGAACATCCAAAATGATAGACTCCAGCTCATCCTGAGTTATTTTTCCTTGCTCATTATGGATTATAAGCATAATGCTTGACATAGATGTATGCATTCCTTCTAGCACATCCATCTTCTGAGCAATGAGTTTTCCAAGTTCATTCACCCTCTCTTTATGCGGTGCCTATGCCACAGCCAATTCCTCGCGCTTCTGTTTTACCATAGTTAGTCATTTAGCGTAGCCTAGTGTGTCATCCTTCATGGCCTTTTGCACCTCATTGTCTTCTGCCAGTGTTTTTACCCTTATTAGCACATCTGGAGCTGTGCATATCATTAAGGCATGATCGACTTTCATCAGATCCTCTCGGAGTGCTTGTAGTAGACCCTCATATGTAGCAATATTCCTTGCTACTGCAGCTTGTGCTTTTTTGCCTCTTCTACTGGGTCCTTGGGCTGCTCTGGTATATGCACCTTTTCATCCTCCAATACTAATTTTATCATTGTCTTTACGTAGTGCATCGTAGAAGGAAATTCTTTTGGTACTTGTGATTCCAAATGTGGGTGTACCTTTAGTACATCATCTCCAATTTCCTCCGCCATACTAAAAAAAGTCTCATATTTCCTTTTGCTTAGATCCCTCTCCTGTACTAAATATGCTATTTCCACATTCTTCACTTTTAGCTCCTCTGTCAGCGCTTTAATTGTAGTAGATTTGTCAATGTTTCTTCTAGCTACCTCAGCAGATACTTTCACCAAGGCATTTCTTACCTGCTCATCCATCATAACAGTTGGTTTAATTGTCATGTGCCGGGCTTCTGGTGCCTTCTTCAACCATCTAGACACACATGATTCTTCACAGACATCAAAATCTGGTTCATCCATATGTGTATGCATTGACCATGAAAGTTGCTTTTGTGTTCGTAATGTCGCCTTGTTCTCGTCCATAAGTGCCCATCGAATAAATCTTTTTACACGATGATGCTCTGAACCGAGTGCGAACAATCTTCTCCTGGTCTTCTACATACCCCATTGTTTTTACCCTTATGTCCTCACTTATCCGATGGGACCTTGGCCTTTTTGGAATGGCGGCATCAAGGTTAGGAATATTAGTTGCATCCTCATCCTTGCCTTGTGTAGCTTCTGATTTCTCCCTTTCTTCCTCTCCGTTTAGTTTTTCCTCCTCCTCGTTCGAGGCTCCTCTTCTACCCTATGATGGATTGGAGATGGAAGCACTTTCTCCTCATACTCTTCCACTTCTTCATCTAGCTTGAGATTTCTTCTTCTCTTCTTCTCCTCAGGTTCCTTTACTAGTGAGAGTCGTGGTGACTTCCTTGTTGTCTGCTGGGCTTCTCCTTGCGACCTTGTGCACTTGAACACCTTTATGAACCTTTGGTCACCCTACACTACCTCAGTATTTTCTTCTCCTTGTGAAGCCATCATGCACTCCTCTTGTCTGCTAGATGGTTGCTTCCTCCTACAAACCAAACCACCGCTATCCTCATGCTCTTCGTCCTCTTCCTCATCATCCTACATGGGTTTAGAAGGCCTAGGTGCCGGGATGTTTTCCATAGTATGCTTCCCCTTTGGTGGTCTTGGGAGTGCGAACTCGTTCTCTACATACTTATTATTTTCCATCTTTGGTTTAAGTTGGAGATATATGAGCACGGCCTTGATATCCCCAACAACAAGTGTTTCTGGTTTGATATTCAAAATACGAGATAATACTCTCATTGTAAGCATTCTTCCCTGAGGATATCTACATTAAATACTAACCTCCTTGTATCAGTGAACCGATGAACAGAAGCTTGAAAATACCACATTGTGAATGCGTACGGTAGTTTACACTAGGGGCTCCATGATCCATCCACCATTAGAAAGCACACAATACAAAAGTCTTTGGTAAACAACAAACCGAGCACTGCTTCCCAATCTTGAGGGAAACTCCTTTGGTATGCACCACTCCTCTTCAAAAGCTACGGGAGCTGTCATACCACATCTCTGCTCTCTCCTTTACCTCGTCTATCATAGACCCCTTGCATAGATACTTGCTAAATATTTTAGCTGGAGACTTGTTATTCATGGGGTATTCCCATATATTTTCTTTCGGGCCATCCAGTACTCCAATCTCCATGAATACTAAAGAAAGTAAGACAAAACCAAAACTTATCTTACTTCTGTGCGCGCTTCCTCTACTATTTGTTCTGCAATAAAGCTGGCAATGTTGTAAATAACCCCTTCTAACATGTGCTTTGCCACATGTAGCCACATTGAGTTTACTTGTGACCAACAATCTTGGTCATTCAATTTCATAACCAGGTGTGCTGCTACTTTTACTACTAGACAATTGTGTAATTTGTCTATGTGTTATCTTGTAAAATTGACAAGGGAAATTTTGCAGGTAACCATACCAAAATTTCTGTTTTGGTCCCCCGTTGAGGTCTCTTAACGTTCGGAATGGCATAAAATCCCTTTCCGAAAAATCTAGTTTTTGGAACTTGGTCATTTTCAACCTTTTTGGGTTGGGCACAGTTTTCATTCGCGTTACATTAACCAAAACAGTGCCCCTCCTTTCCTTTGGCGCATTCTAGGAGTTTCAACACACCAAATGTTGCACCTCCAAATGTTGCGCTAAGGCGCAAGTGCCATCTTGTTATCACTCTTTAAAGTGCGTTGTGGGCGCTGAAAATGTAGTGTCGACACTCTTAAAGCCGCGTGATGGTGCAAATCCCTTTGTGTCGGCATCCACTTAAGTGCACCATAGGAAAAGTTGGTGGCACATTTATTGCACCTTTTTCTATATATAGGCGCGTTCGACCTGTCATTTTCACAATTGAAAAAATGTGAAAATTTATTCCTCTGTACTTGTCGGCATTCTGTTGGCCCCACGTATTGCCTTTTATCACGTTCGTGGACCCCACATCATCTCCTTTATTGTTATATATTCCTGGTAAGTGGCCCTTGCCCTTCTTGTGGATTTTTGTAGTTTTTATGTTGAGCTAGGTGATTAGGGTTAAGTGATGAAGGAGATGGATCTAGAAGAAAGGGATAGCCCCATTTGCAAACCCAAGTACTCAACTCCGAAACCCCTTCTCCTCCTTCCAGATCTATAAATCTGGAAGACTCCGCCATAAAAAAACTCAAACTCATTTGTCCCTTATTCCCTGCTTTGCTAAGTTTTCCCTCCTAGACATCAAAATCGAGCCAAAAGAGTGAAAATCATAAATTTTTGCAAACAACCCATTATTTTTCCTTCGGCGCAAGCTTCAATCTTGTTACATCAAACACAGTCGCACCACAAGTGCACTATCCCTGCATACAACATAAGCCTTCTTCGTGTCTTATAAACATTGAAAAATTCCCTAGGCACGTAAGCGCTGGCACCAAAGCAACTACAACAACATCTGAATGTTGTGCAAACCTTTCCCACGCCGCATAAACTAAACCACTTGGCACACCTCACTCTCATGCAAGCATCTACCACATCTGTGCCAATGGTGCATCCTAGGACCTTGCTACACCAATCATATTTGCGCCCCACTTAAAAAGACTTCCAATGGCGTGAGCACACATCCCTTGACACCAACATCTGAATGTTGTGTGTAGCCTTTCCACACCCCACGCCCCTTTTGGCACTGTTTTCTCCCATGCAACACTTTCCCAAAGTGCGCCTTGCTTTTCTAAGTCCTACTGACCTATAGTAAAGTTGTGCCTTGCACCCAGAGGCTCATAAATTGCTAACTTTTCATTCTGTAAGCTTTATGGATGACTTAATGGCTAACATGGCTCTTTTGCGATGGACTTCCACCTAATTCTTCTTACTGAGATCAACGGTTGAACTCGAGATCCACACATGTCTTCATCGAGTAAAAAGTCAACTAAGTCCAAGGGTAAAGCCAAGCTAATAGAGCAAGAAATGAAATATAAATACCAAAGGGTCAGGATGCCTGAATCTCTTGCAGAGTGTGATCTTGATATCAAAGATTGAACTTGGGAACATTGACATGGAGGACTTCTGGGCCAGAACCAAGAAGGTCATTGACAAGCCCATGGATGAATAAATTAGTTGGTAATGGTCGCACTTTGCTTTGTAGGGATCCCAGTGAGCGCAATCAACAATGAGTTTATGATGTTGGTGGGCCGTTGTTATAATAAGGACACAAGATGTGTCGAAAATGAGAAGGGCGAGGTGATCATCAACCTCACAACCCGACATTTTGAGATCATGTTGGGTATCCCTCCACTACCGACATTTTGTAGCAGTAAGCTAGGAGGGCTGCATGAAGACATGGACTGAAAACAAAGACAAATGTATGTAGTTAATGAATGAGGTGTACCTCAAGAATAAGAAGGTGACAAGCAGGTGGCCACAAGTCATTCATCGCAGTGAATTTTTAGAGGAGCTGAGTGACACAATCACCTTCCTGAGTAGGGTATTTGGGCTCTCCGATGCCCATTACTTTCACAAGTGGATGCTCAGGTATTTAGAAACCATGAATAAAAATTTTCTGATCAGCGTTTTGAATGGGGAGAGATTATTAGCGGCATAATATCGGAGCAGCTTCAACAAATTTCAACAACTGGGAGGTTCTATATGAACTCCTATGTGGTATATGCTACTTCCTCAGAGAGGGACTACCTAGCATTGAATCGGTATGGGGTATGGCCCCAGGTCAAAATATACGAGTACTATCAAAGTTAAGATTGGAGAACAACATAGATCAATTCAGTAAAATCAATGATGTCTTCTTCTATGGCATCATCTGCATCTTGAGGCCCAACATGACTTACAGTCAGACGACCAAAAGCATAGTCACCACCACAGAGAAGTGAAGAGAGTTATTAACGTAATTCCCCACTTTCACCTATCTCAGAGCCACTAACTTCTTGGGGGTGACCACCAAATTTCGAGGTATGCGGGACCCAAACTGATCTGTTGGAGCTTTTTAGATAGCTCATCACATACCATGAGAAGTGTCTGAAAAGGAAGAAGGGTGGAAATCCATTCCCCCTCATAATGGGCTAGGTACACTGCACTTCATAGAGAAAATCCCGAGAGATGTTTGCGGAGCTTGAATTGCTCAATTTGAAGCATAATTTCTGGAGTGCCAACCTTTGATCCTTGTGATTTCCTTCCAAGGGCAAAGATTGATCCAATTCACATCCCTCAGATCGAAGATATCTACATCGATCTATATCACGAAGTTGAGCTCAGATGAAAGGATCACTCCTCCCTTGGCCCTGACAGAGATCATTCAATATGGTGTGGCTATCATCCCAAAGGATTTCCAAGAAAATGATCAAGAATTTGATTAGGTCTATCTAAACATGGATGGGGAAAATTGGTTGTTTTCCAAAATTGATAGAAACAAGGCCCCTCAGACTATTGAGGAAAGGGTCAAGGGCACTCTGCAGCGCACCGAGCATTGGTGCAAGAAAAATGGTATCATCTACCTTGGGGTAGACTTTACCACGTCTCCCTTGGGTGATGCACCCACCAGGCCGAAACACTTTCCTAAAGGCAAAGGAAAAGATATAGAAGGAGAGGTAAGCACTGATTAGAAAGAAGTCCCTGAAATCCCTCCTTCCACCGCTAAGGAATAAGTTGTGGAATTAGTGTCCTCAAGAAGAGAAGAAGCAACAGTGCTCCAATGGGTACATCCACTTAGGATGTCATCACTGCTACAACTAGTGAAGTATCAACCATTCCCTCTCTCGCTCCTCCTTCCCCTCCTCATGTCGCTCAACCAACCACTCCTTTGGTTGTGTCTTCTCCCCCCTGTCTTCTACCGTTCCCCCTCCCTCTTCCTCCATCTTCTCTTCCTCGCTGGATCTATCCCCCAACATTTCTTCCCTCATCTCACAGATCCCTTCCACCCCCATGGTTTCCTCTCCTGCAGTCACTCCTAACCCCGTGAGCATTGGAGTGTTGGCTTCTTTCTCAATGCCACCACCAAGTGTCTCGACACATTTCCCTATGTCCACTGCAGTTGCTCCTTCTTCCACCCCTGTTTCCTCCTCTTCCTCTGGTCCCACTCCCTAAGTCCAGAATGGATCTCCGAACACCTAAGCCAACACAAGAGGAAAGTCCCTATTGCACCTATGGACTTCTCTATTATTCCAGCTAAAGGGCCTAAGAAGCAAAAGGCTATAACCCACTTCTCTCAAAGTGCTTCAGGTGAAAGGGTTATGGAGATCGCGTACCCTGATCTCACAAAGAAGAAAGAAGATCTGTCTCCTATAGATTTTACAGTGACTCAGGTCACAATGGGAACATCATCAGAGAGCCTGTAAGGAGAGGCCTTATCCGCAGTGGATGCCCTTTGCAAGAAGCTTCAAGAAGAAAATGAAGAGAAAAGAATATTAAAAGAGCAAAACAAACATCTTCTCCAAGCCCTGCAAAAGATGGGCAATGCCCCTCCTATGACTGTCACCAATCCTCCCGAAGTTCTTAGTTAGGAGAAGATAAATGAGTATGCCAAGATTGGTGAGAAAGGTGTAGCAGTGTCCACCTGGAGAGAGCAAATCCTTAAAGATAGTGAGGAAGTGATTACAAAGTTCACAGAGCTCTATCAAAATATAGATCAAGTGAACAAGGAACTCCAGGCAATAACAAGACATATCTTTGAAGAGTTGGACCATGCCAGGTTGTAACACGAGACATTCCAGAAGATGCTCGACTGCCCAGTTGATGACTTGGTGAAATTCGACATCTTTGATCACCCATGAGCACCCAACAAAGTCCTTGCTGCTTTAGACTATCGGGTTGACCAAATGGAGTTTGTCTTGGAAAAGATAGACAAAATCAAGGAGGAAGCCCTGGATGCCATGCATCAAATGGAGTAGATCATCTTAAGAATGTCTCAGGGTTACTCGATGCAGCGTATGCCTTGAGAAAGGTAGATGATACTATTCAGCTTTTTAAAGAAATCGTGTCATAGGGTTTAGCGTCAGAGGCCACTTTTGATATAGAATCTATCAATAACTTTCTAGCCTGCCGTGACTTTGTTGGATACCTGATGGAGGCAGGAAACAAATATTTCAAACTCTTGAAAGATTCGAGAGATGAATGAGAAACTTGTGAAGTCATCAAAGATCACACTAAGGGTCCCGCTTAGGATCAACTTCGAGGAGATGGTCTTCAAGTTCATGGAGTATCGAGCTCGGTTTCACATTACCTCTCCGAGCGGATGCAGAGACACTCCTTCGAGCCAAGGTATGACGATGAATAGGATCCTTCCTCCTAGGATAAATCCCATTTTTGTAAAAGTATTTAAAAGTATGTTGGCACAAATGATGACATCATCCATGTTGCACCATGAGATGTTGTCATCCACAAAATTGCCCTAAAGTCAACATTTGACTTTTAGATATTTTGTAAATAGTTGTTGGCTCCTTTTTGTCTTCTTTCTCCTTCTCCTTCTATAAATACTTGGATACTTGTAGTATTGATGTGAGCAAATTTGTATGAAAAATAGAAGTGAGGAGAGAAAGACTTTGAGCTTTCTTGTAACAGAACAACTTATTAATACAAAAATTGAGACTTTGTGTTGAATTCTTGTGTTATGTGTTAGATCTTTCTTAAGTTAGATCTGCATGCTTATTCTATTGGATTCACCTATGCTTTTGTCATTTTTTTAATAGTTTTGCTTTGTTTTTTATGTGAGTAAGTTTGGATCTGTTTACTACCGGCCCAAAACATAAACCCTCTGACCTTTCTATTTTGGAATTCATTTCTTTTCTCCCTTCAATCCAACTTTCTTCTATTCCTTCCTTCTTTCCTTTCTGTTCTTTGTCGAAACTAACTCTATTGGGATGAGATCCCAAACCCCCTAAAGGCGGAATACTGTAAGACTTGCATAGATTCCTGTTGGTAGAATAGCAATAAACCAGTTTCACTTTGCTATCTCAAAGAGGGGCTATGCCCTGCACACTGTTGGCCTATCTATCCATAGATCTGCCCACCCGACAGATTTTCGGACCAACAGTTTTTGGTGACTCTACTGGGAAAGAACCAGATCTATGTGAGTGGTATGTTAGCTAAAAGACACTAACAATTTTTAAAGCTCACTTTGGGAGACTAAGAAAATAGATAAAGTGTAAAAAATCACTACTGTTTGCAAATCTTAACTCTTTGTTTAAAATCCAAAATTTTTACAAAAGTGATCCAAACTGAAAATTTTCTTAAGAGATCCATAGATCTGGACCAGTTAGAAACCTTTAGTTCACTGAGTTTTTATAAAAATCCGTATATTTCCGTAGATCTGAGATTCTGATAGTTTTACAAATATTTTCAAACCCTTGCAAAAATCAAATCTAAGATCGAAAATCAGCTTACTAAGTTAACCATCATTTTATCCTCACTAATATTTGTCATTAAACCACAATCGGTTTTCAAAAGAGGGATAAAATTAAATATTTAGAAAAGTACATGCTGCTGATTTTTGTCAGAAAAATTAGAAAATCAGCAAGTACAAACAAAAGAGTTTTTATAAATCTACTCTAAAATCACTGCAGATTAAACAAATACATTGGCGGGTGAGCCATTTACTTGTAGTAGGAGAGCTCATGGAGAAGTTGATCCTATTTTCGATCTACTTCAAAGGCACAACTTCAGTATTACACCAGCACGCTTCACGTCACTGAGTTCCATCGACATTAAAATTTTCCTCCGTAATTTCTATTTTGTTATGTATTTATTAAGAATAGAATGTTATTAAGTATGATTAGTAGTGGCGTCTGATAGAAGATAATGACACCATCAGTACGGTGCCACCAATAAAGTAGAGTACGGTAATAGTCAAAGTACAAAAGGAATGTTGTGGTAAAAAGTAAATATTTGTTGTAAGTGGTTCGGTAATGTTAAAATGTCAAAGTTGGGGTAAGTAAAGAATTAGGGTCTACATGATTAGGAATTGGAAATATTATATTTGTAATAAGGACAAGGAGTGATGTCATAAATATTTTTGTATTTTATTTGTAGAAAAGTCTAAAAAGGTGGAACCCATGTGAGATGATAAGGTTTATCTTATCTTAGAAGATAAGCCTACATGTAAAGAAAAAGTTTAGGCATAGAATATGATTGGTCGGAAGAGATTTCCTATCCTATCTTAGAGATAGGATGGATAAGCCTCGAATTCCTATAAATAGAGAGGCCATCCCCTCTCATTTATCATAGAGTAAAGTTGTAATAATTATTTTATGAATAAAAGATTCTTTGTGAAGGTGTGTTAAGGAAGTCATCAAGAGGAGTAATTGTGAAGTTTCTCCCATAACCATTGTTGGAATCAAGTGGATTTAGTAACACTTGGAGTAATTCATGGGTGAGATTGTAATAATTTCATGTTAATAATATATTTTTTACACTTGTATTTCAGATTTGTCATCATTTTTTTTTTTTTCATAGTCTATGGTATTCTTGTGTTATTTTTGTTGTGTTTTCAAGATTACTACCACCAAAACAAAAGCTATGCATTACTAAAATAATCATAAGACGAGGATTTCCCGGTGAATAATTATCATAGTGCCGGATTGGTGATGACATTTTGGTTCCATTTCGGGACCATTCCTCGTTGGTGGATTTTCTGGAGAGATATTCCCACTTAGTCATAAATCATTAGGAGGGTAACCTTGTTTTTATTGTGCCTAGTAGTTACCATGGTAAAGTCACTTTTTACCATGCATAGTATTTACCACAGTAACTTTACTTTTTACCGTGAATAGTATTTACCACAGTAACTTCATTTTTTATCGTGAATAGTGTTTACCCCAGTAACTTCATTTTTACCATAAATAGTGTTTACCACAGTAAAGTCAATTTTTACCGTAGTAAGTCAAGATTACCGTGGTCATTCCTATTTTACTGTAGAAAGGTGTAAAGTCACTTTCTATTGTAGTGAGTCCAATTATTTGTGCACATAAGTCTTACTGATTGTACTTGTGAGTTGGTATTTCACTGTGGTTACATTTAAAAATGGGGAAGATTCCTATTTTTTCAGCCCAATCTAATGAAGATGCTTCCTCTTTCATTCAAGAGTTTAAACAATCTTGCATTTGTAATGGCCTCATAAGAAGGGAACAATGGACTAAATTTTTCCTACCTTTTTGGATGGTTCAGCTCTTAGGTGGTTTGAAACACTAGGTGATAATGTGAAAAACTCATGGGATTTATTAACTCGAAAGTTTTTGAAGAATTTGGTGAACAATGAAATATATGCAGATCTCATGATCGATATCACAAAGCTATCCCAAGGAGAGAAGGAGAAGATAAGGGATTATCATGCTTGTGTTCTAGAGCTAAGGAGGAAGCTCAATGCCCAGATCCGGAAGGAAGGATTAGTAGATGGGTTGATGAATGGCATGGATAATCTCCTCTATAAGCACTTCATTCTTGGGATGAAGCCAGAGATCAGACAACAAGTGAAGTATGACCACCCAACTACCATTGAACAAGCAAAGGAGATTGCAAGAAGGCAAGAAGAAAGCATGGAAGAGGAGCCCAAAGAAATTGTTGCTAAAGTAGAGCCTACACCAACACCTTTGGTCCAGAATCCACAACCACTCTCGGTGAGCACAAATCTTTCTCCTAGTACATCTACTGAGTATGAAGATCTGCTCAGGAAGATGGGCTAGTTAACTATTAATCTTCTTCAAGGAAATGAATTTAGTTCTCAGGGAGGAGATAGAGGTCTAAAAAGAAATATTTTTGAAGTTGTATGTTATGGTTGTCATAAAAAGGGTCATTATAAGTATAATTGTCAGATAGAGCTTCTACATATGGTACAAGAGATAATGATAAAGGAAAAACACATGTGAATTATTTTGATGTAGTAGATAAGATCATAAATAATGAAGTATATGTGTTTATAACAAACAGAAAGAAAGAAAAAGATAACCAAGATGGAAATGATCCTAAGAAGATGAAAGGAGAAACTAATAAGAAACATAGGAGAAGAAAGTTGGGTGTGCAGGATTTTTGATTTCATAGGGACAAGGACCATACTCCATCTTAGAAGATCTATCCAAAAGGCCTACAAATATTACATATGGTCAACTCTTGGCTATGTCTTTTGAGAAGAGGCGGGAGCTGCAAAGTGGACTCAATGCTCGACGAAGGAAGGAGGTTGAGGTCCCTGTTTTGGAGGCAGAGGCGGATCCCTATGCTCCACAAGCTGAGGTATTATGTAATGGTATTTCAATTCATGATGTCTTAGTTGATGGAGGTGCTGCAGTTAATGTAATGAATGAGTTTGTAATGAATATGTTGGGTTTAAAAATTGATCGCCCTCAACACTTATGTTAAGGTCATTAAATAAGGGAAAACTAAACCAGAAGGTGTAGTTTCAAATGTGGCAATATCTGTTATGGGTGTTGTATGTGTGGTAGACTTTTAGGTGATGAAAAATGGTACTATTGTGTACCCAATGTTGTTGGGAAGACCATGGCTAAGGAGAGTTCATGCAAGAAACTACTGGAATGAAGGCTTCATGACACTTGGATGTGGTAGAGAGAGGGTGAAGATAAACGTGATCCCTCGACATCATAAGACAAAACCTATGGATTCAAGTGATGAAACTGATGATTGGACATCCTTTGATTACTCTAGTACCAGTGAAGTGGACATAGAAGATGAAGAAAGTGAGGTTGATGTTTTGGTCATGGATATCCTTCCAATCACACCGACTCATGAACCCATAAAATTATCTGAAGAATAAATTGATGATCGTCTCCAACAAATAAAGATTGGTGATGTTGTGATGGAGAGTGAGAATGAATCCTACCTCCACTCTTTCGAAGGTACATACACCTATTCACTTTTGATTACAAGGAACTCGTCAAGTAAGTTGGGTAGAACATTCTATTGAGTTGGTAGATGGTGCTAAGCCCATAAAGCAAATGCCATATAGAATGAATCCTAATTTTTCCAAGACTGTAAAAGAAGAAATAGATAAGTTGCTTGATGTAGGATTCATATTTGCTGTGGAGAATTTAGAATGGGTTTCTCCCATTATGATCTCAATAAAAAATAATGGGAAGCTATGCATTTGTGTTGATTATAGGAAGCTCAATAAGGCAACAAAGAAGGATCATTACCCTCTTCCATTCTTAGATAAGATCTTGGACGAAGTAGCTAGCCAGGAGTGTTATAGTTTTGTTGATGGATATAACGGATACAACCAAGTTTGTATAACGGAGAAAGATCAGCTAAAGACCACGTTCACCACTCCTTGGGGAACGTTTGCTTATAGAGTTATGCCTTTTGGGTTGTGTAATGCTCCAACAACATTCTAGTATTTGATGAATAGGGTGTTTGAACCCTACATTGGGAACTTCATTAGAGTATTTTAGATGATTTTTACATCTATGGGAGCAAGATGGACCACCTGCACTAGATGGAGACAACATTTCAAAGGTTAGATGAAGCACAAGCCTCACTAAACCCTACAAAGTGTGTCTTTGGATGTTCTAAAGGCATTTTGTTAGGGCATGTTGTATCTAGAGATGGTATTGGTATTGATCCTAATAAAGTTTCAAAAATCAAAGAGTTACCATTTCCTATGAATAGAAGTAAGTTGAGATCATTTTTAGGCCATGTGGGTTACTATAGAAGGTTCATCAAGAATTTCTCAAAGATTACACAACCACTAACCTAGTTCTTGAAGAAGGATGTTACTTATGAACCAAGAAATAAGGCATGAAGCTTTTGAACAACTAAAGGAAGCTTTGGTGTCTTCACCTATTTTAAAGAATCTAGATTGGAGCAAGCCATTCATTGTGTATACTGATGCCTTAGATGTAGCACTAGGAAGTACTCTGAGCCAAAAGGATGAAAATGGGAATGATCATCCAGTTTACTTTGGGAGCAAACAAATGAGCAGTGCTGAGGTAAATTATACTGTAACTGAAAAAGAGGCTCTAACTATCATTTTTGCTATAAAGAAGTTTAGAAATTACTTACTAGGGTAGAAATTTATAGTGTAATCATCATCAAGCTCTAAAATATATTGTAAATAAGCCTAACCCATCAGGAGGATAAAGATGGATAATTTTTCTACAAGAATTTGAATTTGATATTATAGATAGGCTAGGAAAGAAGCATGTCAATGCAGATGCACTCTCTCGAGCCTATGATGGTTTAGGTTCATCTTGTGATGATGATGATTTCCCAGATGCAACATTGTTATCCCTTGACACAATCCCTAGTGAATACATAGATATTTGGAATTATTTGAATGAATTCAAGTTTCTTGATGGTGCCAATGCAAAGACTAAGAGGAAGATTACTCAAGCCAGTCATCCATATTCTATTTTACATGGAGTATTATTTCGAATAGGACCTGATGGACAGTATAAGAGGGTAGTTGGACGTGATCAAGGGAAGGAGTTGATAGAAGAATTCCACAATGGTACATGTGGAGGACACTTCTCTGGACAACTTATAGCAAGAAGGATCTTGGATGTGGTTATCACTGGCCCACTCTTTTTAGAGATTGTTATAATTATTGTAAGACGTGATATTTGTCAAACACATGGTAACCGTAAGACTTCATCAGCTCCATTATGCCCTATTCTTCCACTTGGTCCCTTTGAAAAGTGGGAATAGATATTGTAGGTCCACTTCCAACTACCCCATGCCAAAATAAGTATATTGTAGTTACCACATATTATTTAACCAAGTGGGTTGAAGCTAGGCCATTGAAAACAACTTCCATGGATGAAGTGGCAAGGTTCATATATGAACGCATTGTCACCAGATTTGGTTGCCCATTAGAAATTGTAACAGATCAAGGAAGCCACTTCATTAATGAGGTGGTAGAATCCCTAGTCAACAAGTTTTCTATTAAGCACATGAAGGCAACAACATACAAGCCAAACATAAATGGACAGGTGGTGGAACAAATTTTGTGTTGTGTCAAATTCTAGCAAAAGATGCAGCCTTGCAGGTACATAAGTGGGATAAAAGGATTCATGCAAGCATTATGGGCATATAGGGCAACATCAAATTCAACAACAAGATACTCCCCATTTCATTTGGCTTATGGCATTGATCCAGTTCTTCCTATTGAGTTTGATATTCCCACTGTGAGAGTTATGAAAAATGAAAGGATGGATGAAAGTGATTCAGTAAAAGAAAGGTTGGTGCATCTTCATTTGCTAGAGGAAATGAGGGAAATAATGAAGGATACAAGCTATAAGAAGAAAATGAAGCAGAAGGAATACTTTGATCAAAAGATCCATTGGTCTCCATTTCATGTGAATGACTTGGTTCTAGTATATGATTCCAGATACAAAAAAAGAAGGTAGAGAAAATTTCTTCCCAAATGGATGGGGCCCTACAAAATAGCAGTTGTGCATGAAAATGGTACATATCGACTGGAGGAATTGGATGGCACTCCCATTACAAAATGGGTCAACCATGACAAGTTAAATATTTTCCAAGCACCAGAATAGTCTACTCCGAGGATGGAGTAGAAGCTAGGAAGGGGGAAAATGTCGACATTAAAATTTTCCTCCGTAATTTCTATTTTATTAATGTATGTATTAGGAATAGGATGTTGTTAAGTATGATTAGTAGTGGCGTTTGATAGAAGATAATGTCGCTTATCAGATGACGTGCAGTGCTGCCAATAAAGTAGAGTACAAGAATACCAAAGTACAAAAGGAATGTTGTGGTAAAAAGTAAATATTTGTCGTAAGTGGTCCAGTAATGTTAAAATGTCAAAGTTGGGGTAAGTAGAGAAGTAGGGTCTACATGATTAGGAATTAGAAATATTATATTTGTAATAAGGACAATGAGTGATGTCATAAATATTTTGTGTATTTTATTTGTAGAAAAGTCTAAAAAGGTGGAACCCATGTGAGATGATAAGGTTTATCTTATCTTAGAAGATAAGCCTACATGTAAAGGAAAGAGTTTAGGCATGGAATATGATTGGATGGAAGATATTTCCTATCCTATCTTAGAGATAGAGTGGATAAGCCTGAATTCCTATAAATAGAGAGGCCATCCCCTCTCATTTATCATAGAGCAAAGTTGTACTAATTATTTTATGAATAAAAAATTCTTTTGAAGGTGTGTTAAGGAAGTCATCAAGAGGAGTAATTTTGAAGTTTCTCCCATAACCATTGTTGGAATCAAGTGGAGTTGGTAACACTTAGAGTAATTCATGGGTGAGATTGTAATAATTTCATGTTAATAATATATTTTTACGCTTGTATTTCAGATTTGTCATCATTCTTTTTTTTTTGTCATAGTCTATGGTATTCTTGTGTTATGTTAATTGTTGTGTTTCCAGATTACTACCACCAAACCAAAAGCCGTGCATTACTAAAATAATCATATAGATGAGGAGTTCTCGATGAAGAATTATGATAGTGCTAGATTGGTGATAACTAATCGGATCGGTAGAAGTGCCTCGCCGCCACGAAAGAACCGTTCTTCACAAGGAGCCTCCACATCAATTTGCAATGCCCTGTTATTAAGTGGAACTGCACTCCCGGCTCGTGTCCTCTTTCCAACTCTTCAAATGGTAGTACCATGGGAAAATGCTATGGGCTCTCTTGCATTTCTACATCCAGTTTAGGCACTCCCTCATGGAAACCGCAAGAATTTCCCAAGATTTGGGAGTGGAAATCAAAGCATGGATTCACATATATCTACGTTCATTATGTCATGTAGCATCCTAGATGTTACCCATGAAGACGTGTTAGTACGCCTCTTTCTAGAGACATTGTAAGGATCTGTAGCAGAGTGGTTCCAACACTTACCGACAGGATCTATTACCAGTTGGGCCACATTATGAACTATGTTTGAAGATAGGTATAAGCCTTCAGAAGATGCATTTGCGTTACTATCAAAGATTACTCACTTGAAGAAGGAGGCCAATGAAACCATGCACAATTTTATCACCTGTTTCAATTTGTTGATTAACCATGTGCCACTTGCCATGTTGCCAACACCAAAAAATCAAAAGTGTTTCTTATTGAATGCCATGATCTCAAGAGTGAGTTTCTTACTCTTGCAAGAACAAATCACCACCTTGGTCCTCGCTCAAGCTGTGGCCATTCGGATAGAAGACAACCTACTTATATCTGGTGAGTTAAAATGAGAGCCATCCAAACCTAAGGCTTCAACTCCTTCTCAAGCCACTTCATCAGATCGGCATTCCAAAAGATGGCAAACGACTTGCTCGCATTAAAGAAGAAATTAGCTCAAGCTTCATCTACCACTCCATACTGGGATATCCCACAGAGGAACTTCACTCCCAACAACGCCCCACAAAGGCTGTGTTTACCTGCTGCTGCTCCAAGGTTAGCACTTGAGGCCCCTCCGGTCAATGCCTTGGTTGAGATCGAAGAAGATGAGCAAATTTATGAAGAACCTTCATCACAACGTGAAGATGATCAAGATGTCGGTGAACCGACTGGCGACTCTACAATTGGGTATATGGAATTTGAAGATGAAGAGTCTGATGAAGAAGACGGTACCAAAGGGTATACAAGTAGACAATCATATGCTGTTTTCACCTGCTCACAAGGAAAAGAAGCATTAGTTGCTGCCAGAATATAAAAGGAGAAGGCTATGTCGAACACATCTCCAACCATTGCTAAAAGAGGTAATCCTCTTCCTGTTCAAGCTCCTATTAAACCTTTTACGAGGAAATCTTTTCCTCCCATCTCTCCTCCAAATCATCCTTATTATGTTTCCATAAAGACCAGTAACCCTACCCTACCATCGCAAAATGAGGGACTCATTCCTTCATCAACGCAACCCTTGGTCACATTCGACATAGTCGATCACGCTAAAAAGACCAAGATTCAAATGTCTGAAGCTGAGTATCTTCAGTCTAACCTCAAGTAGCTTGTAAGATTGACCAAATATATCCAAAGCCAAGTTGCCATCCCCTCTCCTGTCTCCCTAAAAGGAATCCTTTCCACTCCTCCTGCATCTCGCATAAATGTTACCTCGACTTCCGTGTCAGGAAAAATTGAACCTTTTATCTCTCCCTCCTAATCAATGGTCACAAACTAAGCAATCGCATAATTGATTAAGGGCTTTTGATAATGTCATGCCGTGCAAACATCGCTCATGCTTTGGGCCTCACCCTTACCAAGCCTTTCGGTATATGTTACTCCATGGAAACCAAATAGGTTCCATTGATTGGTCAGATCAAAGATGCACAGTTTGCATTTGCAGCGTTCCCAAAGAAAAGGGTAAAAATGACCATCCTTGTTGCTGATATCCCAGTAGCATATGGAATTTTACTAGGGAGAAGATTTTATAGAGAAGTTGGTGGAGAAATTCACATGGGTGGTCAAAGCCGAATCCTCGTCAAAGGAGTAATGTAGACTTTGGAGCCTGAATCACAAAATAAGTACTTGGTCACCAATTCTGATGACCCCAAACCCCAAATTCTCTTCGAATCATCAGGGATGGGTAACTACTTCTTATCCACTGAGTCTAATAAAATGGATGTTTTCATCCGGAGGAGGACCTTAATAAGATATGGACACTACAAGTTTGATGGTAGTTGTGAAACAAGTGGATGTGGCACTAGAGCCATCCTAATATCTTTGGAGGAGGAGATTTTTCTCTTTCTTTCAAATTGTAGTTTTCAATACAAACAATACCACTGAGTATGAATCTTTGTTACTCGGTATGCAAGCTACAAAGGAAAGAGGAATCAAGAATCTAAAAGCATAGGGTGATGCCGAACTGATCGTTAACCAGATAAAGGGTGGTACCAAGTAAAGAATGATAGACTCAGGCACTACCACAATGTAGTATGGGACAACATTGAGGAATTTGATGCTTTCTCAATAAAATCCATTCCAAGAGCTCAAAATGACATGGCCGATTCATTTGCCGTCTCAGCGTCTCTTATGCTCCCTCACCTAGGGTTGAAAACAGACACATATACCATTGAGGTAGTCTTTCACCCAAGCATGCCAGATAATTCTCAGCACTGGAAGGTATTCAACGATGAAAATCAACTTGTTTCTTTTCTAGAAAAAGCTGATAACTTCAAAGAGCTTCATTTTGAGGGATCCACTTCTGCATGCCGTGAATACATCCTTTGGTCAAGAAAACGAATCAAAAGAAGGTGATGACATATGTCAGCTCAAGGGAAATAAAATTCCGAAGGGTTTAGTCTCTCTGGAATGATTGTTTGACAAACATGATTGTTTTGTCAAAAAGAAGCGACAAGATGATCCTAACTCCTCTCTAGAGACCGAATCTATCAACCTGGGTACTGTAGAACATCCGTAGTTTGTGAACATCAGGAAATGTTGTACACCTGAAGAAAAGTGGAAGTTTGTCAAATTTTTGAAGAAATATATGGACGTATTGGCATGGTCTTATGCTAATCTAAAGTATTTCAAGCCTAAGGACATTCAGCATGACATCCCATTAAAGGACGATGTCAAACCCTTTCACCAGAAATAGAGGCATTACAATCCCAAGATCTCAGGTACCATCCAGGTGGAAATACAAAAATGCTGGATGCGAGAATCATCTTTCCTATCCATCACAGTACTTGGGTCGCAAACATCGTGCCCGTACGAAAGAAGAATGGCGAGATACGCATATGCGTAGATTTTCACAATCTGAATTAGGCGTCCTTGAAGGATAATTACCCGCTGCCCATAATGGATCAAGTTCTGCAGTAAGAACTGGTTTAGAGATGTTGTCCATGCTTGATGGTTTTTGGCTATAATCATATTGAGGTCTCACCGAAGACTAATTCAAAACAACATTCACTACTCCCTGGGGCACATTCACCTACAACAGGATGCCTTTTGGCTTGACCAATGCTGGTGCCACCTTTCAATGAGTGATGGACTTCACATTCAAAGGTATGATGGGAAAGGTCATCATAGTTTATTTGGATGACTTAACTGTGTTCTCTAAAAAGTGAAGTGATCATTGTGATCATTTGAAGTAAGTATTGATTAGATGTCGAGAACACGAGATTTCCCTAAATCCAAAAAAGTCTATTTTCGGGGTCACTTTGAATGAAAGTTCTTTGGGACATGTTGTTAGCAAGGAAGGAAAAAGATAGATGTCGAAAGGGTTAAAGCTATTCGAGCCTTATCTTACCCACAAGCAAGACCGGTGTTCACTCCTTGAAAGGTGAATTTTCTCAGACGCTTTGTTCCCGACTTCATTGAAAAGACTCGTCTCATATCAAATATGATGAAAGCATCACAAACATTCTAGTGGAGCGAAGAAGGGAAGATATCATTCGAGGATATAAAAGCCTCCGTTGCTCATGCACCTGTCCTATGGTATGTCCCGACTTCTCCAAGTATTTTATCATGTATAGTTATGCATCTGTGCATCTTTGTATCAGCCATCTTAATGTAGAAGAACTCGAGGATGTTGAATCTCCAATCGTGTTCATGAACTCCTCTCAAGCTTTATGAATTGAAGATGTTTCGAGTTAGAAAAACATGCCTTGTAGTAGTCAAAGTAGTCAAGAACTTCTCAGTACTACATCCTAAACTCTCATATAGTAGTGCTGGTTCCTGACACGGACAGTTAAGTCTATCCTAACTCAACAGGAGTTAGGAAGCTTACGAGGGAATTGGATCGCAAAGGTCCAAGAGTATGATCTAGACATAAAACCAACCAAGCTGGTAAGAGGCAAGGGCCTATGTCAGCTTATGGTTGAAAACAAAGATTCAGAGGTCCCTAAAGAGAAAGTTGATCACATCGACGGAGTGCAGGGTCAGCTTAAGAAAGTAGATTCTCTACCTATGGTTCTATTTGTTACGACTAGCGACAAGTGGTATTTAGACATCACTTTCTTTCTCACTTATGGTGAGTGTCCAACTCATCTAACTTCAAAGGAGAAGCGGACTGTAAAACTCAGGGCAACTAGATATGTCATATGGGATGATGGTTTATACAAGCGCGGGATTGATGGCATCTTCTTGCGATGCATTGAAAAACCACAACAGATCAAATTGCTTGAAATTTTTCATGACTCGGCCTACAGCGGTCACTTCTCCTCATCCGTAACAACACATAAGATCATTTAGGCCAGGTACTACTGGCCAACGCTATTTTAGGATACAGCCACCTAGGTAGCAAAATGTGAGCTCTGCCAACAGTTTGTTGGCAAACCAAAATTGGCTATTTTTCCCTCAGGCCTGTCATTATTGATGAACCATTCAAGCAATGGGGAATTGAATTTATCAAAGCACTACATCCCCAATCAAGTTCGGACATAGTTATGTCCTAACAATAACAAATTACTTCACCAAATGGGTGGAGGCCATACCTGTTAAGAATGCCACCTCTGAAGTTGTTTGCAACTTCATCAAAGAAAATATCATCGTGAGATTTGGCATCCCACACAAGATCATTGCTGATAATGCTTCCAACTTCTCCTCATGGGAAGTTATGATTTTTGCTATGGATACGGGATAACCTTGGCCCACGCCTCGATTATTACCCCCAGGGAAATGGTCAAGCAGAATCTAGTAATAAGAACCTAGTGACCATCATACGGAAGCTAGTCGATGAGAATCAGTGGTCATGGCACAAGTCATTGTATGATGCTTTGTGGGTAGACCGTATTACTCGAAGAGGTCTCTCGGTATGTCACCTTTTCAAGTGTTATATGGAATCGATGCTGAGCTCCCCATTTCGTGGAACTCCTGCTCTATGCTTGGCATGAGCGATCAAAGATGAAACTTTCTAGAATTCTCTTGAAAAGAGGATCATGTATCTAACAGAACTTGAAGAAAAAGGGTAAGAGTAGTCGACAGGATCACCGAACATCAGAATCAAGTCAAGAGACTATTTGATAAAAAGGCCAAGCAGAGGGATTTCCGGTGGGAGATCTCGTCCTTCTATGGGACAAGCGAAGAGAGCCAAAGGGCATGCATGGGAAATTCAAATCTCTTTGGAGAGGGCCTTTCAAGATCAAGCAGCTCAATGGAGAGAATAGCTTCTATCTCTCATATTTGGATGGAACTGAGCTCCCGCTTCCCTATAGCGGGCAACATCTCAAAATATTCAGGAAGTAGAGCTTGCTCTCTTCTTTGTACAGTTTGCTTTAGTTGTGTGTTTGTTTTTGTCGTGTGTTTGACTTTTTTTGGTTGTGTGTTTTCCTTTCTTTTTCATTGCCCTTGTTTTTGACTCTGAGCCCAATGGATAGGCACATGTAGATATGGGATTCTCTACCCTTAAGCTTCACTCAAAGTTAGTCCCCAGAAAGAGCTAGTTGTTATCCTATAAAATTGACAAGGGAAATTTTATGGGTAACCATACCAAAATTTCCGTTTTGGTCCCCCTGTTGAGGTCTCTTAACGTTCAGAATGGCATAAAATCCCTTTCGGAAAATCTAGTTTTTAGAACTTGGTCATTTTCAACCTTTTTGGGTTGGGCGTAGTTTTCATTCACGTTACATCAACCAAAACTGTGCCCCTCTATTCCTTTGGCGCATTCTAGGGAGTGTCAACACTCCAAATGTTGCACCTCTCAATGTTGCACCAAGGCGCAAGCGCCATCTTGTTATCACTCTCTAAAGTGTGTTGTGGGTGCTGAAAACATAGTGTCGACACTCTTAAAGTTGTGCCATGGTGCAAATCCTTCGTGTCGACATCCACTTAAGTGTGCCATAGGAAAAGTTGGTGGCACATTTATTGCACCTTTTTGCTATATATAGGCGTGTTCGACCTGTCATTTTCACAATTGAAAAACATGAAAAGTTATTCCTCTTGTACTTGTCAGCATTCCTATTGGCCCCACATGTTGCCATTTGTCACATTCATGGACCCCACATCATCTCCTTTATCGTTATATATTCCTGGTAAGTGGCCCTTGCCCTTCTTGTGGATTTGTTGTAGTTTTTATGTTGGTTTAGGTGATTAGGGTTAAGTGATGAAGGAATGAATCTAGAAGAAAGGGATAGCCCCATTTACAAACCCAAGTAACAACACCAAAACCATTTTTCTCTCTCCTTCTAGATCTATAAATCTGGAAGACTCGCCTCAAAATGGACTCAAACTCATTTGTCCCTTATTCCCTGCTTTGCTAAGTTTTCCTCCTAGATATCAAAAAATCGAGAGAGTACAAAAAAGAGTGAAGAAAATCATAAAATTTTTGCAAAACAACCCACGTGTTATTTTTCCTTCGGCACAAGTTTCATTTTTGTTACATCAAAACAGGCGCCAAGGTGCATGTGAACTCCCGCATGTGGCATAAGCCTTCTCCGTGCCTTATAAACATTGCAAAATTCCTAAGCAAAGCGAGCGGCACCAAAGTAACTACAACAACACTTCGAATGTTATGTAAACCTTTCTCGTGTAATGAAAACTAAACCACTTGGTGCACCTCACTCATGTTACATCTACCACATCGTGCCAATGCACATCCACGGGACTCTTGCTACACCAATCATATCTGTGCCCCACTAAAAGACTTCCAATGGCGAGCGCACATCCCTTGACACCAACATCTGAATGTTGTGTGTAGCCTTTCCACCCATGCGCCCCTTTTGGCATTATTTTCTCCCATGCAACACTTTCCCAAAGTGTGCCTTGCTTTTCTAAGTCCCTGCAACTGTATAATAAAGCTGCGCCTGTGCCCAGAGGCTCATAAATTGCTAACTTTTCATTCTGTAAGCTTTTATGGATGACTTAATAGCTAACATGGCTCTTCTATGATGGACTTCCCTGATTCTTCTTGTAGATCAACAGCTAAACTCAGATCCACACATGTCTTCATCGAGTAAGAAGCCAACTAAGTCCAAGGGTAAAGCCAAGCTAACAGAGCAAGAAATGAAATATAAATACCAAAGGGTCAGGATGCCTGAATCTCTTGCAGAGTGTGATCTTGATATCAGAGATTCAGAACTCGGGCACATTGACATGGAGGACTTCTGGGCCAGAACCAAGAAGGTCACAGGCAGCCCATGGATGGATAAATTGGTTGGCAGTGGTCTGCACTTTGCTGCAGGGATCCCAGTGAGCGCAATCAACAATGAGTTTATGATGTTGGTGGGTCGTTGTTACAATAAGGACACAAGATGTGTCGAAAATGAGAAGGGCGAGGTGATAATCAACCTCACACTGACATTTTGAGATCATGTTGGGTATCCCTCACCACCGACATTTTGTAGCAGTGAGCCAGGAGGACTGCGTGAAGACATGGACTGAAAATGAAGACAAATGTATGTAGTTAATGAATGAGGTGTACCTCAAGAATAAGAAGGTGACAAGTAGGTGGCCACAAGTCATTCATCGTAGTGAATTTTCAGAGGAGCTGAGTGACACAATCACCTTCTGAGTAGGGTATTTGGGCTCCCGATGCCCATTACTTTCACAAGTGGATGCTCAGGTATTTAGAAACAATGAATAAAAATGTTCCCGATCAAGCGTTTTGAATGGGGAGAGATTATCAGCAGCACAATCTTAGAGCAGCTTCAACAACTTTCAACAACTGGGAGGTTCTATATGAACTCCTATGTAGTATATGTTGTTACCTCAGAGAGGGACTACCCAACATTGAATCGGTATGGGGTATGGCCCCAAGTCAAAATACAAGTACTATCTAGAGTTAAGACTGGAGAACAACATAGCCCAATTCAGTAAAATCAATGATGTCTTCTTCTATGGCGTCATCTAGCCTCTTGAGGCCCAACATGACTTATGGTCAGACGACCAAAAGCGTGGTCACCACCACAGAGAAGTGGGGAGCGTTATTCACGCAATTCCCCACTTTCACCTATCTCAGAGCCGCTAACTTCTTGGGAGAGCCCACCAAATTTCCAAGGTATGGACCCAAACTGATCCTATTGGAGCTTTCTAGACAGCTCATCACATACCATGAGAAGTGTTTGAAAAGGAAGAAGGGTGGAACTCCATTCCCCTCACAATGGGCATGTACACCTGCACTTCATAGAGTAAAGCCCGAGAGATGTTTGCAGAGATTGAATTGCTCAATTTGAAGCATAATTTCTTGACAAGGCCAACCTTTGATCCTCGTGATTACCTTCCAAGGGAAAAGATCGATCCAATTCACGTCCCTCAGATCGAAGATATCTACATCGATCTATATCATGAAGTTGAGCTCAGACGAAAGGATCACTCTCTTTGGCCCTGGCAGAGATCATTCAATATGGTGTGGCTATCATCCCAAAGGATTTCCAAGCAACTGATCAAGAAGTTGATCAAGTTTATCTAGACATGGATGGGGACAATTGGCCATTTGCCAAAATTGATAGAACAAGGCCCCTCAAACTATAGAGGAAAGGGTCAAGGGCACTCTGCAAAGCGCACCGAGCATTGGTGCAAGAAAAATGGTATCATCTACCTTGGGGTAGACTTTACCACGTCTCCCTTGGGTAATGCACCCATCTAGGACAAAACATTTTCCTAAAGGAAAAGGAAAGATATAGAAGGAGAGGCAAGCACTACTCAGAAAGAAGTTCCTGAGAGCCCTCCTTCCACCGCCGAGGAACAAGTTGTGGACTTAGTGTCCCCAAGAAGAGAAGAAGTGGCTAGTGCTCCAATCGGACACATCCACTCAAGATGTCATCACATCTACAACTAGTGAAGTATCAACCATTCCCTCTCTCACTCCTCCTTCCCCTCCTCATGTCACTCAACCAACCACTCCTTTGGTTGTGTCTTCTCCCCCATCTTCTACCATTCCCCCTCCCTCTTCCTCCATCTTCTCTTCCCTGCGGATTTGTCCCCCAACATTTCTTCCCTCATCTCACAGATCCCTTCACCCCCATGGTTCCCTCTCTTGCAGTGACTCCTAACCCCGTGAGCATTGGAGTGTTGGCTTCTTTCTCAATGCCACCACCAAGTGTCTCGACACATTTCCCCATGTCCACTGTAGTTGCTCCTTCTTCCACCCCCATTTCCTCCTCTTCCTCTGGTCCCACTCCCTAAGTCCAAAATGGATCTCAAACACCTGAGCCAACACAAGAGGAAAGTCCCTATTACACCCATGGACTTCTCTATTATTCTAGCTAAAGGGCCTAAGAAGCAAAAGGCTATAACCTGCTTCTCTCAAAGTGCTTCAGGTGAAAGGGTTATGGAGATCACATACCCTAATCCACAAAGAAGAAAGAAGATCTTTGTCTCCTACAGATTTTACAGTGACTCAGGTCACAATGGGAACATCATCAGAGAGCCTGCAAGGAGAGGCCTTATCCGCAGTGGATGCCCTTTGCAAGAAGCTTCAAGAAGCAAAGGAAGAGAAGAGAATATTAAAAGAGAAAAACAAACATCTTCTCCAAGCCCTGCAAAAGATGGGCAATGCCCCTCCTATAACTATCGTTGACCCTCCCGAAGTTCTTAGTTAGGAGAAGATAAATGAGTACACCAAGATTGGTGAGCAAGGTGTAGCAGTGTCCGCCTAGAGAGAGAAGATCCTCAAAGATAGTGAGGAAGTGATTACAAAGTTCACAGAGCTCTATCAAAATATAGATCAAGAGAACAAGGAACTCCAAGCAATAGCAGGACCTATCTCCGAAGAGTTGGACCATGCCAGGTTGCAACATGAGACATTCCAAAAGATGCTTGACTGCCTAGTCGATGACTTGGTGAAATTTAGCATCTTTGATCACCCGCGAGCACCCAACAAAGTCCTTGCTGCTTTAGACTATCAGGTTGACCAAATGGAGTTTGTCTTGGAAAAGATAGACAAAATCAAGGAGGAAGCCCTGGATGCCATGCATCAAATGGAGTAGATCATCTTAAGAATGTCTCCAGGGTTGCTCGGTGCAGTGTACACCTTGAGGAAGGTAGATGATACTATTCAGCTTTTCAAGGAAATCACATCACAGGGTTTAGCGTTAGAGGCCACTTTTGATATAGAATCTATCAACAACCTTCTGGGCTTGCTGTGACTTTGTTGGATACCTGATGGAGGTAGGAAATGAATACTTCAAAACTCCGGAAAGACTTAGAGATGAATGAGAAACTTGCAAAGTCATCGGGGATCACACCAAGGGTCCCACTCAGGATCAACTTCAAGCGATGGTAAGCAAGTTCATGGAGTATCGAGCTCAATTTCACATTACCTCTCCTGAGCAGAAGCAAGACACTCCTTTCAAGCCAAGGGATGACGATGAATAGGCTCCTTCCTCCTGGGATAAATCCCATTTTTGTAAAAGTATTTAAAAGTATGTTGGCACAAATGATGACATCATCCATGTTGCACCATGAGATGTTGTCATCCACCAAATTGCCCTAAAGTCAACATTTGACTTTTAAATATTTTGTAAATAGTTGTTGGCTCCTTTTTGTCTTCTTTCTCCTTCTCCTTCTATAAATACTTGGATACTTGTAGTATTCAAGGTGTGAGAAAATTTGTATGAAAATAGAAGTGAGGAGAGAAAGACTTTGAGCTTTCTTGTAATAGAACAAATATTAATACAAAAATTGAGACTTTGTGCTGAATTTCTGTGTTATGTGTTAGATCTTTCTTAAGTTAGATTTGCATGCTTATTCTATTGGATTCACCTATACTTTTGTCATTTGTTTATCAATATTGCTTTGTTTGTTTATGTGAGTAAGTTTGGCTCTATTTACTACCAGCCCAAAACATAAACCCTCTGACCTTTCTACTTTGGAATTCATTTCTTTTCTCCCTTCAGATCCATCTTTCTTCTATTCCTTCCTTCATTCCTTTCTGTTCTTTGTTAGAACTAACTCTATTGGGATGAGATCCCAAACCCCCCCTGAAGGAAGAATACTATAAGACTTGCACTGATTCTTGCTTGTAGAATAAAATAAACTAGTTTCGCTTTGTTGTCTCAAAGAGGGGCTATGCCCTGCACACTGTTGGCTTGTCTATCCATAGATCTACCCACCGATGATTTTTGGACCAATAGTTTTTGGTGACTCTATTGGGGAAAGAACCAGATCTATGTGAGTGTTATGTCAGCTAAAAGACACCAACAATTTTTAAAGCTGCTGGGGAGACTAAGAAAATAGATAAAACTGTAAAAATCACTACCTATTTGCAAATCTTAACTCTTTGTTTAAAATCCAAATTTTTTTCAAAAGTGATCCAAACTGAAAATTTTCTTAAGAGATCCATAGATCTGGACCAGTTAGAAACCTTTAGTTCGCTAAGTTTTTATAAAAATCTCTAGTATTTTCATAGATCTGAGATTCTGATAGTTTTACAAATATTTTCAAACCCTTACAAAAATCAAATCTAAGATCTGAAAATCAGCTTACTAAGTTAACCATCATTTTATCCTCACTAATATTTTTCATTAAACTGCAATTGTTTTTCAAAAGAGGGATAAAATTAAATATTTAAAAAAGTACATGCTGCTGATTTTTGTCAGAAAAATAAGAAAATCAGCAAGTACAAACAAAAAGAGTTTTTATAAATCTGCTCTAAAATCACTACAGACCTGAACAGATACACTAGCGAGTGAGCTATTTAACCATAGCAGGAGAGCTCATGGAGAAGTTGACCCTATTTTTGATCTACTTCAGAGGAACAATTTCATTATTACACTAGCACGCTTCATGTTCATTGAGTTCAGCTGATCGGTCAGCTAGAAATGCCTCGCCTCCACGAAAGAACCGGTTTACACAAGGGGCTTCCACATCAATTTGCAGTGCTCTGCTGATAAGAGGAATTGCACTCCTGGCTCACGTCCTCTTTCCATCTTTTCAAATGGAAGTACCATGGGTAAACGCTATGGGCCATCTTACATTACCGCATCCAGTTAATGCACTCCCTCATGGAAACCACAAGAATTTCCCAAGATTTGATGGGAGTGGAAATCAAATCATAGATTCACATATATCTGCATTCATCATGTCATGTAGTATCTTAGATGTGACCCATGAAGATGTGTTAGTATGCCTCTTTCTAGAGACCTTGCAAGGACCTGCGACAGAGTGGTTCCAACATTTGCCGGTCGGATCTATCACTAGTTGGGCCACATTACGAACTGTGTTTGACGATAGGTATAAGCCTTCAAAACACACATTTGCATTCTATCACAAAGATTAATCACTTGAAGAAGGAGGCCAATGAAACCATGCATGATTTTATCACCCGTTTCAATTCACTAATTAATTGTGTGCCACCTACCATGTTACCAACACCAAAAAATCAAAAGTGTTTCTTTGTGAATGCCATGAGCTCAAGAGTAAGTTTCTTACTCTTACAAGAACAAATCACCACCTTGGTCCTCACTCAAGCTATGGCCATTAGATAGAAGATAACCTACTTATATCTGGTGAGTTAAAATGAGATCCATCCAAACCTAAGGCTTCAACTCCTTCTCAAGACACTTCATCAGATCTGACATTCCAAAAGATGGAAAATGACTTGCTTGCATTAAGGAAGCAATTATCTCAAGCTTCATCTACCATTCCATACGGGATATCCCACGGAGGAACTATACTCCCAATAATGCAACACAAAGGCCATTTTCCTATTTCTGCTCCAAGGTTAGCACTTGAGGCCCCTCCAGTTAATGCCCTAGTTGAGATAGAAGAGGATGAATGAATTTATGAAGAACCTTCATCGCAAGGTGAATATGATCAAGATGTCGGTGAACCGACTAATGACTCTACAATCGGGTATATGGAATTTGAAGATGAGGAGTCTGATGAAGAGGAAGGTACCCAAGGGTATGCAAGCAGATAGTCATATGTTGTTTTCACCCGCTCACAAGGAAAAGAAGCAGAAGTTGCTGTCAAGATACAAAAGGAGAAGGCTATGTCAAACATGCCTCCAACCATTGCTAAAAGAGGTAATCCTCTTCCTACTCAACCTCCTATTAAACCTTTTATGAAGAAATCTTTTCCTCCCATCTCTCCTCCAAATCATCCTTCTTCTATTTCCATAAAGACTAGTAACCCTACCCTACCATCGTGAAATGAGGGACTCATTCCTTCATCAACACAACCCTTGGTCACATTCGACATAGTCGATCACGCTAAAAAGACCAAGATTCAAATGTTTGAAGTTGAGTATCTTCAGTCTAGCCCCATGAGCAACTTGTAAGATTGATCGAATATATCCAAAGTCAAGCTGGCATCCCCTCTCCTCTCTCGTGGAAAGGAATCCTTTCCACTCCTCTTGCATCTCGCATAAATGTTACCTTGACTTCCGCGTCAGGAAAAATTGAACCTTTTTATCTCTCCCTCCTAATCAATGGTCACAAACTAAGCAACTGCATAATTGATTCTGGGGCTTCTGATAATGTCATGTTGGTAAAGGTCACCCTTGCTTTGGGCCTCACCCTTACCAAGCCTTTCGATAGATGTTACTCCATGGAAACCAAATAGGTTTCATTAATTGGTCAAATAAAAGATGCACAGTTTGCATTTGTAGCGTTCTCAGAGAAAAGGGTAAATATGACCATCCTCGTTGCTAATATCCCAGCAGCATATGGAATTCTATTAGGGAGAAGCTTTTATAGAGATGTTGGTGGAGAAATGCTTCCACTTCTCCTCATGGGAAGTTATCAGTTTTTGTATGGATATGGAATAACCTTGGCCCATGCCTCAAATTATTACCTTGGAAATGGTCGGGTAGAATCACAAAAGAAGAACCTAGTGACCATCATACCCCAAAGCCCAAATTCTCTTGAATCATTGATGAGAATCAATGGTCCGCAAAGTCATTATATGATGCAGGATGGAGGACCTTAATAAGATATGGACAAGATGTCTTGATATGTTCACATTTTCAAGTGTTATATGGAATCGATGTTGAGCTCCCCATTCTCTAAGGAGAACTCCTCTTTCTTTCAAATTGTAGTTTTTCAATACGAGCAATCAAAGATGAAACTTTTCTAGAATTATCTTGAAAAGAGGATCATGTATCAAAAAAACTTGAAGAAAAAGAGTAAGAGTCTAAAAGCACGAGGTGATCACCAAACATCGAATCAAGTCAAGATAATGCGGATAAAAAGGCCAAAAGAGGTATTTCTAGGTGGGAGATACCCTTTTTAATGCAGGTATGGGACAAGGTCATTGAGAGAATTTGATGGTTTCTCGGGAAATTTGACTCTCTTTGGAGAGGCTTAAAGATGAAAATGGCAGAGAGAGTAGCTTGGCTATCTCTCATATTTTGATGGAACCGAGCTTCACTCCCTAGGGATGGCAACATCTCCAAATATTCATTGAAGTAGAGCTTGCTCTTTTCTTTTGTATAGTTTTCTTTAGCACTGTGTGTTTGTTTTTGTTGTGTGTTTGATTTCTATTGGTTGAAAAACTGTGTTTTCCTTTCTTTTTTTTGTCACCCTTGTTTTTGACTCTGTAACCCAATGGATAGGCACATGTAGATCTGGGATTCTCTATCCTTAAGCTTCACTCAAAGATAATCCCTAGAAAGAGCCAGTTGTTATCCTGTAAAATTGACAAGGGTAATTTTAGGTAACCATACTAGAATTTCTATTTTGGTCTCCCGTTGAGGTCCCTTAATGTTCAAAATGACATAAAATCCCTTTCCAGAAAATCTAGTTTTTAGAACTTGTTTATTTTCAACCATTTTGGGTTGGGCGCAATTTTCATTCGCGTTACATCAACCAAAACTATGCCCCTCTATTCCTTTGGTGCATTCTAGGAGTGTCAACACTCCAAATGTTGTGCTTCTCAAAGGTGTGCCAAGGTGCAAGCGCCATCTTGTTATCACTCTCTAAAGTGCGTTGTGGGCGCTAAAAATGTAGTGTCAACACTCTCAAAGCTGCGTCATTGCACAAATCCCATCGTGTCGACATCCACTTAGGTGTGCCATAGGAAAAATTGGTGGCACATTTATTGCACCTTTTGCTATATATAGGCATCGTCGACTTGTCATTTTCACAATTGAAAAAATGTGAAAAGTTATTCCTCTATGCTTTTCAGCGTTCCTGTCAGCCCCACGTGTTGCCATTTGTCACGTTTGTGGACCCCACATTGTCTCCTTCATCGTTATATATTTCTGGTAAGTGGCCCTTGCCCTTCTTGTGGATTTTTTGTGGTTTTTATGTTGGTTTAGGTGATTAGGATGGTTGATAATAAACAATGAACCTAATAAGATGACACAATCCCAACCCATTTTGCAAAACCCACTTGCAAACCATTTTTTTTCACTCTCCTACTAGATCTGCTAATCTGGAAGGCGCTACCTCATAATGGACCCCTACCCCTTTTCTCCTCTGTCCCTTGCTTTGCCAATGTTAACCCCTTGCTATCAAAATTTGAGCTGAGAGAGTAAAAAACCACAAAAATGAAGAAAATCGGCCAGCTGTCTTCCACGGCACAATTTTCATACGTGTTATGCTAAACATAGTCGCACCCCTTTGGAACACCATTTAGTCATGTTGTATCAAAAATAGTCGCGCTAAGGTGCACTGTGAAATGGCGCACTATGAACTCACGTTACAGAAGCCCTTTCCCGCACCTTGTAAAAAATTGCAAATTTCTAAGGCGCAGGTGCGAGCGCACCCACAATACCAAAAACACTTCATGCTATGTAAACCCTTCCCGTACCATGCAAGCCCATTGGTGCACCTCACCTTGATGTTACATCTTTTGCATCCATTCCTTGGCACACCATAAAACTCTGTAACACCAATCATATATGCGCCCCACTAAAAGACTTCCAATGGCGCATGCGTACATCCCTTGACACCAACATCTGAATGTTGTGTGTAGCCTTTCCATGCCCCACGCCCCTTCTGGCACTATGTTTTCCCATGTAACACTTTCCCAAAGTATGCCTTGCTTTTCTAAGTCCCTGCAGCCTACAGTAAAGCTGCCTTACGCCCAAAGGCTCATAAATTGCTAACTTTTCATTTTGTAAGATTTTATGGATGACTTAATGGCTAACATGGCTCTTTTGCGATGGACTTCCCTGATTCTTCTTGTAGATCAACAGCTAAACTCAGATCCACACATGTCTTCATCAAGTAAGAAGCTAACTAAGTCCAAGCGTAAAGCCAAGATAATAGAGCAAGAAATGTAATATAAATACCAAAGGGTCAGGATGCCTGACTCACTTGCAGAGTGTGATTTTGATATCAGAGATTCAGAACTCGGGCACATTGACATGGAGGACTTCTGGGCTAGAACCAAGAAGGTCACAGGTAGCCCATGGATGGATAAATTGGTTGGCAGTGGTCTGTACTTTGCTGTAGGGCTCCCAGTGAGCGTAATCAACAATGAGTTTATGATGTTGGTGGGTCATTGTTACAATAAGGACACACGATGTGTCAAAAATCAGAAGGGCGAGGTGATTATCAGCCGCATGGCCCAACATTTTGAGATCATGTTGGGTATCCCTCACCACTGAAATTTTGTAGCAGTGAGCCAAGAAGACTGCATGTAGACATGGACTAAAAATGAAGACACATGTATGCAGTTAATGAATGAGGTGTACCTCAAGAATAAGAAGGTGACAAGCAGGTGGCCACAAGTCATTCATCACAGTGAATTTTTAGAGGAGCTGAGTGACACAATCATCTTCATGGGTAGGGTTTTTGGCTTCTTGATGCCCATTACAATCACAAGTGGATACTCATAGTATTTGGAAATAATGAATAAAAATGTTTCCGATCAGCGTTTTGAATGGGGAGAGATTATCAGCAGCACAATCTCAGAGCAGCTTTAACAAATTTAAACAACTTGGAGGTTCTATATGAACTCATATGTAGTATATGTTGCTGCCTCAGAGAGGGACTACCCAAATTTGAATCAGTATGGGGTATGGCCCCGGGTTAGGATATATGAGTACTATCTAGAGTTAAGATTGGAGAACAACATATCCCATTTCAGTAAAATGAATGATGTCTTCTTCTATGGTGTCATCTTCCTCTTGAGGCCCAACATGACTTACGGTTGGATGACCAAAAGCGTGGTCATCACCATAGAGAATTGGGGAGCGTTATTCACGTAATTCCCCACTTTCACCTATCTCAGAGCTGCTAACTTCTTGGGAGAGCCCACTAGATTGCTAAGGTATGCGGGACCCAAACTGATCATGTTGGAGCTGTCTAGATAGTTCATCACATACCATGAGAAGTGTTTGAAAAGGAAGAAGGGTGGAACTCCATTCCCCCTCACAGTGGGTAGGTACACCTGCACTTCACAGAGAAAATCTTGGGAGATGTTTGCAAAGCTTGAATTTTCTCAATTTGAAGCATAATTTCCTGGCAAGGCCAACCTTTGATCCTCATGATTCCTTCCAAGGGAAAAGATCGATCCAATTCACATCCCTCAGATCAAAGATATCTACATCGATCTATATCACAAAGTTGAGCTCAGATGAAAGGATCACTCCCACCTGGCCCTGGCAGAGATCATTCAATATGGTGTGGTTATCATCCCAAAGGATTTCCAAGTAAATGATCAAGAAGTTGATCAATTTTATCTAGACACGGATGGGGAAAATTGGCATTTCATTTACTGAAATTGATAGAAACAAGGCCCCTCAGACTATTGAGGAAATGGCGAAAGGGAACTCGTAGCACATTGAGCATTGGTGCAAAAAAATGGTATCATCTACCTAGTTTACCATGTCTCCCTTAGGTGATGCACCCACTAGGTTGAAACACTTGCCTAAAGGAAAAGGAAAAGATATAGAAGGAGAGGCAAGCAACTTGCTAAGAAAGAAGTCCCTGAAAGCCCTCCTTCAAATGTAGCAGATTGTCTTAAGAATGTTTCAGTGTTGCTCGGTGCAAAGTGTACACCTTGAGGAAGGCAGATGATTTTGTTTGGATTTTCAAGGAAATCACATCGCAGGTTTAGCATCGAGGCCACTTTTGATATAGAATCTATCAACAACCTTCCGCCTCTTTGTGACTTTGTTGGATACCTGATGGAGGTAGGAAATGAATACTTCAAACTCCCAAAAATACTTAGAGATGAATGAGAAACTTTTGAAGTCATCAGAGATCACACCAAGGGTCCCATTAAGGATCAACTTCAGGTGATGGTTAGGAAGTTCATGGAGTATTGAGCTCATTTTCACATTACCTCTCCTAAATGAAGCAAGACACTCCTTTCAAGCCAAGGGATGACGATGAATAGGCTCCTTCCTCCTCGGATAAATCCCATTTTAGTAAAAGTATTTAAAATTATGTTGACACAAATGATGACATCATCCATGTTGTACCATGAGATGATGTCATCCACAAAATTTCCCTAAAGTAAACATTTGACTTTTAGATATTTTGTAAATAGTTGTTGGATCCTTTTTGTCTTCTTTCTCCTTCTCCTTCTATAAATACTTGGATACTTGTAGTATTCGGTGTGAGAAAATTTGTATGAAAAATAGAAGTGAGGAGAGAAAGACTTTGAGCTTTCTTGTAACAGAACAACTTATTAATACAAAAATTGAGACTTTGTGTTGAATTCCTGTGTTATGTGTTAGATCTTTCTTAAGTTAGATCTGCATGCTTATTCTATTGGATTCACCTATGCTTTTGTCATTTGTTTAACAGTATTGCTTTGTTTGTTTATGTGAGTAAGTTTGGCTTTGTTTACTACCAGCCCAAAACATCAAACCTTTGACCTTTCTATTTTGGAATTCATTTCTTTTCTCCCTTCAATCTATCTTTCTTCCATTCCTTCCTTCATTCCTTTCTTTTCTTCATCGAACTAACTCGACCGTGGGATGAGATCCTAAACCCCTTGAAGGCGAATACTATAAGACTTGTCAGACATGATTCACCTGCTATTAGAATAGCAATAAACCAGTTTCACTTTGCTGTCTCAAAGAGGGGCTATGCCCTGCACAATGTTGGCCTGTCTATCCATAGATCTGCCCACTCATGATTTTTGAACCAACACTATGTCCTATCCGTGTGGTCCTTTACGGTATCCCGATTGCTTTGTGTGTTTCCAATATGACAACCTTGTCGTTTATGTCATTTTGATGTCCTCACCCGTTGCCTTTAAACCTATTACCATGGCAATTAAAATGGGTGTTAGTCTTACCCTTCACCCTGCAAAATAGAAGAAGTCCTCATGGACTCGACTCATCAACCACCTATATAATGGTACATATTTCCCAAAGTATGGGAGCTCATATAATTGGTAAACACCAATCCTTTTAGTAACTTCTCCCCTGTGTCATCATATATCGACATCCCATCACCAGTTCACTGTCCATTCGAGAGTTAAGTAAATCATCCAACTTCTTTTGATTGTCCTTGGTTCGGTGGTTGTACTCACTTATTTTTCTCTTTCGTATGTGGGAATCCCATTCCTAGCCCATAATTACTTCTTCAGGGTACTGCATCTCTGAAAAATTTCTCTCAGGAGTCATCTCTTCCTCCTCTTCCACTACTACCTTCTTCTTTCCTTTTTCACAAGCTCGCTTCCTTCTTCGATCCATTCTTCCCTTTGTGTTGTGTTTCTACACCTTCTTCGTAACACTTTAGTGTTTTACTTCAAACCCTAACCCGATACAATTGTGCCTGTAATTGTAATCATGAAATCACGTGCCTTAGCTCTGCTCTGTCAATCTGCTTCATTCAAACCCTTCTCCTACGGGGATACAAGCTTCTCCAATACATAGATCTACCTTTCATGCTTGGTTTCACCCTCTTCACACCTTGAATCACTTACTCAACTCTTCACACTTAGCTCTTTGTCAAATTCTCGTAGTTACAAGGGTAGAAATGAATTTGCATCCCGTCCTTATATAGATTTTCAATTTTTGATGCATTAATTGCTCCTCCACCTACCAAATATTTCTCATTTATTGCTCAATTTTGTCATTTCTACGTGGTACATCTTCGCGCCACAACTATAACCTTCTAGTGCACCTTCCTACCTTCTGGTCATAGACTTCTCTTCAGCACGCGCTCTAGCACCCGAGTACCTCATCACTGCACCTTCTCTTGGTAGTTATCATGGTTTGCCGCTTACCTCATGTTATACTTTTCCTTCATTCATCTCCATCCTTGGTTACTTTTGAGAAGTAATCCTTTGTAAATCACCTTTAGCAGCTTACTTCCTCAACATCCGCAACATTATACCTTCCAATATTCACAACATTATACCTGGGAGTCACCAACAATCCACCCCATACTAAAAGTATGTGTAGTCCTCTACACATCAACATGCTTCATATTGTAGTTAGCTTCATGCGCGCAAGCACACTTATTACACAAAAACAAGAACTAAATTGACAAAGCATAGTAATGATGAAAGAAACACATTAAGGAAATGAAAAAGGAAACCTAATCTATCTGGCAACACTGCCTTATTACAAACACCAAGAAGACTTATTTATAGTAGGGCTTCAACCTACTCCCGTTAAAGTAACCGGGCAGTTGTGTTCCATCAATTACTTCTAACTGGAAAGCACCTAACTCAAGTATGTGAGTTATAACATACGGCCCCAACCAATGCACCTTGAGCTTCCCTAGATGGCAAAAACTTAGAGTCATACAAAAGTACCATTTGTCCGACCGCAAGTTTCTTATCCCTGATATGCCTATCATGCCATGATTTCTGGTGCACTTTCTCCTGTTTCTGACTCCATTGTGCTATGGCCTGGCACTCATCTAGTTGAACCATGTTCTCAATTTGTTCTTCCAAATCTTGCTCATCAGCTAGACCTCTAGTGCATGCAATGCAAAGAAGGTAACATAAATTCTATAGGAAGAACAACTTCCACGCCAAACACCAACTGAAAAGGTGTGGCTTTGTTCAATCTCTTATATGTTGTTTGGTAGGCCCAAAGAACAGTAGATACTTTTTCATCCCAATCTTTTCATCCCACATCACAAATCTTGGTCAATGTGTGGCTCAAAATCTTGTTGAAAGCCTTAGCAGTTCCATTTTGAGGGTGATAAGGTGTAGTCTTGTGGTGGGAAACCATAAACTCATCTAACAAAATTTGGATTGTCTCATTTAAAAAATGGGTGCCCCTATCACTGGTTAAACTTAAAGGATAGCCATACCTGGTAAGAACATTTTCCCAAAAACCTTGTGGTCAGAATTGTAGCACCTGCATCGAGTCCTTCGTAGGTGTTGTTTTACCCATCTCGTAAGATAATCTATACAAGTAATGATATAGCGTGATCTAGTCCTACGTGCAGCTGGTGAAATAGGCCCTACAAAGTCTATCACCCATTTCTCAAAGGGTTCTACACTTGTAATTGGTTGTAAAGGAATCTCATCCCTCTATCTGGTCGACTTGGACCTAGATGCCGACAATGGTCACATGCCTTACAATACTCCTTATAATCCTTAACAACGCTTTCTCACCCCAAACCAATAAAGCTGGATCTTTCGTGCTATTAGAATCATCACTGCATAGTGGCCACCTGCAATACCACCATGTGCTTCCTCCATTATATACTTTCATTCATGTTCTAATACACAATGGTGTAACACCTCATCTCTGCCTAACTTGTATAAGTCATAATTGATTAACATGAATGGTGTTGCGCATATAGCAAGTTGCTTTTTCTCCAAGGACCTCATGCCTTCTGGTGCCATCCCCATCCTTAGGAAGACATCAATGTCCTCTAATTCTGTTGGTGTGCATTATAACCTATACAACTATGCATCAGGCATGGTCTCTTCTATTATTTGTGCTTCTTCACCTAATTGAACTCTAGACAAGTGATCCGGTCTAGAATTACTTTTCCCTGGTTTTACCACAACTGTAAAGTCAAACTCTTGAAATAAGAGCATCCATCTACATATGTGCCCTGTAAGATGGGATTGTTCACCAAATACTTCAATGCCATATGATCTGTATAAAACACAAAAGGTGTGGCCAATCAGATACTATCGAAACTTGTGTAAGGCATATATCATGGACAAAGCCTCGTGCTCTATAGTGGTATAATTATGTTCTGCAGGGGTCAACTTCCTACTAGCAAAACAAATGGGATGATCAACTATACCTTCTCTAGGTTGAGCTAAGACAACACTAATGGCCATGCCAGAGGCGTCCACATGAACATGAAAAGGTTTATCCCATGAAGGAAAGCACAAGATAGGCGCGGTAGTAAGTTTCTTCTTCAATATCTCAAACGCGTCGTTGTTGTGACTCCCCCTAATAGAATGTACCTTTCCCCTTGAGTAATTCTTCCAAGGGTGCAAAAACTTTGGCATACCCTTTTATAAACTTCCTGTAATACCTTATATGACCCAAAAATTCATGCACCTCACTCTAACTGGTAGGTGCTTTCAAGCCTAAAATGACCACAACTTTAGTTAGATCAACCAACAACCCTTCCTTGCAGATTATGTGTCCTAAAAGTATGCCAAAGGGAGTAGCAAAGATGCACTTCTTGATATTCAACAAGATACTCAACTATCTACATATTTCAAACATTAAGCATGATTGTCACAATGATCCTTAATTAGCCCATAAATGGTCCAATCATCAATATAGACCTGCAAAAAGTTGTGAATAAAATCCTTGAATGCTTGCACCACTATCCTTGAGAATACAACAGGTGCATTGTTCAATCCAAAGGGCATCACAGTATAGGCAAAGCTTCCCCATTCAGTAGTGAAGGTGGTCTTTTCTTGATCTTCCGAGGCAATCCTAACCTGATGATACCCTAAGAACCCATCTATAAATGAATATATCTCACACCCAACCACTCCTAATATTTCTCTTGTGAATGGTGTAGGAAAGGATCTGTAACACATGCTGCATTCAAATCTCTATAATCAACACAAATTCAAATCCTACCATCCTTTTTGATACTTATTACCATAGGACTAACCCATTCTGACTCATCCAATGGTTGAATGATCCCGATTTCACAATCTTGTCAACTTCCTCCTTTAATTTCTCATATAAATTAGGATTCATTCAATAAGGTCTCTTCCTAACAGGGTGCACACCTTCCTTAAGCTTTATCTTCATTTATCCAAGTGATTTATGCATGTCTTTAAGTTCATGGTATCCTCTTGGTAATAAGTCCTCATAGTCTTGAAGTAACTCTTGATCTTTACCACTTCGACTCGACCAAGAATCCCCAATTATCACTTCCTTAGGTTCAACTTCTGTGCCAATATTTACCTTTGTTGTCTACATAGGTTCATGATATGTGGCATATGTACATCCACACTGGCTAACACTTCACGTGCTCCATGTGAATGATAAACTTCCAAGTGCTCAACTTCCTCATCATCAATTATGTAAACCAACTTCCCCTTGTCTTTTTCTAGAGAAGCGCGCTCAAGTAGTATGGTATCATCTACTTCTTCCTCAAAATGTGCCCCTGTCTCTGTCTCACCAAATAATTCCTAAATAAGTTCTTCCACTTTCCCATTGTCTCCCATGGTTAAGAGCTTGATAAAGCTTAAAGCCTTATTAACTGGTGGTGTAGATGAGAAGAAGTCGAAAGTTTGGATCATCCCTAAAGTCAAATTATGCCAATTGCTAGTGTCGTGATGTAATTCAACATATACATACCAAGCACACATGCAACCTTATAGAGTAGAATAAAAATGATGCACCCAAAGTGAGGGTGGTAATGCGCTTGTCCTGCTGTCCAAAGTCTCTCACACTGCTAGATATGATGCTGAACAAGTTGATCACCATGATAAGGGAAAATATTTATAAGTGCATTACTTCTTGAAAACTTGGTTGATAAGGCGGTCCCAATCTCTCCCCATTCCAAGAGATTATCCCTATGAACCACCCACCAGTGCGTTGTTATCCCATGTAAAGTATATGACAACATATCTCATATTTTAATCTGGTCAGCCTAGTTTGCCTCCATGGCCTATAAGAATCTAGCTAGATCTTCAGATCCAGTATATCGGGGTACTGAGCGACCTATACATCAGACAAAGTGAAAACCTTTTTGCAAGCAACCATGTGCTTAACTTCACGCCCCACTAGTTCATAAGTACCATGAGCCCAATTATCACAAGCAATACTAGTAGTATCACTGATTGACTGAGAATCTTCCCAATGAAGGATTCCTTCCTTAGATGGCTCATTGACCTCTGGGTCCCGAATAACACATATATAAATTCTGTTCAAGTCCTCTTCACTCAAAGGTTCCACATATGGTATGGATTTCCCATCTGTCAACGGTATTATGACCCTTTCCTCCTTATTCTCAAAGCTGATATACCCCTTGTTAAACCTCAAATCAGCATTATTTGCATAACACCAAGGGCGCCCAAGCAAAGCTGGGAAGCTATCTGCTTCCGCAAGTGCTAACACTTCAAAGTCTCCTGTGAACTTGGCCCCTTGTATAGTGATAGATGCATCCTTCAAAACTCCTATGGGAGTAGCTTTTGTTTTTTACCATGAACAATACATTAGATGATGGTTGTAATGGAGGTCTCCCCATTTGTACCCATGCATCCAATGTAAGTACATTCACTTCCGCACCTGTGTCAATAAAAATATTGCTCAATAACCAACCATCCACAACAACATTCAAAGTGATCTCCTTGTCATAATCAATGCTATCGGGGGAGATTCACATGGAGTATTTGTCTTCCAATCTCAGTTCCCATGTGTGAAGTATTCCCCTTTAACCAATTTCCCAATAAAGGAATAATATTCTCCTGGCACAACATTCTATATACCTCTATGATGTCATCAATATCAGATGGGGCCTTTTTTGTATCCTTATGCTCCAACTTGAGACTGCTCTTTCAAACACTGTATTTCACCTTGAAGGCTTCTAAGGACCTCCATAGTTTCCTGATAGAATTCTTTCTGATGAGTTGGATCTGGATACCTAGCATGCAAAACCTCCTCCCTAGTGATTGTTAGCTTCTGTTGCAATACCTCTTTCACGCGTGCCACCTCATCTCGTGTGGTTATCTTGACTATTACTACCTCAGGTTCTGGTGTTAACTTGGGCATCCACTGATTCTCTACCACGCGCTAGATTCTAACCATCCCTATGCCTTTGTTTTCTTGCTTGTGTTGCTTACTGAGATGCTCATACAAGTCCAGACACTCTTCATAACTATGCCCCTTTCCACAAAATGAACAGGAAATATTCTGTGGGCATTCACACCTATAATGGTCAGGTGAGCCACATGTATAGCAAGTTCCTCAAGGGAATTCACCTCTTTCACCACCTTAGCCTCATCCTCCATATCCGCCTCGATATCCTGTCCTCTTCCACGACCTCCTTCAAATCTTTCGTCATTCCTATCATAGCGCGTTTGATTATAATCCCTATCCTGATGCTCATTCTTTCCTTTAGAACTATCATCCACACTCACCTGTCGTACCCAATATCAATGGCATCATGGATCTGGCCAATCAATCTACAATCTTTAGTATCATGGGTCGTGGACCTACAAATTTTACAAAAAGAGGATACATTCTTCCTGATCACGCGTTGTAGTAGGGGGCAGTGACTAGCATCATGATTCAAATGGAAAATCTCATAGTCTAACAACAGTGAACGTACAGATCTATGAGGGCAACTATCCTTGGTGTGGCCTTCCACTTCATAATCTATACACTAGATTCCTGAGCACATCTCATGAGCTGAGTTTGCTGATAATTTCTCTAACTATTTTTTGCCATAGCTTATCTAAGCCTCCAAGAATGGACTAACTCCAGTGTCAATACTCCCAACTACCTCAGCGTGTAGAGCTACTTCCAATGCTTCACGCGGGTTGGTATAAGTCTTATGCAACAATGCTCTTCGAAATGGAGTAATCAATCCCCTGAAAAACCATTATGCATGTTGACTTGCATGTATGTCATAGGAGAGTTTGGATAGAAGTGTTTTAAAATAGGCATCATACTCACGTACACTTTTAGTAGTGCCTTGCTTTATATCCTTAAGTGTGCTTATACTCTTCTGCTCAAACTCTGGGATATGGAACTCTTTCAAGAAAGCATCTTTCAATGCTGCATAATCAATACAAGTTTGATTGGGATCAAAATTCCTATACCAGTTGTGCATGCGCCTGTAACATAGTAGCAAATTAACTTTCCTTGCACTTAGAAGCCGGGATACCTTTTGTGCAAGAATATTTCACACATATGAATATGTTCAATAACATCCTCGATACCTCGTACTATGGGAGACAAAGAGACATATCCATATAAATGTTCAGGGTTTGCGGGCATTGACCAACCCGACCCAAAACCTCCTTGGTTTCATCTACCTCTAAAACCACCCAAACCACCAGAACTAGAACTACCCATACCTCCGATCCCTCTAGGAAGTTGGAATAGGGCCCGTAAATGCATTTCCCTATGTCCCGACAGTGGTACTATATTGGACCCCTACAGTCTGTGAAGTATTCTAGTTCCAAAGGTGAATCCATAGTCACGCACTCGTCTCTATAGATGATGAGCCTGAAAATGTACCCCCAAAGAATAATGAAGTTATCTGTGTTGCCATTGATGTACTTGCTATCTGACTTGTTTCTACTCTTTCACTTCCTAAATGAAAACTTTGTTTACCTGTTGTACTAGATACTAGAAAACCAAGTGCAAGGGCTAGGTCAACAAGTTGGCTTAGATGCACACCTACACCATGTCATATTTCTTTGGCGCACTTCCATGTGAGGTAAAAGAGGGTTCTTTGTCATGATTTCCTAGATGGGGAGTTCCTGATGCTCTAGCTCTTCTTCATCCTCATGAGCCTCAAATCCTTCATGAGCCATCTCTCTCCACAATGCCATCCATTCTGTAACTTCTTGCTTCTTGCATAATTCCCTCTTGCGCACCTCATCATACTTTAGCCACCTCTCTTCCTCTTCCATCGCCGCTGCTAGTCTTCCATCTTTCACCAATCCTATTCTTACCCCCACGCATGGATATTTTTAGCTTGCCATGGGCTTATCTTCCAAGTTCAATGTTACCATCAGTATCTTGATTACCAACAGAATACCTTGTAAATACGTCCCTCTAGGATATCGTAGGAATTGGAACTTAGCTACCTCTGGGCAAAATAAGTCAAAATTGAATACTCCAGAATATAGCTATTTAGAACACCGCAAAACTAGGTATCTACCACACGAGTCCAGATCAAGTCATCATCATATAGTGTTTGAAATTCCTCCTGTGTCCAAACAAGTGTGTGATACCTCCAATTTCACTTAGACACATATGCAGTCAACCACTCGTATAGTTTTACGGGAAAGATAACAAAGAAGCTTTCATACAAACTGTCATAAAAATTCTACTCTACCCAAGTACGTGTGTTAAATCCAGATCTAGTGCTAAAAATTCATGCGTATTCTTTCTCCAGATCATGAATCCATTCTTCAACGCTCACCAAAGTTAGCCGGTATGTCTTTTGTTAGTGTAAATCAGCAAAGCACCCTCTAGATGTTTTATCGATTTCTAGTTACACATTGAGCATCCAAAGTGTGATTGCACAACATTGAATCTTTTCCCCAAGTGTGGGAGTTGTAAATATGGGAAAATAATCTCCAAATTAGAGGTGGTTCCTCAAATCCTTTGTTCGAAGTGTGCATAACATTTGTAGAGGTTTACCTATGACTTAATCAAATTTTTCCAAGGAGACAGGGTTGAGAAAATGCAAAAATAAACCTAGTCTAAATAAGGTGATGCACCAAAGGAGTATTAGACACTTGCTACTACAAAACATACACAATCCACAATAAAATACAACACAATACATGCACAAATTGCCAAAATGTAAAGAAAGATCAGGAAACAATGATAAATATATGAAAGGATTGAGAAAATTTTAATCACAGAGCATACATTATCATTCCAGGTCCAATACAGTGCATTACAATGACCAAGAAGTAAAAGGGGGTTGTATTTGCATGAAAAGGTAAAAATTCCACAAATATGCCTGATTAGGAAGAAAAGGGAAGTTGCAGAGCTAAAATAATGTCTAACTTTTTAAAAATGAGCCCATTATGGCTTTTACAATGCAAAAATGAGCTCAGGAGAGAGAAATGGGAAAACATGAGAGTAGCTTCAACCACTAACTAAAATGCAATAAAAACAACATGGGAATCCTTAAAAGTCCATCCCCTAATGTTTTTGACCATGCTGGGAGAGAATGCGAGCCATGCTACATTAAAAATGGTGGTTGAAATGTCATTTTTGTTCATTTCCACGTGCTAGAGGTGTTTTCCAATTTTCTCTCTCCAAACTCCATAAAAACACAAAATTGAGCTTAGAATCATGTAGAGAATTTCATTAGCTTTCCATTGATATAAAGAATGTAAAAAAATGAGCTTTGGATCGAAAGTTATGCCCCTCTGAAAATTTAGGGCAAAATAGGGCCAAAATGGGTTGGCGGGCGAAAATTTGAAATTTTCCCACTTTTGCATTTGGGAAAATTTCCCAAAAATCTCCACACCCCACCACTCTAGTGCCACATGGCATGTTCTGATTGGTTGTGGGCCTTTCCTATCTCTCTTTCCATTGTTTTGGCCTTTGGAAAATTTTCCAAAAATTGTCCACGGGCCGTTTGGATGACCCGAGGACACGTGGCATGATGTGATTCACGTGGGAATTTCGCTCTGTCTTTTCCATCGCTATTGACCATCTTCTCTGGACACGAGTTGGAAATTTGGTGTGATCCCATTTTTTGGTGGGCCATCGTGGGGAAAAATTCCTTTGGAAATTTTGCCAATACTTGGTAAAAATTTCAAGTTTACCTCCGCCTCCGCCATATCCGAGGACACGTGGCCTTATCTTATTGGCCCGAGCTTTCCTTGGGAAAATTTCCCACAAAAACTCTGCCGAGCCATAACTTCAAAAATACATGGAGTTAGGAAGAAAACTTTACCTTTCTGGAAAGCTGAGAAAGAGCTCTATCTAATGGTGTCATTTCTAGAACATTTTGAGTGCCTAAAAAGTAAAAAAATTCTGACTGAGGCATAAGAGAGGAATGAAATGAAAGGAGTTAGTCACAAAATGAGCAAGGGGCTCATTTTGGATAGCAATTTTGGTGACTCAGAGGGGTCATTTTCCTTCTAGATGAAGTTACCAGTTGCCTGAAGCAATCCATTAGGCATGGAGTCATCAAATCTCTACTTGGTACCCCAACTAATTAGAAAAATACAAGGAGGAAGGGGGAGGATAGAACACCATCTGATTGGAGCAAGGCCTACAAAACACATTTCCTGGAACAACAAGCTTGTGCCAAAGAACTTAGGGAAAGCAAAGCTAAACTACAACAAAACAATGTGCATAAGCACTTGGAGGAATGAAAACCTAAGCTAATATATACAAGGTGGAGAATTTCCTTTAGTAGCAATGCTTCAGATGGATTCCATTGACTGGAATCTGTAATTCTTCACCATCCAATGTAGACAATTGGAAGGCATTGCTGTCCTTACACTTTGTGACCATGTATGGGCCACTCCAAATGGCATCAAATTTTGAATGCCTCCCGGTTTTTCTCTATCTGCATCCCATTTTAACACTAGATCTCCAACTTGGAAAGATCTATCCTTGGCCTTTCTATCAAAGGTCTTCTTGATCAAGGCTTGATCCTTCTTCATTGTTTGGGATGCCTAATTTCTGATTTCTTAGAGCTCCATCAATTCTGCATACCTAACCTCCATGGGTCCAAACTCCAACAACTCCAACTACTTCATGAGTTATAATGTTGGCAACTCAAGTGACATGGGCAAAATTTCCTCTCTTCCATAAACAAGCTTGAATGGAGAATTACCTATAGATCTCTTGGGAGTTATCCTATCAGCCCACAAGGATGATTTCAATTTAGTATGCCAAGACCTTTGATTTTCATCAAGAGTCCTCTTGATGATCCTTAACAAGTTCTTGTTTATGGACTCAGCTTGGCCATTACCCTGAGGATAATAATTTGATGAGGTGCTTAGGTAGATCCCATTCTTAACAGCCCATTCAGTTACCTTGGACCCAATGAATGCCAATGCATTATCTGATATTATTGTAGTAGGTATGCCAAATCTGGTTGTTATCCCTTCATAGAAGTCTAGGATGCTAGATTCATTTGCTTCCTTGAGTGCTACTACTTCAGTCCACTTGGTGAAGTAATCTGTTGCTATTAGAATCCACTTGTGTCCTTGGCTTAAATTTGGGTTAATGACTCCAATGAAGTCCAAACCCCATTGCATGAATGGCTAGTCAACTAAAATTGGATGCAATGGAAGGGCAGCTAGTCTCTCCTTACATGTGAAGAATGCACAATTCTTGCACCTCTTGATCCATGCATAACAATCATTGAAAATCTTGGGCCAATAATAGCTAGCCCTCATGATCTTGAGAGCTATCACTCTTGGTGCAAAATGACCACCAACTGATCCACCATGGAACTCTTCCAACACTCTGTGAATCTGATTTGTACTAATGCATCTCAGCAGCACTCCATTCACATCCCTTTTGAATAAAACACCATCAACAAGAGCATATGGGACAACCTGTAATCTGAAGTGTCTTCTTTTGGTTTTGTTCATCTCTAGAGGGCATAGGCCTATGTGTAGGAAGTGCATTATGTCTTGGGTCCAGCAAGGAGTGAGGACACCATCATTTTCTTCTTGAATGCTTCCTTGCTCATGGCTGTCTTGCAACACCAAAACAACCTCTTTCTCATTGCATGCTTCCTTTTTTTTTTTCAAGACCAACTACTCACACAATCCTTTTCCTTTGACCAACTTGGTGACTTTGATCTCAATGTCATACTCCATGACATGAGTAATCCACCCTACTCTCTTTTCATTCAGGTCTTTATTGAGGAGGAAGTCTTTAACTCCCACATGAGAAACCCGCAATTGAACCTTGTTGTTTGAAACTAGATGTTTAAATTTCTTCAAGCTCCTAATTATTGCAAGAACATGCTTCTCAATGAAAGAATATCTCACCTCATAGTCCTCCAGGATTTTGCTGAAGAAAGCAATTGGCTGCTCGTCATTGTCTTTGTTCTGCTATACCAAAATTATAGAAATATTATCATCACCTCCAAATGCATAGAGGATGAAATCCTTGGAGAAATATGGGTTAATTAGAATTGGAGCTTGTGAGATGGCCTCTTTGATTGCTTCAAAACTTGCCTTGCCTTATGCTATCCATTTGAAAGCTATGCTTTTCTTTAACATCTTGGTGATAGGCTTGACTAGGGTTGCAAAATTTGAGACAAACCTCCGAATTTTTTTATCCTTCCCCAAGAAACTTTGAAGGGCCTTCTTATGACTTGGCAATGGCAGTGCTCTTATGGCTTCAAATCTTTTGGATCAATTGCTAATCCTTCTTTGGAGGTAATGTGGCCAAGGAACTTTCCTTCATGAGCTAGAAAAATACACTTTTAGGATTCAAGGATACCCTAAATCTTCTGCACCTTTGGAACACTTGTCTCAAATGAAAGAGATGGTCTACCTGGATTTTTTGAAAAAAATGATATCATCTAGATATATCAGCACCATTTTGTTAATCAAATCCTTGAACGCCATGTCCATTTCCCTTTGGAATGTAGCTCTAGTGTTGGACAACCCAAATGGAATTTTTATATATGCATAAGTTCCCCATTTGGTTGTGAAGGCTGTCTTGAACTAATCCTCTTCCTTCACCATAATTTGATTGTACCCTGAATAGCCATCAAGTAATGAAAACCTTTAGAGCTAGCAACAACTTGTAAGATCTGCTCCATGGAAGGAAGTGGGTAATGATCCTTGAGAGATGCTCTATTCAAATATCCGAAGTCAACGCACAATCTGATTTATCCACTCTTCTTTCTAATCGGAACCAAGTTGGCTACCCAACTAGAATGTTTGATAGGGAATATGATACTTGAATCTATCAACTTATTCAATTCTTTTCTCATGAGAGGCTCCATGTGTGGGTTGGTGGCCTTTGTTTTTGCCTCGATCGGTTTAGCACTTGGTTCTAGTTCAATGGTGTGTTGAGCCAACTTGGGATTGAAACCTTTCAAATCTTCATAGCTCCAGAAAACACATCGGGGAATTCATGGCAAAGTTGTATGAACTCATACCTTTCTTGCCCAGTTGTCATTTTACCATTTTGGAGTGATTTGCCTTCTTCCACTAAGATGGGAACGACTCTTCTCCCTTGACTTGGATGTTTGCTTTATCCTTCTTGAACTGATCATTAGGATTGAAAATGGACTCCAAAGTGACAAGTCCCTTTGGTAGTTTGTTTGTTTTCTCAGGTTGTACCACTTGATCACCATATCGCTGTTCTAAATTTTCCTAATTTTTAACCGAGAGCCTCTTCTTGTAAGAAATGGATGATTTGTTGATCATTTTCAAACACTTGCCAACTTACATTGTTTTCTGGTTTGAAGGCCTTACAATCATATGAATGCTTAGATGTACTTTGTCTTTCTTGATGCTCTCAACAACATCAAAGGCTGCTCCAACTACTGCAAGCCCTGTCACCGCTTGGTTCTCTTTTCTAGGGATGGATTTAATGCTAAAACCCTCAAAATATTCAATGAGGTCCCACACCCTATTTTGTAGCACTTGAGCAGATCATTCTTGGCAAAGCATGCTTCCCCTTAACTTGGTTGACAATCAGCTCACTGTCACCAAAAGACTGCAAGTTCTTTATTCCTCTCTTGATTGACCAATGCAATCCTTGTATCAAAGCTTCATATTCAACAGTGTTATTAGAAGATACAAACTGAAATATAAAAGCTGAATAATACTTAACTCCTTAAGGTGAAACAAGCATAGCTCCCCCTCCTGCACCTTGTCTACTTCTTGATCCATCAAAGAACAACTGCCATACCTCGTTATCATCCTTGTGGTCTGGCTTGGTGATGCTAGGAATAGGCTGATTTTCTTCATGTATGTAATAGACTCCTAGCTTAGATTCTTCTATTTCTTGATAAGGATCAAAAGCATGCACCTTGCTTGCCCATTCATCAAGAGTCAAATCTAGGATGCTTCCAACCTTGGTGTCATCTTCATCAGTGCTTGGATAATCTTCTTGATCAAACACTGAATAGTTGGTATTGATTTGGCTTGGAGTGTGAGGCTCAATGTGAAAGTTTGCAATAGGCTTAGATCTGATTGTGGATTTAGTTCCATATCTTGTTCTGAACAACATGTGTGACCAATCAATAGATAAGTAACCTCCAATATTAGTTGTGAAATCCCTTGACAAACATATGGCAAAGAGTGGTGGAAGATCTATCACCGAGACATCTTACAAAACAACAACGTTGAGGCATGCATGTAAAGTGAGACTCAAGTTTTTAATCACTCCTACGTTGTTACCGCTGTCCCATCCAATTGCACTACCCCTTTGGATATGAATTCATATTGAAGCCCCAACTGATCAGCTATTTTCTTGGGCATTCTTGAACTACTTGCCCTTAATCAATCATGCAAATTGTGTACTAATTGGTTTCTAATGATCAATGAAACATAGAATGGAGGGGCTTCAACATTTTACCTTCTTTGTCCTCCATGATTCCCCTCGTGCTAGGAAGCATTTGTGAGTACCTTATCTTACATTTGGACCTGTTGGTTTGAAGTTGACCAATCCTTCATGGCAGCTTGTAGCAAATGTCTTTGGCTTGGGATGGATAGTGATTCCCACATTGATATGTTTACATTTGTCTTCTTCATATGATCAATGATGTTGAATGGAGATGAAGCATCTCTCTACTATCCTTTGGCCTACACATTCATTCCTTGCACATGGGTAGCAACAATTGGCATCTGAGTTGGTTTAGGAGCTGGTTTGGGTGGCCCTTGCATGTTTGGAACTGCATTTTGTTTTCCAACAATTTGTGGAGTGGTAGAAGGTTGTGGCTTACTTGGAGCCAATGGCTGTCCTTCACCCAAATTTCTCCTTTTTAACCTTGTGTTGCCTGCAACACTTTGAGAGATTGTTTGATTCATACCACAAAAATCTTCTACCTGCTAGTTTACAAGTGTGGTATCATTTGGAGCTAATTTTTGCTGGGATGTTTCTTGTTGTTGGTTATTTCCTTGACCCCCTTCACCCTCCACACTAGTTGTTGTTACCATTAATGCTTGATTTAGAGCACCATTGAAGCACATAGACTGGTTGTGAGGTTCATTGCACCTGGAAACACCAATCATACTCTTTGAGCTATGTTGTTTTGTACGGGCACTATTGCTTTAGAGGCAGATGTAGCATTGGGATTATAGGGCTGAAATGGTTTGTTGGAGGAAATCTTGCTTGGTTTTGATTTGCAGATGGATTGGGTGGTCTTTGAGGCTGATATGGCCACCTGTTAGGGCCGAGCTTGAGAGGCTGGTAAGAAGGCCTAAAACTTTGGGCTTGCTACCTCTTGAGTGTAACCAGCTCATTACCTATATTTTGCAATTACGTCATGACTTCTTGAAGTTCATTTGAGGCACTAGAAGATGAAGTAGAAGCTTCACTCAAATTCTGATTTCTAGGAGTGGGGATAAGAGCTAAAATAGGTTCTTGACTAGTGCTTAGACTCTGTAAATTTAGATACAATGGCATTGGAGGCCTAGGAGCTAGCTTACCAGCTTGAATCAGACAATTTTCAGCTCTAATGGCAATAAGCAGTAGGGATAGTTGTGCCTCCCATGGATTGGATCAACATAGAAATATCAGAATTTAAAGCTTTAAGGTAATATAGAAAAGCACCTTTTGCTGTTGGCCTTACTGCCATTGGAATTCTCTCCCAAGTCCTTTGAAATATGAAGTTGAAGTTAGTCAATTGCTCATTGGGAGCTCTCTTGATAGTTGTTAATTGTTCCAAAAGGGATAAGTTATCTCCCTTTTCTCCAAACTACTCATGGAGGGCTATACATAACTGGTTCCAATTTTGGATAGAACTTGAAGCAAGGCTCTTGAACCATTGCAAATATTTCCCTTTGAATGAAGACACCAACAGTTTGACAACAACTTGCATCTCATCAATCTCATGAATTACACAAATATTAGCAATATCCTTGACATGATCACTAGGAGTGGTCTGATTCTCTCTAGTAAAGTATGGAATATTCTTTAGTGCTGCAATTGGGATTGGATTTTGTGCATTGAGAGCAAGTGGGCTGTTGCCAGTGAAATTGACATAGGGGTTGTGTTGTGCCATTCTGATTGGCCTTAGAACCCTTGTTGATTGGATGGAAGGTCTACCAGGTGGAGGAGTTGATAGAGTTCTATTTGGTGGAGATGGAGACCTTTGAATTCTCCTCCCTTTTTGTCTTATTCTTGGAGATAATTGTAGATACTCAAACAATACTTCTTCTTCTCCAACTCTTGACCTTGTGGTGATTCTTCTCATGAGTTTTCAGGTCTATACTGCTAAAACCAACTAATTCTTCTTCCTTGGAGTCACCAAATGTGTAATTCAGGGTTCTCTTAAGCAAGAAACTTGCAACAAATGCACATCAATTTTTTTGCAATGAAGATGAAGACCTCTAAGGTCCCCACGGCATGCCAAAACTGTTATACCGAACTATATCTATAAAGGCATGCATTTAAGTATAAATCATCAAGAAATCAATAGCATGCAATGATAACACATATAAGACACTTTGGTTCAGCCAATATTCTTCATATATTAAACATGACAACAATACAGAGGCTTGATACAATAATAGTCATGCGCACATGGATCTGTTACAATTATCTAGTCTCATGCACTCATGAATCTCTAACCCTTCAACACGGTCTATCAACTAGGTGATTCATCTAATATATATAGGGTGGGGAACTTGCCCTTCACCACTAACTATGCCAAAAATAGGTCGCACGCTAATAATAGCCACACACCATTTACAATTATAGCCATACATGCAAGTATGCTATCTATAGATCACTTACAGTTAACTAGAGTGATGAATCTATTCTTGGATTACTTCCATGCAAGAGTGCTTCGATATGATCCTCGAAATATAGACAAAGCATGGCGTGTAAGTCTCAAAGCATTGCTTTGTGTGTTCCGCATGCCAGCCTTTGAAAATATACTTGATCTACAAAATTGGCTAAGTCCCAAAAGTTTGACTCTGCACCTCCGCGCGTGACACCTTCCTATTCCTTCATGCCTTTGATCCCATCTTGTTTTTCAATGCGGACTCGTGTGTGAGTTCATTAAGTGTTTTATCCGATCAACAACTATTAATAGCATACAACCTATTTCGGAATAGCTAAGTAGTGAAGGGGAAGTTCCCACCGTATATATATGATGTTAGGTACATAGTAGAGAGAGATGTATATATATATATATATATATATATAGAGAGAGAGAGAGAGAGAGAGAGAGAGAGAGAGAGAGCTAGATGTATGTGTGTGTAACAAGGAATACATGCATGTGATGAATCACTTTGTATTAGTTCCATACCCACATTGATATAGATTAACATGATCTGTAAGGAGCTTCGTATTTACTAATAGATGGAAGATATTGGCTGAATCTAAGTGTTATTCTATGTAATTGGGTTACATATGTTATTAATTCAATCATGATTACTTTGTTTAAGCTTGTTCTTTCATAGATATGAGGGTATCATGCATTATAGAATGATGAATTAGTTATGAATATATATGTTTCTTCCTTCATCATTTTAACATCCTGCTACAACAACCCTAAAGAGGGACCTGGTACCTTTGCACACTTTGGGTGAGTGCTCAGTCTAGGCTGAGTGATGTGCCAACATGAATAGGGTGTTATCTTATAAATTCTAGGTTGCATCATTGGTTCCATGGCCGGGACCTCTTTTTCAGTTGTTTTCAGGATGGTTCGCGATGAAGATGTAGCGGTTTAATTTAGCAAGTATTGAGTAATGGATACATGATCGGAGGAAGAATATGCACGACAGGCTCAACAGTGGATCTGAGTTTAACGCACACACTTGGGTAGAACCAAACCTGTATGACAACTTATATGAGAGATTTTTCACTATATTTCTAGTAGAACTATATGAGTGGCTTACTGCTTATGAATCTTAGTAGAATTGGAGGTATCGCACACTTGTTTGGACACATGAAGAATTTTAGGCCCTCTATGATGCTGATATGATCTAGACTCGTGTGGTGGATACATGGTTTCATGGTGTTCTAAACAATTATATTTTGGAATATTCAATTTTGACATACTCTTTCCTAGAGGTAGCTGAATTCCAATTTTTGAGGTATCCAAGAGGAACATATTTGCAAGGTATTTTGGCGATCAAGATCTTAATGGTAACTTTGAACCTGGAGAGTAAACCAATGGCTAACTAAACTTCGCCACGCGCGAGGAAGGAATAGGTTTGGTTTAAGATGGAAGACCTAGCGGAAGAAAAGTAGAGAGAGGAAAGGTGACTTAAGTATAATGAGGCATGCGAGAGAGAGATAGAGAAGTAGTGTTCCATTGCAGAAAATATGGCATTGAGGAGAGAGATGGCTTGTGAAGGATTTACACTCACATAGAAGATGTGGAACTAGAGCATCAGGAACTCCCCCATCTTGGAAAGTATGATAGAGATCCCTTCTCGGCCTCACATAGAATTACACTAGTAGAGACTACTTGGGCCACAAGCATGCATCTTAATCCACCTGGTGACCTAGCCTTTGTGCTTGGTTTTTAGTATCTAGTATGACAGGTAACCAACAAACTAATTTGGGAAGCAAGAGAGCAAGAGTAAGTCGTATCAACTACATTAATGGTAGGACAAATGATTTCAATGTCATTTGGAGGAGCATTCTTAGGTGCACCATCTATACGAGAATGTGAGCATGTAGACTATTGGGTTCACCTATGGAAGTGGAACTACCTCACGTGCACTATAGGGGTTCAAGATAGTACTACTGTTGGAGTACAGGGGAGTACATCTATAGGTCCTATTATAACTAAATGTGGTAGATCAAAAGGTATAGGTGGTTCTAGTTCTGGTGGATATGGTGGTTCTAGAGGTAGAGGGAACACATGAGGTTCCGGATCAGGTGGTCAAGGTCCGTAGCAACCATAGAATATCTATATGGAGATGTCTCTTCATCTCCCGGAGTATAGAGGTATAGAGGATGCTGCCGAACATGTGCATATGTGTGAAATCTTGTGGCGCGCTAAAGGGATCACAACTGTTGAGCGAAAGGCAAGTCAATTCGCCACTACATTACAGGGGCATGCACACAATGGTATAGGAAGTTTGACCCTGATCAAACTTGCATGGATTATGTAGCATTGAGAGATGCTTTCTTAAAAGAGTTCTATATCCCTGAGTTTGAGAAAAAGAGTATAAGTGTGCTCAAGGATATCAAGCAAGGCACTACTGAGAGTGTACATGAGTATGATGCTCATTTTAAGACACTTCTATCTAAGCTATCTTATGATATTCACGCTAGCCAACATGCACAATGGTTCATTGGAGGATTGATTACACCTTTTAGAAGGGTCGTTGTCACATAAGACATACACTGATCCACATGAAGCACTGGAAGTAGCTTTGCATGCTGAGGTAGTTGGGAGCATGAAACTAGCATTAGTCCATTTCCAGAGGCATAGATTGCAGCTATGGTGAAGTAGTTAGAAAAGCTATTAACAAATTCAGCCCATGAAACGCACTCAGGAATTTGGTGTATAGATTGTGAAGTGGAAGGTCACACCAAGGATAGTTTCCCTCGTAGAATTGTATGATCATTACTATTGGACTATGATATTTTCCATTTGAATCATGATGCTAGTCACTATCCTTTGTTACAGCGTGTGATAAGGAAGAATGTATCATGTTTTTCTAAGATTTGCAGGTCCACGACCCATGATACTGAGGATTGTCGGCTGATTGGTCAGATCCAGGATGCTATAGACATTGGAGTATGACAGGAATTCTAAGGGTATAAATGAGCACCAGGATCGAGATCATACTCAAACGTGCTATGATAGGAATGAGGGGTATTTTAAAGGAGGTTGTGGAAGGGGACATGGATATCGTGGTGGATATGGAGGAAGAGGCCATGGTGGAGGAATAGGAGAGTTCCCTCGTGGAACATGTTATACATGTGGATCTCCTGACCACTATAGGTGTGAATGTCCTCAGAATATTACATGTTATTTCTACGGAAAAATCCATACCTATGAAGAGTTCTTGGACCTATATGAGCATCTAAGTAAGTAGCGTAAGCAAGAAAACAAAGCCACCAAGATGGTTATAATCCAAACATGTGGTAGAAGATCGATGGATGCCCAAGATGGCATAAGGACTTGAGGCATTGATGTGAAGATTACTACATGTGTTGAAGCAACACGTGTGCGAGATACATCATTGCACTAGAAGCCTATGATCACTAAGGAGGAGGCTTTACATGCGAGGTACCTAGATCCTACTCATCGAAGGAATTTTACCAGATACCATGGAAGTGCTAAGGAATCTTTAGGGTGAGATACCATACCTAAAGGATCAAAAGAAAGTGTCGAGACATTCCAACCCGATATTGATGATCGCAGAGAGGTGTGTAAGATGTTGCGTGAGGAGAAAATTATTCCACTTTGTTAGGAAGTTGGTTAAAAGGGAACACTGCAGTGCGCAAGTCTTGAGACCAAATAATGATTCTACATGTAAATATTCCCCCGATAACATTGACTATAACAAAGAAATTACTCGAAATGACTCTGTTGTGGATGCATGGCTTTTGAGCAATATATTGATTGATACAGTGTATAAGTAAATGTGCTTACATTATATGCATGGGTACAAATGGGGAGGCCTCCATCGCAGCCATAATCTAATGTGTTGTTTATGGAAAACCGGACTAAGGCCACTCCCATGGGAGTCTTGAAAGATGCATCTATAACTATATAAGGGGCCAAGTTCACTTAGGATTTTAAGGTATTAGCACTTGCAGAAGTAGACAATTTTCCAGCCATGCTTGGATGCCCTTGGTGTTATGCAAATAATGCTGATTTGAGATTCGATAAGGGGTATATCATATTTGAAAATAAGGAGGAAAGAGCTGTGATACCTTTGACAGATGGAAATTCTACACCTATATTAAGCCTCTAAGTGAGGAGGATTTAAACAGAGTCTATGTATGTGATATTCAGACCGTGAGGTCAATGAGCCATCAAAAGATGACATCCTACGGTGGGAGAATACTCATTCTATTAGTGACTACGAGTATTGCTTGTGAAAATTGGGCTCATGGTACATATGAATTAGTCAGATGCGTGGTGAAAAGTGTGGTTGTGCGCAAGAATGGAATTTGTTCGGTTTGACGGATAGGTGGCACATTACCTTTGTATACTGTGGGAGATGATCTTCCCGCATTTTTGAAGGCCATGGAAACACAGTGGGTAGATCAAGTTAAAAGGAGAGATATGTTAGTATATACACTACGTGGGATAAAAGCACGCTAGTGGGTAGTCCAAAAAGATACTATTATACACTGGGAAGAGATTGGAGTTGCTTTGTCTACTAGATTTATAAGAAACAATGCACCTACACAAATCTACACTTATCACGGTGATCAACCATTCGGCATCACATTAAGTAGTGTAAGAGACTCTAGAAAACAATATAGGAAGCATTACCACCTTCACTATGGGTGCATAGATTATATTCTATGCTACAAGGGTGCGTTAACTTGGTATGTATATGCGAGAACTACATCAAGAAACTGAAGGCTGAAATGTAGGAATGATCCAAACTTTTGACTACTTCTCGACTAAACTTCGGTATATGAGGTGTTAAATTTTGTCAAGCATTTAACTATGAGAGATAGTGCAAAAGTAGAAGAACATATTCAATAATTATTCAGTGAGGTAGAGTGCGGAGAATGTTTTGAAAAGGAAGAAGAAATAGACTCCATACTACTTCAACGCATTTTCCTTGAGAAAGAGAAAGGAAAGATGGTTTACGTCATGGATAATGAGGAAGTTGAGAACCTAGATATTGAACATTCACATGAGGTGTGCGAGGTCTTGGATAGTGTAGAAAAGGATATGCATGCCTACCACAAATCCATGAAGACAAAGAAGGTGAACATAGGTTTGGAGGCTGAGCCTAAGGAGGCCATAATTGGAGATTATTGGTCGACTCGAGAGGTAGTTGAAATCATCGAGTTATTCAGGGATTATTAAGACTTATTCCCTTGAGGATATCATGAACTTAAAGGTGTGCATGAATCACTTGGGGAAATGAAGATCAAACTTAAGGATGGTGCATGCCCAGTTAGAAAGAGACCTTACAGAATGAATCCTAATTTACACGAAAAGGTAAAGGATGAAATTGATAAAATGTTGAAATATGGAATTATCAAGCCCCCGATGAATCATAATGGGTTATCCCAATGGTGATCGAGAATCAAGAAGGAAAAATGGATTAGGATATGTGTGGACTACAAGGAGTTGAATGCCGCATGTGTCACGATCCATTCCTATGCCATTCATTGAGGAAATACTAGGAGTTGTAGGGTGCAAAATATATTCTTTCATAGAAGGATTTTTGGGTATCATCGAGTTAGGATCGCTCTCAGAGGATCAAGAAGAGACAACATTTACTACTTTGAATGGGGCATTTTTGCCTATACTATGATGCTATTTGGATTGAAAAATGCACCTGTTGTGTTCTTGCACATAGTTGTTCAGGCATTTAAAGATTTTATTCACAACTTCTTACAAGTCTACCTAGATGATTGGATAATATATGGGCTTGTGAAAGATCATTGTGACAATCTGCGCTTAATGTTTGAACGATGCAGATAATTAAGTATCTCTTTGAACATCAAGAAGTGCATATTTGCTACACCATTTGGAATACTATTAGGACATATAATCTACAAGGAAGGTTTGCTAGTTGATCCAACCAAGGTTGTAGTCATTTTAGGCCTGGAAGCACCTACCAGTCAAAGTGAGGTGCACAAATTTTTAGGTCATACAGGATATTATAGAAAATTCATAAAAGGGTATGCCAAAATTGCCACACCCTTGGAAGAATTGCTGAAGGGGAAAGGTACATTTTATTAGGGAGAACCACAACAACGTGCATTTGAGATATTAAAAGAGAAACTTACTACCGCGCCCATTCTGCACTTCCTTTCATGGGATAAACCATTTCATGTACATGTGGATGCTTTTGGTATGGCCATTGGCACTATGTTAGCTCAACCTAGTGAAGGTATTATAGATCATCTAATCTATTTTGCTAGTAGGAAGTTGACTCCTACTAAACAAAATTATACAACTACAGAGCGCGAAGCTTTGTCAATGATCTATACATTGTACAAGTTTCGATAGTACTTGTTAGCAACACCATTTGTGTTTTATACAGATCACATGGCATTGAAGTACCTAGTAAACAATCCTATCTTACAAGGGTGCATATGCAGATGAGTGCTCTTATTTCAATACTTTGACTTCACAGTTATGGTGAAGCTAGGGAAAAGCAATTTTGGAGTAGACCATTTATCTAGAATCAATTCCGGAGAGGATGCACAAAAATTAAAGAAACAATGTTGGATGTAAAATTATATAGGTTACAATGCGCACCCATGGAATTAGAAGACATTGTTGTCTTTCTACAAACATGTATGGCACCAAAAGGAATGAAAGCATTAGAAAAGAAGTAGCTTTCTATACGCGCGGCACCATTTATGTTAATCAATGGTGACCTCTACAAGCTAGGCAGAGATGAAGTATTACGCCGTTGTGTATTGGAGCATGAGCATAAGGATATCATAGAAGAAGCTCATGGTGGTATTACAAGAGGCCATTATGTAGGTGATGCAACTGCTCGAAAGATCTTAATTGCTGGATTATGGTGGGAGACATTGTATAAAGACTATAAAGAATATTGTAAGGCATGTGATCATTGTTAGTGCCTAGGAAAACTAGGGCAAAGAGATGAGATGCCTTTGAGACCGATTACTAGTGTTGAACCATTTGAGAAATGGGCCATTAACTTTGTAAGACCTATTTTTCCATCCATGCACATGAATGGATCACGCTATATCATTACTTGCATAGATTATCTCACACTATGGGCAGAAGTAACACCTACGAAGGATTGTACAACAACTACAACAACTAGGTTTATGTGGGAGAATGTTCTTACAATATATGGATGTCCCTTAGGCTTGAAAAATGATAGAAGTACACATTTTTAAAATGAGACAATCAAGATCCTATTAGATGAGTTCATGGTTGCACACCATAAAACTACACCTTACCATCCTCAAGAAAATGGAACTGCTGAGGCTTTCAACAAAAATTTGGGCTAGAATTTGACAAAAATATGTGATGTTGCGAGAGGATATTTGGTAGGTGAAGGAGAAATAAATGCATCAAAATTTGAAAAAATTATATAAGGATGGGATGTGAATTCAGTTTTATCATCAGTAACTAAGAGTATTTGAGAGAAGAGCCAAGTGTGAAGAGTCGAGTGATCGAGTTAAGGTGCGAAGGGTGTGAAACCAAGCTTGACAACCAGATCTCGTGTGATAAGAAGCTTGTGTCGTTAGTGGATAAGGGTTTGAAGGAAGCAAGGAGATAGAAAAGAGTTAGGTTACAAAGTTTCCACCTAGGCATAATTGAATCGAGTTAGGGTTTGATTCACAGAGTTGTAGAGTTGAAGAGGAGACATTTGCAAGGTAAATATGGCACCGAAGAAGGCATCCACAAAGAACAAGAAAAGGAAAGAAGAATGTCGTAGTTGAGGAGGAAGAGATGGCACCCAAAATCCATTTTTTAGAGATGCAATACCAGAAGGAGTCATCATTGTCCAAGAATGGGATTCAATCATCGAAAGAGAAAAGTCAATGATTATAATCACAAGAATTTGGAGAACAAGAAGGAGCTTGATTCCTTGCTCACTACTAAATGAACAAATGCATGGTAGAGGACATGCCGGTATATGACGATGTGGGTGAAAATATTTTGAAAATAATTGGGGTCTATCAGTTGTATGAGCTTCCGTATTTTGGTAAGTATGAGCCCTTGTATCAGTGGCTCATGAGCAGGGTACACGAAGACTTCTTCTACTTTGTAGGATGCAGAATTAGAATCTCATCTACGCTTGTCTCATTAGTTACAGGTATAAAGGCCACAGGAGAAGATATACGAGGTGACCTTACGGATAAAGCCACTATTATAAAGACCAAAAAGGAGTTAGGATACCTGAAGGGTCTGCGTGGAATGGACATAGATAAATTAAAGAACTATCCAATTGTACAAGCTACAACACACCTTGTTACCAAGTTAAATGATCAGGAGTGGTGGTCACAGGTGAATACTATGTGGTTACATGTGGCACGTAAGATGTCAAAAGGGATGATCTACAACATTGTAGGTTATATTGTAGATAAAATAGTTGAAGAAGCACACACATGAGGGAAGATCAGCTTTGGGGCTATTCTACTATCACTGGTATTCATGGAGATTGGAGTACTGATGGACCAAAGGATAAAGTATGGGAATACCCCATGGAGAAAAATTCCCCAGCTAAAAGATTCAACAAGTACCTACGCATGCAAGGGGACCATGACATACAAAGTAAAGAAAAGGGTAGAGAAGTGGTATGATAGGCTCGCACGGCATTTGGGGAAGCGTGGTGCATCCCGAAGGACCCCAAGAGTGGTAGGGAAACAAGTTCGGCTTTGTTGTATATCAGCATTTTCGCATCGTGCACTTCCCAATGAAGGATGGAGTTTGGAACCTTTGGTGTAAATTTCTTACACATTCACCGCAAGGTATTTCCAAGTATCTGTTCATATATTTATAGACATGTGCAAAGTTGGTCTTCAATGCAGATAAGGTAGATTGTGATTACCATACATTAAGGAAGAAATATGTGTATCCCTGGCAAACGCTTATACAAAGAGGATCATTTCAAAATAAGTTTGGTCAGTAGTAGATGTGGGGGCAACATTGGTGTATCTCCAGTTGAACCCAAAAATGGAGAATAACAAATATGTGGAAGGTGAGTTTGCACTTCTAGCACCATCAAAGGGGAAGCATATGATGGAGAACATCCCAAAGACCTAAGCGCATAGAGCCAGTTGAAGTGTAAGATGAGGAGGAGGAGTGCGAAGATAGTGGTGGTTTGGAGCATAGGGGTAGGAGACATCCTACAAGTAAAGGTGAAGTTGAGCATGCCGTTACCCCACCTCAACCACAAGAAGGGGATGAAGAGGACTTGAATGTAGTCTAAGGGGAGCACATGTTTAAAAGGGTATTCAGGAGAACAAGGACCCAAGGTGCTACTCCAACCACTGTGTGCAAATCACCCAGACTCTCTCCATAGAAGGAGGCTACCACATAGAGAAGGAGGAAACTAAAGTTGAATGAGGAGGTGGAAGAGTTAGAGGAGAGCACGCTACATCTCCTACACTTCTAGAGCACATAGAAGAATAGGGTGAGGCATCAAAGGAAAAAGAAGAAGAAGAGAAAAGACTAGAGGAAAAAGCTGCAGAGGGTGTTTAGGACATGGAGACACAAGTCTTCAACTGGAGGCTAAAGTTCCTAAGCAGTAAAGGTCGAGAAGAATAAGTGGAGAGCACATTCCACTAGCCATGGGGTATGCAGAGGATGTAGGAAAAATTATCCGTGCCCGCTTCGCAGCATGATAGACAAGAAGATTTATTCATCCGGGAGTTGATGGATGAGGATATGGTTACTGTGCACACATGAAAGCAACTATCGTGGTCGATGCACACCCACATGGATGAGCCTAACTTTGATGTGTGTAAAGAGTCATGCATTTCAAGATGACTAAAGAAGGCACCTCAAGCTAGACACATGATAGTAAAGCCTACTATCATGTCAAATGAGCAGTCAACAATGCATTGGTGAAAGTCTCTGCTAAGGTGGCTAGAAGAAACATGGATAAAGCTGCCACGATCAGAGCATTGCGTGAGGAGTTGAAGACAAAGGACATAGAGATAGCATGCATAACACAGGAGAGGGAATTCACATAGAAGAAGAATGAGGTGTTCATAAACATCGTAGAGGATATTGGGGATAACATAATCAAAACAAGGCCACACTTGGAGGCCAATGTGCCACGGACATTTCCTTTAGCGTTAGACTATGTGGGAAAGTTAGTGGACTTGGTACTTGAAGATGAAACTCTGTGTATGCAAGTGCCAGAATGCTCAAAACAAGATGTTGATTGAGAGAAAGCATCTGTGATGAGAAAAATTGCATCTTATGAAGGGTTGTTGCAAGCATTACAAGAAGTATTGAAGAAAGTAGACTAGGATTTAAATATATGCACAACTACAGAGGTGCTTATCAACATCAAGACCTTAGAAGAGAATAATGAGGTCCAGAAGGTGATGAAAGATGAGACATTGGGCCACGCAGAAAGGTTGTCAATGGTTAAATGAAGCACGAGGCCCTGACAAAAACACAAGAGCCACACAAGACTCGGCTGGAAGAGCTTGGAAAGCTAATTTCTTAGAAGATGGACTCGTTAGAAGGAATGATGACAGCAATGTCTAGTGTTGTGTTGGTTTTACTGAGAATGATAAAGGAGAAATTGTGAGGGATGAGTTGGAATCCATTATTGTGGACATCCCAGAGAAAGCAGAGCAAGCACTCACTGAATGGCAAGTTTTGGAGGCCACAATAAAAGAGGAGTAACCAGAGCTGATATAGAGGAGGCTGCCTAATAACTTCACCACAATTCTTTATTTATCTGCATTCTTTCATTCTTATTCTTTCCATTATTCTATTCTTTACTTCAATTTTTGGAGATACCCATTGTTGGGACGACAATGAGATTAGTGTGGGGTAATGTTGATCAAAGAATACTTGTCAAAGATCACACAAGGAGTCCACGTGGGATAGAAGGCTAGGATCAAAGGCACGGAAGGACAGGAAGGACCCACACATGGAAGGCAAGTTCAAATTTTAAGACTTAGCTGATTTTGAGCATGGAGACCTATTTTTAAAAGATGGCGTGCGGAACACATCAACGATGCAGAGATGTGCGCACCATGCATTATCTATCTTTGGAGAAGCGGTTCGAAGCATTTATGCATGGAGACAAGTTGAGAATATAATTAACACTTCAGTTAACTACAAGAGGACTATAGATAACACACTTGCATGTGTGGCTATGATTGTAAACGACATGTGGATATTAATAGCATGTGACCTATTTCGGAATAGTTAAGTGGTGAAGGTCAAGTTCCCACCCTATATATATGATGTTAGGTACATAGTAGAGAGAGATGTAGATATATATATATATATATACATACATACATATTTATATATATATATATATATATAGAGAGAGAGAGAGAGAGAGAGAGTTGGATGTATGTGTGTGTGTGTAACAGGAATACATGCATTTAATGAATCCTTGTATAGCTTCCATACGCACATTGATATAAATTGACACTACTGTAAGGAGCTTCGTATTTACTAATAGATGGAAGATATTGGCTGAATCTAAGTGTCATTATGTGTAATTGAGTTGTACATGTTATTAATTCAATCATGATTACTGTTTAAGCTTGTTCTTTCATATATCTGAGGGTAACATGCATTATAGAATGATAAATTAGTTATGAATCTATATGTTTCTTCCTTCATCATGTTAACATCCTACTATAACAACCCTAAAGAGGGACCTGGTACCTTTACGCGCTTTGGGTGAGTGCTCAGCCTAGGATGAGTGATGTACCAACATGACTAGGGTGTTATCTTGCAAATTCTAGGTCGTATCAAGGTTCTTGTTTGTGGACTCTCGCTTGGCTATTGCCTTGAGGGTAATAGTTTGATGAAGTTCTCAAGTAAATCCTGTTCCTAATAACCCATTCTGTGACTTTGGAACCTATGAATGCCAATGCATTGTTTGATATAATGGTGGCTGGCACTCCAAATCTGGTCACTATCCCTTCATAGAAATCTAATATGCTAGACTCATTAGCTTCTTTGAGTGCCACTGCCTCAGTCCACTTGGTGAAATAGTCTATCATCGTGAGAATCCATTTGTGGCCTTGGCTTGAATTTAGATTGATGACCCCAATGAAGTCCAATCCCCATTACATGAATGGCTGGTCAACTGAAATTGGGTGCAATGGAAGTGCTACTAGCTTTTCTTTGCCTCTGAAGAACACACAATTCTTGCACTTTTTGATCCATGCATAACAGTCACTAAACACCCTGGGCCAATAATAACCCACCTTCATGATCTTGAGTGCTGTCACCCATGGATAAAAATATCCTTCAGCTACTCCAATATGGAACTCGTGTAACACTCTTTGAATCTAATCTATCCCAATGCATCTTAACATAACACCATTGATATATGTTTTGAACAAGACACCATCAATAAGCATGTATGGGATGTCTTGTAGTCTAAAGTGTCTCCTTTTTGATTTATTCATTTCTGGAGGGCATAGGTCTGTTTGTAGGAAATGCATAATATTCTGAGTCCAACAAGGAGTGGGCACATCATCATTTTCTTTCTCTTGACTACTATGTAGGACAAAAATAGCTTCCTTTTCACTGCTTGCTTCATTTTGTTGACTTGAGGCCAGTTGTTCACACAATCCATTCCCATGGACAAAATTATTAACCTTGATCTCAATGTCATATTCCATGACATGAGTGATCCATCTGCATGTTTTTCATTCAAATCCTCGCTGAGAAGGAAGTCTTTAAATCCTCGTATGGGAGACTAACAGTTGGATTTTATTGTTTGAAACCAAATGTTTAAACTTCTTTAACCCTCCGATCAATGCAAAGACATGCTTTTAGATGAAGGAGTATCTCACTTCACAATCTTCTAAACCTTGGCTGAAGAAGGCAATTGGTCGGCTCTGTACCCTCTTTGTTCTACTGTACTAAGATTGTAGAAATTGTGTCACTACCACCAAAGGCATATAGTATGAATTCCTTAGAGAAGTCTGGATTCATGAGAGTTGGGGCTTGTGATATAGCTTCTTTTGATGGCCTCAAAGCTTGCTCTTCCTTCAGCTGTCCACCTAAATGCTAAGTTTTTCTTCAACATCAACGTTATTGGCTTGTCAAGGGCATCAAAGTCCGATACAAATCTATGGACAAAATTAATCGCTAAGAAGATTTCAAGAGCCTTCTTATGGCTTAGCAATGGTAATGCTCTTATTTCTTCAACCCTCTCTGGGTCAATTACCAAACCATCCTTTGACACAATATGGCCTAGAAGCTTGCCCTCATGGGCCAAAAATATGCATTTTTAGGGTTCAATGATACCCCGAATCTCCTACATCTTTGAAATACCTGTCTTAGGTGAAAAAGGTGATCCGCTACATTTTTGGAGAACACAGTGATGTCATCTAGATATATCAAGTACTATTTTGTTGATCAACCCTTTGAATGCCATATCCATTGCCCTTTAGAAAGTGGCTCCAAAGCATTAGACAATCCAAATGGCATTTTTCTGTAGGCATAGGTGCCCCATTTGGTGGTGAAAGCCATTTTGAACTGATCATATTCTTTCACCATTATCTAGTTATACCCTGAGTAGCCATCTAGGAGGGAGAATCTCTCTGATCCAGACACCACTTGCAAAATCTGCTCCATTGAGGGGAGTGGGTAGTGGTCCTTAAGTGATGCTCTATTCAGATCATGAAAGTCCACACACAGCCTGATCTCTCCATTCTTCTTCCTGACTGGGACCAAGTTTGCAACCCAACTTGAGTGTTTGATTGGAAATATAATACTTGCCTCTATTAGCTTGTTTATTTCTTTCTTCATCAGAGGTTCAATGTGTGGATTGACTGGTCTCTACTTTTGCTTGATGGGCTTGGCCCGATCTAGTTCAACTGTGTGTTGTGGTAGCTTCGGATTGAACCATCTGAGGTCTTCATAGCTCCAAGAAAATACATCTAGAAAATCTTGGAAAATTTGCATGAATTCATACCTTTCTTGCTCGGTGGCCACTTTGCCAATTTGAAGTGTTTTTCCTTCTCTAACTAGAATTGACTTTGAATCTTCTCCTTTGATATGTATGTTAGCCTTCTCTTTTCGAAACTAATCATTAGGATTGAAGATAGATTCCAATGTCACCAAACCTTTGGGAAGCTTGTTTGTATGTAGCTGCACTACTTGATCTCCATATTGCTGCTCTAATTTGTCTTGATTCTTAGCTAAGAATTCAGCTTCCTCTTACAAGAAATTGATGATCTATTGATCATTCTCAAACACCTGCCAACATGTGTTGTTATCTGGCACTACTAGCCTCACAATCACATGGATATGTGGTTGTCCTTTGTCTCTCTTGATGCTGTCAACCACATCAAATGTTGCTCCAATTGCTGCAATCCTATCAACAACTTCATTCTCCTTCCTGGGTATGGACACAATGTTGAAGGCTTTGAAATCCTCAATGAGATCCCATACCCTATTCTTGTAGCTCTTGAGTAGGTCGTTCTTGACAACATTTTGTCCTTTGACTTGATTAACAACTAGTTCACTGTCACCAAACACTTGCAAGTTCTTGATTCCTCATTTCCTTGCCCAATGCAATCCATGAACCAAAGCCTCATATTTTGTTGTGTTGTTTGAATAGGAAAATTGGAAATGGAAAGTGAGTAGTATTTCATACCTTGGGGTGACACAATCATAGCTCCTCCTCTAGCTCCTTGCCTACTTCTTGAGCCATCAAAGAACAATTGCCATACTTCATTGTCATCTTTGTGTTCGGCTTAATGATGTCAGGAAGAGGATGATTCTCCTCATGCAGACAATAGACTCCTAGCTCTTAGTCTTCTTCCATATCCTTATAGGGGTCAAAAGCATGTATTTTGTTAGCCCATTCATCAAGAGTCAAGTCTGGGATACACCCCACCTTGGTATTTGCTTCACAAGTGCTTAGGAGGTCCTCCTGATCAAAAGCTAAACAATTGGCATTGATTGGGCTAGGCACATAAGACTCAATATGGTAATATACAATGGGCTCAAATCTGATTGTGGCCTTGGCTCCATACCTTGTTCTAAAAAGCATATGTGACCAATCAATAGAAAAATAGCCTCCAATTTTGGTAGTGAAGTCTCTGGACAAACACAATGTAAAATGTGGTGGCAAGTCTATGATTGATATGTTTTGCAATACAATCACATTGGGGCAGGCATCCAGTGTGAGGCTCAAATCCTTGATGACTCCAATAGTTGTCACTGTTGTCCCATCCAATTACACTACCCCTCTAGAGATGACTTCATATTGGAGACCCAGTTGATCAGCTATTTGTTTTGGCATTATAGAACTACTTGCCCTGAATCAATCATGCAATTATGCACCAATTTTTCCCCAATGATTAATGAAACATAGAATGGAGGAGGCCTTAGGTTCTTACCTCATTATTCTCCACGGTTTCTCTCAGGTTGAGATGAATTAGTAAGCACTTTCTCTTGCTGGATGGGGGGTTGATTTGAGCTTGACCAATTGGCCATAGTAGTCTGTAACATATCCCTCTATCCTGGAATGGCCAGTGACTCCCACAGTGAAATGTTCACACTTGTCTTCTTCATCTATTCAATGATATTAAATGAGCTATCCTTCTGTTGTCCCTTCCTTGGCACATTTTTTTCTTGCACATGGGTTGTTACAACCGGTACCTGAGTGGATTTGGAAGGTGGTTTGGATTGGCTTTGCATGTTGGGAGTTACATTTGAAGTGCCAAAACCTTGTGGAGTAATGGAGGGTTGAGGATTACCTGAGTTTGGTGATTTTCCCTCTCCAATACTTCTCTTCTTGGACCACGTATTGGCAGCCACACTTTGAGAAGGGAACTGATTCATTCCACATAAGTCCTCAGCTTGCCAATTGATAAGTATAGTTTCATTTGGAAGTGTCTCTTGTTGAGCTCCTTGCTGCTAGTTTTCTTCTTAACTAGAATCTTGTGACACACCACTGGTTTGCACCATCAAGGCTTGGTTTAGTGCACCATTAAAGCACATTGATTGGTTATGAGGTTGATTGCATGGGAAACACCAATCATATTCTTGGGCCATGTTGTTTTGTGCTGGAACCAATGCTCTTGATGTTGAGGCTGTGTTTGGGTCATATGACCGGAAAGTTCTAACAGCTTGAGGTTGTCCTTGGTTTTGGTTCTAATTTACTGATCTGAGCTAGTGGTCTATTTTTGATACGAGGGTCTAGCCTCGACACCGAGCTTGAGGCTGATATGGCATAGAATTTTGAGCCTACTATCTCTTGATAGTCACTAACTCATTCCCTAGGTATGAAGTTATTTCATGACTTCCCGAATCTCTTTTGAGGTGTTAGAGGATGAGGTGGAGGCTTCATTCGAACTCTGATTCCTAGGAGTAGGTATAGGAGCTAACGTGGGTGTCCTGGGTTTGGTACTTGAGTTTCCTAATTCAGTGGTATAGAGGCATAGAGGGCCTAAGAGCAAGCTTGCTAGCCCGAATTAAACAATTTTCAGCTCTTATAGCTATAAGATACGGGTAGAGTGGTGCCCCCATTGATTGAATCATTAGAGAAATATCATAATTTAAAGCTCTGTGAAATTATAAGAAGGAACCTTCTTCCGTGGGGCTTTACCGCCGCTAGAATCTGTCCTAGGTCTATTGAAATCGAGGTTGAAACTGGTCAACTGCTCATTTAGAGCACTCTTGATTGTTGTCAATTACTCCAACAAGGATAGGTTATCTCCCTTTTCTCCAAACTAGTCATGAAGAGCTCTGCATAGATGGTCCCAAGTTTTAATAGAGCATGCTTCTAGGCTCTTGAACCATTGTGAAGCTTTACCCTTGAGTGAAGAGGCTAATAACTTGACTGTAATTTCCATCTCAGTGATCTCTTGGATTGTACATACATTTACAATGTCTTGAATGTGGTAACTAGGAGAATTCTAGTTTTCTCCAATGAAATATGGGATGCTCTTTAATGCTGCCACCAGGATAGGATTTTGTGCATTTAGAGTGAGTGGGATACAACTAGTGAAATTGACATAAGGATTTGGTTGTGTCATCCTGATTGGCATGAGCACCCTTCTTGATTAAAAGAACATCCTACTAGGAGGAGGTGTTGATAAGGCTCTATTTGGTGGAGATGGAGACCCTCGGTCTCTTCTTCCTCTTCTCCTTTGTCCGGAGACAAATGCGGATGTACAAACTGTCCCTATTCTCCGGTTCTTGAACTTGTTTTTATTCTTCTCATGAACTTGAAAAGCTTGGACTATTGAAACTAGTGTATTTTGTCCCTTTTGGAGTCTCCAGATGCACAATTTTATAGCTTCTTAAAATCTAGAATCACAAGAAGTGCACATCAATCTTATTGTAATAAGGATGAAGACTTCTTTGTCTCATCGGGTGTGCCAAAAATGTTAGTGCAAAATCACAACACCCCCAAATGACCTCTCAGATTTGGTTTTTCAAATTTTTCATTTGATGTGATCTGCATAAAATTGATTTTCCCCAAAAGTGTGGGACTTTACAAATGGTAAAACTCTCCAGATTAAGGCTAGTTCCTATTCCTTTGTCTAGGTGCATATGTGAAATTAGTAAAGGATTGATTCCTAAACCTAATCTAATTTTTCCAAGGAGACAAGGATGAAAGGAATGCAAGAAATTAAAACTAAGCTAACCAGGTGATACACCAAAGGAATGATGAACATTTTTTTGCTGATAGGCACAAACCAAAAAAATGCATACAATAATCAAGCACAAATAACCGTTTTGCAATGAAAGACCAGATGAGAGAAATGAAGAAAAGAAAGGGTCGAAAATCAGCCACAAACATGTATTATTGCTCTGCAAATTTGATACAATGCATTTACAAAATGGCCAAAAGGAAGAAAACGTGTTGCAATCTAATGGAAGGTTTGAAACTCCATGAATTCATTTTCTAGAAGAAAAGGGGAGCCTGCAAAACAAAAGAATGTCCAACCCTTTATAATGATTCCCAACCCTGCCTCTATAGATTCAATATAGAGGGAAAGAAGAAGAGAGAAGTAGGAAAAAATAGCCCGAAGCTCAACCACTACCATCAATGCCTCCTGCCAAAGAATTTTCCCCAAATCTGTCTTGACTACATCAATTACTAGTTTTGCACCTCGAAGGAGGAGGAAACGATGGATTAGATCGAATCCAATTTGGTTGTTGGGGAAAAAGATCTCTGTATTAAAGGCCCAAAGATGTTTCTCCATTTTCTTCCCACCTAACCTCTCCAAACTTAAATTTTTAGATCTACATGGTGTAGATGAAGTCAAGATCTTTCCAACGATGCCAGATTTACTAGATTTTGAGCCCCGAGTCGAAAGATATGCCCATTTTAAATTTGGATTAGGTTCATACAAAATAGCGGGAAAACCAATTCGAAAATGGGCCCCCTTTTTAAACTAGACACGTGGAGGGTTGGCACATGTCTGAGGGTAGCCTTTGTATTTTTATTTTGGAGTGGCACGAGGTTGACACGTGGCTTCTTCCATGACCTACTCTATTTGCTTATGTTTTTCGGATAAGTCCTTTGCTCGGTGGGGTCGATATCCGACTGTGGACACATGGTGGCTTGATGCTTGTCTAAAAACCCTCCCTTAATTCTACTCTTGAATTGGCACTATGTTAAACTTGGCTCCCCCACCGTCCCGGCTTAGTGCTTTGACTATTCAACTCGACTCCCCGTCCATTTTTGAAACAAGATGCATGGAGGCTTCGCGCTTACTTAGAAACCCACTTAGGATTTTACCTTTCAAGGAGTGTTGGGTCAACATGTGGAAACCTTTGAGCTCTTAGAATTTTGAACGGTCCCTCTTACCTTTTCGACCTTGACTACGTGGTGAGATGGCACTCATTTGAGTCTCGCATTTGGATTTACCCTTGGGGATGCGCCGAGCCGACGCGTGGTAACTTTCACCAAAGACTTCTATACTTAGCCTTTTTGAGGCCCGTCCTATCCGCCCATTGACTTTTAGCTTTGACTCTGCCTTCATTTTTGGATGTGGGACACGTGGAGGCCTGACACTTGTCTGAGCCTCCCCTTTTGGATTCAACTTTGAAGATGGACACTTGGCAACGTCCACTGTCTCCTACACACTTAGTCGATTTTGAGCTCATTCTGAATTGTTCTAGAGCCTGAAGACTTAGAACCTTCACCGTTCCTTCTCTATTGAGCCTCTGGCCTCTTTTGACACTAGTTTCTCCTTTCATGACCCTAATTTTTCGTTTTTGAGCCCGCATGTAATCCTTTTAATGGATTTAAGTCACAGATTTGCTCGAGATAGCTGTTTCTTGAATTTCTTCAGACAGGTCATTTGATCAAATATTTTGTGGGGTAAAAATATGGATAATACCTACCTTGCGGTGCATGGGAGCGACATGGGAAATTGGACAAGTTTGAGGCAAAATTCTCGCAACGTGAGAAGGCCTATTTGGACATCACCCTATACACTACAAGGATTAGCTACGTGGCACAGATGCCACATATCACCTTAGACCATAGCCTTCTCATAGCCTTAGCTATGAGGTGGCATAAAGGAGAGCTATTTTTAGGCTCCCGACTAGCGAGATGACTATTACACTTGAGGATGTTTGGAGGATTTTGTGAGTGTCGATTCAAGGCCACTTGATAGAGTATGAGCATGATGCGCCCAGATTATAGACAACTTGATTGAGATCTTTGGTGTAGATGAGATACCTCGATGGGGTATGATAGTGTAGATGCATCGAGTGTTTCACAGATATGAGGTTATATCATGTGCTAGTGTATCTCATGGCACTTGTTAGTGGCATTCTTCTTATTGACAAGATGGGTACATCATTTCCTTTAGGCTTGATTGGTGTGATTTGAGGCCTAATAAGAGGAGAGCACTATTGCTACGGATAGTGTGTGCTTGTGCATATATACTGGGAATTGTATTTGATTACATATGAAGTCGAAGATGTGGGTCCAACGACCTTACTACAGATATGGGCCTGTGACCATATAGCTATTGGCTGCCCTGCCGCAGGAGCAATACGAGCTCAGACATAGATGAGCCTTCAATATTTGGTTAGGCTTCTATGGCGATGATTTTCATGGACACATGGGGGATACTTATTTTTATCACCATTCCTTCAATGATATTCAACTATGGATGATTGTATGGAGACATTATAAACATTATAAGTGGCTAGAGGATCCAATGGAGCTTAGCCTTGCCTTAGTGGAGAATTTTCTCATTGGGTTCCATGGATATATCATGGAGTATTATAGAGTCAATCGGGCACAGTGATAGTTTGGTGTTGTTCAGGATGTTCCCTGCTAGAGATGTGGTACGCACGCCATGCCTAAGAGAATTTTGACATCGGGCCTCCGATTAGGATACAATGACCCCGAGATAAATTTGATCGATGGTTCCACTAGGATGGGCACCATTATGGTAGATCATGGATCCAGTGGACCACAATGGCATATGCTAACCGGTATATTACGGTGTTGTCGATGTGATTGAATATCCCTTAAGATGCATGGGATGCGGAGTGTAGCCACCACCGTGAGCATCGGCCTCATAGAGGGAGAGGATGGTGGAGGGGAAAATAGGGGAGTGATAGTGATGATGGGAGTGATGATGATGGATCTAATGGAGATGGTGGGGATGGATATGGACATTGATTGGGACCGAGAGCACAAAGATAGGTTTTTGTATAACCACAAGTACACACATAGGTTCGTATGCCCCAAGTGGGTATGTAGGTGGGTGTCGATGTTCCTTCGCAACATGTTCTTCCTTAGTGACATGTACAAAAACCTCCACCATAGGATCCCATTGTTATCCCACCACATAGTATAGTAGGAGGTGTAGGATATCAAGATCCATAGGGTGCCGGGAGTTAGCTGCGTTATGGAAGTAATTAAAGCAGTGATAGCTCTGCAACTCTAGGCCACCACAGAGAGATATAAGGTCATTACCGGGAGGGATCGGTAGTAGTGGTAGATAGGGCACAACCGCAGATCGAGAGAGATTAGTTAGCTAGACAACAAGAATATGCATAGGAAGTTATAGTGGAGCGAGTACAAGATCAGCCGTGTGGTGGACAGATTTCAAAGGAGGGTGCCTTGTTACGCGGTTTATCGACACTTCGCTACACCTCAATTTTATATGGATATAGATGTAACCATTGGAGAGGCTGCATACTACATGTCTCTATACTATGATGCAAATCCAGAGGGTCGAGAGCCCTAACATTTAGTCAACAAGTTATGAGTAGGAGTGCCTCTTAGTTGCAGGTACCTCCATCATCTAGATCAATGGAGTAGCCACTAGTAGGTGAGTAGGGTACAACCCTCCCGCAGTCCATCACATTAGATGCCTCCACCGAGCAAAGAGAACCGATAGTCCACCGAGCAAGAGAACCGATAGTCCACATGAGGGAGAGATTTGATCATGAATTTTTTTATTTGATGTACTTACATATGTATGTATTTTTGATGTACGCCTCGATATGAAGGCACATTTTTGATCGATGTATATGTATTATTTTTGGCTATGCCTCACTATGAAGGCATATTTTGATTGATGCCCATGATGGCATACCATGTATCTGATGATTATGTACATAGACACATTGTATATGGACATTGATATTTTGATACATATATATATGATGATGATGATGATGATAGATGACAACAAACCGTATAAACAAACAATTAAGCAAAAATAATCAAATCTAATACAACACAACTATATATAAGTATGCAAGATAAAATGAACTCATTGCAATGTACAATGATTAAAGTAACACTTAATATAAGAAAGTAAATGAATTCAATTTAAAGCACACAACACAAAAAAGTAATGTAATCAAAACTATATAAACCAACAACTAAAAGTGAGCAAACTATTTCTTTGTTTTTATTGGACAATTTTGAAACATTTTCACTGTTTTTGGTGTTATCATGAGACCATTTTCAAGGCTACTGTTCACATTGTTTTTGGGATTTTTACAAGACAATGTTATATTGTTTTTTTTAGTTTCATCCCTAAAAGGGTTTTTCACAAAGTTATACAATTTTTTTGGAATTTTCCATGGTTTTTCTGAAGCTATGTACAGAAAACAAAGAAGTGTGGATGCCCCCAACATGAGATGGGAATATATAAAGGCATAATGCCACACATGTATGTGCAAGAAGGTGAAGATGCGAAGGTTCCCCCAACATGAGATGGGAATGTACAAAGGTGAGTCCTTTAGCTCTATACAAGAACAAAACAACTAAATCAAGACCACGAAGGATGAGGTTCAAAAGGATCCTAAACTCAAGAAACCTAGCCCTAAATTAAAGTAAGAGCACTCCTTCTAGATATGAGATAAGCTTATGAACTACGCATCCTCCCAATGTGCTGGAAACCAATTTTCACCCAGGGACTTGTCCAAAGGGCAAAAATTGCGTGGTTTTCACACTTGGATGCCCTGTTTTCTTTTTACTTTTTCTTGATTTTTTGATTTTTTTACTTGTTTTTTCTTTTTGAATTTTTAAGAACCTCATAGTCAAGCATAGATCCACTTGAGATGAATTATATTCATGAGTTCCTTTAATTACTCACCATCTAAGTGATCAAGTTTGTATGCCCCTGAACCATAGTTAGTGACCACGACATATGGTCCTAACTAGTTGGGCTCAAACTTTCCTTTCTTTTCCCAATCCTTGGTGGTGTTGAATTGATTTTCTTTGAGTACTAGATATCCTACCTCAAACTGGTGAGGTAGTATCCACTTGTTGTAGCCTCATGATACTTTATTCTAATAGACCTTTAGTTGATTACGTGCCTTTATGTGTTTCTCCTAATAGCTCCAAATTTGCTAGTTGAGATACTCGGTAATCTTCATCCTTGTCTAGATAGTCCCGAAGAGATATTATCGTGGAATGAAGCTCAATATCCAATGATATGATGACCTCAAAGTGCCAAAGACTAATGAGTAGGGTGTAGTGCCAATAGGAGTGAAGATGGAGGTTCTATAGGCTCAGAGGGCGAGATGAATTTTTAAGTGCCAATTACGACTGCTTTACTCACCATATTTTCCATTATGTGAACAAGTGTTTTACTAGTGGCCTCTCGATTTTCCATTACCTTGATGGTAATAGGGTGTGGACCACTTTAGATAGATTTGGAAGCATTGACACAACACTTTAACGGTATTTTTTGAACCGACTTACCATTATCCGATACAATTGTGGAGGGGATGTCGTAATGGAAGATGAGGTGGTTCATAATGAATTTTAAAATTTGCATGCCGATAACATATGTAAGAAGCACAACCTCTACCCATTTTTTGAAATATTCGGTGGTAGTTATGATATGTGTGTGGCCATCTAAGGAAGTAGGAATGAGCTTCCCTATGAGATCTAATCCCCATTTTGAAAATGGCCATGGTGTAGTAATTGGCTGCAAAGCTTATGCTAGTGTATGAATTAGGTTTCCATACTTCTGAAAAAGTTCACACTTCTTGACGTAATTGCAGCAATCTACTTCCATGGTAGGCCAATAGTAACCTACTCTTAGAAATTTCTTGGTAAGCACCATGCCACTTGTGTGTGCTCCAAAAAATCCTTCATGTACATTATTGATCATTCATACCGACTCGACCAAGTCAAGAAAACATAATAGATTCTCGATCGTAGCCTTGATGATAAAAGATTCCTCTTATGAGGGTATAATGGGCTATACAAAAGATAAGGGATCTTTTCTCAATGTAGAAAATATTTGAAGGGAAGGTATTGTATTGTAGGTAATTGAATATGGGTTCATACCAGGGGAGAAAGGACCAAAAATTCACATACTAGACATGATTCTTGTAGGTCATATGCAGGCTCTCACAGATGTTCCACAAAGAAAGGCATTTTCTTTTCCTGAGGTGGAATGCAAAGCAAAGCTCGATTGTGGCCATGGCATCCGCCGATCAATTCTATGCACTTAACATCTGCTCAAAATCAATACATACAAAATATTATTTGATATTCTCAACCATATTCTTATATGGGATAAGCTTGTCATCTTTTACCTTATATTCATCCTTCACTTGTTTAATGATTAACTCGTGAATCACTTAAGACCCTTATTTCGCCGATATTCCATTTGATAATCTGTTTTCAAACCATTAATGAATGATTCATGCTGTTATGTTATTAGTACATGGAAAACTCAATCAAAAATCATGCATGATGAAGTCTCTTATTGGTGTGATAAGTACCACACCACTCTTGAACCATCATAATTAAATGATCCATCGAAGTGCATTTGTCATATGATGGATTCTTCAATGTACATTATAGAGGCATCCGATAGATCAAGAAACAATGGTTCTCTTCTTGGTAGGTGAAATCAAATATTTGATCTGCAAGCACCTATCCTTTGAGTGATTTCGACTAAAAATTCAATATCAAACTCACTTAGAAGCATGATCCAATTATCCATCCATCTGGTGAGCGCTGGTTTAGATAGAAGGTATTTCAAAGGGTCAACTTGGAAATGAGCTTAGTTTTATTATTGAGCATATAATGACGAAGATTTTGAAATGAAAATACCACAACTAAGCATACATTTTCAATTTGTGGGTAATTCAACTCATAGGTGATCAAAGTGCAAGCTAAGGTAATAAACTGCGCTCTCTTTTTTTAAAAGTTGGTATTGGGCAAGTAGTGCACCAATAGTGTATTGGGTAGCTGAAATGTAAAAAAATAGAGGCTCACTTTGGATAGGTGGCATGAGAACAAAAGGGATGGTTAGATAATGTTTAAGTAACTCAAAATCCTTTTGAATTCAAGACCCTAATTAAAAGTAACATCTTTCTTGAGTAGATGTGTGAAAGGATAACACTTATCCACAAGTTGTGAAATGAATTGGTGGATTTCCTAAATTTCACCTTGTAAGCTACGTAGCTACTTAAGGTTCTTTGGTGGAGTCATCTCAGTGATAGTTGTAACTTTAGTAGGATCTACCTCAATTCCTCTTCTTGAAATGATAAAATCCAATAGCTTTCCTAATTGTACTCTCAAGATGCATTTCAGGATTTAATCGACCTTGTAGTCTTAGAGGCATCAAAGATATGCCTCAACTCTTCCAGTGCTCTTCACTAGTTTTAGACTTTCCCAAGATATCATCCACATAGTCCTCAATGATGTCATTCATCATGTCATGGAAGATGACTGTCATTGCTCTTTGATAAGTGGCTCGACATTTTTAGGCCGAAAGAAATCACTTGTTAGAAAAATGTCCCCCAAGGGGTGGTAAAAGTAGTTTTATGTTGATTTTCCTATGCGATCCTAATTTGGTTATAGCCCGAAAAGCTATTTATGAGGGTGTTTCACCTAATTCTTAGAGTGCTTCTTTGAAGTATTGACGAAATGATAGGGTAACGAGCATAAGAGGAATACTGTTGAAATACTTCGAATCCATAGCTGAATATGCGAGCTTCCTTTTGGCTAGGAGGAACTACCCGTAATGGAAACCAAGACCACCGTAAAGAATTAAACAATATGTGCAAAGTGAATTTCCTAGTGTGTGCTAGATCCAGAAGTGTGATACTTCATGACGGTTGTCACCCATCGTTTAAAAAATTTTTTAATGCGGGTAATAAAGTAAATCCTATTATAATTTGAAATGATTTAGGTATCTCACTTAAAACACAATAACATGCTAGGTTAGAATAAGATCCGAAGGTCAAATAACTGGTTTTGGATCTCTGCAAGTCTAATAGAGATCTCAGGTAGATCACGGGTGAATGGGGGTGGTGTAGAATTAGGTGGATAGGTCATTGTTCTGGGTTGTATGGGAAAATACAGAGACCAATGCCGGTTAGGGGTGACCGACGGTGGTTGGGTGTAACTGGTGCCGGTTACTGTGGAAAATTGGGAATGCCACAAAATGAGTTTTGGGTCTCCTTTATGATTGCACAAAGGACTTTGGTTGGTCGGAATGAGGTATTGGGTATTTGGGTGGGATTTGGTGAGGTTTTAATGGGTATATGGAGGGGTGAGTATTGAAGGAGGTCAATGGGTGGTTAGGTAAACAAAGGGTGATAATATAATGATGAAATGAAATGAACCAGAGAAGTATAACATTTTACTTACTTAGATTTTGGTCTTGGATGCCTGTGAGTGATGAATGGAGGTGTTGGTGAGAGGTTGAAGATTCTGCGAGGATCACCAAATGCTAGAAATCATTCTGCATGGGCTACATGTGTATTCCTTTTTGCTTGATTGACTCAAATCAATGTTGGGAGTGAGTGTTGGATGGCTGTGCAAGAGAAAATACTTGATCTCCTTCCTTGCATGCGTGTTCTCACTGGAATTCGATCTCTAGAAGATGTGATATCTCTTAGGGATGTGCTAATGTTCACCAACCTTTTGCCAACCTTCAAAATAAGGTTGTTTTAGGGGTTTAAAGGTGATCGATGGTGGTTCCGGCTTAACGGCGACAGTTAGGGGTAACCGATGTTGGTCAAGGTAGGATTTCCTAGGTTTACTAAACTAGGGAGATCCTGTGATTTTCTCGAGATCTCATGTCATTAACCTATGGATTAAACTGGGAGCTTCTTGTAAGCATGCGGGAATGTGGTTAGAGAGAATGTAGGCATTGATCTTTAGGGTTTGGGTAGGTCTTAGTTAGTTATGACAACTTACTAAGAATAGGTCTTAGGGTGAGTTGGCTTGATGAGGTGTCTAGGTGAGGTGCATGTGTGGATATTATCTAAATTAAGATATTTAAATAATAAATATGGTGAGGATAATGAATTAATTTAATTAAATTAATATTAGTGGGGTGAAGGGGGCCATGGCTAGGTTAATGTGATGAAGGGTGTTTATTTATCGAGGGACCAAAGGGGAGTGTGACCTAATTTTAGTGTGTATACATTTTCCCCTTTTTGTTGCGTAGCTTGTATTGGTAAGTGATGCTAACAAAAATAAGATGTGGTTGCCCTAGGTGTGGGTGAAGGTGATCCCCCTCAAACCAAGAACTAACGAGGCCAAAGGTAGAAGCGGTGAGTGGTTTGATAAAAGGTAAATGTGAGAAAGAGGAAGGTGGGTAATAGGGGAAAAAGGAGAAATGTCTACTTGGGTAAGCTAGGTAATGGGTTAGGGTCAAAGGTAGCAATAGTCAAACGCATGCACACGTATAAACTGCAACACACTACCAAGGTTGAAGAGCAGGAAAACTCTACATCATCTAAGGTGATAGGTTTATCCAAACAAGGTTGAAGTGATTTTGGTATCCAAGGTATAGGATATGGTTAGGAAACACAACGTAGGTTAGGTGCAGGAACGTTTAGGTATGTTCTGGTACACCAAAGGTAGGGTCAGGATAAACGGTCATGAAAATAGGCTAGGTAAGGTCATTAGGTCAATCAACACAAGTAACAGTGCCACAAGGTATAGTGAACACATGAGGGAAAAGGTCACTAGTGATGGTCCAGGTCCAAATATCTAGGTCATGGCATGGGTAGGGCCGAGGTATGGGTAAAATAAGGGGTCCCCAAAGGTGGATAAAGGGAGGTAGTAAATGATGAGGTTAGGAAAGGTGAGGTAAATGGGTTGGGTAAATGATGAGGTCAGGAAAGGTGGGGTAAATGGGTTGGGTAAAGGTGAGGTGGGGTAAATGATCAGGGTAAAGGGTAAAGGGTAAATGGTCAGGGTAAAGGAGGGATAGGTAGGGTAATAGGGTAAAATGTTGGGTTTGGTGCTAGATAGGGTGACCGATGCCAGTCAAGGGTAACCGACATGGTATAGGCAACTAACCATGGTAAGGTAGGGCATGAGACCATGATGTCGGTGAAGGGTAAACCGGCATCGGTTAGGTCGGGTTGTTATAAAAACAAAAAATCCATGTTTTTATTATTCATTTGTCATTTAGCTAATTGAGAAAATGACAAAAAAAAGAGAGGAAAGAGAGAAAAGTGTCTAGACAAAATGGAGTATTGAGTTGGCGGTGTGAATGACGGGTGATTGGTTGGTGAGAAGCGGGTCCAGAGGATCAGTGTGAGTGATTTGATTTGGTTACGGGTAGTGATTTGGTGATGGCAGAGGCTAGAGAGGGATCGGGTGGGCCACCAATGGTGCAACAACTAGATGTGGTACCTAAACGTCAAAGAACACGATGAGGTAAGTGTCCAAATTTTGTTGTAGTTGAGTAGATAGGTTAGATGATTGATAGATTGTTGGTGGTTGGTATTTGTGTTTTTTTATTTTTGGGGTGGGGAAAAGATTAAAATTTGGGAATGGGGAAAAGTGGGTAAAAAGAGGAATGGGGGTAATAAATGGGATAGGGGGTGGGTTGAGGTGCAAGGGTAGTTGAGGTCATTTTAGGTGGGAAAAGGGGCAAAGGGGGAGGTTTTTGAGAAAGGGGGTTTTGGGGATTGCGGGTTTTACCATGACAGTGACCGGCATCGGTCAAGTTTGGCCTGGTGTCGTAAGGTTGAACCAGTATCGGTCACCAAACAGGTGACCAATGCCGGTAAAGGGGTGACTAGGGTCGGTTAAAGGGAACCGACACGGTCGGGTTTTGGGGAACAATGGTCCAAAAGTGATGTGGGCTAGGTGGTTGAGATGGGTAGGGTGAAAATAGGGTGCGGGAAAACAATAATAGGTGAGTATGGGTATGATAAATGTAGATTAATGTATTGTTTGTATTGGATGTAGGGGAGAGATCAGCTACGCATGTGGGATATGGTTCCACCCCTACTTGTGATAGTGCATGGCGCAATGACCCCGAGGAGCTGCAACATGTGGAGGTGGTGGCTTGAGTGGGGTTTGTCGCTATCAACATGTAGTCCAGTAGCCTAGTTTGATGGTCATGCTCATCGATAGATGGGATTCCGTGACCAACACATTCCACTTGCCAATGGGTGAGATCACTGTCACCCTGGAGGACGTGTTTCGGATTCTATGGCTACCCATATTGGGTACATAGGTCTATTCTATCTCCTCCAAGGCCTCAGAGGAGTTGATGCTGACTATTTTTGGAGAGGGGATGGCCGAGATGACATTCCACAGTGCCAACATTCGACAAAGAGATGTACCTAGCCCGTCCGGAGGAGACGAGGCTAGTGGTTCTTTTAATGGAGGTAGTGTGATGCTTTCACACTTGGATGCGAGAGGGTGGAATTTTCCCGATCATTGATGGGGGTACTTCACGACATGATGGTAGAGGAGACCCACTTTTCCTGGGCACCAACATTCTTGTACAACTGTAGAAGGAGTTGTGGGCATATGGGAGGCTATGCAGGTTCAACATATGTTGTACATTTTTACTACACTATTGGGCTTATGAGCACATAGTTTGTGTGTGGCCTATAGGGATGCCTCGAGTAGATGCATTCCCACCAAGATTTGTGTGGGTGGGGTATAGGAGATGGGTGCCGGCTATTGGAGAGTGGAGATCTGAGAGGCCCACACATGATGTGGCCTATTTCCGGTAGTTACTGGAGGGGTTGTCAGAGTGGACATTATCTAGAGGCCGTATGTGGGATTCCCCTCATATAGGCATATGCATGAGGAGCTAGCTGAGCTCAACTAGTGAGATGGATATAGGGTCACCATGTGGGGAGCATGAGATGATCCCGGTGGATAGAGTCTGGTGGTAGTTTGGGCTATTATAAGATGTACCTCTACCCTTCCCATAGTACCAGAGAGATGACGTGGAGAGGCCCTTACCTCTACCACAACCTAGTGCCCACAGGGTAGGAGGAGTAGGTAGTGGACCTGATGGATAGATGATGGGCAGAGAGTAGGGTATAGATAGTGGTGGGTGGCTCATTTATGAGCCATACCACCCAGACCGAGGTAGTCGGATCTAGCCACCATCACGGTGTAGAGAGACACCCTACAGGGTAGGTGGCTACTCTGATTACCCAGTTGGGTATATGCAGACACAACTAGAGAGCTGAGGGCAGAGGTAGCGAGCTACATGTACAGGTGGCCAGTCTGCAAGCCCAGATGGCTAGTGGAGGAGATGGAGATGGAGAGGAGGGTGATGGTCAGGTGGTGCAACCTTACAAGCTTAGGTGGTAGGTTTACAGGGCTAGTTGGCCACATCCCAAGCATAGATTGGGGTCTTACAAGCCCAGATATATAGGGAGGGAGGGGGTGGGGTACCACCAAGAACCGGGACCGGGTCCTAGTTCACAGGAAGGAGTGGGACAGGGTCCCCGTAGATAGGTATAGGGGCCGAGACCTATGGGACCACCATAGACCATGCCTATATCTAGGTTATGGGATGCCCTAGGTGAGGCTAGATACTACCAGGACCAGCTGATGGTGGCCAAGATAGACTTCATATCCTATGCCGAGTACAGGGCACAACAGGCATCCAGTGAGAGGATAAGATCCCACACTCACAGTGTGGAGAGTATAGGGGGCCATCGAGCTCCTAGGCTAGAGCAGGTAGAGGCTACTAGCGCATGGAGACCAGCTCCAGTTGAGGTGCACCAACAGGGACCTAGGAGGCAGAGGGTATAGGTGATATGGAGATGGAGGATATCCACCAAGATGCTTGATATGAGGCTTGTGACATTTGATGTATGATAGTCATTTTTGTGATACATACCGGCCTACGTGCCAAAGACAGTGAGGATGTATGAGATATTTTTTATATATATACCATCTGTGCATGTGATGAAGAGATTTTGTATTATTTCATTATTTTATTATATATATATACGATGATGGCAATGACATTTTGTATTATGCGCTGCTTGTGCCAATGATTTTGAGATGATGGACATGATGAGATAGCCATGTATATTGTATTGAGATACACATTTATTTATATGATGAGATACATTTTATTTCTTGATTTTTGATGTGGTGATGAGATTTTTGATTTATTGGTGCGTTGATGAGATTTTTGTTTTGTTGTTTTGATATGGATAGAAATTAGGTGAGTTAGGAATGATGGAGAGTTATGGTCAGTTGGTTTAGGCATGGATTGAGTCAGGTTGGTTTAGGCATGGATTGAGTCATGGATTGAGTTAGGTTAGGTCGAGTCGGTTTAGGCATGTTGATCAAGTGTTTAGGCAGTCATGAGTTAGGGTCATAGGTATGGGTTTTAAGCAGTTGAGAGTCTTAGGCATGGATCGAGTTAGGTTGGTGTTAGGCATCTTAGGCATTTTTGTATTTATGATGGCAAAGAAAAATGATGATATGGAAATGTTGTGGTTGAATTTGTGCTATGTATGGTAATATGGATCATGTTGGTATGATGTATGATTGTGGTAAATGTGATGAAATGAATGTTGTAAAGATGTATTAATTACCATGTATTTGATGATAAATTGGCAACAAACTAGAGTAGGATGTGACTGGAATAGGTAGCAAATGGTGAGAGGTGAATGGGTGTGAATGGGAAAAGGTAAGGAAAGTGGTGATGATGATGATGATGGTCGAGCTAACCTCTAAGGGCCCCATGCCCTCGGAGTGCTGCCTACATAGCCTCCCTGACGAAAAGGGGCCTCAGACCGATGTAGTTCTCCCATAAGCTAGGGAAGAATATGAGAGGGTGTGAAAATGAGGTGGTAGGTTTTAGGTATGGTGTGGGTTTAGGTTTGTTAGGTGTGGGTTGGTTAGAGGTAAAGTGATATAGGTGATGTTGATTGTGGGAAAAGAAGAAGATAGATTACCCCAAAAGTAAGTATCGAGGACCAAGTCCTGTATAAGGTAATCAAAACGTAAACAAGGACGGCTAAAAGAGAAGAGGGAGTAATAAAGCCACCTGATTGATGAGGATCATACTAAGTAGATCACACCTTGAAAGAGGTGATGAATGTAAGACCCTAAAGACATTGCATGATTGATTGTTCTATGGTGAAAAGTAGTCACATGATCACCAAATGTCCTAGTTTCTAAGAAGTCCCTTGAGGTAGTGGGAAATGGGAGTGGGTATGGTTTGAAGGGTGAAAAGTGGGTAATTTTGTATGGTATGAGGTAACATGCTATTTGGGAAAGAGATCCGAGGTCACAATGGGAAATTCCATGACTAAAAAGTTTTCTGTGTTGACTTGTATGTGAGATAGACTGATCGATGTGGGAAGTCTATATGGGATGAGGAATTTAACTCCTTGAGGTCTTTGTAAAGCTGATCGATGTGGGAAGCTTCGGTTGCTCTCGTTTTTTTTTTTTTAAGAGCTTTACATAGTTGTCCTTTGAGGGAGTAGTCTATTTACAACAATAATTGTTGAGAGGAAGATGTCCTTTTGAGGGAGTCATCTTTTGAGTGGAAGTTTGACTCAAGGAGTTGTATCCCATGTGAGGGCTTTGAAGTCATGGACAAGACCAAGGTGGAGAATAGGACTCTCGTGTAAAAGGCAAGGTGAAACGACCATGGGATCTCATCTAAAGGTAGATGAAAAGTATCCATGAGAATCATGCTATGTGCAACGCCATGGTACACATATTCAAGAGAAGATAACAAGTGACAGTACTCACATGATTCTTGTTTAATCATTGGTGAGGTGTATGAAGTGGATAGTGCTCAAGGGATGAGCATGGTAAGAGACAAAAGTGATGTAGGACTAAAAGTCAACAATAGAATGGTTGAAGATGTAAGGCATTAAGGGGCTCAGGTTTGGGTTTACCATCAAGTGAAGATAAACGATAAGCACCTGATCCGTAAGTATGAGTCACGATGTATGGTCCAAGCCAATTAGGAGAAAATTTGCCCATTTACTTTTTTTTGCTTTGGTTACATGTTGATTTTTTTATTTAGATGAGGTCACCAACTTGGAAGGTTTGTTCATGGACACACTTTTCATAGGCACGTTTGATATGTTTTTGGTAAACTTGAAGGTGGTCAAGAGCGTTAAGATGACATTCATCTAATAACTCTAGTTGTGCTAAATGGTCTTGATGAAAGTCATCATCATTAAGCATGTCATGGAGAGAAATGTGGAGTGATGGAATCTAGAATTTAAGAGGTAGAACAACCTTTGTACCGTAGACTAGAGAAAATGGTGTGGCCACAATGGAAGTATAGATACTAGTGTGGTATGCCCATAGGGAAAAAGAAATGTGCGTATGCCAATCCTTCCCAGTATTATTAACCAATTTCATAAGAATTTTATTTAAGGTTTTGTTAGTGGATTCATCTTGGCCATTGGTTTGTGGGTAATAAGGTGATGAGAAACTTAGCTGAATGCTGATGGTGTCACAAAGTTTCACAATGTTTTGTTTTTGAATTGTTTTCCATTTGTCAGTGATGAGGTGATGAGGAACACCAAAGTGACAAATGATGTGATGATTGATGAACTCACATATTTTCTCTTTTGTGGAGATGAGTGGTATGGCTTCAACCCATTTTGTATAGTATTCAGTAGCAGTGATGATCCATTGATGGTGCTGGGAAGAATGGGGGTTGATCTCTCTCTCGACAAGATCTAAACCCCATTGAGAGAAGGGCCAAAGGTCACGGGTGACTGTAAGGCGTGATTAGTGTATGATGAATATTGGCATGTTGTTGGCATTTTACACAACATTTGACGTAGTCTTAACAATCGAGTTAAGGGTTAGCCAAGAATAGCCAAGGTGAAGAATACGCTTAAGAACAACAAGGCCACTTTCAAGTGAGCTCACATATGCCATCATGAACCTCCTTAATGGTATAAGGAATTTCAGAACTTGTGAGGCATCGTAAGAGAATACCATCAAATCCATGCTTATAGAGGAGGCCCCCATGATGACGTAACGAGATACTTTTTTAAGGAAGGTGTGTTTGTCCATTACGGGTGAGATTAGGAGGTAAGATGGAGAGAGAAAGATAGTCGGAGTATTGTTTGTACCAAAGGTCACTTGGGTCGGGGTAGTGGTTTCGATAGAGTAAACCTCACACGGTAAATAAGAAGGTGATTGGAGTTGTTGTATGGTGACAAATATTTTAGAATTGGTGGGTGAAGCAGGTATTTGGGAAGCCAAGCAGGCCATGGTATCTACAAATTTGTTAGTTGAACGTGGGATGGTTTGAAGGATGTAACGGTCAAAAGTGGTCAAAAGTACATCTACATGATGTTTATATTTTTGAAGTATCTCATTATGGCATTGGTATATACCATTGACTTGGTTTATGACCAATTGAGAATCACCAAAGATGTTGATTGATTTGACATCGAGGGCATAGGTGGCTTGGAGACCTAATATGAGTGCTTTGTATTCAGTGATATTGTTTGTGCATTCAAAATCAAGTTTGAAAGACAAAGGCATGGGCTCACCATCAAGTGGAATGAGGATAATACCAGCCCCACCCCCACATTGACACTTTGAACCATCGAAGAAGAGTATCATTTGGTAAGGGGTTGATCCAAGGAAAGGGTAGCAATTGACTCATCTGGAAAGTCAAAATTAGAGGGTTGATCCCCGGAAATAGGTGCATCAGCCAATTGGTTGGTGATAGCTTGACCCTTGATGGATTTTGATGAATGAATTTGAGGTCAAGATCAGCTAAAATCATAAGCCATCGAGTAGCATGCTGATTTTGATAAGGTTTGGCATACATGAAGTGTAAGGGTTGGTGTTGGTCACAACATAGGTTTTGTGGTTGAGTAGGTAATGGTGGAGTTTAATGGAAATGAAAACTAAGGCTAAGAAATTTTTTTGGGATGGGTGTATCGGGTTTCGTAGTCCAAAAGAGTATGGCTTATGTAATAAACCACTTGCTCCCTGTGTTGTTCATCGCGATGAGTGAGCATGGCTCCCAAGGAGTGATCGGTAGTTGAGATGTATAGGTAAAAAGGTTAATCATCCTTAGGTGGAATGAATATGGGTGGTTGGAGAAGGTACTATTTGAGGGCCTCAAAATATTTTTGACAGTCATCATCCCATTTAAAGGAGACATCCTTCTTGAGTAGATGATGAAATGGCACCGACATCGATCGATAATTGTGAAATGAAATGGTGAATAGACTATAACTTACCTTGCAGGCTACAAAGTTGTCTAAGGTTAGTGGGTGGAGGAATTTTGAGAATAGCCTTGACTTTAGTAGGGTCAACTTCTATACCATGTAGGGAAATGATAAAGCCCAAGAGTTTTCCTAAGAGGACCGCGAAGACGCACTTCTTTGGCTGAAGGCGAATGCAATATTTAATGAGGTGGTCAAAAATGGTTTTGAGGATGATAAGGTGCTCAGAGCAGCACTTAGATTTGGCCAAGATATTTTCCATGTAATCTTCCAAAGTATATGATGCATGATGTCATGGAAGATGTAAGTCATAGCCCGTTGATATGTGGCACCAGTGTTTTTAAGGCTGAAAGGCATGACTCGATAGTAGAAGGTCCCCTAAGGGGTGATGAACGAGGTTTTGTGTTGATCCTCTAGGGCGAGAAAGATTTGGTTATAACCCGAGAAGCCATCCATGAGTGATAGCATATTATGGCCAGCGGTAAGGTTAACTAGCTGGTTAATACCGGGTAAGGGAAAGTTGTCTTTTGAGAAGGCTAGGTTGAGGTCACGAAAGTCTGTGTAAATGCGGAGTCCCCCTATCACCTTAGTGATAGGGACAATGTTAGAAATCCAACAAGGATAATCAATGGGTAAGATGAAGGAAACAAAAAGAAGGCACTAAAGTTCTTCTTTGATGAGAAGGGCAATGCGAGGGTGCATTTTCCTCAGCTTTTGTTTGATGGGTTTGGCATCAAGAATAGTGACAATATTGTGGACCACTATGGTGGGTTCAATACAGGCATGTCTACATAAGACCAAGCGAAAGCATGGTTATGATCCTTGAGAAAAGAAGTAATGGCTTCCCTGCTCAACAACATCTAAAGATTAACCAATCTTTAGGATGTGCGGGTCATCCAGAGTGTGAATGTTTATCTTGATAGTCGATTCATTCAACATGGTTTACATCTCAAAGGGTAACGACCGATAAATATATGAGTCTTCTACACCGAGGTAGGTGAGTATAGATTCATCATCCTGACATTAAATGACGTTAATTAAAGATGTATCGTCATCGATCATTTCAGGATACAGAAGGGAAGAGTGGAAGGGGCCTCGCCATCGTGTTGATAAGTTAAAGGCCCCAAGGAAATGGTGTTTATGAAAAAAAAAAGTTAGGAGGGATAGATTTTGGATCCATCGACTCCGTCGGTGATGGTGGTGATGAAGGCGGAGCATGTGAAGAAGGTGGAGAAGGGTTGATGTCATCTTGATGAGTTCAATGTGGGCTTGTTTGGTAGGTGGTTCAGGAAAGCCGATACCACTACAGTCATTATGTTTGCATGAGTGGTGCATGGAATAATTATATGGCAGACTTGCTTGTAAAATCCAAAACCAAAACCTTTCCACACACATTGGTGTAGGAAGGTGTGGGAAAAATGGTGATTGGTGAGAGATTGGAAGTTAGTGGAAAATGGGTGGGTTTATGATGGTGGTTCGGGTGTGTAAGTGGTAGTATCAAGTCCCCCATAGGTGAGACTAGTACAAAGATGAAGAGGACCATAAAGGAGGCATTCTCCTATGCGGTAATCATAACGTGGGTGTTGGTGAAGACTTTTGTACTCTTGTGGAGTAAGGAATGTGTTGACACTATATAGGTGGTATTCCCCCAGAGTGAGGCGTTGAAAAATACCTTCCAAGGGATCGGTGGTTGGTATATAGGTAGTTGGGATAGATGATGTGTCAGAGGTTTATGTGGAAGTGGGGTTAAGCAACTTGGGAGGCTAATGGGTTAGCCATGGAGGTTGTGGTAGTGGTAGGAATGGAGGAGGTATGTGTGGTATGTGGTGGTAAGTGGAGGTGTAGGTGAAGCGGTGGTGGTTGTGGAGGTAGACGCTTTAATGGGTATGAGCACATCATTGGGTTGGTAAATCATGTTGCATGTTTTAAAAGGGGATGGATCAGCTGGAATGGTATAGGTGTTCCCTTCATGTTCAAACTTTACACAACAATGCAAAGTGGAAGGAACACAACCCATGACACAAATATAGGGTCCACAACAACAAACTATATTGGAATTCCCCCCTCTAAGACGTAGAATAGTTCTGGGAACAAGGGGGCCCACACGAATGTGGAGGATGACAATGCCTAATGTGGAGGTGATAACATTATTGAATGAACACAACATGATAGGGTGTTTATGCATGTAATTATCGGTATGCGCATTTGAGCGAATACATGGGATGAAATGACATTAATGCTAGGACCCCCATCAATCATCACACATCGTACCCGTAAGTCATCAATGTGGATAGAGATAAAGAGGGCTAGGTCTAGGTCATCATTTTGGTATGGCACGATCTCTTCCTCGAGAATCTAAGGGAGACTACTTGGTGAATAGGGTGGGGTGAAGATGAAGGTGGTAATTTGGTAAGAGAGGCTACATGATGGGGTGTGATGATGGAGGTATGCAGGTGTAGGCTCATTGGGTAAAACCTCAATAGATTGAAGAACCTCCATGAGAGATAGATGATGAGATTCCAATGTTTGGATGAGGTCATATAAGGAAATTTTGAGGGGAGACTGGTGTAATTGTTTGAGCATGGTGCGATGTGTGACTCCATTAGAAATGGGGTATGTGGGGCTGAAAATAGTGATTTTAGGCATGGGTGCGAGATGGTATATGGGTATAGGATTGGTTGGTGGGTCACCACCTTTTCTTTACCTTTATCCTTCTAAGCATGGGTAGTGACATGTATCATGTTGATATGAGGGGAGTTGGCAAATGGAGAAGGTGTAGGGTGAGTGGTATAACAACATGACGGGAAAAAACCTACTAGAGGAGAAAAACCTGTGAGGTGAGTGGGTGTAATGAAATTTGGGTGGTGGAATGGCTAGTTCTCTCGATGCGAACAATGTTAAATTTCAAATCTTGGAGGTGGTTTGAGGATTTGTGGGGGTGGAGGTTGTGGTTGTTGAGTGGACAAAGTGTGGGAATGTGTGCTAGTGAGGCATGGTCCTCATCGAGAAGGTCGTCATCATCAAAGTTGGCCTCCGGAGGAAATAACTAGATAAGAACGGTTTTCAAGGCCTTGTAGCTTCTCCACACATCGTCCTGCACACGATGGTAGGCAAAAATATTAGTGTCATCAAACCCTTTAGGCTTGGGTTTGAGGGGGTCGTAAGGTCTGAGTGGCGGTAATGTAATGACAGAAGTCTCAAGGAGGTTGGTTAAAATTTTGGCATAGGACCTTGCTAGTGGGTCACAATGGGAAGTGAACGTAGGTTTGGGTGTAGGTGCAGTGGATTGTTGAGGAACAGTCCACATAGGAGGAGGAGTGGGTCGAGCCATGGTTTTGGGTGCTGGAGTGGTCTTGGGTGTTGGTCGTGTTTGTCTAGGTAGGGGTATGGTAGATGAATGAGCAGGAGGGTGTGTGGTTGTTTTAACTATCTTATTGGAGGGTAACGGAGTTTTGTTTTTGGGTTGCACCTTCTTAGGTAAAGGTGATATGGGTTTACGAGGTCTAGAAGGAAAATCAGATGGAGGAAGAGGGCAAGTTACCCACTGGGGATAACGGGGGTGCTGTGAAGGTAGATGACGTGGGTCGCACATGGGGTGTGAGGGACAATGACTGAAGTGTAGTGGGTAGTGAAGAAACAACTGAGGGTATTGGAGGTATGGGTGGTAAAGATGCTGCTGGTGCAGGTGTAAGTCGTGTCAGGTGCTTGGGTAGGTTAGAGGTTTGTGAGGAAGGAGTGGGTTGTTGTGCTTTTGGTTTATTGATGGGTGGAGGTTTCTTGACCACACTAGGAGGTTGAGGTCCTAAGACAGATGGAAGGGGTGAAGGTTTGATTTGGAAAAGCTGGAGTACGAGTTCTATGGGCTTGGTTCTTTGGTTTAGGTGCCGGAGTAGGTGTGGTGTTGACTTTGGAGGATGTAGCTAAATCCAGTTTGATAGGTGGATGAGTAAGGCTGGTGGTTGGGGTGACCCCTAAGGTAATGATAGGTTTTGGCGAGGAAGAGGATGTAGGTGTGGGTTTGGGTTTAGATGTAGTTTGGGTTATGGGTAAGGGTGTATGTTGAGTTATGATGGGTGTCGTGGAAGGAATGGTGATAGAGGTGGTCATATCTAGTTCGATTGGTTGAAATATTTTTGGGTAGATAGTGGAAGTATCAGCAAGTGACATCTACATCTGCATTGAGACAGGAAGCAAAAGGTGCCCCCAAGTAGGGCCCTATCCACATGATCTAAGAAATTGGCCAAACTTGACAATAGAAAATTTGAGGTTGTAATTGATGAGGACCTAATGGAAATTCTTGTAAAATGTGTCTTAGAGATGGGGAATTGGATAGCTTCAGCTTCCATGGGTAAGAGAGCTGAAAGTAGGTTTTGCAGGTCTTGGGTAGCTAATGGAGAATGCTCACCAAGAGGTAAGGGTATCTCAACTAGATCTGTGATAGGGTTTGGAGATGATGGGAGCTCCTCTGTGGGTGGAGGAGGTAATGGGTGCTCCTCTGTGGGTGGAGGAGGTAATGGGTGCTCCTCTGTGGGTGGAGGAGGTAATGGGTGCTCCTCTATGGGTGGAGGAGGTAATGGGTGCTCCTCTGTGGGTGGAGGAGATGATAGGTGTTCCTCCATGGGCTGAAGAAGTACTGTGGGTATCGGTTCTCTAAGTGGAGAAGCCAAAGGTGAAATGGTCTCGATGTTAGCGGAAGACTCCTTCATAGGTGATGAAGGAGATGAAAGGTGTTCCTCTATGGGTGGAGGAATAGGTGCAGTGGGTTCCAACGCAGAAGGAGGATTTTGGGCTAGGATTTCCTCTATGGAAGGAATGTGAGGTAATTGGGAGGTGACAGGTATGTCATTAAAAATAGCGTGAACCTCGCGGGTATGGGTATCATGAGTTGAGGCCTCACCGGTTTGATCAGACGAAGGGGCATGATTGGGAAATGGTTTCTTGAAGATGTGTAGGTTTTGGTTGGCAGGTGCGTTAGGATTATCCATGGTTAACTCACCTTTCTCAAGCATTTCTTGGACAATGTTTTTGAAAGTGATGCAATTTCCATCACTATGACCCTTTACTCGATGATAGTTACAGAAGTCATGTTATTTATACCATGCGGGCATGGGGAGAGCAGGGTTAAAACCACTGTGTGTGGTTTTATAGGTGGAAGGGTAATGGCCCGGCTTTGATAAAATTTTCTAAGATAGAGGAATAAGGTTCCCCAATTCGGGGTGTATTTATGTTCTTGTTTGAATTGAAAAGTCTGAATGGGTGAGAGATTAGATGAGGGGTAGCCTGATTTGATGGATGAGTTGGGCCAGCCTTGAGTACCACTACATTAGTAGTGCCCTTGGCCTTTGAATAATTGTTTTTGGTTTGGAAGAAGAAGAGGTATCATTTGACTTGAATGCCAAATTCTTATTGCGTAATTGGATTTTCTTCTCTTCAATGGCTCAAATCTCTAACTTTCGTGCCATGGTGAATGCTTCAAATGTTTAGAAGGTTTGGACCTGTAAGGTCGGTGAGATATGTCTAGCACAAGCCCGTGTGAAAAGCTCAATGAGTTCTATTTGTGGCAGTTGGAAGGTGATTTGGTTGATGTGCTACGCCAGTGAGTGAAAAAATATGGATAGATTCGTCTTCATATTGACATGTGGAATATAGGTCACCATAATAACATTCTTGACAATATTGATGGAGAAGTGATCCAAGAAGGCTTGGGCTACCGATTAAATGAAAATATTGAGTGTCTAGGTAACCCACTATACTAATCTAAGTGGACAGTAACCCTCTAGGTGTCAGGTGGACAAACTTGTGGATTTATTGCCAACGCTCTGGGAATCTAAGTCCCTCTACTTAACCGGTGCAGCTTGTCGTATGTGCATGCGCATGAAAAGGTGGATTTCTGTGGTGGCCTTTCGACTGGGGATCCAACAGGGGCACTCCACTGACCCTGCGGCAAATGCTTGCATATACCTGCAAGAGATGACTTTGCTTGGAATGCGGGAAAGGGAATGAGAAATTTAGAAAAGAGAAAACTAATGCTGCAAGTAGAAAATCAGAGACTTGCATACATCAGCCAGAAGTTTAATTACATGCACTTGAATATAGAAGAAAACAAATCTACGTAATAGCTACAAGACTAAATGAAGCTTAATGGACACAAAGTACCAAAAACTCCTTAATCAAAGAGGCTAAAATTCCTTCTTCCTTTATTGAAGCTCAAGTAGAATTTGCACATAGTGTGAGAAGTAGAAGACATTTTGAGAAGGGGAAAATAGAAGAATTTGGCTATCTCCTTTGTTCTCTCAATATGCTCTTGAGTTTACAACATCAATTACCGACCCTTTGAAATGGGAATGGCTTTACAATTTATAGAATAGAATATGACTCTTCATCTTCCTCATGACCTTTCGAATACCTTAATATGACTTAAGACTGTTCATATTCCACTTTAAATATTTAAGTCCCTTTTATAATAGCAAGGTGACTTAATTTACATTATGTTTCTAAAGTCACTTTTAAGTGACTTAAAGGTATATCAAAAAGTACAAACCCCAACGAAGAATTATAAAATTTGAAAGTGAGAGAAATTTGGGGGAAGAGGAGAGAAAAGAGAGAGAGAAGAAGAAGAGGATATGTCTCCCGATGAAGTCTGTTGATCCTTGTTGATGGAAAGCTCCAAATGCAACGAAGTTCTGAATGTCCCATTGTGCCAAAACTTCCCTGTGAGTGTGATTTAATATTTTTAGTAAATGGTCATTTCCATTATTTTATGCTCTGGATAATCATTCTAGCCTTTTGGAGATCTTCAAGTGCACACTGCTCTTTCCATAGCCGCTTTTGATGAAGACTTGCCAAAAATAGCAAGCATGTATAGGAAAACTTACTATTTTTAGAAAGTGTGTTTCCAGTGCTCAATTTGTGATGGAACATAATTTTTGGAATCTTCTTGTCGTTATGATCACACCCTCCGAATTTCACATATTTTTGCCCACTAGAATGCCTGGAAATAAATTTTGAAATTTTGACTGGCAAGTGGCTTCGGGCACAGAGCTGTCATGGCGGCCATTAATGGAGCTCAAAATTTTTAGGTATGGTTTTTGTCTCCATTTTCAATGAAAACAACTCCATTGCGATAGGTTTTTCATTTGGAACTCATGTGCAAATTTTTAGCTCGTTTCCATTGTCAGAATGATGGGAAATTCGATGAATGTGAACCGGTGCACAAAGTGAGGGTTTTGTTGGAGCAAATGATTCTGGACACCATTTTACCTCTTGTTTGTTGGATCTTGATCACCTTGAAAAATGAGGAATTCTGCAAAATACAGCATCTTGATCTGACTTGTATCTTGCAAGATATGAGGATTTTTCGATCGGGTGACTTCACGGTTATCTGGCAAACAATCTCCATTTTTCTCTTCGTTCTTCATCATTTCACTCCATTTTTCTATGAGGCCTGAATATTTATATGAATTCATGGTTTTAAGAGTTTATGTGGCCATGGTAGAGCTGGTTTGGAGCAACAATGGTGGACCGGGTGTCTGGACAATCATGCACGGAGCCATGGCAAGGTGAGGAGTTGTGAAGGAGAAATGAGAGGAAGAAAATGGCTAAGTGTTGGATTTAAACTTTCAAAACATGCACATGGAGGGGCTGGGTGAAATTTTATGTCCCTGATGTCCCTAAAATTTAGGGATGTGAGGGACATCAATTTCCATGGTGGTCAAGGTGATGCCATGTGTCCCCGATCCAACGGTAGGGAATGCATGCTCCAAATAAGCACCTGGGGGTGAACAACGGTCATGGGGTGTAAAAATGACTCCCCATAGGGAATGGGATCATTTTTCAAGGTCTTATGTCCCCCACCTCAGGTGCATAAGTGACATCAAATTCCACGGTGGTCCTGGAGGTGACACGTGGTGCCCGATCCAACGATAGGGAATGCATGCTCCAAATAAGCACCTGGGGGTTGAAACTCGGTTAGGTGGGTGTCCAAATGAATCCCCATAGGGGCTGGGTGCATTTTTCAAGGTTTTCTTTCCCCCACCTTAGGTGCATAAGGGACATCAAATTCCACGGTGGTCCTGGAGGTGACACGTGGCGCTCAATCCAACGACAGGGAATACATGCTCCAAATAAGCACCTGGGGGCTAAACGGTGGTCATGTGGGTGTCCAAATGACTCCCCATAGGGGCTGGGTGAATTTTTAAAGGTATTATGTCCCCCACCTTAGGTGCATAAGGGACATAAAATTCCACGGTGGTCTTGGAGGTGACACATGGCACCCGATCCAACGGCAGGGAATGCATGCTCCAAATAAGCACCTGGGGGTTGAACTGTCAAGTTTGGAGGTCATATGAGGGTCCAAGAGGTCACATGGGGGCTGGGAACATTTTTCAAGGGTTTATGTACCTGACCTTAGGGATGTCAGGGACATGAAATCCCGCCAGGATCCTGGTGCTGACACGTGTCCTCTCGAAAAAATGACTAAGTCCTGAACTGCCTTTGAGAGGGTAACTTGGAATGAAGATAACTTGAGCTCCCGGTGGAATTTATTGGTGAAATTTTATATGATCCTGACTGTAAATGGTATTTTAAATCCAATGGTGTGGGTCCCATGTCCTGATTCGGCCATATGATCCCTGAAAAATTGTAGTTTTTATCTGGGACTCCACTTGTGCCTAAGAAAAACTGCATGTCCATCATATGTGCCAAGGTGTTGTGAAAAAATTTATTTTGCCATCATGTAGGTATTGGAATCCTCTTTTCGAAGATGTTTTTTTACTTATAAATCCATCTGGAGCTCCCATAATCTTCTTTTGAAGCCCAACAGCTGTTTTAGGCCCTGTACTACCTAGGCCGGTGAACCCTTTTCACTCGACTACTCCAAGTCTTTCGTAACTTCCCAAAGCCTTCCAAAATAATTTCGATGATGTTTTAAGGTCTTCCATTCACCTCGTGTTTAATTTATCCCTTCTAATCTACTCTAGGGGTTGATCCAATCCCAAGAAGGCCGACGATAGCCCTTCCCTGTACTGCCAAAAGATAGCATTTTTAATGAACTCCTAAAATCACCTAGGGGGAATGAATGGAATTTCCTAAATCACCTAGGGGACCAATTTTACATCAAATAGGGGGTGAAAAACTAACATATTTGGCTTGGGGTGCCTGGGAATGATAAAACATGAAAATTTTGACATCGGGGTATAGTTGTTGTGCTCGGAAATTGTCAATTTCCCTATTGCACATTTTCATGACAACACACCAAAAGAAAGGTTTATTTTAGAGAAAATAGAAAGAAAAGGTAGGTTACCAAGGGAGAAAATTAATGTGTATGATTTTCGTAAGGAAACAAACACACAACTTTTCCTAGGAATGAATAAAATGCAAGGAACCCGGATGGGTCCCACCGAGTGTACAAAAATGTTTCACCTAATTCTTAGAGTGCTTCTTTCAAGTATTGACAAAACATATAGGGTAGTGGGCGTAGGAGGAATACCTGTTGAAATGATGGTTGTTGGGTTGTTATGCGCATATGACTTCGAATCCAAAACTAAATGTGAGAGCTTCCTTTGGCTAGGAAGAACTACATGTAATGGAAAGCAAGACCACCAAAAAGAATTAAACAATATGTGCAGAGGAACTGCTTAGCGTGTGCTAGATCTAGGAAATGTGATACTTCTTAGATGACTGTCAATCCACTATTTAAAATTTTTAATGTGGGTAATAAAGTAAATCCTATTGTAATTTGAAATGATTTAGGTATCTCACTTAAAACATAATAGGAAAGATATGATCTAATAGGCTAGTTTAGAATAGGATCCGAAGTTCAAATAATGGTTTTGGATCTCTCAGTAAGTCTAACAAAGATCCGAGGTAGATCACGGGTGAATGGGGATGGTGTAGAATTAGCTGGATAGGTCGTTGTTCGGGTTGTATGGGAAAATACGAGACCGATGCCAGTTAGGGGTGACCAACGACGGTTGGGTGTAACCGTGCCGCCATCGTGGAAAAATGGAAATGCCACAAAATGAGTTTTGGGTCTCCTTTGTGATTGCACAAAGGACTTTGGTTGGTCAGAATGTGGTATTTGGTAGTTTGGGTGAGATTTGGCGAGGTTTTAATGGGTATATAGAGGGGTGAGTATTGAAGGAGGTCAATGGGTGGTTAGGTAAGTAAAGGGTGATAATATAATGATGAAATGAAATGAACCAGAGAAGTATAATGTTTTATTTACTCACATTTTGTTCTTAGACGCATGTGGGTGGTGAATGGAGGTGCTGGTGAGAGGTTGAAGATTGTTGATGATCACCAAATGCTAGAAACCTTCTACATGTGCTGCATGTGTATTCCTTTTTGCTTGATTGACTCAAATCAATGTTGGAGTGAGTGCTAGATGGTTGTGGAAGATAAAAATTCTTGATCTCTCCTTGCATGCATGTTCTCACTAGAATTCGATCTCAGAAGATGTGATATCTCTAAGGGATGTGCTAATGTTTTCCAACCTTTTGCCAACCCTCGAAATATGGTTGTTTTAGGGGTTCAAAGGTGACGAGATAGTGGTTCCGGCTTAACCGGTGACGGTTAGGGGTAACCGACGACGGTCAAGGTGGGATTTCCTAGGTTTAATAAACTAGGATATCCTCATGATTTTCTCGGATCTCGTGTCGTTAACCTACAGATTAAAATGGGAGCTTCTTGTAAGCATGCGGGAATGTGGTTAGAGAGAATGTAGGCATTGATCTTTAGGGTTTGGGTAGGTCTTAGTTAGTTATGACAACTTACTAAGAGTAGTTATTAGGGTGAGTTGGCTTGATGAGGTGTCTAGGTGAGGTACATGTGTGGATATTATCTAAATTAAGTTATTTAAATAATAAATATGGTGAGGATAATGAATTAATTTAATTAAATTAATATCGGTAAAGTGAAGGGGGCCATGGCTAAGTTAATGTGATGAAGGGTGTTTATTTGTCGAGGGATCAAAGGCAAGTGTGACCTAATTTTAGTGTCTATAGAGGGATAACATCTCATAACCCATAGTTGTATTGAAAATCATGTCTATGTTAAGAAAATGAAAATCATCTTTAAAGTATAATTAATTAATATCCCTTAAGTCTATGTAAACTGGGATACCCATTGGTTTCTTTTGCATTGGAACTATGTTTGATATCCATTCTAAATAGTTAATAGGTATGATAAAAACTACTGATAATAGCTTCTCTAATTCTTCTTTAACCAAAAGTGTAATGCATGAGTACATCTTTCTTAGCTTCGCTTGATAGGTTTGGCATCTGGGTGCACAACAAGGTTATGCATGACTAAGGTTGGGTCCAAACTTGGCATATCTACATAAGACCATGAAAATATGTCTACAAATTATTTTAGTAGCATCACAAATGTTTTCTGCTCCTATGCCGAGAGTGAAGCTCCCAGATTTACTATTTTTGGATCCTCTTCTAACCCGATGTTAACACTGATAGTCTCCTCAATCAACATTTTAGATGTATCTTCCATTCATGTAGGATCAAGGGGGAGATTAAGATCCAATTCTACACATGGATCAAAAATATTATCATCTTCACATGGGTCAACTATATTTTCCATTGATTTTTCTATTTGTTTGTCCATAAATACCTCAAAGATGTTTTCACTATGGGATTTAGAATTATTCTTTTTGCAAGGATTTTTGTAGGACTTTTACCCTTGCTTATTTTTTTATTTAAATGACCACACAACTCTACCTCTTCCCAAAGTACCCACATGCACTCAAATTGATGGAGAATCCCTTTTTATGGTCACTGATCGGAATGACATCCCGCATACCCATGAACTATGCGGTTGCCTCATCGCTTTCAAAGAAATCAACCTGGAATATGAAGTTTTTGGTTCTAATCAATGAGGTTGGGATATACAAGGGTAATTTATAAATTTTCTTGGGAATTGATTTGGGAAAGGGTAAAGATAGTGGAATCTAGGAAAGGTTGGTAGAGGAAAGGTCCTCATATATGCTACAATAAGAATCTTTTGTCACTATCCGAATGAGATGAATTGTCCTCACATTCGAAGAGGTGTCATCAATTTCGAGGGTGGAGCCCTACGAGGTTTAACATTAAGGAAATGTTTATTTGATTTCCGAGGGGGATTATGATAGGCTCTAGTCTACTTTGTGCATTTGTGCCACACCGAAATCCCTGATAGCCCATGGCATACATCATTTTGTGTGCTTTGGTGTATTCTCAAACTTGGTGACATGTAACTTTTGTTCCTTCAAGGATCTAGATTGTAGATGTATCTAACATTTTCTTATCAAACAAAATTCCACAGGAACAAATTTCTCAAAGGTACTATGACAAGTATCCCGATATCTCTTAAACTAAAAATCAAGCCTACCACGTGTTTTAGGTGATATCGAGATGTCGAGACCAATAAGGATTGTTGAAGATCAAGATATTTCCTAGGCCATACGGTCCAACCTTCACTCCCCATGAGGCAAAGGGAGAGAGTGACAAGGAAGGATCCTTATTATCAACCTACAATGTGCTAGGTAAACTCAAGATTTTAAATCTTCTATTTGTAATGGTATAACAACATCCGCTAAGGGACATTCATACAATGCTCGAGAAAAATTATGTAACACTCTATATTACGCAAATTGATCAAGATCTCCTAGGATGGTGATCATCTACTCTCTATGATATAACTTAATACATTGGTGAAAAGTGGAGGGTACAACTTGTATGGCATGGATCCATGGGTTACCCAAAAGCATATTATAAGGAAGAACCAGATCAAGAACATGGAGATTTGTGTCATGATTTATTGGCCCTACTTTCATAGGTAACACAATGGTACCAATGGATTCATGCTTGACATTATCATAAGCTGTGATTGTGATTATGTGATAATTAAGATATGCTTTTGTGTGACCTAGCTACCTGACTAGCTTCAAGGTAAAAATATTCAAACTAGACCCGTTATCCACAAGCACTCTTCTAATATTTCTGGGAGTAACAAATACCTCAATGTATAAGGGTAAATTGTGTGTGTGTTTATGAATGGGACTTCACTCTAGTAAAAGGAAATGCACTCATTAAGAGAAAGGTTCACGACCATGGCTTGGAGGTGTAAAGGATAAAAAACTATTGACACTCTTGACCCTTGAATGGTTTTATAAAATATATTCTTATGAGAGCTTGATATCTTGAGGTCCAAGATCAAAATATTAGCTGGGTTTTTCTCAAGTTGATCTACCAAATCATATTGAATTTTCTGAGGGGTAGGTAAATGAGGTGTTGGAATCACTAGGCAAGTGCATCATGTTTCCATAATGAAATCATTGCTAATGATTCTGATGGTGTTTACTTGCTCATTGGATGAATGAATACAACCTATGAGTGAATCAAAGGGATTATCAGTTGAGGTATACACGTAATTTGTAGCTCTATAGTCATCAGATGACTGACCTTGATTGATATTTTCATTCCTTATTTATTATGATTAGGAAAGGGTTGTTTAAATATTCCCATTTTTCCATTAGGACCTTTTCCTAATTCAGGCGAGTCCACTTCAATCTTCCCATCCTCAATGAGGTCTTGAATAAAGTGTCTCAGTTTTAAACATTTATGTGTTGTGTCCCTTGACATGATGAAAATCATAGTAATTATGATCTCTATACCATCTTGGTTTTGGCGCATCATCTGCATAAGGCACTATGGTCAGATATTGAACCATGTTCACCGCCTCTAATTGTCTCAAAATCGTGGATAATGAGTCTGTAAGGGGAGTGAACACCCATCATTTGATTGGATTTTGACTAGGTCCTTTGGTAAGTTTTAAAAGAGGACCACTTTGAACTATTTGAACTCATTTAGAATCGGTGATGCCATCTCCTACCATGTTCTTGTTTTTGTTAAAGAACTTGGGTTTGTCTATAGGTTTTGACTCTTATCTATCCTTTGAAAAGGGTTTTATTGTTCCCTTCGCTATTAAATCCTTCTCAATTTGGCTTCCTTTCTCGACAACTTTCTTGAAGTTAGTGATGCAATGCATTTATATATGAAACACAATTTCCATATTCAAATTGGGAATGAATATACTAACCTATTTTTTCTCAGGAACTACACAAGGGAAGTGGCTGGCTATCCCTCACCATCATTATAAGAAACTAGTGAAAGTTTCAATTGGTATTTTCTTAACATTACATATATCGAACATGGTTACGTCATTTTCCATATTAAATGAGAAGTGGCACACAAATTTATCTACTAGCGTGGGCTATGCAATTATTGATCCCATTAGTAAATGAAGGAACCATTCCAATGTTTTTCCTCATAAAATACGAGGGAACAAATGTATGAGGTAATTTTTACTATAGGCTACTTCTTGGCAAGCCATGTAAAATTATTTGATGTGATCACATGGATCACCTTTTCCTTTATATTTATCAAATATTGGAAAATTATTTTTTTGGAAATGGTGTTCGTAACATGTATATTTTAAAAGGATAAGGACATAGTTCCTCATACTAATACTTTTTCTATGGCGTATGTTACTTTCTTGAAGGGTCATAAGCATGTTCTTCATTGATTGTAACTCTTGCGTAAAGAGTTGGTCTTTTGTAGGAGAAGATGGTTTGAGCACTCAAATTTTCTTGAAGGCTTCATCTTCTTGAGGTTCACTATAAAATTCACTAACCTTAGTCCAATGTTTCTCTTGACATGTACCCTTGCTTGTGTTCTTACTTATAGAAGAAGCTAATTTCACTAGCTATTGGCTAAGGGTTTATATTTGATTTTGTATAGTGACTTCCTCATTTGAGGGTCCTCTTCGTCGTCATTTTGAGGAGGAGGTAACTCCTCATGTTCACGTTCTATCCTAACCTTGTGAAATTTTTTTAAGGGGTGGCGGTCGAGAACCACCTTTTTGTCTTGATGTTTCACCTTCAATGTTGGTACTAGAGGTAGAAGCGTGTCTTCCCTCAATGCTATCATCCATGTTAGTGAGGGGAGGTATTTTTGTTTCTTCTTCTTTCCTATTAGTATCTTGGCTAGGGGATTCTCATTCTTGTGGCATTGTGGCACCTAGCTCTAAAACTCGTGCAAGCACTCAATCTCTATTTCAGAATAGGAAGTCGTCAAAGTGAGTGACATCCATGTTGTCGATATCTTGAAATGAATCACTCTCGTCTCCACTATGATCAACCAACTCATATGTTTCCTTTACTTTAGAGAAGAGGGGACCTAAATTTTGACCTGAAAAAGGATTTAACTCTCGTTTCTTAGATTCCATTGTCATGATATGGCGTTGTGAGTTTTTTTACATAAGGTTTTGTCTAGTGCAATCAATGGTATAAAAACCTAAGTGTAATGTGTAATTTTTTGTTTTACGGTCTCAAAGTATGTCAATAATTGGACCAAATAATATTGAACCACCCAAGTCTATGAGTTTGATAACACGTAAGAAAAATACTTCTAGTTTTTAGTAAACCAATCAATCAACAAGAAACTATACCCTATGCTAATCTTTTCAAAGTTAGTTTGATGCTATATGATCAACTCAATGTAAATGCTTATGTTGAGTTCAAGATGAATAAGGAAAAAGTATTATAAAGGGGTTCATGTGATCTCCAATGATAGGATAATTATGATGAGTTTAGAGACAAGAAAGAATCAAACCCTAAAACAAATGGAAGTTACATATGTGAGCAACACAAAAATACTACTAGGATACATTACCCAGATTTGTGAGAAAGCAAGGTTTTAGTATCAAAATAATATTGATACGGTGTAAACAAAGTAACAAATACTCTTTCAAGATTGGGGTAATGTTTGAAATAAAACAATGCCAAAGTATGCTAAGGATTTGTTAAGATGTGGGCAATGTAATGTCATAATATGGACACTTAGATTACGTTTACTAGAAACGAGATGTAAGTATCGTAATTATGGCGAGGTGATGTGAACAACATAACACTTCTAAGGAAGATCAATGATGACTCAAGACTAACTATGATGATAATGCATCTTAATATAGGTTTGAGACAAAGGGAATACTAGAACATGAAGACGTACCATTCACACTTTTAACACTTGCATTCCACCATTACAACCTAGTCATGTAAGTAGAATACAAAAGTGGTAGACACGATTATTTCTAACTAGTATCCGTGCATGTTGTTCTCTTTTGTCCCAAAATGGAAAACAAGATAGCAAAGGTGTAGATCAAGTGAGGTTGAAATATACTTGGTGTTACTTTGGTAGAGTTTTCCTCACCATAGGGCGAGTGAGACACTAAGACAAAGTAAGGCTTTGTAAATCTCATGATAAATGACTCTTAGTGTAAAATTTAGTGGACTCTCTCCTTGTTCGATAAACAAGGTTTCGACTTTGAACAAGTTCTTACTTTGTGAAATTTATGTAGAACATGATTGGCTTGATATGATAAAGTGGGCTCCAAGAAGATAACTTCCTATTGGTTCTCTCAACTAGGTGTCACAAATTACCTTCTGCAAGCTCGGTTTTCAAGGAATTCACACAAACTAAACCTTGGAGTATCCAAAATTTACTTTACCCCCTTCAACATAATGAGTATAAAATGCATTCAGTCTTGTTTTCTTCACTGGGGTGTAATGGAGATAACTTTGAATCTAAAATCACAAGTGTATAACTAGTCAAGTAGGTAAGCGGAGCACTTCCCGTTTCATCCACAAGGTTCCCTCTTACGTGGACTAATTTGGGGTTCCTAGGATCATCCCTTTTTTTTTATCTTAAGGCTTATATAAAAAAGGTATTTTATTCTAGTTTAAAGTAGATGGGTTTACCCTCATCCGAACCTCGTAAATCAAGTGTTTTGAATACGGTGTGTTTTCATATCTGTAGCTTAATGTGGTTTTTTTCACACACCGTTTGACAACCTACAACAAACATGTTAGCCTTTGTTTAGATCCTGATTCTTTCACAAGAAATATGGTCCTTCATGAAAATATTAGTAGTTTAAGGCATCATAGAAAGAGGACTAAATGTTTTTTTATTCCTAAGATCATCGTAATATGCACAGGAAGAGCATACACAATGTAGAACCCAACTAGTTAGTAAACAATGAAGAAAGCCTATAAACCAAACACACAACTTATTCCTTTTAATCCAAATTTGAAGTTCATTCCCTTAGAAATTTTTTGATGAAGTGTTTTTCAAAAGGATGAAAGAGGTGTTAGATCCTTTATGATTCCCAAGGTCACCTAGAAGTACGAGGTAAAAACATATGTGATCCTAGCCTTTGAAAATGAAAATGAAACTACCGAAACACTTAATATAACTCAAAAATACCTTACAAATGGTTAGAAGATGTAAAGAAACAACATTTTGTTAGTTTAAAATAGTTTTCAACTTTATATTGCAACACATGTGTGTCCCTTAGGATTTATGCACACCAATAACAACATGTGTGCATGCCTAACAATGTATGTACTCCCATATCAAAAAACAAAGTCAAATTTAACATATGCATGGGCCAAGAGGCACATGTGCACCCTTTTGGCATGTGTGCGCCCTCTGTGAGAATATGTGTGTGTCTAATAAAAAGTAATATAACACAGAGGGGAATCAAGCATATGTGCAGCCTAAGAGATGTATTCACACCTTTGCAAGTGTATGCATGCCCTTCTTAGCGTATGTGCTCATCGGGTATTTTTAACATAGAGGGTCAAAAGCACGGTGAAGCATATACATAAGTAAGGAAGCATATGTGTGTGCTTGGGAATATATGCATGCCCCAACAAAAAGTGCATGTGAGTTTGAATGTATATACGCCCCCTTCTAAGTCCTACACATGCACCTAAAAATATACAAAAAAGGACAAAAATTGATTTCTAAAAATTCAAACAAGTTAGAACTTTGCTATTTAAATCAATTTCTAATAGAAACCCATTAACTTTGCATGTAAAAGGAAGACTTTAACACATACAAGGTTAGAAAAATCTATTTAATCCTCAAAATTCATGGAAATGGTTAGAAAAATAATATAAATCACAAAGCTTGAAATCAACTTCCATGGACTATGGAGTAAGTCCCATCAGGCGTGCCAAATGTGTTCATGTGTAAATTAGAAAAGCTATAAGGCTTGAAACTAAACACATAAGAGTTTCAAAACTTTAAACTAACCTAATAAGAACCATCAAGATAAGATCTTAGGGAGGATAATTTCTTTAACATGCATATAAATTTGAAAACAATCAAACTAACATGCCTAAATCAATCTCTACTCTTTGAATGCTAACTTTGAAATGAACCTAAAAGATCCTTAACAATCAGATTTGATTGTTAGTATGATCTCAAGGTTTTGAGAATGGAGTCTCAACAACAATGGCTACAAGACCATATTGGTTCTCTATATATTACCCAAGCTTGAGTTCATGGATGCACTATGAAGATATTAGCTCAATATAAATGAAGAAATGCTCAAGATCCTAATTGCCTATAGTTTATGCTAGAGGAGGAAAAGTGTTCTTAGAAATGATGAGGAGGAGGGTTCTATTTATAGGTTTCCCATTCCAAGAATGGAATGATTTTGGTGCATGTGGGATAAAAGGTAAGTCCAAAAGAACTTTTAGCAAGTCAAAGAAATTTTTGACTAGGATTAGAAGCTAATTAATCTTTTAAGATTAATTAAGAATCCAAATTAGGCTTAGGAATCTTTCTCCAAGCATCCGGAGGATGTTTTCATAGATTTTGAAAGTTTTGGAAGCGGGAGTTAGCCAATAATAAGTTTTATTGGTCAAATGCATGGTAAAAGGATTAATTAATGTATAATAGTTAATTACGAGGAGTTGAGGGAAAATGGGCCTAATTGACGAAGTGTCGTCAATTTACGGGGAATAGAATAGTTAGTGCAATGTTAGTAATAAAATTTATTTGATCAAATTATAGGTGTCTACACCTTGCATCAATTTTCCTATCCCCTTGGGATAGTAGGGACAAAAAAATGTGCCCCATACCTATCACTTTCGCAGGTCCTCTATGTGACCCAGTTTCATCCCTAGGAGAATTTCGTGTGTTTTTTTTCTCTCCTCTTTCAACCAATCTTCGATTAGCACTTGTCAAGCTAAGAAGAGGGTGAATTTTAGTACACCAATTGTCTTGTCCCCTTGAGATAGTTGGGACAAAAAAATGTTTCCATGTCAAAGATGATAAAAAACCAAGATTTTGGAAAAAATTATAACTATCGTGCTTCTTCCATTCACATGCGTGCAAGAAAAGTGTTATTGTAAGAAAGTGTAAAATTCATTACAACTCACTGCCCCTACACATTTATTCTAGAAATCCATGAAGGATACTGAAAAATTCCATTTAACCTACAAACTCTTCATACACCATGTAAAATTTCCCTCAAAGCATCTGTGGTTGCCAGAGTGAAGATTTTTCATTGTTGATGAGCAAAGAGGTTGATCGTACCAAGGTTTGAGATGATTTTTATTATGTAAAGAATCTTTGTAATATCTGAAGCTCATTGAATCCATTAATTTATACCATGGAGCCTTTAGACCTAAAACCCTCACCAACAAAATTTCTTTTTTTGATTTCTATGCATTCTGGTGGGCAAAACATAGTAAAATCATGATGAAGAGCCAAATCTAAAAATAATGTCTCCGTTGCAAACATAGGTCAATTTTGTCACTTACTAAGAATAACATATGTAAGCTCCCCAAAATAGTAAGTCCCCTGAATTGCAAGTTTGGATCACCCAGAATAGTCATAAACGATGCAAAATGGAAGGCATGACAAAATTGACAATTTTCCCAAAATAACAGGTTTGGGAAAAATCAACATGATAAAAATACAAAGTTGATAAAAATAAAAATGCATCATCAACGAAAAATGATGGAGTGTGCCATAAGGTTCAAAAGGTATGATTTTAGAAAAATAGGTGATATATCCCAAAATAGGAGGTCTTGGTCTTACCTGTTAAAAATGGAAAGTCTTCATTTGAGTGCAGAAAGTTGCAGATGGCTCCATTTTCACTTTTTAAGCTATTCAAAAGGTGCTAAGGTGATATCATAGCTCAAATAGATAAATTAAACTTCCATAGGTGTCTTGAAATCATCTTCTTGATCTTCATTGTGGTAAGTTGATGAGCTAGGTGAGATAGTTATAGACACAAAATCATGCACTTGGGTACATTTCTAGGTCCTAAGAACATACTTGCATTCATATGATTCCTAAGTGAGAAAACTAGTAATTGATTTCTATCTTTGGCCTCTTTTCTCTCTTTCTTGATTTCTCTTTAATATTGTACACCCTACAACCCAGTCTGAACTTCATTTCTTTATCTTTCACAACTGACACACTAGCACCTGTGCGATCTCATCCTCTTTAGGCGCCATGACCTATTTATATATTACTCACTGTTTTTGGGCTTCTTTTATCTTTTATACATCTTATTTTCTTATGGGCCAGCGATCCGGTTGTCAATTAAAAAAATTCAACCAAGGGAATCATATAAATACAAAGCTATGTGACTTAAATAAAACACTAAGCTCTAATCCTATATTATCATCACCTAAGGTTACATCCAAAGGAATCTAAGAGCATCAAAGGCATCATCTAGCTTTCATTTAAGGGGAAAGGGACTGCATTTTCTGCATTAATGCATATGAGGGAAGTTCATTTTTCCATTCACATATCTATTTATATTGGTACATCTAGCTATCACCCGCTATTATGTACACTTCCATAAGGGATTCCTAGGGAATGATTCTTTCACACACTCATAAGAACTACATGGAGTATGAGATGTAGTGTAATGCTTGGTTGTAAGTTCACTCAATCGGTGACCAGTTGGGGTCAATCGACTCCCCATATTGCATATTTTATTTTTTGGATTTGATGTAGTTTGAGGGTTTTACAAGTCATCTTCTCTTTCTGCAAGTTACATGTGACTTCGCAATCAAGGTGCGACATACGGGAGACCAAAATGAATATTAGCGACCACCTTGTGACACCAAAACATTCGATTCTAAGCTCCTGTGTAGTCACATGCACCCAACATAGGTCTTTGGTGCCTAGGTGCCCTCACCCCAATATTGGTTCCTTGGTCTGGCCTTATTTGACAACTCTAGGATTTTATAGAGGTAATTACGATAGTTTACCCTTCATGTTTATCTATTTCTCCAGTCTACATAGTCTCGACATCAAGCATAAATTAGCTAATTCCTCTTCCCTCTCTCTTACACTTAGGGTTTCATACTTCTTTAGCTTATTTCTCATGTCATCTATATTATATTAGTAGCTTAGTATTTATTTATCATATGTGACTCTTAAATTAGGGTTTTAAAATTTCATATTTGTTAAATCATTTGGTGAACCCATCGCTTGAACCTAACCTTGCTTCTAGGTATTTTTTCATATTTTTATCATGGCTCAATCTTATGAACCCTTTATTGAAGCCCACCTTTAAGAGTTCAATGATCATCTTACTGTAGAACATCCACAAGATCTCGATCTACTCTTATTCGCTACTTGTGAGGAATCCACCAATCTATTTGAGCTTAGTGTTCCTACTTCTACTACCACTTCCATTCCTATTACTACTCAACCTCCTAATTCCACCCTTCCACCTACTTCTATTGTTCCCATATCTATTCCTACTCCCACCAACCACTTCACTCCACCTCTTATTTCTCACATGTGGTAAGTCTCTTCCACTAGAACTAAGGACCTAACATCTCTCTATACTGAGATCTCGAAGTTCAAATGAAAACTTCAACAAGCTACTTCTCATGCATCTCCATCTCTTGACTCCGCTTTTCTCCTTCACACTCCTTTTGCACCTACCATTTCCACTTATCCAATTCCTCTAATTTTTTTCATCCCTAAGTTTCCCACCTTCAACTACCATGACAACCCTCAAGATAATCATAGATATTTTCATGTGGCATGTCTCAATTATGTAGATGATCATACTTTACTAGCAAATCTCTTTCCTAGAAGTCTCCAAGATTATGCTATGTGTTGGTTCTACGATCTACTTGTTCATTCAGTAACATCATTTACACATCCATCCGATGCTTATTTTTCAATCAATATCAGTTCTAATATATCCTATGCTCAACTTGCACAAATTAAACAAGAATCTAATGAGCATCTAATAGACTATGTTTTACAATATAAGAATAACCTAGCTAGGATGACCAATGTGCTTGCTAACTCAGAACTTCAAGATCTATTTGTCCAAAGTATCTTACCACCTCTATAAGAGAGTGTCATCTTTGATACATCTCCTTCATTTGATCAATTATGTCATACTCTTAAATTACATGAAGGCAAACTTATCTCTATGGGAAAACTCAAGTATCATGATCAACCTTCATCGTCTTCTAATTAGTTTCAAATAAAATTAACTTTCAAGCCATCACCTAAACCTACTGAAGGAAAACCATCACATTACATTGTCTCTACTCCTAAAAATATTCAATGCCAGCCGCCAAAGCGTACATTCATAAAATTTCTTTGTGCTCTGCATATTATATTACCACAACTTATTGAGAGCAATATTATTATGCTTACTCAAATTAATATGGACCCATCTCTCCCTAAAGGATATAATTATAATGAAAATAATAGATGTGACTATCATCAATGAATTGGAAATTCTACCGATCTACGTTTCAAACTCTAACATCTCATTCAAGTTCTTATTAACAAAAATGCAACCGAGCTCCCCGAGCTCTGCAAAATCCATGCCAATCAATGAAAACAAAAATCTCAAAATCTTTAATGATCATCTTCCTAAGCATAATAAACAAGTTTGTTAATTCTTACGTTAATCATATGTATCACCTTTGAACCCCCTCATTTATTGGGAACCTTGATTTTCTAGTTTCTCATACTGATGCATCTCCACCACTCATCACATTCTCTGATCATGATTATCATGCTATATTTTCTTCTAATACATTACATATCAATTATTCTATTGGACCTCACACTATCAATAACACAAATATCGAATCACCGAATCATATTGGTGCATGCACTATTGCATTCATGGTTGCTATCACTTATCCACTAGATCAAATTTCATATCCAATTCCAAAATCTTATGGATTCATCATGCTTCGGTTATAGTTTGGCATCGACCATTATTGTTCCCTTCGTTGTGGCACCTTCAATCGAATTTTGTGACATGATCTTAGGTCTTCCTTGGCTCTATGCCACTAAGGCTATATTTTCCATGACCCATTTGTGTCTCAAATTAATTCACAAAATCAAGTTGTCACTATCCAAGATATTATGCCATACATAATTTGGCCTCAAATTCCTCTTTAGGTTTCCATTGCACTCACTAGAGCATCTCGGTCCCTAGGACCTCTCAAATCTAAGGCACATTTTACACCTAGCTTTCTTATTCATACATGACATATTCATTCTCATTAGTCCAGTAGTCTACTTCATCTTCTTAATTCCACTACTCTGGGAAGCCCCATCACATACGAGTTCACCACATTGTTCACCTCCTCGGTCTCCTTCACATATATTCTTATCCCTCCTAGGTCTACTTCATATAGGTGCCCATCACCTCCTCGGTCTCCTTCAAATAGTTCATAACCTCCTAGGCTTCCGTCACATGTACTTCATTAGTCTCATACATAGCTGATCTTAGAGCATGGTCACACACCTTTATCTCCTTAGGAATCGGGTGGAGGACCCTTTCCGTTCACTTTCATTAGCTAGCTTACTTATCATCATGTACTTAGGGGCATCAAGCTTACTTGCCCCTAACATTCTCAGTGTCTCTCATTTATAATCATACGCTTCATGCTTCACATTTAGTCTTTCTCATTCATCTTACACAACTTGTATCATCATCTCCCTATGATGTACTAGTGTGATAAGGTTCACACTTGATTGTTGAGGGCACACTATATCCATAAACCTCACACACTACACATTTCATGTTCAACTCTTCATGATACATCTTTCTAGCACATCATATTATCCTATTCTACAATCTACACTTTACGCTTCATGGATCTATCTTTATAGCACACAATTTCAAACCATTTCCTGATGATGCACTCTTGTTCTATGATTCATTATTGATTGTTGAGAGGTCTTATATAAATGAAAATCATCTCATCCTCATCTACATTAACTCGGGGGCATGCTTCTCCTATCACATTTCACATTGCATACCATTCCATCTCACTCATTCACAACATATTGCATAACTTGGTTGCATCTATTCTTGATTTATTTTTCTTACATGTACACTTTGTTTCCATACTAGAAGAATAATTTGTATGGCATTATATTTATCATATAAATAAGCACATTCACATGTTCTTTAGTTGTGAATGGAGACTTTCTAATAATCTTTACATGCAACAATGATGCCTGGCACTATACCTCTTACCAGCCCCACCGAGGCTCTTTGGGCATCTACTTTCTTACACACTACAAGTACTATTGTTTCATTTTATACTACTTCCTATTCTTACTAGTACACTACTTTCCATTGATCTATACACACTTTAACACACTCTTTATATTTCTAACATGCTAACGGGTACTTCTTGTGCAACATTTTCTTTGCAGGAACTATTTACCACCATGGTTTTCTGATACTTTTCTTGATATTATTTTCCATTATATTCTATTGTATGCCATTATTTGTGGGCTATGCCCTATGTCTTGTTTGATAATTTCTTATATGATTTTGGCTGATTCGACCCTATTTTTCTTGTGCCATTATGAGCGATGTCCCATGTTTGAAACCTACTTTTCGCGATCTACTTTATCGCATTATTTCCTATTTACATTATCTTATATAAAATTCTTATCACTTTTTCTACTAACACATATTTCTATCCATATTTTTGCATGTGCCTTGGTCTCTACGTGCACATTCCCTCCCCCGTAGGGTATCAATTTCAAATCAGTTTTAGGTCCTATCTTTGGGTTGTATTCTCCTAACAACGTCACATGCACCCCACACAAGGGGGAATAAATTGGGTGAATCAATCACACCATACAATATCTCGAGCTTCGGAGTATAGGACTACACAATACAAGAACAAAAATGTCTAAAGTTCTAAAAATGGCCCAAAATATGACTTGGGTCATCAGTTCAACACATACACCAACACCCGGATGTAGATACTAGTGCACGAGCACTCCTGACCTTTCTTAGGAGCCTATGACTAGGGAGAAGTTACAATTACTTTCTCATATAAAAAAACATAGAAGTTAATAAAGCAGTTTTACGGGATCAGTGCTAGCCTCATAATACATAGTGCATGAAATCACCTACTATCTCTTTTTTTTATTTAGCACGAACAACACGAAACTAAAAATGTGACATACCATATATAGTGGTTCTTATTTGGAAAGTAGTCATGGAAGGAGAGTAAGATAATACCTCTCTCCCCAACACTCTTCTATCGTGGCGTGAGATCTCCCCAAAAAATCACACTTGGCATGTGATCGCTCAAAAAACTCATTCTTAGTGTGAGATCACCCAAAAAACTTGTTCTTGGTGTGAGATCACCCAAAAAACTCACACTTGACATGAGATCACTGTTATCTAAATAACTCTCCTAGTTATCTGGATAACTTATGTTTTCATTTTGACTTTGGTGTTTCACATTTCAGGTTGTGCACACTCAAGATTGTTCTTTTGACACCTTGGCATAGTTATAGTTCCTCTGTGTTCCCTTACACACCTTCCTACTCCCTTTTACGTTCTTCTATCTCCTTCCATTTTCCCTTGTGCACCTTCCTCCTAAACGCCCACTTTCTCTCTTGTCCCGCATGCACTCCTTGCTCGCACCTCTATAGACTTACCTTCCAATCAACTAAGTCCCTGGTATTCCTATTATGCACTTACATAGACTCAATTCCTTCACACACCCTATTTTGTTTCTTCCTCCCCCACACACCTCCCATCTATTTCCCTTTCACGCGCTTGCTTCTCACTCCTGCACTTGCACCTTCTTCCATGCCGACCATTGTGCCATGTCATCTTATGTTAGACTTGAGTGTGCTACACGTAACTTATCAAAGTGCATTAATAGGGTGTAGACAAACAACCGTGCATGACACGTGATGAAAAGATAAAACATATGAACAGCATTGGATATCATTTCAGCCAACCCACATGCCACATGTCTTGCGTGTGCCGATGGCTTTGACATCTTCTGACAGTCATATCTTTTGCTCACACTGAGATCGAGTTAGCATGCGCTGGACTTGTCTAAGGACTGCGACACAAACTACATGTTGGAATTTTCAAATTCAAATATAGGTGGGATTTGTTAGGTGAAAAATAGGAAACATCTCTCAACTCATTAATGCACACATCCAATCAACCTCAACCACTAGATTTCATCAGATCTTGCCTTCTTCCTTATTTCACATGCCAAACAAACATGAAGAAGTGCATCTGACAACCTTTTAGGCATTTATCACTGGTTATTGGTGGTTGAAGATTTGAATATGAGTTTCCATCCCTTTCTCCTTCTCGTCTCTCCTTCTTCTTCTATAAATAGTAGAGTTATATGCTTCGTAAAAACATATCTCCTTGTTATAACGACACCATGCCAAAATGGTGGCTAAATTCCCATGGTTCTCGGACCTTGGTGTGGTCTCTGTAAAGGATTCTTGCCTTCTGTTGTGAATGTAAATGATTGTGCATCCCTTCAACAATAAAATCGTGTTTTGTGGAACTCTTGTCTTCCCTCTCTCATTTTCATTACATCTTGCCTCTCTTTTTGAGTTTTTGGCATGATGTGCGTAATCTTGTGCTTGCATTCCCCATGTTGATGTGTTGTATGCGCCAAAGGTGAGCCCATGTGTTGATCTATGGCACGTGCCGTACACCCTCTTCTACCGCACCCTTTTAGGTCTATTTTTGTTGCTTCTTGTGGAGAGAGATAAACCCTTTCCTTACAGTGCTTTATCACCTTCCTTAGTTTAGGATTTCCCTTTCTACACATCCTTCTATCCCTGGTCCCTTGGCATGTTTAGTCTAGGATTTTCTTTCAGCACTAGGAGTAGCAGTAGCGTTAGAGGTAGGTTGAGGAACCGGCCTTCTCTGCGGAGATCCACCTCAAGTGCGTAAGGTCCCACAACTTGGGGGAAGTTCCATTTTGGTCTCATACACCTCGGCCCTTTCTGAGATCTTAGACACAGGTGCACATTTGAGAAACCAACAATCACCCAAAAAACTCTCCCTTATACAACAGTTCAAGACATTTTATATCCTTTTCACTCTTCATGGATCAGATGCACACTTTCCTTTTTACACATTCTCACACACTTTTACAAACTTATGTAGAAATTTTCATATACACATATTTGAATACTTATTTTATCTTATTTTACAAGCCTCCTTAATACGCAACAAGAAGAATCCCTACATCAAGCATAAAAAAGGTACAACATGGTACAAATCATACTAATTCGAAAATGGTTTTACCCCCGAGTATAGTTTTTAAATTTTATTCAAATACTTAAAAATTCTGATTTCAAATTGATCAAGAGTTTGATGGGTTCACTTTTTGGGTGTTTTCAAACCCACTATTTTTCCAATTTATCTTATTTGATCAATTTTCCCTTTTAACTCAACTTTTGTGATTCAATTGGAAATATTACAAAACCATTAAAATATGATCACAAGTTGTTTATAGATGCATATCAATCTAATTTATAATCCAAAATTGACTTGTGCATTCATTTTTGTTTGTTGTGGATAATTGGTCCAAAAATTCAACTTAAAGCTCGAATTTGAATTAATTGCCTTGCTTATTAAATTATTCATTCCCTTAAACTGAAATTGAAATAATATTATAAAAATTAATTAAAAATCATCAAGAACCCACAAAATTGATAATGGAGTTCACCCAGATGGGCTACATCTCCAGATTCACTTAATTGTGAATTGATCTATTTATTATTAATTGAAGTACAATTTTACCTTAAATATTGACCAATAGATCACTTTCACCTATAAAAAGAGTTGATTCAAATTGGAAAACTTTGCAATTTGATAGAAACACGTTCCCAAATCTATTCGTGGCTCTGCAATATCTCCACAATGCATTCTCTATGTAAATGAGATTAAAAAACCCTACAATAGGAAAATTATTACACTTCATGGAAAAAGAATGACATCATTAGAATCATCTTAAAATTCAAAACAATTTTCCAGTTTAAATCAAGACTTGATTCAGCCTCTAAGTGCCTCAAAATCACTATTTTCTACAATTTGCTCTATTATGTCCTGTGCACACTCACAAACCAAATCTTGCTTGAGTATTGGTGAGCTCGAATTATACCTCGCTGATACCTCGTATTTCAATGATGAGATGGGTCTTTTGGAGCTTGCGGGTCTTGGGTTTGAGCCTTTTCCTCCTTTATCGACGGTCTATTTGGCTATAGTGGGTAAAATCCCACATTGTTCATGCGGGAGGTGGTTGGGATGTTTAATAGGTGAACATGCCTATTGTTTCATGGCTACGTATATGCCTTTAATGGTTTTGATGCCATGTATAAGTGGCTGGTTAGTTTATTGGAATGACCAATCTTTGGGCGAGTCATTGTGCCATGTAGTGACAAGTTGAATTTGGCCATATTGTGAGTATGTTGATTCATTGGTGGTATAGATAAGCCGGTCTAACCATCGAGTTATATGGTCTTGCATGGAGGTTTGATCTGTTGACCTATAGGTGATCCGACCAGAGCCATAAGAATATAGGGCAAAGCTATGTGGGGAGTTAAACCCATCACATATGCTTTGCTGAGATATAAGCTGAAAAATGGGGAGTTGATCACCTGCTTTGAGTTGTTAAGTAGCTCGAGAAATTTGTGAGGAGCTATGTGGAGACATGACTAGTTAGCCCCAATACAATTCGATGCATATACCCAATGTATTACAATTATAAAACCTTGCACTAATAATCCCACATGTAGGATGTATAAACATAAAATGGCATATATACAAAACCATTACAATGGTGATATGTATATTGGAGGCCGAGGAACCCCTCTACAAAAAGAGTGTGTTGACCACTGGTTGAGGGTCCCCAACCAAAAATAGAGGGGCCCACCTTTCTGTGATCAGTGTTGAAGACCGGTGTTAGAAACCAATTTTTTACATCATATCCATTGTGCCACTTTCACAATATGATTTTCCACTTGGCGAGGTGTGTACACATCCAAGTCAAAAGACATATGCACACTCTTATTTTTTTCAATTGCGTGAAATTTTCAGCAAGACCATATCTTGCACATACGAGATCCATTTTTGATTTCTTTCTATCAACGGAAATATATTAAGACACTCTTCGGTGTTGCGATGGTTTAGGGATATTTATGGATCATTTGCACTCGGAATATACTCTGGGTCACTCCTCCCCAATAAGACCCTTTTGGTCCCCAAAAGTCAACTTACCGGCCCGGCTGTTAAGAGGTTCTACGATTATCAAAACATATAGAACTCAATTTATATCATGATAAGATTTTAAAATTTCAATATATATATCCATTAAAAATTAACATAACTCATGGCCAATACTACAACGGATATAACAACTAATGGCATACTCGTTTATTGTACATTGATCCTGCACTTGTCAAATATGCAAAATGTAACTTGCATCATAGTTTGTTAGTGCAATAATTGTACAACCTATTTGTAACCATGTTTGACAGTTACAAATATTAAATCCTAAATTAACAGACTTATAAAATGTGCAAAATTATGCATGGCTACAAAGAGTTTGTATAATTGTTACAATTACAAACAATGCCTACTTGATACATTTGCACAATTGAAACAAAAACATACTCTGATTACATGTTTTCTCAAAATATACATTCTAATCAACTGACCATGCCCCATAAGAAACATCTGTACATGTTGTTATCAAGTTCACAAAAATGAAGTTTTCTAAAACCCATAAACAAGAGAAATTATCCAAGTATGATAAACTGTCACCTAGATTTCCCCTTTAGGTTACTTCATCAAAATCAAAGCTAAAAATACATGGGAAATATTTCCTTTTTACAAATTAACAAGAATACTGAAAATGAAATGCAACTTTTTCCCTCGACTAAATTCTACTAATTCTTGGAAAAATCTCAATTAGTGGAAGACTGATACATTTTTACATTCTTAATGCTATTTAATTGAGCAAGATAGATTGGTTATAGCCGTAGTTGATTAATATTTATACAAAAATATATAAACCTAAGATGAATTTTCAAATCCGCGGAGTGAAAAACATAACCGCACAACAAAGAAAAATACGTGGAAGGAAGACAATACTCGTGTAATAAAGAAAATCCCGCATAAAGAAGAAAAACATCCGCAAAACAAAGGCAATAGAGTAAAAATTGTGAAACACTAAAGAAAACCATGGAAGGAGGAAGAAAAACCGTGAAATAAACCAAATACTAAATAAATTCGGGTCCGAATGGTTTACAAAGATAAAAGGAAAAGAAAAGGGTCAATAATTCATTGACAACAATTTTAAAAGTCCGACACCGTGAAATAAGATGCGTGGAACCTTTTCATTAGTTCACATTTCATAGAATCCAATAAATGCTTATCAAGGGTTTGCTGCTACAAAATATGTATATACGTGGCTCTTTACTATTTGTTCACACTTCATAGTACATGATAATTGACAAAAGAACAACTAATAAAATGACAGATTGTATAAGAAGTCGTATACACGTATAACTTAATCGATGGTTTGCTTTTCACATCTTGACAAAATTCTTACCAAGAAAACAATATGTGAAGGAAAACTTGGAAAAATTCTATTGGTTCACATTCTAACAACCTGACAAGAGTGACACCACAAAGCGGTGGTGAATCTCATTGGTTTAGGTTTTGCATTTGTCGAGGAAGACAAATTAATAAAGTCTGGATTTGCAAAGAACGTTGAGTATTATCATTGGTTCACACTTCAAAAATCTAAGAAAAGACCAAAAATTCGACATTTCGAAGTTAAATGGCATTATCTCATTGGATTAAAACTTTGCGATAGTCAGTAAGTTTGATAAGACAATAACACAGAAACTTCTTTGATTGGCTAAAGCTTTGAAAAGGCATAAAAGAACCTAGAAAAATATAACAACACTAAATGACGCATGGATATTTTTGATTAGCTAAGACTTTACAAAGTTACCAAGACTCGACCTTATGAAGCACACATAGAATAATTTAATTGGCTAGAACTTCACAATTTTGTATATTGCACTCTATCGAGGTAGATTTAGAACATAGAATTAACTACAGTTAAGGGGACTATTGGGTCTAAGACATAAAATATAGTAATATGACTACAAAGATACAAAAACACAACAAACACGACTATAAAATACATAAGATAGATAATTTAGTTTAAAACACCATTAAAATTGCAAGATTACTTCAAACATGATCAATAACATTAATACAATCTTGTTCCATATCAATTTAAATAGGATTTTCATTAAAAATAGACACAAATATCTAAAATTACGTATTTTATTGACTTATTTATATAATTCATCATTCTTATTAATACAAGCATGTATTTTTATAAATATACATAGCCACATATGCAGAATTCATTCCTTTGCATGTTTTAACAACATAAATAGAAGAATTAATCTTCCTTTTATTAGCTTTTGATGTTTATAGAGCTTTAACAAAAACTTATAGAGATTTTATAGACAAAATACTTATCTGAGACAATTCATAGGAATTCTTGTACCAAATTCCAATCCAGACTCAGGCAACAGACACCAGACTATGGCCACACTTGAGAGGAATGTGCTATACACCCGTGTATGTTCACCTTTCCCTGGCTAGGACCATCCAAGGTTTTACTCTATACCCCTGGTTAGGACACTACTAGTGCCCCTCTCTCTACCCACCACCTTCCTGTGCCTAGTTAGCCTTGGAATTTACTTCCATCAGACTCAATTCATAAGATTATCTTAGACTCTTTGTCAATATTCTTTCTTAGAATCACAATTACAATTTCTTGTCTCAGAATCACAATGATTCAAAATAATGTCCCTCCTTTCAGTTTGACATGCCTTTTATAGTTTTTCATTGGTAGTTAATAACCATCACGTTGGTTGTTCACACCTTTTCATAAATACATTAAACATATTTAATCAAAATCTCGTGACATTCATTACATCAATAGCTATTTACAATGTATTTTGCTTAATTCAAACTTGATCTTTAATAATCCAAAAGTCTTTAATTATTTTTAAGCCTCGGGGATTTAGTCACATAACATTTCTCCCCTCCTTGAATCAATACTTTGCCCTCAGTAGTGCCAAGTCTATGCTGAAAATCATAGAAAAACACAACAAGTCATTAGCTAAACAAATTAGGATATTTCTCTTTCAGAAATCTTCTCTTTCCCAAGTAGCACTTTCCACATCACAAAAAGTCCATTTTACTTTAACCTCTTTAATTTCTCTATTTCTAAGGTTCTTAATCCTTTCCAAAATCATTTAGGTTCAATTTTGAAGTCACATGTAGGCTCAATAACTATATTTTTCCAATCAATAACATGATTAGCATCATACACATATTTCTTTAACAAGCTTACATGAAATACATTATGAATTCTAGAAAATTCAGGAGGTAAAGCTAATCTATAAGCCATATTTCCTATTCTTTCTAGAATTTCAAAAGGTCCACAAAAACTAACTTAGCATATTTTCCTAACTTCAAAGAACTCTTCTTAGGTTTTACTCTAAGAAATACTTGATCACCTACTTTAAATTCTCTAATAGTTCTTTTAGAATCAGCCCAATGCTTATATCTATCTTGGGAAGCTTTCATGTTCTGTTTGGCTTTGTTTATGATTTCTTCCATTTCCTTTAAGTTATCATTAGCATACCAAGATCTATGTTTAGGATTAGACCATGAAATAGGAGTAGTACAATTCCTACCATACACAACTTCAAAAGGTGTCATTTTGGTTGTAGTATGATATCCTTGGTTATAAGAAAATTCAATCAAATGCAGATATTGTTCCTAATTTCTAGGTTTCTCACATGTATACATCCTAAGAATATCTTCTAAGATTCTATTTATTCTTTCAATTTGACCATTTGACTCAGGATGATAAGCAGTACTAAATCTCAAAGATCTCAAAGATCTCTAGAAGGAAGAAACCAATTCATCATACAAAGATCTCCAGAAGGAAGAAGTAAATCTAGGATCTCTATCGGTCATTTACTAGATCCTTAAGAAGACCATACACATGAAATATTTCTTTAGAAAAAAATGAGCTATATCAGAAGAAGAGGTTTTGATCTTGGTTGGTAGAAAATGAGCCATTTTTGTCAATCTATCAACCACAACAAGAATAACATCATGTCCATTCTTGGTCTTAGGTAAACTTGTAATAAAGTCCATACTAACTGACTCCCATTTCCAATTAGGAATAGAAAAAGGTGCAATTGCTCAGTTTACTACATTGTTCAATTTTGACCTTTTGACAAGTCAGACACTATTGCACATACTTCCTAATGTCTTGTTTCATCCTAGGCCAAAAATAATTCTTTTTAACTGATAGTAAGTCTTTTGAAAACCAAGATGTCCAGTAATAGGAATGTCATGAGAATCTCTCAAAATTTGATGTTTCAAACTAGGAAGACTAGGAATACACAATCTACCTTTATAGTACAACATTCCATTCACACCAAGCAAATAAGAAATAAGCCTATCTTTTAAATGTACATTAGATGTTCCATTTTGCAAACCAACATATAATTCAGCAAAATAACTATCATTAGGAAATGCATCTCTTATTTCTTGATCAAATTGACTCCTTTCTAAAGACAACATTTGCAAATATTCTTTTCCTACTTAAAGAATCAGTAACTAATTTTTCTTTACCAAGAACATATTGTATATTAAAAGCATATTAAATTAGAAATTCTACCCATCTTCTTTGTCTCATATTCAATAATGGCTGAGTAAAAATATATTGCAGACCTCTATGATAAGTTTTTAAGACAAAATTTCGACCAAGAAAATAATGTCTCCAAATTTTCAAAGCATGAATTATCCCTGACAATTCCAAATCATGAGCAAGATGATTATTTTCAGCAAGAAACAATTTTCTAGACCCAAAGAATACAAATATACCATCTTGCATTAATAAACAACCAATACCAAAACCACACACATCCATAGCTACATGATAAAAGTCTTAGAAAATATAGGAATATATAACATTAGTGCAGTGGTTAAAGCTTCCTTCAATTTATTAAAGGAAATTTCACATTCCTCAGACCAATGATAGGAGTTATTCTTCTTTGTCAAGTATGTGAGAGGAGTGGCTATTTTAGAATAGTTTTTAATAAATCTTCTATAAAAACCAGATAAACCAAGAAAAGCAAACTTATAATTTCTTATTGTACCGCTTTTACTTTAGAAGGATATGGTGTAATTCCTTTTTAGAGATAATGTGACCTAGATAGGAGACTTTAGTTTTAAAGAATTCACATTTACTTAGTTTACCATACAATTGATGTTTTCTTAAAGTTTCAAGCACTAGCCTAACATGTTTTTCATGTTCTTTTTCATTTTTAGAATAGATTAAGATATCATCTAAGAATATAATTACAAATACATCCAAGAAAATTATAAAAATATCATGCATCAAAGTCATGAAAGTGGCTGAAGCATTTTTTAATCTAAAAGGCATAAGCACAAACTCATAATGACCATATCTAGTTCTAAAAGCAAGTCTTTGTAATATCAACATATTTTATTCTAATATGATGATATCAAAACGTAAATCAATATTAGAAAAACATATAACACCATTCAATTGATCTAGTAAGTCATCAATTCTAGGAAAAGGGTATTTGTTCTTAATAGTTAGCTTATTTAATTGTCTATAATCAATACATAATCTCATAGTACCATATTTATTTTTAACAAATAGCACTAGTGCACCCCAAGGAGAAACACTAGGTCTAATTTTTCTTTCTTTAATAATTCAGTCAATTGTATCTTAAGCTTAGCTAATTCAGGTATAGACTATCTATAAGGTGCTTTTGACATTGGTTCAGCCCTAGGAATAAGATCAATAACATGTTCTACAAATCTTCTAGGTGGAAATTCTTTAATGTTAGAAGGAAAAACATCCATAAATTCTTGGATTGGACTACTGGATGAACATCTATATCTACTTTAAGTTTATAATTTTGAGTAATTACAACACAGAAAGATTTACATTTTTCATCAAGACTTATTTTAAGTTGAACAACAGAAATAGTTTTTGAAGTCACTTGTATTTTTGTTCCTTGTAAAATATAAGTATTTGCATATTGGTCTTGAACACAAATTTTTTTATTTTCACAGTTAATGAGAGAATGGTTCTTTTCTAACCAAGTCATTCCTAAAATAACATCATATTGACCTAAGTTAAGCACATGAAAAGATTCACTAGATACAATATTATCAATTTGAAAATCTATGTCTTTAATTAAGCTCCCATTTTCTTGATTATCCTTCCATCAACGGTTTTTACAATTTGTTGGTTCAATTTTTTTGGAAAACAAATTAAATTTTTCAACTAAGTTAGGAGATATGAAACTATGACTACTACCAGAATCAATTAAGAAAATAAGGGTTGTATTATTAATAAATCCTTTTACTTCAATCAAAGATACTTGTTTATGCATTGTACATGTATCAACAACAACATAAAATTTCATATTTTGATTTCCTTCTTTTGGTTTATCATCAATTTTTTTATTTTTGTTTTGATCCCAACCTTTTATTTTCTTAGGAAAACCCCTAGCATAGTGGTTATCTCCACAATTCCAACATTTAACTTCTTAGGTTTTGTCTTAACATAGTTTTGTTTCTTTTGTTGATTTTTGATTTGAGTATTTTTGCACTTTATAGTCTCACTAAATGGTCTTTTCTTGTCCTTAAAATGAAAATTAGAGTTCTTTTTCTTATAGTCTTCTTTCTTTTGTTGAACTAAAGTCTTGTATTTCTCAAATTGTTTTGTAATTTGAGCAGCCTCATCTATTGAAGTTGGTTTACCACACCAAACACTAGCTTTATATTCTTCCCTTAGACCATTGATGAATCTAACAACTCTATCTATCCTAGAAATAAAAGGCACAAATATGTTTAAGTTTTCAAAGGATTGCTTATACTCATTTACAATTTTAAGACATTTTTTAGATCAAAGAATTCATTTTGTCTTTGTTGCAAGAAATGTTCAAATAAATATTTCTTTTTAAACAACTTCTTAAATTTTCTCCAGGAGACTTTATGGGCTTTAAGTTTCTCAGACCTTAATGTGTCTTCCCACCAGTTAAGGGCAACATTTTTCAATTGATATGAAGCTATTTGAGTTCTTCTTAGCTTATTAGTCTTTTGTAATTCAAAATATCTTTCTAAGCTTGATAGCCAAGTTTCAGCCTGTTCCCCTTGTCCTACTTTCTCGACATATTCAGAAATTTAATTTTCTTAGCAAAGTTTTGTATGTCTTTAGAATTCTTACTTGAACTAGCTTGATTACTATCAGATGAATAAGAAGAACTAGAAGAATCAGAAGATTCATTTAATTTATCATGAACAGAATCATCATCAGATGAAGAGTGCTTTCTTTTTCTTAATTTCTTTTTCAGACTTATTACATTTCTTTTCTGATTTAGTGCTTTTATTTGATTTACTAGACTTATTAGCTTTATCAATCATAACTTCTGCAAATTGGATTTTTAATATTTCTAATTGCTCAAAGATAAAATTACTTCATTTCCTAATCGTTGATTTTTTCAATCCTATCCATTGTAATCTATGCCATTCTGTGAGTCTACTCCATTCAATTTTTTTTCCACCATTTTGTGCATATACAAAATTTTAACTTTGTGAGAAATCAACACAATCTATTACTTTTAAGCATTTTTTTACTTTCCTTTCCTTCCTTCAACAACTTAATGTATTTTAATGAGGATAATTAGCTCTGATACCAAATGAAATGTAACTTTTTACCTCGACTAAATTCTACTAATTTTGGCAAAATATCAATTAGTGGAAGATCATACGTTTTTAAATTATGAATGCTATTTAATTGAACAATCTAGATTGGTTGCAATCGTAGTTGATTAATATTTATATAAAAATATATAAACCTAAGATGAATTTTCAAATATGTGGAGTGAAAAACAAAACCATATAACAAATAAAAATTTGCCGAAGGAAGACAATACCCATGTAACAAAGAAAATCCCGCATAAAGAAGGAAAACATTTGTGGAACAAAGGAAATAGAGTAAAAGCTATGAAACACTAAAGAAAACCATAAAAGGAGGAAGAAAAACTATGAAATAAACCAAAGACTAAATAAATTCAGGTTTGAACGGTTTGTGAAGACAAAAGGCAAAGACATGTGTCAATAATTCATTAGAAATGGTTACAAAAGTCGACACTACAAAATAAGACGTGTGGAACCTTTTCATTAGTTTACATTTTTATAACCCAATAAATGTTTATCAAAGGTATGCCATTGTGAAGTCCATATATACGTGGCTCTTTATTATTCATTCGCACTTCGCAGAGGCAAGATACTTGACAAAAGAACAATTAATAACATGATAAATTATTTAAGAAGTCATATACACGTGTAGCTTAATCGATGGTTCAATTTTTGCATATTGATAATATTTTTACCAAGAAAACAATATGTGAAGGAAAACATGGAAAAATTCTATTCGATTGCATTCGAAAAAATGAAAAGAGACTGACACCATGAAATCAATGGCTAAACCTCCTGGTTTGGGTTTCACATTTGTCAAAAGATAAATTACTAAAGTCTAGATTGACGAAGAACGTGGAATGCTATCATTGGTTTTTACTTCACAACACTCAGAAAATACCAACAAAGTCCTAGCATTGTGAAGTTAAATGACACTAACTCATTGGCTAAAACCTTTGCAATAGTCAATAAGTCTAATAAGACAATAATACATGAACTTATCTAATTGGATAAATCTTTGCAAAGGCATAAAATAATCTAGCAAACTTTGAAAAAATGAATGAAATTTGGATATTTCTTACTAGCTAAGACTTCACAAAGGCACCAAGACTCTAACCCCGCGAAGCACACATGAAACAATTTAATTGGCTTGAACTTTGCAATTTTGTATATTGCATAATGTCGAGGTGAATTTAGAACATAGAATTAACTACATTTAAGGGGACTTTCGGGTCCAAGACATAAAATACAATAATACGACCACAAAGAGACAAAAACATAATAGACATGACTATAAAATACAAAAGATAGATAATTTAGCTTGAAACACCATTAAAATTGCAAGATTACTTCAAACACAATCAATAACATTAATACAATCTTGTTCCATTTCAATTTAAATAGGTTTTTCATTAAAAATAAACACAGATATCTAAAATTACATATTTTATTGAATTATTTATATAATTCATCATTCTTATTAATACAAGTATGCATTTTTAGAAATATACATAGCCACATATGTAGAATTCATTCTTTTTCACGTTTTAACAACATAAACAAAAGAATTAATATTCCTTTTATTATCTCTTGATGTTTAGAGAGCTTTAACAAAAACTTATAGAGATTTTATAGATAGAATACTTATTTGAGACAATTCACAGGAATTTTTGTACCAAATTCCAATCCAGACTCAGGAAAAAGACACCAAACTATGGCCACACTTGAGAGGAATTTGTTATACACCCCATGTATGTTCACCTTTCCCCGGTCGGGAAAATCCAAGGTTGTGTAATGCACCCATGGTTAGGACACCTTTTGTGCCCCTCTCTGTCAATTCATAAGATTCTTAAGCCTCTTTATCAATATTCTTTCTTAGAATCACAATTACAATTTCTTGTCTTAGAACCACAATGATTAAAACTAACATCCCTCCTTTTAGTTTGACATGCCTTTTGTCATTTTTATTGATGAGTTAATAACCATCACGTTGGTTGTTCAAACCTTTTCATAAATACATTAAACATATTTAATCAAAAGCTCATGGCATTCATTACATCAATAACTATATACAATGTCTTTTGCTTAATTCAAAATTGATCTTTAATAATCCACAAGTCCTTAATTCTTTTTAAGCCTTGGAGATTTAGTCACATAACAAAAAACGCTTTGCAAATTTGCATGTTAACAAACAATTATTGCTATGCAAACATAAAAATAAGGAATTTTTTACCCACCATTTTAATCATATTTTCTTTTTTAGGTGGTGGAATTTCTTTGATTTTTACACCGAGCAGCTCAGCAGGGGTCATATTTATAATTGTTGGTTTTTCATTGCTTTCCTTCTTAATAAGTTTCCAATATTGTCTAGGATGCTACTATCATTTATCACTTTCATGATCTTGTTTGTTACAACGATTACAAAATTTCTTGTCCATATTTTTAGGAAACTTACCTAAACTACTTTTCTTTGAGCTATGTTTAGGAGAGTGGTCTCTCACAATATTTTCCAACAAAGATTTTTGTTTCCTACATTTGGCTATGTTATCTCATTTTTTTATTTCAGCTAAAATTGAGATAACCATAGATTTTTTTTGACAAAATCTCCTAAAAATGCCCTTTGAAGGAGATTTTCGGGTTTTCGGGTTTCCATTACATAGAAACATATCCTTTGCATGCTTCATGTCAATTGTTTCCCAAAACCCAAAACCTGAAATGCATCGTGTCTCATGTTTCCCAAAACACGAAACACGAAATGCATCATGTCTCATGTTTCGAAACACGAAACCCAAAATGCATCATGTCTCATGTTTCTGAAACCCGAAACCCAAAATGCATCATGTCTCATGTTTCTCGAAACCACCCAAAATGAAGTAAATGCATCATGTCTCATGTTTCTTGAAACCGAAACCCAAAATGAAGCAAATCCTTTGTTATGGGTTTTCGTACGCTCCAAGCATGATGACATGTCATTAATATCCAATTGTCTAGAAATTAGTACATGCGTCAAGTGTGGTGTAATTAATGTTTAATGTCATTTCCATCCAAAAATTAACATGTCTTTTTCATTTTTGTTTCGTCACATAGGAAGAAAATTTTGACTTGGTCTCCTGCATGAGAGTCAAGCAAAATAGGATTCTTGTTAAAATGACTATTTTCTAGGATTTATCCTATTTTCTCTCTGCTCTTTCTATTATAAATAGGAGAGGTTTGTGCATTCCAAAGGGGGAGAGATTTTTGATCAAGAGCTATTGTGAAGAAGAAGAAAAACTTTGTATTTTCTTTTAAATCATTGAGGAATAGAAACAAGTGTTATTTTTGCAAACTTTGTGTTGTGGGATTCATCTATCTTAGGAGATTGTTCTTACGTCCAAGATCTTAAGCTATTATTTTTTTAGTGTTCTTGATTATTTTAATCACTCCAAACATTACACTCATTATCTACAACTCGTATAAGTATTTCTTGATCTACGTTTGCTTGAAAAAAATACATTCCTCTTATTCTCTTCTCACTCTATTTCTTCCTTAATAGTTTCCTTTCTAACACATTCTATTTTTGAAACTACAATATCTTCATTTCATGTTGATATGGATTCTAGGATTGTATCCCAACCCCAATGGTTATAATAGTGTAAATATTGTACATATTATTTCTTCGTGTTTTAGATTAGTAATAAACAAGCGGTCTCTTTGTCTTTGAGGAGGATTTAATCCCATGTCTTGTGGTTAAACCTCATATTTTGTTTTGAAAAAATATGCAACCAATAATTATTGGTGACTCTACTGGGGAATACGAGTTGATAAGACTAAGCTTATCCTATTGGTGTCTGGTGACTCCGTATTTGCCTTATTTTCAAAAATATCTATTTTCCAGTTCAAGCTGGCCAAAAAGATCTTCACTTGGTCAAGCCAAGCCGGGGTGAAACTGATCCGTTCTTTGATTTTCTTCAGCAACATAATTTCAGAATTTCACCCAACAGTGTTGCATCTAGCTGAGTGAGAAGTTCTTCACCTATCTGAAGAAAAGAAGAAGTTTCTGCAACCTGCTATGCGTTATTCTTTTCTGATACTCAGATTCTTGTATGCACTTCATTCAGAAGAATGACAACACAACCTATGCCTTGGGGTGTGGCTATTGGTCCTCTTTCCCTAACTCCACCATTGCATGATCTACCACATGGGTCATGTAAGAATATTCCTAAGTTCAACGGTGATGGGAAACAACACCCTGATGAACACATCACTTCATTCTTTGTCGCATGTGGCATTCTTGGAGTTGCTCATGAAGACGTCTTTGTTTGACTCTTCATTGAGACATTGCATGGTGTAGCAGCAGAATGGTTCTACCATCTTCCAAATGCATGCATTACCAACTGGACTACCATGTAGTCTGTATTTGAAGCAAGGTTCAAACCAGCTAAAGACTCTCACGCCTTGTTAGCACAACTTACACACATGAAGAAGGAGTCTTATGAACCCATGCAGGATTTCATAGCCAAATTCAACAAGCTGATTCATAAGATTCTAGAGCTAGCCATTCCCACTCTTGAAAATCAAAAGTGTTTCTTCATCAATGCTCAGCCCCCTGATGTGAGCTTCTTGTTGAGAAGATCTGTTATCCCCGATTTGGCCACTACTCAAGCTACAACCATTGAAATAGAAGATGATCTTATTCTAGCTGGAAAGATCAGAAGAGAGTCATCTAATCCTAAAAATCAAAGTTATTCTCAGAGTACTACTGATCCTATGATTCAGAAGATGGCCAACGACTTGATCACTTTAAAGAAGAAAATGTCTCAACAAGCAACCAACATTCCTTATCGAGATATTCCTAGATGAAATTTCAACAATGCCAATGGTGCTCTGAAAGAGATAGGAATCGGTTGATCACTTCTCCCACCAGGCTGGCCATTGAAGCCCCTCATATCAATGCAGCATAGTTGAAGTAGTTGAGGAAGATGAAGAACCAGAAAATCAAGATTCCCATGAAGCTTTTGAAGCTTCAGGATATGTTGATGAGTCTTTTGACGATTCAGCTGGTGACTCCAAATTTAGGTACTTAGAATACGAGGAAGATGAATGTGAGCATGATGGTTAGTCATTTTCAATCTTCACTCGATCTCAATCTCAAAACTCCAGAAAGTTGGTTGAAGGCTCTAAGGAGAAAATTAAAGAATCTCACGTGGTTATGGCTAAAAGAGGCTCTCCCATCTCAACACAAACTAAAAAGGAGACAACTAAAAAGGTAACTTCATCTTCTAACTCTTTTTCTCCTTCCCTCAAGGCCAATACCTTGGCTTAGACCAGTGCAACCAGAACTAAGCCCACCATCATTCCCTCATATACCGCTTTCGACATTATTGATCATGTAAAGAAAACCAAAATCCAAATGTCGGAAGCCGAGTACTTGCAGTCCAACCCTGAGCAATTTGAGAAACTTGCCAAATTCATTAGAAGCAAGGTTTTTATTCCTTCATCTTCAAAAGTCATTTTTCCTAGCCCCACTTAGCCTTTACCTTAGAGTAATATGACCTCTGCTGCTTCTTCAGGAAAGATTGAACCATTTTATTTGTCCTTACTTATAAATGGTTTTAAACTCAACAATTACATAATTGACTCAGGAGCCTCTGATAACATAATGCCCGCAAAAGTAGCTCATGCCCTTGGACTCACCTTGACTAAATCTTATGGGTGGTGTTATTCCATGGAAACCAAACAAGTCCCCTTGATTGGCCAAATCAAGGATGCACAATTTGCATTTGTTTCCTTCCCTGAAAAGAGAGTGAAAATGACTATCCTGGTTGTTGATATCCCAGCTGCTTATGGTATTCTCTTAGGAAGAGGTTTTTGCAAAGATGTTGGAGGAGAAATCAACATGGATTGGACCAAAGCTAAAATTCCAGTAAATGGAGTTCCTCGTGTCCTTCACCCCGAAGCACAAGCAAAGTACCTGGTCACTAAATCAGATGATCCTAAGGCTCAAATTCTCTTTGAAGATGCAGGCTTGGGTAATTATTTCATGACATCTGAGGTGCCCTCTATAGAAGTCAAAGAAGAAGATCCTAATGTTGTTTGGACCCTTGAGTTCGACAAGAGTTGTTCAACTACTGGTTTAGGTGCTGGCGTAGGTCTTATATCTCTAGATTTGAGATTTTTCCTTTTGCTTTCAAGTTGCAGTTTGATAATACTAATAACATAGCTGAATACAAAGCTTTGTTATTAGGATTAGAAATGGCAAGACAAAAAGGAATCTAAAATCTTAAAGTGTAGGGAGATGCCGAGTTGATTATGAATCAAGTAAGGGGGACCTATCAAGTAAAAAATGATCGCCTAAGACATTACAGGAATAAGGTTTGGGAGAGCATAGAATGCTTTGATTCTTTTTCCATTAAGGCAGTCTTAAGAGACTACAATGATAAAGCTGATTATTTAGCCGTATCTACATCTCTTCTCCTTCCTCACCCAAAGTTCAAACAAGACACGTATACCATTGAGATCATGTATCGTCCAAGTGTTCCAGATAATTTAGCACATTGGCAAGTGTTTAATGATGATCAACATGTATTATCTTTTCTTGAGAAAGCTGATAATTTTAGTGAGCTTTATTTTGAAGGATCAGAATCAACTTTCGTGAGTCCGTCTCAAATTCATATCAAGAAATTGATGGTGAATTCATCTAGCTTAAAGGCAATAAGATTCGAAGGGATTAGTTTCTCTAGAAGGACTGTTCGACAAGCATGACCGTTTCATTCAAGATAAAAGGAAAGCTGAAGGTGCTTCCTCATCAGAGGTAGATCAAGTTAACCTGGGCTCCATTGATCAACCATGGATGGTAAACATTGGGAAATGCTATTCTCGAAGGAAAGAGAAAGATTCATTTCACTCCTGAAGAGATATATAGACGTCTTGGCATGGTCCTATGCGGACCTGAAATATTTCAAGCCCAAGGATGTGCAACATAGCATTCCTTTAAAGCCTGAAGTTAAACCCTACAGGAAGAAGCAAAGGCATTACAACCCAAAGATCTCAGGGACTATCCTTGTAGAAATTTAGAAGATGTTAGATGCAAGGATTATCTTTCCAATCCATCATTCCACCTGGGTTGCTAATATTGTCCGGTCAGAAAGAAGAACGGTGAAATCCAGATTTGTGTTGACTTCCGGAACCTCAATCAATCTTCATTGAAAGATAATTATCCATTTCCCATCATGGACCAAGTATTACAGACTGTCACTGGATCAAAAATGTTATCCATGCTTGATGGATTTTCGAGGGTATAATCAGGTTGAGGTAGCTGCTGAAGATCAACATAAAATGACATTCACCACCCCATGGGGAACCTTTACTTACAGGAGGATGCCTTTTGGTTTGATTAACGCCGGAGCCACATTTCAAAGAGCTATGGACTTAGCTTTCAGATATTTAATGGGCAAGGTCATAGTTGTGTATTTGGATGACTTGATGGTCTTCTCTAAAAAGTGAAGTGATCATTATGATCATCTAGAATAGGTACTCTTAAGGTGCAGGTGTCATGGGATTTTGTTAAATCCTAAAAATTCCATGTTTGAGTAACAAAAGGAAAGTTGTTGGGTCATATTATGACTAAAGAAGGAACCAAGATCGACCCAGAGAGGGTGAAGGCCATCCAAAGCCTTACCCTACCCACAAGAAAAACTGGGGTGCACTCCTTTTCGGGAAGGTCAATTTCCTAAGAAGATTTGTACCTGACTTTACCGATAAAACCAAGGATATCCTTGGGATGATGAAAGGTAAAACTCCATTTTAATGGAGCACTGTGAAGGAAGCTTGCATTTGAAGAAGTCAAAAGGGAAATTGCTCACGCTCCCATCCTGGTGTGCCTAGATTTCAAAAAATATTTCATCATGTATAGCTATGCTTCCGCACATACAGTATCAGCCATCCTGATGTAGGAGAATGAAGAAGGAATTGAAGCTCCCATCACTTTCATGAGCTTCCCATTAAAGGAACATGAATTGAAGATGTCACAAATTGAAAAACATGCTTATGCAGTGGTGAGAGTAGTGAAGCATTTCAGGTATTATGTGTTGAGTTCTCACACTCTCGTTCTTGTTCCTGATACCACAGTTAAATCCATCTTGACTCAACAGGAGTTGGGTAGTCAATGGGGTAATTGGATAGCCAAAGTCCAAGAGTATGACTTGGAAATCAGACCTACCAAGTTAGTACAAGGAAGAGGCATGTGCCAATTGATCGCAGAAAACAATGCTGAGACAGAATGTGAAGAAACTAAAGGTACTTCTTCAGAATTGCCCATGGCACTTTTTGTAAGCACAACAGATGAATGGTACATGGATATTTATTTATTTTTAACTTATGGTGAATGCCCTCTGCATTTAAGCCAAAAATAAAAGAGGACAGTTAGGTTAAGGTCTGCAAGATACATTCTATGGGATAATGGTATATACAAGAAGGGTATTGATGGTGTATTCTGCGTTGTGTTGATAAGTCTCAACAGGTAAGGTTGCTAGAGTCCTTCCACAATCTAGCATGTAAAGGAAATTTCTCTTCCTCTATAATGGCTTACAAGATCTTATGGGCTAGGTACTATTGGCCTACTCTCTTTTGAGATTCAACTAAATGGGTAGCCAAGTGTGAAGCTTGTCAACATTTCGTTGGTCATCCTAAGTTGGTAGCTCTTCCCTTGAAACTGTGGTGATTGAAGAAACTTTTTCCAATGGGGGATTGATTTCATTGGAGTGTTGAATCTTGCCTCTAGTGCTAGTCATAATTATGTGCTCACTACCATAGACTATTTCACCAAGTGGGTGGAAGCTGCACCAATCAAGCAAGCAACCTCCGAAGTTGTGTGCAACTTTCTCAAGGAGAATATAATTGTTAGATTCGAGTGTGCCTCACAAGATCGTTGTTGACAACGCTTCCAATTTCTCATCCCATGAGTTGATAGAATTTTTTTATGGCTTTGGGATCACATTGGCTCATTCATCCGATTATTACCCCCAAGGCAATGGTCAGGCTGAATCAAGCAACAAGAACTTGGTGACCATAATCAGAAAGTTGGTCAATGAGAATCAGAGGACATGGCACAAAGCATTGTATGATGCATTATGGGTAGATCAGATTACTCCTAAGCAAGCTATTGGAATGTCCCCATTCCAAGTGTTGTATGGGATTGATGCTGAGATTCCTATCTCTGTAGAATTTCCAGCCTTACAGTTGGCCAAAGCAATTGAAGATGAAACTTTTCAAGATTCCATTGAGAAAAGGATAAGGTACCTAGCCAGGCTAGAAGAAGAAAGGAGCAAGGTGGTGGATCACATTGTAGATCATCAGAGCAAAGTCAAAAAGATATTTGACAAAAAATCAAAGCAACGTGATTTCCAGTTAGAGATCTAGTACTTCTCTGGGACAAGAGAAGAGAGCAGAAAGGGATGCATGACAAGTTTGACTCCTTATGGAAAGGTCCTTTCAAAATACATCAGTTGAATGGTGAAAATATCTTTTATCTATTGTATCTGGATGGAGAGTTGTTCCCTTTACCTTTCAGTGGTCAACATCTAAAGTTGTTCCATTAGTAATGTAAGATGTTCTCTTGCACTGTATCATAATTTATTTTTATCTGTTGTGTGTTTTATTCTTCATACTCCATAGCCCAATGGATAAAGATTTTTGATATATGAGTTCTCTTCCTTTGATGTCTCAAAGAAAGTCCCCAACTGGAGCCAACTATTATCTCGTTTTTAGTGATTTCAGCTAAAATTGAGATAACCATAGAATTTTTGACAAAATATCCTAAAAATGACCTTTGAAGGAGATTTTTAGGTTTTGAGTTTCCATTGCATGGAAACATATCCTTTGCATGCTTCATGTCAATTGTTTCCCGAAACTTGAAACCTAATTACAAGCCAGTGTATCGGGTTTTCAGAACTTAGAAGCATTGGAACATACCTTGCAAAATGCATGCTCCATGTTGCATGTTTTCTGAAACCTGAAATGCATCATGTCTCATGTTTCCTAAAACCTGAAACCCGAAACGCATCATGTCTCATGTTTCCTGAAACTTGAAACCTGAAATGCATCATGTCTCATGTTTCCCAAAACCTGAAACCTGAAATGAAGTAAATGCATCATGTCTCATGTTTCTTAAAACCTAAAACCTGAAATGCATCATGTCTCATGTTTCTGAAACCCGAAACCTAAAATGAATTAAATGCATCATGTCTCATGTTTCCTGAAACCCAAAACTTGAAATGCATCATGTCTCATGTTTCCCGAAATCTAAAACCTGAAATGCATCATGTCTCATGTTTCCCGAAACTCGAAACCCAAAATGCATCATGTCTCATGTTTCCAAAACCCAAAACCCAAAATGCATCATGTCTCATGTTTCCCAAAACCCGAAACCCAAAATGCATCATGTCTCATGTTTCCTGAAACCCAAAACCCAAAATGAAGCAAATCCTTTGTTATGGGTTTTAGACGCTCCAAGCATGATGACATGTCATTAATGTCTAGTTGTCTGGCAGTTGGCACATGCGTCAAGTGAGGTGTAATTAATGTTTCATGTCATTTGCATCCAGAGATTGACATGTCTTTTTCATTTTTGTTTCGTCACATAGGAAGTAAATTTTGACTTGGTCTCCTGCATGAGGTCAAGCAAAATAGGATTCTTGTTAAAATGACTATTTTTAGGATTTATCCTCTTTTCTCTTTGCTCTTTCTATTATAAATAGGATAGGTTTGTGCATTCTAAAGGAGGAGAGATTTTTGATCAAGAGCTATTGGGAAGAAAAAGAAAAACTTTGTATTTTCTTTTAATTCATTGAGGAATAGAAACATGTGTTATTTTTGAAAAATTTGTGTTGTGGGATTAACCTATCTTAGGAGATTGTTCTTACATCCAAGATCTTAAGCTATTATTTGTTTAGTGTTCTTGATTATTTTAATCACTCCAAACATTACACTCATTATCTAAAATTCGTATAAGTATTTCTTGATCTATGTTTGCTTCAAAGAAAATACATTCCTCTTATTCTCTTCTCACTATGTTTCTTCCTTAATAGTTTCCTTAATAACACATTCTATTTCTGAAACTGTAATATCTTTATTTCATGTTGATATGGATTCTGGGATTGTATCCTAACCCCAATGGTTAGAATAGTGTGAATATTGTGTTGGTATCCAGATTTAATCTCCTTCACAACTTGAACAACATCATGAATTTGCACAAGACACTCAAGGATGGATAGATGTTTTGTATGTCATTTGTAGCCAGGGAAGCACACCTATCTACTTGTTTGCATTCAAGAACTGAGGGAGTGGATAGCACCTTCAAGAGGGTTTTGATCCAAGCCTCACTATTTTAGGTTGTTCCTATCAACCAAGGCAAGAGAACCTATATTGCAGCCCCTATATGGTAAGGAGATGGAGATATCCTGGTGTTTTACATATGATATGGAAGAGGCTTTGTGAAAACATGATCAAGTATCCATTATCCAAACTCAAAGGAGTTGTCACTACTAAATTATGGAAATGTTCTCAAAACAAAGCTAGAGCTGCTAAAGACATGATAAAACCCTTATCAACTTTGTGCATTTTAGTGAAAGGATTTAATTCTTTTATGGACACACAATGCAAATGCAGGGGTATTATAGGTAGGATGAGTTAGTTTAAAATGAAATTATGATGAGAGATGTTGGGACAAGAGTAGTTAGGATTCATCACCTTCTTTGGGAAACTTTGCAAATGAATTACAACACCTAAACAACAGAGATGTTTCAATGAATTTGAAGTGTTATTTCATCCAGGATGTGTGCACACATGGATGCCCAAATCTACACTATTCCATACAAACTTTGATAACCTTCCACAAAGGATTGAAGCAAAATATCAATGAAGCATTTAGAAACCCTTATTAGATCATGACCTAAGGTACACCCAAAGGTTTACAAACACCCTCAATTTACAAGGAAGGTAAGATGAATTTAAATATGTTTATCTTCACTCAAATCAATGCTCTTCTTCGAATGGAAGATTTCGATACCTTCAAAACCTCTACAAGAAATGAGACCGTGTATGACCAATAAAGATCCCAAACACAAGATTGCAACATGAGCGTGAAACATAAATTGAAAACATATTGAAACAAAAGTGTATACAAGCTTTGCCAAGAGATAAAACCAATTAATCCAAGAATTTGATTAGATATATCAACAAGGGAATGTTATTTAGACAATCTCAAAGATTTTTGATGGCTTTACATCTGAAACCAACTCAACATGATGGACATTTTATGCAAACAAGAATAAAAAATGGCTCTTAGGTAGTTCCTCCAAAAGAAAATGGACCTCTTCTAGTTTTCCTTGTGAGAATTCTTTCTCTCTCTCTCCAAAATTCTCAACAGGACCTCTTCAAAGTGCCTCCAAATTACCTCACATACCCTCTTCCAACTTGGATCCTTGTATCCCAAGGAAAGAATATGCCAAAGGGATCAAATTTATTACAAAACCCTATCCATTTAATGAAAAATGATATAAAACTATAGCTCGCCAAATGCCATAGATGCACAAATATTTTAAAATATTGCATGAACTTGGATCCTTATCCATCCTGTGGTCACATTTTTGGCATTCTACCATGCCAACATGCATTTGTAATCATTTTCCACCTTTTTCCCTTAACATTTTTAACTCGCAACTTTAATTTTTACCATTCACATTTTTTTACTCACCCTTGTTGAAGGCACAACCTAAAGTAGTGGGGGTAGATCAAACCCTTAGTGAGGTGTTATCCACTTATCCAATGCCCGAGTGATAAAGAGCCAGTGAATCCCATCCCCGGCTACAAAATGACTCATATCATGGTTCGTCTGTCTCTAAGCATCCTTCTAGTTTCATGATGCTGCTTGGCCCTCGTAGGAGAATAAATTTGGATACAAACACAAAAGTGGAAAGGATGTGAAATCATATAAAATTTCATGTGATTTGGTGCCAAAATGACGATTCCACACTTCTTGGAGCTTCCATGGTGCCCAAAAACGAAATTGCACAGTTTCCATTGATTAAAATCAACTTTAAAATTCCATCCTCCACGTGTCTTGATGAAATCCTCAAATATTACCTTTTTTCCTTTAGACAAGATGGGACATGTGTCCAAACATGATTGGGCGGGCCCCCAATCCTTAAAACGCATTTTAAACCCTTTTGAACTTCGGGAAAATTTTGAATATTTTCCCCACATGCCCCTAGACGCGCCACGTGTCCTCATGTGGGCCTCCACCAAAACCACGGGCCAATTTGATGAATTTTTCCACTTTTTTGAGAAAAGGAAAATTTTCTCCAAAACCTCCGCGGCCCGAACACCCTAAGTGCCTCTTCTGCCACGTGGTGGTCTCCCATTTGCTGCGGAGCCGACCCCTCCTTTTTTCCTTCACTCCTCCACGAGCACAAAATCCCTTGTGGGCCCGCACTCTTCCTTTTCCTTTTGAAACATGCCACGTGTCGCCCCCTGATTGGATGCGGGGCACACCTCCAAATTTTCCGTGGATCAATTTTTTACCTTGATATTTTGCCAAAGTTTGGAAAAAATTTCACTTTCTCTCTGCGTGCTCCACATCTCCACCAAATCTGGGACACGTGTCCTCCTTTCATTCGTCACGGGGCTATCTTGCACTTTTTACCTTGTAAACACAGATGCAAAAATTTGCAAACTTCTCCTTCGGCCCCTTCCTCTATCTTACCTCCTAGACACGTGTCCATCCCTTATTTGCTGCGGGCCTTCGGGAAAAAATTCAATTTTAGCATTTTGAAGTTAAAAATTCAAAGTATTTAAAACTTCCACCCCCACATGGCCTTTCCTGGACACATGTCCATTTTTCATTGGGTGCGGGCATATTTTTCAGTTTTTTCCCCTAGCATTTTGAAACCAAAAAAACTTCAAATTTTTCCAAGTCCCTACTTTTTTAGTCGACCTCCCTGTGCCACGCGTCGCCTTCTCATTGGACACGGGCTCATAGGCTAAATTTTTTCCCTAGCATTTTGTGTCAAAAATTTGAAAAAATTTCCAACTCCACCGCTGCCCGCTTGATCTCCCTGTGCCACATGTCACTTCCCCATTGGGTGCAGGCCTTTGGGAAAAATTTAGATCTTGAGAATTTTTGTAAAATGAAAGCAAAAAATCTAAGTGCAACCCGCCACCTAATGATCCTCCAACCAATCATATTGGGCCACGTAGGCACTTTACTGTAGCAATGCGAAGCCACGGGTAAAACATTTTCTTTTTTGCCAAAAGTCAAAAAATGACAAGTTATAAACTTTTTCCTGCATGTCCTCAGCCAATAGGAGCCTGCCACATTAGCATTATGTTGCAATGATAAATTTGATGGGTAGAACATCCTGTACGACCGTCAATATGCCAAAAATACTAGAAGATGCCCTAGAAATCAAAAAATTTAACAAGGAGGGCAGATTTTTCAGTTTTGAATTGATTTAATCACGTTTTATCATCAATTTTGGCCTGGGGATCAAGATTTCAACTTCTAGAAACCCGGATTTGATCCATTTTGAGTTTTTGCATGATTTGGCAATGGAGAAAACGGCACAACCCACATAAATGAATAAAAATGGGGCACAACAAGGGGGAAACTTGGATTTTGTTTGAATTTAGGGTAAAATGAGGGCATTTTCAATGCATTCAAATGGGAAACATGAATTGCAGGCCACCAGATAGAACAAATGAACATTTTGGAGAAAAAATGGAACATGGAAATTAAGGAAAAATGTGCAAACCCAGAAATTGCACCAACATTGGCTCCTTCATGGGGATGGGCACTCCCAGCGAGTGCCACAAGATCACAACGTAGACCAAGTGCCAAAAATCCATTGGGCAAGGAGTCAAAACAAGCAGAGCAGCCCAAAAACCAGAATTTTCACCAAAAAGGACCAAGAAAACCAGACCAACCATGGTTTCCAAGGACAAAAGGGCAAACCACAAGCCAACAACAAGTAAAAGACAACAAAAATAAGGACTATACAAAATGTACAACTTGTGCATACCTCACATGGGGATTTAATTCAAGAAATGTTTTAAATGTCCGGCATTAATAGGAGCTCTCAGAAAATCCCCATCTAAATCTTTGAGAAAAAATGTATTTTCTTCAATCCCGATATCAATGGCATAAGGGCCCATCCATAGAGCATCAAACTTGCCATGCTTGCCCATGTCTTCATGCCTACTATCCCATAAAGAAACCAGATCTCCAACACCGAAAGCTCTGGGGTGACTTTCTTATCAAATAACTTCTTCAATTTTTCCCTAAACTCGACATGCCTTTGATGAGAAGCTCTCCTTTCTTCATCCAACTCAATGATCTCGATTGATTCTTGATTCATATGGGCCATGTTCTTGATCTTCCAATCTTAGGCAACTGAAAAGTGGATAATTACAAGTGTAATGATAGTAAAGCTTGAGTTCCATACACCAATTCAAACGGACTTTTACCGGCTTGCTCTTTTTGGAGTTATTCTATCAGCCCACACCGAAAATTTTTATTTTCTCCTACTTCTTCTTGTTTATTTCCAAGGTTCTTCTAATGATCTTGAGCAAGTTTTGTTACTTGATTCAGCTTGCCCATTCCCTTATCGCTTGTAGTTTGAAGAATAGGTCAAATTTATCCCATATTCATTGTACATTGCCATTAAAGGCTTGACTCTAAAACACATAGCATTATTAGATACAATCTTAATTGGAACCCCAAATCTGCATATGATATGATTCAAAGCAAGAAATCCATTACCACTTGGTGTGTTGCCTTTCTAGATGGAATTGCCTCAACCCATTTTGTAAAATAATCGATTCTACAAGGATCCATTTTTGTAACTAGCACTAGAAGGATCTAAAATATCACCAATAAAATCCATTCCCCATTGTTTGAAAGGATCTTCAATTGATACAGGCTGCAAAGGAAGGGAGCCTGAAGCTTTCAATCTTCCTGAGAAGTGTTGGCAACTATCACATCTTCTGACTAGTCGGTTTGCATCTTTAAAAAGAGTTGGCCACCAATAACCAGCTCTTAAAATCTTATGTGCTATCACTCTCCCATCAAAATGTCCTCCACAAACTCCCCCATGGAAATCAGCAATCAACTCGGGAGCTTCATCTTCAGTTATGCATTTCAAGAGGACACCTTCAGGGTTCTTCCAAGCCAACCCAAGGTCTATTATGATATATTTCTGAGAAGCCAACTTGAGGGCTCTTTTCTAGTTTTTATTCAAGTGACTAGGACAGCATAGGTGCTTGAGGTAGAAGACCACATCCTTATACCATTCATAATTCATCAATTTTTCAAGTAGACCTACCCTTTCTTCCTCTAGCTGATTCACTTCTACATTTTGCAAATTACTCTCAGCCATGAGCTTGGCAAGACCCAAACCTCTTACCAACTTTGTAGCTTGGATATCCATATCATACTCTTGTAATTTGTTTACCCATCTACATCTCTTGCTTGATATCTCCATGTCTGATAAGATTTCTTTAACCATGGTGTGGGAACATAAGCAACAACCTTTGAACTCAAAATATAGGGCTGAAAATCTTTGTTGCTTTTATCAATGCAAATGCCTGTTTTTCCATGATTGTATACTTTAATTTAGTTGCTTGTAAAGCCTTGCTAAAGAAAGCAATAGGCCTCTCATCTCCATTTTCATCCTTTTGTAACAAAACTGAAGCAATAGTAAATTCAGATGCAAAAGAGAAGATTTGGAAAGGTCTCTTGTAGTTTGGAGCTGCCAAAATAGTTGCATGCTTAAGTGCATCCTTTATTCCTTCAAAAGCTTGAATGGCAGCCTCCTCCCACTTGATAACTTGATCCTTTCTTAGCATGCTCATGATTGGAAGAGTTAGCTTAGAAAAATTAGAAATAAAACTTCTAATGAAATTGATTTGGCCAAAGAAAGATTGAATACCTTTCTTGGTTCTTGGAATAGGCACCTTGCTGATTTCTTCCACTCTCTCAGGGTCTATCATAACACGTTCTTTGGACACAATATGCCCCAACAACTTGGCCTTTGGCACACCAAAATGACACTTCTTTGGATTAAGTGAAATGCCATACTCTCTACATCCGATTAACATCTTCTCTAGGTGTTGTAAATGATCGCTCACCGCCTTGAAAAAATAGTCACATCATCTTGGTAAAATGCAATAAATTCATTGATATAACCAGCAAAGGCAACATCCATTTCCCTTTTAAAAGTAGCACCAGCATTCATCAATCCAAAAGGAATCCTTCCAAAAACATAAGTCCCCAAGGAGTAGTGAAGGTTGTCTTAAGTCTTTCTCGATTCTCGACAACTACTTGATTGTATCCAGAGAAACCATCCAAAGTAGAAAGCATTTCGACCTGTTACAAGCTGCAACATATTCTCCATGTTTGGAAAAGGATAGTTGTCCTTCAAATATGCTTTGTTTAGATTCCTATAATCCACACAAAGTCTGATTTCTTTGTTCTTCTTTCTAATCTGGGATAAGGTTTGCCACCCAAGATGAGTATCTAGTAGGTGAATGATGCCACCATCTCTCAATTTCTTCAACTCTTCCTACATTTTCATGGAAATCGGTGGGTTAATAGGCCTTTGTTTTTGTCTAAATGGCTTGGTTTTGGCCTCAAGATGGATCTCATGCTAAAATAAATCTTCTCTATATGCCTTCACTCGAATAAGACCAAACAAGGTAGTCTTGATAATTCTTTAAAAGTTGGGCATAGGATCTGTTTCTCTTCTTTCTTTGAGATGGCTGCCCAACCAGATCTTCCTTGGTTTTTCTTTAGTTCCCAAGTTGTGCTCTTCCACATCCCTGAAGCAGACATCTTTCTATTAATGATACAATCAGCATTGCTAAAGTTGGATTCAAGTGCAACAAGACCTTTAGGAATTGTAATTGTCTTTAATTGTATAATATACTTGTCAAAAAAAGTTTCTCTACCTTCATTCATGCATACCAATGGTTCCTAATAAATATTCAGAGTAGTAAACTCACCTTGGCATTGTAAGAATCTCAACACTTGTGCATCATCATCAAAAATCTGCCAATGCTTCACATTATCCGGGACGGTACTGGCCTTGTTAGCACTTCAATATCATATTCACAAAAAGGTGAAACAAGGTGCAATTGTCGAATCTAGAACCCGAATAGCCATCTTATCAACAGCAACATTAAGACTTCTATCATGGTAAAAATGTTAAAGGAATCAAACATTTCAATCAAGTCCCAAACAACATGCTTATATTGTTTCATACGCTGATTTTTTGCAGCATACAACTTTCTTACTTGCTTGACAACCAACTCTGAATCTCCTTTGGCAACAATATCCTTTACTCCATACTTCCATGCAATCCTTAATCCCAGTAATGCCTCATACTCAGCAATGTTGTTAGTGCACTCAAAATTGAGCTTGAAGGAGAAAGGAAACTCTTCCAAACTAGGAGAAACCAACACTATACTAGCACCATTGCCAAATTTGGAGCAAGCTCCATCAAATAGTAATGTCCATGGAGAACCTACCATACCAAGGCACTCTGATTTTTCCATCTTATTCTCCTTTCCATCAGCAAAACCAATGAAGTTATCAACATCTACATCAGTAAACAACACTTCATAAGAAGCATTGTTGGGATCTTCAATCAAGTGTAACATCTTCTTTTCACCATAGAGTTTGACAAGGCTGCCCTCAATGGGAATGGTGGCAAAAGACATGTCCATTTGAACACTACCGCCAAAACTTGCAGCCCATTTCCTTAATAAAAGCATACCCCATTTGATAGGGTAGTCAACAATTACAACATCAAGTTTTAAATTCTTACCCGGATAGGCTGCAAGTTGCACTACCAACCCCTTCACACAACCAACAACTAGCACTTCCCTTGAATCCATGGCTGTACACTTCCCATATGCTACTGTCACTTTGATATCCAACTCATTCATGACTTCTAGAGGCATGACATTACATGATGCACTAGAATCAAACATGCAATTGTGAAGCAACCTACCTTTTATGAGAAAAGTTGTGAAAAATGGATCAACATTCAATTGGGAATCAACAAAGGATGTCCCCAAATACACTTCAAGTTCCTCTCTAAAATATTCCATTGGTGGTGGTGTTTCAAGGCCAGCAATGCTTTGAAGAGGATTCTCAACAACATTTATATTTCTGCTTGGGGTAATCTTTTCTTCTTTCAATCCCAAGTACTCGAATGCTCTCTTCTTATGCTCAGGAATTCTAAGCAATTCAATAATTAGAACACTCACTTTAATTTGGCTCAAAACCTGGGCTATATCATATGGAACATTCTTTGGTAAGACAACATTGGAAGAGAGATAAGAAGGTTCATCAGATGGAGAAGTATTCTTGGCAGCCTGGGCATGAAGAGGACTGATATTCTTGCATGGGACAACAGGGTTCTTGGCAATTGTTTCTTTTCTAGGATTATCTTTGGGAATGCTTGTGAGCAAGGGTGTCTTTGACTTGGCTTGAGGACCAGCTCCCCTAACAACTTTACTTCTAGTATTGTACTCCTTTTCTTGACCAACCACAACATTCATTAACAATTGTCTATCTTCCTCTGAAGGAATACCACCATCATACTTCTTGATCATTAAATCCCTTAGATATTCAAATTCATTATTAGGAATTTCAAAAGCCTGAACTACATCTACATCATGAACTTGAGGAAGAGAAAGAAATGGTACCCTCTTTATGCAATCTCAAAAGGTTGCAGTAGTCCTTGCACTTATCACATCTGTTGATGTTGCTGCTTGTTGTGAGCCTGAAGAAATGCCCATCATACAAATGTTATCATCCATTTCATTCTCATTATCATCATCAATATCTTGCTGGTCCATTTCACATGGTGGATGAGGAAGAAAACATCTGTCACACCAATCTATATCAACAATTTCTTAAACAACAACTCTTGCAAGGAGAGGGTCGAGGCACCACTCTATTTTCATGTGCTTGGGGTTGTCTATTTACATATCCAACAGGCCCTTTACCTCTATCATCTTGTCTTTGATCACATCTAGGATGATTGCCAAATCTATTGTGGTTTTCAGTTCTTTGTTGTCCTTATGAACTTTGTCCAATTCCTTTATCACCAGGGCTAACTTGTAAGAAATTTCTTTAACATGCCCTTGCCAAAGTCTTGACAACATCTTCTAAATCAGCACCTTTGCTAGCTTGAGGCTTCTCGGGGTTTATCAGCCGTACCATCCCTCTTAAGTGGTTTACCAATAGCTTTGATATTATTTTCAATTTGAAGTGCCATGGTGAAATCTTGTCTCAAGTTTATAGGATTTTTGTCTCTCAAGTAATAGGCCACCTTCTTATCAAATGCATCTGCATATTTGATCAAGCAAGATTCATCACAAGGCCTCAAAATGACAAGAAACCTTCTCAATGTTTTATTAAATCTTGTATTAAAGTCATGAACAGTCTCATTAGGGTTTTTCTTGATGTTCTCAAACTCGGATAGAAGGAATCTTGGATCTGTTTTGTCTCCATATTGTAATTTGAATGCATTATTCATCTCATTCCATGAATCAATAGAGTTATCAGGCAGATCTTTGTACCAATCTCTTGCATCTTCCTCAAGTGTATGGATAAACAACTTAATATACACATCTTCAAATTCTATCTCAAAATCTTCCATCATGTTAACAAGAGTTTGAGATCTTTGATCTCCGATTATGGAATTGTTACCTTGGAATTTTGGTAACCTATTTCTTACATCTTGTGGGACAACATTTGGATAACCATCCATTCCTCCAAAATCTATAGGACCAAAGGTGTTAACAAAAATGGAGGCCTAGGAGTGAGCCATGTTGTTTGGTGGGGGTGATCTTGGAGGTGAAACAAGTTGATGAGGAGTAGTAATGGGTCCGATTGGAATAAATGAATGATCTCTAAAATGAAAACCCCCCAAAGGCTCTCTCTCTCTTAATAAACTTTAGCAAACTTAGAAACCACAAGAGCAGATCTAGGAGTAAGTTTTTTAAATACACAAGAAGGTCCCTCACCTTATGGAGAATGAAAATCAGCAAGAAAATTTCCTGAATTAGACCTACTTGAAGAAGAATTATAATCTTCAATGACAGGATGCTCTCCTTCAAATTCAACTATAGGGATATCTTTCCTTGCAACCAAATCACCAACCAATTTCCACACTCTTCTTCCCTCTAGTTCGGAGCTTCTTGATTTGGTGAGAAATTTCTTAGAAGAGTCCTTGATGAAGAGGGATCTCCTTCCCTCCAGCTTGACAGATTTAAACAAAAATTTCAAATGACAGAAATGTGTAAGACAACTTGTAGTTCAAGATCCAAATAGCATGGAGTCGCCACTAAGTATTTTCACCTTAGTTATGCAAGAAAGCACTAAAATGTGTTGTCAAATGTATGTTATGATTGAAAACTTTACAAGGATTCACAAATCAGATCTTCTTCTTTTTTATTCAACCAAAAACAATGCATCCAAATCATATAAACTCTTGGTAAATAAGAAGAGAGCGAGGCTAAGTTTGAAATCCTTTTACCCAAAACATGCAGATCTTAAGTATGAAAAGATATCTCAAGAATGTAACAACTCAAATACTTAATCACACAAATGCTCAAACCTTTCAAATACTTCAAAACCACCAAGAAATTCCAAGAAGTCCCTAGCAGCGGTACCACTCGGGTGTTGGTATCCAGATTTAATCTCCTTCACAACTTGAACAACATCATGAATTTGCACAAGACACTCAAGGATGGATAGATGTTTTTATGTCATTTGTAGCCAAGGAGCACACCTATCTACTTGTTTGCATTCAAGAACTGAGGGAGTGGATAGCACCTTCAAGAGGGTTTTGATCTAACCGTCACTATTTTAGGTTGTTCCTATCAACCAAGGCAAGAGAACCTATATTGCAGCCCCTATATGGTAAGGAGATGGAGATATCCTTGTGTTTTACATATGATATGGAAGAGGCTTTGTGAAAACATGATCAAGTATCCATTATCCAAACTCAAAAGAGTTATCACTACTAAATGATGGAAATGTTCTCAAAACAAAGCTAGAGCTGCTAAAGACATGATAAAACCCTGATCAACTTTGTGCATTTTAGTGAAAGGATTGAATTATTTTGTGGACACACAATGCAAATGCAGAGGTATTGTAGGTAGGATGAGTTAGTTTAAAATAAAATTCTAATGAGAGATGTTGGGACAAGAGTAGTTAGGATTCATCACCTTCTTTGGGAAACTTTGCAAATGAATTACAACACCTAAACAACGGAGATTTTTCAATGAATTTGAAGTGTTCTTTCAACCAGGATGTGTGCACACATGGATGCAAAAATATGCACTATTCCATACAAACTTTGATAACCTGCCACAAAGGATTGAAGCAAAATATCAATGAAGCATTTAGAAACCCTTATTAGATCATGACCTAAGGTACACCCAAAGGTTTACAAACACCCTCAATTTACAAGGAAGGTAAGATGAATTTAAATATGTTTATCTTCACTCAAATGAATGCTCTTCTGAATGGAAGATTGCAGATACCTTCAAACCCTCTATAAAACTATAAAACAGCTCGCCAAATGCCAGAGATGCACAAATATTTTAAAATATTGCATGAACTTGGATCCTTATCCATCCCAGGGTCACATTTTTGGCATTCCACCATGCCAGCATGCATTTGCAATCATTTTCCACCTTTTTCCCTTAACATTTTTAACTCTGCAACTTTAATTTTTTACCATTCACATTTTTTTACGGGCTGAGGAAAATATTTCATGAAAAACACTATAGGGCATCGAATCAGCTCATAAAAATTATGCCATTGCACTTAGAAGGCTGAAAGGATGTGAAATCATATAAAATTTCATGTGATTTGGTGCCAAAATAATGATTCCACACTTCTTGGAGCTTCCATGGCACCCAAAAACAAAATTACACAGTTGTCATTGATTAAAATCAACTTTAAAATTCCGCCCTCCACGTGTCTTGATGAGATCCTCAAATATTACCTTTTTGCCTTTAGACAAGGTGGGACACATGTCCAAACATGATTGGGGCGGGCCCCCAATCCTTAAAATGCATTTTAAACCCTTTTGAACTTCGGGAAAATTTTGAATATTTTCCCCGCATGCCCCTGGATGCGCCACGTGTCCTCATGTGGGCCTCCACCAAAACCGCAAGCTAATTTGATGAATTTTGCCACTTTTTTGAGAAAAGGAAAATTTTCTCCAAAACTCTCGTGGGGCTGAACACCCGCTACCTCTTCTGCCACATGGCGGTCTCCCATTCATCTGCGGAGCCAACCCCTCCTTTTTTCCTTCACTCCTCATGAGCACAAAATCCCTTGTGGGCCTGTGCTCTTCCTTTTCCTTTTGAAACATGCCATGTGTTGCCCATTGACTAGATGCGGGAGCACACCTCCAAATTTTCCACGGATCAATTTTTTACCTTGAGATTTTCGCCAAAGTTTGGAAAAAAATCACTTTCTCTGTGTGCTCCACATCTCCGCCAAATCCGGGACATGTGTCCTCCTTTCATTTGTTGCGGGGCTATCTTGCACTTTTTACCTTGTAAACACAGATGCAAAAATTCACAAACTTCTCCTTCGGCCCCTTCCTCTATCTTGCCTCCTAGACACGTGTCCATCCCTTATTTGCTGCGGGCCTTTGAGCAAAAATTTAATTTTAGCATTTTGAAGTTAAAATTTCAAAGTCTTTAAAACTTCCGCCCCCACATGGCCTTTCCTGGACACATGTCCATTTTTCATTGGGTGCGAGGCATATTTTTAGTTTTTTCCCTAGCATTTTGAAACCAAAAAAACTTCAAATTTTTCCAAGTCCCTACTTTTTTCGACCTCCCTATGCCATGCGCGTCACCTTCTCATTAGACGCGAGGCTCGTGGGCTAAATTTTTCCCTAGCATTTTGAGCCAAAAATTTGAAATTTTTCCAACTCCACCGCTACCGCTTGATCTCCCTATACCACGTGTCACTTCCCCATTGGGTGCAGGCCTTCGGGAAAAATTTGGATCTTGAGAATTTTTGCAAAATGAAAGCAAAAAATCTAAGTGCGCCACTTAATGATCCTCCAACCAATCATATTGGGCCACATAGGCACTTTCTTTGTAGCAATGCGAGAGCCGCGGGTAAAACATTTTCTTTTTGTGAAAAGTCAAAAATGACAAATTATAAACTTTTTCCTACATGTCCTCGGCCAATAGGAGCTGCCATGTTAGCATTATGTTGCAATGATAAATTTGTGGGTAGAACATGCCCGTATGACCTTTAATATGCTAAAAATGCGAGAAGATGCCCTAGAAATCAAAAATTTTAACGAGGGCAGATTTTTTTATTTTGAATCAATTTAATCATGTTTTATCATCAATTTTGTCCGGGGATCAAGATTTTAACTTCTAGAAACCTAGATTTGATCCATTTTGAGTTTTTGCACGATTTGGCAATGGAGAAAAGCAGTGCGACCCATATAAATGAAAAAATTGGGGCACAACAAGGGGGAAACTTTGATTTTGTTTGAATTTAGGGAAAAATGAGGGCAGTTTCAATGCATTCAAATGGGAAACATGAATAGCATGCCACCAGATAGAACAAATGAACTTTTGGAGCAAAAATGGAACATGGAAATTAAGGCAAAATGTGCAAACCCAGAAATTGCACCAACATATTGTACATATTATTTCTCTGTGTTTTAGATTAGTAATAAATAAGAAGCCTCGCATGTCTTTGAGGAGGGATTTAATCCCATGTATTGTGGTTGAACCTCATATTTTGGTCGACAAAATATCCAACCAATGAGCTACACAATGGTTAGACATTCCACAAAATGTGCATGGATAACTATACCATATTTTTTTATATCATTTCCAAATTTCTTAAATGTAGATAGTGGATCAATATTTTTACCATTTTTCTTATGCTTATGGTAAACAAGAGGTGGAGGAATCTCAATACCTCTTCTTGGTGATCTCTTACTAGATCCTTCTTCGAGGATGATTCACTAGATGCTAATGGGGAAGCCACTTTGTTGTTAGAAGCTTGTCTTCTTTTAGTGGTTGTGGAGCCTTCTCCAACTTCCATTTTCCCTTCATTAGCATACCTCAATCCTGCAAAACAAGGATGATCCTCAACTTGTATTGGGTTAGATATGCCTTGATTATCCTTATCAAGGCCAATTCCATTAAATCCCATTTTCATTAATAGTTTAGATCCTATGCCCTTTGTGTGCTTTTCAAATAAATCCAATTTTGTATGGGAAGAGGAATTATGTGGTGTAATACTTACAATGCATTCTTCTGTCATAGTGGATGCATCTGTAGTGGAAGGTACCTCTTTCTTCGGTTCACCACATTGCAATACCATCAAGAGCTCATCCTTGGATTCAAGCTCTTTTTTAATTTTCCAATCTATTCCTCAAGGGAGAACAACTGACATCTTAGGAATGCATTCTCATCCTGAATTTGATGATTGAATGCCTTAATCTCCTCAAGATTTTCCTTATTATACATCTTGCCCATGGTTTCTGTAATACTGTACTTTCCAAAACACTGCACACTTCAAACAAAAATATTAACAAGTCTAAATTGTAAAACTACAATGAATTCAAATTTGAATGAAAGAAAATACCGAGATAAAGTGGCTTTGATACCAAAAATTAATCTAAAAATGGTTTTTACCCCTTGGGTACCATTTTTAAAATTTATCTGGATACTTAAAAATCCTGATTTCAAATTGATCAATAGTTTGATGGGTTCACTTTTTGGGTGTTTTCAAACCGATTGTTTTTCAAATTTCTCTTATTGATCATTTTTCCCTTTTAACTCAACTTTTTGGATTCAATTGGAAATATTAAAAAGCTGTTAAAATCTGATCACAAGTTTTTATAGATGCATATCAATATGATTTATAATCCAAAATTGACTTTTGCAGTCATTTTTGTCTGTTGTGGATAATTGGTTTAAAAATTCAACTTAAACTGAATTTTAATTAAGCGCATTTCTTATTAAATTATTCATTCCCTTAAACTAAAATTGAAATTAGATTTTAAACAACTATTAAAAATCATCAAGAACCCACAAAATTGATAACATAGTTCACCCAGATGGGCTATGTCTCGGATTCACTTAATTATGAATTGATCTATTTATTATCAATTGAAGTACAATTTTACCTTCAATATTGACCAATGGATTATTGTCACCTATAAAAAGCGCTGATTTAGATTAGAAAATTCTACAATTTGTCGAAAAAAGTTCCCTAATCCATCTGTGGCTCTGCACTATCTCCATAGTGCTTTCTTTGTTTAAATGAGCTAGAAAAACCCCTACACTAAGAAAAATATTACACTTTTTGGAAAAAGAATGACATATCTAGAATTGTCTCGTAATTTAGAACAATTCTCCATTTTACAATCAAGACTTGATTCGGCCTCTAAGTGCCTCAAAATCACTATTTTCTGCAAAGTGATATATTATGTCATGTCCATGATCACTGCAGACCAAATCTTGCTTTAGTATAGGTGAGCTAAAATTATACCTCACCGAGCCCTCATGGCTCAATGGCGAATCAGTCTTTTGGAGATCGCAGTATCGAGTTCTAGCCTCTTCCTCCTTCACCGATGATCTGTTTGGTTATAATGGTTAACATCCCACATTGTTCGCGTGGGGGTGGTTGGGATATTTAATAATAGGTGAGATTTCCTATTGTTTTGTGGTTATGTCGACACTAAAATTTTCCTCCATAATTTCTATTTCATTAATGTATGTATTAGGAATAGGATGTTGTTAAGTATAATTAGTAGTAGCGTCAGATAGAAGATAACGGCGCTACAAAGTATACGCCGCCAATAATGTATAGTACAAGTAATAGTCAAAAGTACAATAGGAATGTTGTGGTAAAAAGTAAATACTTTTTGTAAGTGGTCGGTAATGTTAAAATGTCAAAGTTTGGGTAAGTAGAGAAGTAGGGTCTACATGATTAGGAATTAGAAATATTATATTGGTAATAAGGACAAGGGGTGAGGTCATAAATATTTTGTGTATTTTATTTGTAAAAAGTCTAAAAATGTGGAACCCATGTGAAATGATAAGGTTTATCTTATCTTAAAAGATAAGATTACATGTATACGAGATAAGAGTTAAGGTATGGAATATGATTCGTCGAGTGGATTTCTTATCCTATCTTAGAGATAAGATGGATAAGCTTGGAAGTTCTATAAATAAAGATGCCACCCCCTCATTTAGCATAGAAGGAAGTAGTGAGAAATATTGTATGAAGTGTGTAAATGAATCCATCGGTTTAAAGATGTGTTGAAGAAGCCATTTAGAGGTGTAATTGTAAAGTTTCTCCCATAGTATTGGTGGAAGGCAAGTGAAGTCAATAACACTTGAAGTACCTCATGGGTGAGATTGTAACAATTTCATGTTAATATTATAATTTACTTTGATATTTCAGATTTGTCATCATTCCTTCTTATCATAGTCAATGGTATTATTGTATTATGTTTGTTGTTGTGTTTCAGATTACATCCACCAAACTAAAGGTTGTGCATTAGTAAATAATCATAGCACGAGGAGTTCGGTGAAGAATTATCATAGTGCAGATTGGTGATGACGATTCTGACCACACCTTTAATGGTTTTTCTACCACGTATAAGTGGTTGGTTGGTTTTTAGAATGACCAATGCTATCTCGAGTCATTGTGCCACGTAGTGGTGAGTTGGCTTTGGCCATACCGTGAGTATGTTGATCCATCGGTTGTATAGATAAGCCCCGTCTAACCGCAAGTTATATGTTCATGCGTGGAGGTTTGATCCATTGACTTGTAGGTGATCTGGATGAGGCATAAGAATATGTTGGAACATAATGGTTAAGTGGGCTAGCCACCCTTAATTAAATATGGGTCCAACATTATACTATAGGTTTAAATATTTAACAATAAGAAATATTTCTATTTCTATTATATTCAAACCTAGGGATATAATTTAGGTTAAATATTTAATAATAAGAAATAGTTATATTTCTATTATTAAATATTTTAAACCTTGGTATATGTGTCAACCATTTAGGTTGAAATGGTGGGTCGGGAGACATACCGATCAACTCATATAGAAAGGACTTCGGGTCCTCAATTGGCATATTGGAAAATATATATCAAAGGTGTTTTTACCCTTGTTATTAGGGTTTCTAAAGGAGGAGGTAATTTAATATATTTAAAAGGGTTCTCTACAATAAATGTTACTTTTCACGGTGGTTTTTACGTTTGGATTTTCCACTATAAATCCTCTCTGTCATTTGTTATTTACTTTCTATAAGTATTTCTTTATTTTTATGCAATATAGTGTGATGTTTATTGATTTAATATTGCATAGTTTATTAAAGTTGTAAAATTTAATTAATTAAATTTGTAGTTAATAGAATCGTCAAATTATATCTTGGTATCGAGCAAGGTAAATTAAATATATTAGATCAAATGTTGTATTTGATTTATTTAATTTCATACGAGTTTTTTCAACCAACCCAGAAGGGTATTTAAAAATCATTGGGCCCCCTTTTCCCCAATTTTTTTGTAATCTAAAATTTGGAATGTTTTGTAAGGAATTAATATGAGTGTGCATAGGTGAAATGGGTTTACATGCATGTGAAAAATCACATACAGGTAAGCATAAATTAATATATAAAATATTTATATTTCCTTATAGTTTTAAATGTGGGCAGGGTAAATGCTTTCAAAGGTAAAATTCAAGAGTAAATGAAGAGAGGAGAAAAGTTTTATGAAAATAGGGATTTCAAATTATTTCATTGGCTGGGTGAAGTTACTTGTCCTCTTTGTAAATATCTAGGTTAATTTGTACTCTCATATGATTCGAAATCTCTCGCACTTGCAGTAAAAATTCTCTTACTATTTTTACCTTATTTTTTTCAAAATAACATGCTCATGTCCTTTTGACCCCCTCTAATATGGATTGATTTAAAGAATTTAAGTTTATAGTTTTTATAAATGTATTCCTTAAATAAAAATTTACTATAGAATAAAGATCATTGTAGTTTATATTATATATATATATATATATATATATATATATATATATATATATATATATATAATTGTTTATATCTTAGTATAATTTATAAACAAGATATGTCTAAAATTGTACAGAAGAAGAAATTATGAAATTTCATATTATGGAAATACATGGTATTTTTATTGTGTTAAATTTGAAGGTCTAGTACTATCACGGTAGACCAAAAATAAGGTAGAATGACGGTCATTTAGACGTCAAATTTAAGTGGCCATATCCAGAAATTTTCACTATGTTAAAATTGATGGTCAAATAACCATCACGACAAACCAAAAATAAGGCAGAATGACGATCATTTAGACATCAAATTTAAGTTGGCCAGATCTTTATCTTCATTAACACTTTTCAAAAATTTGAAGTTTTTGTGCATTCTTAGAGGTTTCATCTTCACTTCTATATGGTCGAAATTTTTATGATAGGTCTGGGGTATAATGTTAGAGCCCTTTATAATGCAGGTTATTATTTGATTATGGAAAGTTAATTAGTATGCATTTTAATGAAAGAATTAGTTATGGTCAAATAGTTTCTTTAGATCTATAAATTTAGATCTGGTTCTATTAATATTTTTATGATCAGATTTAGAAAAAAATAGTTATTTATTTAAAAAAATATAATACTTGATTTTTAATGAAATAATACAAGTTTTTTTATCATAAAATATGGGTATTGTCATTTTTTTAATAATATGTTTCTAAATCGGTAACACATTATATCATAATGGGGTATGTGTTTCAAGAAATTTGAAAGACAATGGACACCAATTTCTTTTGCCTCGATAAATCCTAGATCCTAAATGGAGAAAATTACAATATTTGGAAGATCAGGGTCAAATCGGAACTTATGACGAGGAAACTCTAGATAATTGTTTTAGTAATTGAGCTTGCCCACTAGTTGTCAGTGAATGTGGAAATTATGAACGCATTGTCACACATTGTACGTAGGAGGCCCTTTCCATGATCCTGCCCAATGTGAATGATGAATATCTTCTACACATTCATAATATCAAACATCCTATAAAGGTATGGATACAATTAGAATCCATGCATGAAGCTACACACTATTTAAAGATAATTAAACTTGCTTTAGAATTTCTTACGACTCCTATGAAAGGAGATGAAAAATTAGTTAATTTCTTAGCCAAAATTAAAAATATCAAAGCAAAAATAAATGGATGCAATTGTGACTTAATTGGTGAAAAATTAATCTACTTTATTGTTGATTGAATATACAGAAAGCTTTAGATATTTTGTTTACATTTCTAAACTCTAAATATCATAATGAGGATGAATTACGATTTAAATACTTTGAGTTCTCTTTTGATACAAGAAGAGCAAGTGATGATGAACTTTGAATCTAAGGAGAATGCCTCTCAGGAACTTCTTGCTTAGAATTCAAATTTCAAACCACACAAGCCCTTCTCTGATCAGAAGTTTAGATCTAAATATTCATTTGTTGATAAGAAAAGTTTTTACTTCTGAACATTTGTGTGTAATATTTAATGGTAAATGTCACAAATGTGGAAAATTTGGGCATAAAAAGGAAGAGTGTAAATCTAAGAAACCTATCCATAAAAATCAGAAATAGACTATCTCATCTAAATATAATTTAAGGAAAAAGGATAGTTCTAATGATGCTCCTAAAACTATTGCATTATATGTTGCTTTATACTCTTCCTCTAATTCTGAATGGATTCTAGATTCAAGTGCTTCAAATCATATGACTGGTATTTCTAATTCTTTATTTGATGTTACAAAAATCAATGAACATGTGTATCTTGGTGATAACTCATCTTTAGAAGCAATAGAGAAAGGAAAAGTAAAATTTGTAAATGGTATTTTGAATAATGTTTTATTTGTTCCTAAGCTTAAAAAGAATCTTTTTCATGTTCACAACTAACTCATGATGGTTTGTCTATTCAAATTTTGAAGGATACTTGGTACATCAAAGATAGTAATGATAGTATAATTGTTGAAGGAATTCAAAGAAACGGTCTGTATATTTTTGATGATTTTTCTTTTGCATCTTGTTTTGTATCTCAAAGTTTGAATAATTCAAAACTATGGCATGAAAGGTAAGGACATGTCAATTATCAAATCTTGTATGAAATTTCTATATATAATCTACTTAAATGTTTGTCTATTTTTTCTTCATCTCACGGTGCTTGTGAAGGGTGTTTACACTCGAAACAAAGTGTTAAAACCTTTCACTTACATCCTGAGAAGAGTTCCTCTTCACCACTAGAACTTGTTCATAGTCATATTAAAGGACCTTTCAAGTAGCTTCGTTAAATGGTTCTTTGTATACTGTGACATTTATTGATAATTTCATTAGGATGATTTGGACATATTTTCTTAAAATTAAATCGATGTATTTGGAAAATTTAAGGAATTTAGAGCTTCGGTTGAAAATTCATCAAATTATAAAACTAAGAGGCCTAGAACGAATAATGGGGGTGAATATGTTAGCAAGGAATTTAAAAATTCTGTATTGATTGTGGTATTAAGAGAGAATTAACTTCTCCCCATTCTCCCAGTTTAATGGTGTTGCAGAATGGAAAAATAGGACTATTCTAGATATGGCTCACACTATGCTTCATTTTGTTGGTCTTCCCAAATTTCTGTGGGTAGAAGCAATGAACACAATAATCTACATTCTAAATAGAGTCCCTACAAAATCTATTCACCTTTCAACCCCCTTAGAGAAATGGTCAAATCAAAAACCTGATGTATCACATTTAAAAGTATTTGGTAGTCCTGCCTCCTTATATATCCCTAAAAAGAAAAGAAAGAAACTTGATATGACTTATTTTTCTTGTATTTTCATTGGATATGGTATTAACACTATAGGTTTAAGGATTTACGACCTGTAAAAAGGAAGTAATTGAAAATCGCAATGTTATTATTTTAGAAAAATGTTTATGTTCATCTTCAAATAGTAATGATATTCTTAATCCTATCAATATTCCTAATGATGGTTATGGTTCTGATAATGAAAATATGGTAAAATATCATGATGATGTTTCTTATGTTAATGTTATGGATGTTTATGAATCTCCTGTCTCCCTAGCTAAGAAACCAAAATGGGCTCAAATTGTGTTAGAAAGTTCTAATCCTATTGACCTTAGGAAAATGACCGAAGCCATCATACATACCATGCATTAATGACCTTGTATGAACTTGAGCCAAAAGTTTTGAAGAAGCTTCTCGGGATGAGAAGTGGATCAATGCAATGTAGGCTAAATATAATTCCCTAATTCAAAATCAAACCTAGGAGTTGGTTCCACCTCCTGAGAAAATAAGTGTTATAGGGTCTAGATGGTTATACAAAGTAAAATATAATGTTGATGGTAGTATTGAAAAATATAAAGCTAGACTTGTTGCTAGAGGTTTCACTCAAAAACCTGGGATAGATTATGTTGAGACCTTTGCCCATGTAGCTAAAATGAGCACTGTTAGGACCTTGTTTGCTATTGCTTGCTCAGTTTGGGTGGGAAATCCACCAAATGGATGTGAAAAATAATTTTTGAATGGTGATTTAAAATAATAACTTTACATGTCTCAACCTAAAGGTTTTGAAAAAATTGGTAAAGAAAACTATGTTTGTAAGTTGAAAAAATATTTGTATGGTTTAAAGAAAGCTCCTAGAGCTTGGTATGCAAAAATTAATGTTTTTTTTAAACAATTAGGTTTTGTTAATTGTTCTTTTGACAATGATCTATTCATTAAGTAAGAAGGTTATCACATTATCATTGTATGTCTATATGTGGATGATCTGCTTATGACTGGTGATAGTCCTGCTTTAATTCATAAGATTAAAGAAAAATTGAAATAGTACTTTGAAATGACTGATTTAGGTCTCTTACATCATTTTCTTGGCATGGTTGTATTTCAAGATAAACATTCTATTTTTGTTTCTCAAGCACAATATGCAACCAATGTACTGAATTTTTTTAATATGATTAATTGTAAACCAATTTCTACACCTATGGAAGTTGGAATAAAATTTGATCCTAAACCTACATGTGAAAAAATAGATCCTACTTTATATAGAGAGTTAGTTTGTACTTTGATTTATCTAACTATAATTAGACCATATATTTCCTATGCAATAGGAATTGCTTCTAGGTTTATGCAAGAACCTTATAGAGATCATTGGAATCTTGCAAAAAGAATTCTTAGATATATTAAAGGTACAATCAATTATGGGTTCCATTATACTAAGGATGAAAATGCTAACTTATATGGATTTTGTGATTCTGATAATGTTGGTGATGTATTAGATAGAAAATATACTTTTGGCTATGTGTTTAAATTTGGTGTAGGTGCCATTACTTGGTGTTGTAAACAACAACCAACTGTTTCTATCTCTTTAACTGAAGCTAAGTATAGAAGTGCAATAAAAGCTACAAAAGAGGCACTATGGTTAAATAGGTTATTCACCGAGGTAAAGATGAAGAATCAAGGTAGTATTCCTTTATTCTGTGACAAACAGAGCACCATAGATCTTGCACATAGTCCAGTAAAACATCATAGGATGAAGCACATTGAGATACATATACACTTCATCTGTGAGAAGGTGCTACGTGGTGAGATAGATCTCAAGTCTGTACCAACTGAAGAGTAGGTTGCTGACATCTTCACAAAGCCTTTGAGTCTTTGTAAAGTTTTGTCAGTTTTATTAAAAACTTGGATTGTCAAAGTTTCTATTGAGGGGGAGTGTTCATGACAATGTCACCTCCTAATGGAACTTGGTATTTGTAAAATGAAAAATGCATTGTAATAAAGACCTTCGGGCAAGTGAAAAGGACTATGGGTAAGTGTAAAAGTACCTTCGGGCATGTGTATACCTTCTCGACTTATTTTTTTTAGAAATAAGTGTAGAAAGACCTTAAAGGCGGTCTTCAGTAAACTCTTTAGTTCTATTGAGTTTACTGGTAAACATCTAGTGTAAGCATATTATTAAGGAGGACCTTGGTTATAAAATTCTCATATATGCTTGGTTTCAGGTAACCTTTTACAAGAACTTATGAGAACATGTAAAACTCACAAATCATACTTAGCCACTGATCATGGGATGATATTTGGGATTCCAAATCCTTTTGTACTAAAAGGTAACTTGAGTATGATGAAGGTTTTATAATTCCTTCAACCTATTATTTCATTGAATAGTTTGTGTAAAACAGATAAGGTAAGAGGTTAGGAGGAATACCTGTAAAATTGAAGGTCGAAGGTAGAATGCGTGCATTGTTAAATTTTGATCCGAGCTGATCGTGGAGAGATTCCCTTTGGCTAGGAGGAACAACCTGTAAGAAACACAACAAGACCACAAAATAGCATTAATAATATAGGTTAGTGGACCTGCTGAGTGCTAGATCCGAGAAGTGAGGTGCTTCCTAGAAGGTTGTCAATCCACTTTCAAATACAATTTAATGCAACAAATACCATGAAATAAGGAAATCCTATTATAGTTGTATGATTTAGGTATCTTGTGCTAATACAATAAGTAAATATAATCTAACAGGAAAAGTTACGATTAGATCCGGAGGTTTGGTAGGTTGTTCTGGGTTTTACAGGTCTGATAAAGGTCTAATAAAGGGTCTAGGACTGATCAGGTGAGGTCTGGGTTGGTTTTGGTTGAATTGAAGGCTTGTTGGTTAGAGGGTATAAAATGACACTAGAGACTAATATTGGTCAAGTGATCAACGCGTCGGTATAGGGTGAAACCGACGCGTCGGTAGGGGCAATGGGTGATAAATTAATAAAAATAGATTTTTAGCCCCTTTGTGATTACACAGAGAGTGAGGAAGGTGTGGTTAGGCTTGTAATATGGCTAAGAAGACTCAAGAATGTAGAGGAAGAGGTTAAGAAAGGTGGAAATACTTGAAATGGTTAGGTAGGTGGATTGGTGGGAAGATGGAGATATCCGGGTAATAGCAGAAATAGAAATATTGAAAGAAGTAAAAGATCTATAGTAAAGTAAGCACAAATGATGAAAACCACGTTACTTACTTGTTACTATGAAGATATCGTGAACAAAGATGGCTAGTGGTTGATAGGTGAGGTGATGGCTGGTTCAGTGCCATGACAAGATCTAACTTTGTGTGTTCCCATGGCTATGCGAACGCTCAGGAGAGAACCCATTTTTTGTGCTGCACTCTGGTGGTGTGTAGACATCATTTGGATTAAGGAATGGCTCTGAGATTCACACTTGATTGCAATAGAACTCCCAAAAATAAATGAACAACCCGTGTAAAGAGTTTTAAAATTTTATATAAAGGAATCGATGGCGATTTAGGTGACCGATGTCGGCCGAGGATAAACCGGCATCGGTTAGGGTGAATTAGTCAAAGTTACTAAAAATAGCCTGATATTTACTATGTTTGGCATGATCTTGATTGTTAATCTGGGTCTCAAGTGAGGGTTGGCACTTAGATAAGTGGGAGTGTTGTTGGAGGAGTATGACTTTAATTTTAGGGTTTGAAAGAGTCCCAATTGTTTAAGATAAGTAGAGACTCAATCTTAGTTAATCAATAGGCTAGGAATAAGTCCATGGTGAGGTGTCTAGGTGATATAGCTAGGTGAGGTGTAAATTAACTTAATTAAAGTAATTAAATTAATTGATAATGTGAGGATGAACATTAATTAAATTGTAATTAATTAAATTAATATGAATGTGGGGTAAGGAGTCATGGTTATGTGAATACGTTACTTTAATTACTTAAAGGGGACTAAGAGGAGTGTGACCCAAATTTGGTGTCTACATTTTCCACTTTTTTGGTATGTAGCTTGTATTGATAAGTGACACTGATAAAAATAGGAAGTCATTTTCTTAGGTATGAGTGAAGATTAGGTTGCCCCAAGTATGGGTGGAGGTGATCCCCCTCAAACCAAGATCTGATGAGGTAATAAATGGAGTCAGTGAGTGGTTTGATAAATGTGTAAGTGATGAAAACAAGGGTAGGTGGGTTTTAGGTAAGGGTGAGTTCGGTTCGGGTAATAGGTAGTGGCATTCTAACATACACACACATATAATGCGATATGGTACCAAGTTGAAGAGCTTGCAAAATCTACTTTGTCAAAGGTCGATAGGTTTATCCAAACAAGGTTGAAGTGGTTCAGGTATCCAAGGTATATGATATGGTCCTGAAACAAAACCAGGAAAGGTGTAGGAATGGGAAATAGGTTTGTTCCAGGGCACCAAAGGTTAGGTCGGGATAAACAACATGACATTAGGCAAGGTAAGGTCATTAGGCTGAACAACATGAGTAACATCATCGCAAGGTATATCGAGTAAGAGAATTCGAGTGTCACAATGGGCGAGGTTGGGTTGGGTGATTTAGGAAAGGCCATAGGTAAGGACATGTTAGGGGTGAAAACATGCCCCAACTAATTTTGAGGTTGGGTTGTAGGTAATAAGGTCATTAGGTTGAGTTGTAAGGATGGATTCAAACTTGGGTAAGGTGGTGTTGGGTAAGGCGAGATTGTACATAAGAGTTTTGAGATACTTTGATTATTTATCCCTGTGTATATATGTATTGATACACATACACTCCCTTTTATATAGTTGATGATGATTATTGGACTGATGATGTACTGGTTTTCATTTCCATTGTTATTGTTTATTATGGAAACTAGGTGAGTCAGGCATGGTTGAGTCTAGGTCATGTAGGCATGGTTGAGTTAGGTGTAGGCATGGTTGAGTTAGGTATAGGCATGATGGATTCAGGTGTAGGCATGGTTGAGTCAGGTATAGGCATGATCGAGTCAGGTGTAGGCATGGTTGAGTCAGAAAATTTCCAAGTTACTGGTTTTAAGGAAATGATGTGTTGTATGTATGTTGTGTTTAAATTTCCAAATAATTTATATCATGGTAATGTTAAATGATGTAGGTGTGATATGGTTGAGGTTATAAAATGGTAGGTATGATGAAACAATGTATGTTTTTGTGATATATTAATTTCCAAGTTATTGTGTAAATGGAAACTAACTGGGTTTGAATGTGAATGTAAAAGGGGAAAAATGGTTAGGGGTAAAAGTGGTTGAGCTAACCTCCAAGGGCCCCATGCCCTAGGAGTGCTACCTACATAGCCTCAGCAAAAAAGGGCCTCAAGCCAATGTAGTTCTCCCATAATCTAGGGAAGAATATGATGAGGTAGATGAATGGGTTAGTAGGTTTTAGGCATGATTGAGTCTAGGTTACTTAAGCATGGTTGAGTTTAGGTTGAATAGGCATGGTTGAAGGAGAAGAAATCCTAGAATGTAGGTGTTAAAGGTCTAGTCATGCATAGCAGAATCAATAAGTAAGAAAAGAGGCAAACAAAAAAAGAGGTGGAATGATCCAGAAGTGGCAAGGACCATAATGAGCATACCAAGGATGGGTTGATGAACTTAAACCCCTAAAGGTAGTGCATGATTGACTATTCTAAGGGTGAAGGAATTTACATGATCATGAAATGTTGCATTTGTAGCATGTCCCTTGAGTAGGTAGAAAATAAGAAAGAAAGGAAGATGAGGTGAAATGGGTTGTTTAACGTAACCTTGTTGTGAGACAACATGCCTCTTCTGCAAGATACCCAAAACTGAAATAGGTAAGTCCATGAAAAAAGTTGTACTTCTCTTGATTTTTTATATTTTGTTTTTGTTTTTTTATAGAATGATTGATGTGGGAAGTCTATGTGGGATGAATAGAATGACTCCTTGAGGTCTTCGTGAAGTTGATTGATGTGGGAAGCTTCAGAATATTTTATTTTTATTTTATAGAAATAGTATTCTTTTTGGATAGACTACATACAATGTGGCTAACTTTTTATAGCAGCAAGATATAAAGATAGATGTCCTTTTTAAGGGAGTCATCTATTTTCTATAAGTTTGACTCAATGAGTTGAATTTGAAGATCCGATATATTACTTTTGAACTTTTAGGTCATGAACAAGACTATAAAGGAGTATAGGCTTCTTTTATGAAGGCAAACCATAGCACACAGAGGTTAGCTATAAAATAAAGGTTTTAAGTGAAAAATCACCATGGGATTCTATCCTTAAAAGTATTAATGTGAATCATGCCATGAGTAGAGCCGTGGTACTCATATTGAAGATAAGGCTAAAAGGTGATAGATAATCACACGATTCTTGTTTAGTTATTTATCCTTAAAATAGGTAAGTGAAAGGTGAAGGTTGCTCAAGGGACAGAAATTTAATAGACAGAAGGTGATATAGAACTTGATTCAAAAATAGAATGGTCGAAGATGCAAGGCATTAAGGGGCTCATATTTTAGTTAAACTTCGAGGGAAGATAAATGAGAAGCACCCGATCCATAGGCACAAGTAACAATATAGGGTCCAAGCCGAGTTAGGAGCTAACTTACCTCATTTAATTTTATCCACTTTTGTTACATGTTGATTTTCCTTCGGGAAGAGGTCATCAACCTTGAAGGTTCATTCTTGGACACATTTATCGTAGGCATGTTTAATACATTTCGGTAGAATGAACGAAATAAAAATCAAAGTCTTTGGAGTTCTTATTTGACAAGAAGGGCAATGTGAGGATGCATTTTCATGACTTCCATTTCACATGTTTGGCATCAGGAATGGTTACAATATTGTGGACCACAATGTTTGGGTCAATACCAGGCATATCAACATAGGACCAAGAAAAAGAGTTGTTATGATCCCCAGGAGGAAAGAAGTGAAAGCTTCATGTTCAGCAACATCTAAAGATTGACCTATTTTTAGAATGTACGAGTCGTCTTGAGTGTGAATGTTGATTTCAATGGTCGATTCATTCAAAATGGTTTACATCTCAGAAGGTAATGACTGTTGAATATAAGAATATTCTACACCAAGGTAGTTAAGAATAAAATCATCATCCTAACATTGAATGACATTAATAGAAGGTGTATCATCATCAATCATGTTAGGATACATGAAGGGAAGAGAAGAGGGAGCCTCACCATCATGTTGATAAGTCAGAGGTCCTAGGAAATGGTGTTCATGAATTTTTTTAGGAGGAATGAATTCTAGATCCATAGACTTTGTAGGTGAAGGTGGTGAGGTAGGTGAATGGGGTGGAGAAGGTTTACAATCCTCAATGAGTTCGACTTAGGCCTTCTTGGAAGGTGGTTCAGAAAATCCAATACCACTGCAGTATTTATGCTTACAAGTGGTGCAAGGAATGATAGTATGACGACCTTGTTCATAGAAACCAAAGCCAAATCCCTTCCAATCGCAGTGATGGAGGAAGGTGTGGGTGAAGCAGTAGTTGGTGAGAGATTGAAGGTCGAGGAAAATGGTCAAGTTTGGGAAGGTGGCTTGGGTGAGTAGGTAGAAGCATCAAGTCCCCCATGAGTTAAGTTGGTGAGAAGGTAGGGAGGACTGTAGGGAAAAAAATTTCCTACGTGGTGATCATAGCAGAGATGTTGGTGAAGGTTACCATACTCTTGAGGAGTAAGGAATGTGTCAATGTTATAAAGGTGGTACTCCCCTAGAGTGAGGCATTGAAAAACACCTTCTAAGGGATCGGTAGTTGGTATGTGGGTAGTGGAATGGATGAATCATTGGACGACTAGGAAGAAGAAGCATTGGATGTTTGAGAAGTAGATGGGTTGGCTAATGGGTCAGTGCGGAAGCTATGAAAACATTGGGAATAGAGGAGTTGGTTGTGGAAGATGTAGTGAAAAAGTGGTGGATGAGGTAGTGGATAAAGAAGAGGTGTCAACGGCGGTAGATGGGATAGTGGTTGAAGAAGGAGTGACCATGGTGGTAGATGCCTTAACTGGGATAAGGACATCGTTAGGTCAGTAGAGCATGTTATAGGTTTTAAATGGTGAAGGATCAGCTAGGATGGTGTAGTTGTGTCCTTCATGTTCAAATTTTAAACATCGGTGTAAAATTTAAGGAACACAAGCCATGGTGCGAATCCAAGGCTAACGAAATAGCGGGTTGTCCTGGAATTCCCCCTCTAATACGTAGAATAATTCAAGAATGACACGACGGCCCACGTGAATGTGGAGAATGATGGTGCTAAGGGTAGAAGTCATGGCATCGTTAAATGAATGTAGCATAACTGGGTTATTATGCATGAAATTGATAGGGATGCACATTTGGTTATACGCATGGTAGGAAATAATGTTGATACTAGGACCTCCATCAATCAGAATGTGTTAAACATGTATATTATCAACGTAGATAGAAATGAATAGGGTAGGGTTAGGATCATCCGATTGGAGAGGTACAATCTCATCATCAGAGAAACTGAGAGTGGCTACTTGATGAGTGGTAGCAGGAGTAGAGGAAGGGGGTGAAGTGGTGAGAGAGGAAACATGGTGAGGAGTGATAATGGATGTAACAGGTGTAGGGTCATTAGGTAGAACCTCAATAGATTGTAGGACCTCAATGAGGGTTTGAAAATGAGACTCAAAGGTTTAGATGAGGTTGTTCAAAGACATTTTGAGAGGAAAATGGTGCAATTGTTTAAGCATTGTACAATGGGAAACCCCGTCAAAAATAGGTTATGTGGGTCCATGGATGGTGATTTTGGGTGCAGTGCAGATGGAATGTTGGGTAAAGGAGTAGTGGATGAGCTAGTTGTTTTCTCCTTTCCTTTTTCCTTCTGGGATCAAGTGGAAACTTGAACCATATTGATTTGCGGTGAAGGAGAAGGTGAGTCATGAAAGGTGTAGTGACAGGATGGGTAAAAATATGGTGAGGGAATATAATGGTTTTGTGAAATAAATGTGGCACATTGACATTTTGATGGAGGTTTGGCTACCTCTTTGATGCGGACCATATTGATCTCAAATGTTGGAGGAGGATAAAAGGGTTATGGAGGTGGCGATGGAGGTTCTAAATAGGTATGGGACAAGGTTGTGTGGTAATAGGTGCAGGTGGAATAGGGTCCTCATCTAAAAGATCATCATCATCAAAGTTTTCTTTGAGAGGACATAGTTGGAGAAGAATAGTCTTAAGAGCCTTAAATTTTTCCACATCATGCCCTAGCACATGATGGTAAGCACAAATTTTGGTATCATCAAACCCTTATGGTTTAGGTTTGAGTGGTCATAAGGTCTAAGTGGTGGCAATGTGATGACAAAGGTTTCCAAAAGGTTAGCTAAGATTTTTGGCATAAGACCCTACCAATGGATCACAATGTGAAGTAAGTGTGAGTCTGGATGAAAGTTTGGGTGACTTTGTTGGGAGAGGCATCACTAAAGGTGAAATAAAAGGTTGAGTAAGTTTGACTACTTGTTTGGTAAATAGTTTGGTTTTGGGTTAGATTGCACCTTCTTGGGTAAAGGTATAACAAGTGAACTAGTTGTTGGAAGCGGTGTAGGTTTAACTACCTCTTTGGAAGGTAGTGGGGTTTTGGGATTGGATTGCACCTTCTTGGGTAAAGGTGAAGAAGGAGTGCATGATGTAGAAAGTAGGACATATGGTGGAAGGGTACGGGTTAAACAAGAAAATAATGGAGGTGCGGTGAAGGTGGTGGTAAGAGGCAATTTGGAAGGGATTTGGTTGAGGAGAATGGAATTGCATTGGTAATGATGAGGATACACGAAGTGGTGTAGGTATAGGAGGTAGAAAGGAAATAGGTAACGATGAAGGCATATGATGTGTAGGTAATTTGGGTGGAATAGAGGATCATGACAAGGAGTTGGGCTGCTATGTTTTTAATTTACCTTCAAGTATGAGGTTACTTGACCAAGGTTGATGGGTGGGGACCTAGGATAGATGGAAGTGGTGAAGGTGACAAAGGGGTAGTGGGTGAAGCCAGTGTATGTGGCCTAAGAGGTTGGGTCTTCTTCTTAGATGGGGGAGTAGTCTTTGCAATTGATTGCAAGGAGGTAGCTAAATCTATTTTGATAGGAGGATGAACTAGGCTTGATGTCGGAATGACTCCTAATGTGGTAATGGAGTGGATGTGGTGCGGTGTGGTGAAGGTGGTGGTAAGAGGCAATGGGGAGGTGCGGTGAAGGTGGTGGTAAGAGGCAATGTGGAAGGGATTGGTTGAGGAGAAGGGAATTACATGGGTAATGATGAGGATAAATGAAGTGGTGTAGGTATATGAGGTAGAAAGGAAATAGGTAAGCAGCGAAGGCATAGGATGTGTAGGTAATTTGGGTGGAATAGAGGATCATGACAAGGAGTTGGGCTGCTATGTTTTTAATTTACCTTTGGTATGAGGTTACTTGACCAAGGTTGATGGGTGGGGACCTAGGATAGATGGAAGTGGTGAAGGTGACAAAAGGGTAGTGGGTGAAGCCAGTGTATGTGGCCTAAGAGGTTAGGTCTTCTTCTTAGATGGGGGAGTAGTCTTTGCAATGGATTGCAAGGAGGTAGCTAAATCTATTTTGATAGGAGGATGAACTAGGCTTGATGTTGAAATGACTCTAATGTGGTAATGGGTCTGGATGCGAGAGGAAGATATAGGTACAAGTAAGGTTTTAGGCATAGGAAAAAAATTGATGGTAAAGGTTTAGGTGTGGGTGAGGGTGATGAAGAAGGGGTAGCTACAATTGGCATGGGCATGGTGGGTTTGGTTATCTGAAACACCTTTGGATAGATCGTGGAAGTGTCAACAGACAACATCTGCATTTGAGTTGAGACAGGCAATTGAAGGCATCCATAAAGCATGGAATTATCAACATAATCCAAGTGGTTAGACAAATTTGAGAATGAAACCAATGTAGAAGAGAATGATATTAATTTAGTAGTAATCCCTGTAAATAATGTCGTGATACATGGAAATTGTTGGCTTCAACTTTATGGGTAAAAGAGATGAGAGCATATCAACAGGATCCTTGAAAGCCAAAGTGGAGAATTTTCACCAACAGGAAGGGGTGCTACTTAATGGACCCCCTATGAGTAGGGGAGAAGGAGAGTTGCACAAGGTAGGTTCTTCTTTTGGTGAAGAAGAAGGTAAGCATGAATATCTTGTGGGTAGAAGAGTAAGTACTACATGTTATTCATTAAGTTGAGAGGTGAGAGGGGAAGCGCATCAATAGATATGGTGGAATCCTCTGTGGGTGAAGGAGAAGATAAGGGAGAATCCTCTATGGGTAGAGGAATAGATGAAACATGTCCCTCCATGGATGAAGGATCTCATACAAGAATCTCCTCGATAGATGGAATGGGAGGAAATTGAGTAGAAGGATCTAGTCGATGTCAAAAATGACATGAACCTCATGAAGCATTCTTGTCACTAGATTATCTAACATTTCTTGGATGATGTTTTTGAAAGTTATACAATTACCGTTGCCATCACATCTAATGTGATAATAGCTACAATAATCATTTTCTTTGTACCATACAAGCACATGACGAAAAGAGTAAAAAAAGTATGTGGTTTGTGGTGAAAGAGTGATTGCTCTAATTTTTAGAAGTTTTTCTGGAACTGAAGAGTAGGGTTATCCTATGGGAGTATATTTTCATTTTTCCCACTTGAACTGAAAATCCTGAATAGGAGAAAGGTTGGAAGAAGGTTTTGATTGGTTGGATGGATGAGATGGGCCAGCTTTCAAAACTACTACATTGGTAGATCCTTTTGCTTTAGAATAATTATTTTTGGTTTGGGAGAAGAAGAGGTATCATTTGATTTAAACACATTGTTATTTTTATGTAAATGTATCTTCTTCTTTTCAATGGCACATATTTCAAGTTTTCGGGCCATGGTGAATGCCTTATCAAACATGTGGAAGGTTTGAACTTGGAGAGTTGGTGAGATATGTCTAACACAAGCTCTAGTGAACAACTCTATCAGCTCCATCTAAGGTAATTGGAATGTGAGTCGACAAAATATGTGATAGATTCGTCTTCATATTTCTGTGTCGCGTACAAGTTAGTCATGGTGACCTTCTTAACAATGTTGATAGAAAAGTGGTCTAGAAAATCTTGAGCTACTTAATTAAATGAAAAGATGGAGTTCCTAGATAGAACACTATACCAATATAAAGTTGGTCCTGTCAAGGATATTGGGAATGTCCATAAGAGCAAAGCATCATTGTGAGTGATGAGATAGCACACATGTTTAAAAGAATGCAAGTGCTATTGCCGGTATTCTTTGTTGTTGAATCGATTGAATTTAGGAATTTACCAATACACAGGGTATGGATGAGTGAATGGGATCATTGAAAATCTTGTCATATGTCAGAGAGTTACGTGAGACAAAGATAGATGATTATAATTTCTATATTTTTTCCCTCATCATTTTGATAAAAACATTTATGGGTTGTGATGATGGAGCACCCCTTGTAGTATAAGGGGGTAGATAAGGTAGGTATGATGTGGCCGACATCCCAGTATGCGGTGGTGTTAAGTATAAAAATTGTGATGAAGGAACATAGGACGTAATAGATGTAGATGGAAAGTACCCTAAATAACTGGTAGATGAAATAAGGGGCTATTAGTGATAGGTGTAGGTAGGTTGGGTGGACGTAAAGAATCTCATAGAAATTGAAGGAAGAGATTGGGGGATGGAGAGGAAAAGGTTTTGGAAAGGAGTATGGGTTATCGACACCGTAGTGGTTGAGATGTAATAGGTATATGAGAAGTGGAGGATGCAAATAGACCTATACTAAGGGCGGTTGATGAAGGCATGGTGGATGTTGTAGGGGCTATAGACATCAAAGGTGTGATAGATTCCGTAGGTGCAACATATATCAATGATGTAGGGTCAAGTTGGGAAACCACAGGTGGTAAGGTGGAAGAGGCTAAGGGTACGCTAGTAGTAGCTGATGCAAAAGTGGGTGTGAGAGTGGAAGGAATGGAGACATGCATGCCATATACAAGATGCCTTGATGAATCATGAGTAGATGAATGATCAAGGTAATATTGCAGAGTGGTGGGGTTTTGGTCAAGGAGTCTCGTAAAATCCTCATCACAAGTGGGTATGGTAAGAGATTGATTGCGGTGCATAGGTGATGAGATGGAAAGGGGTGCTAGGATAGGTGGAAGAGGTTGGCGGATAATGTGAAACACTTTAGCATTCACTTTTCTACATGTCAAAACCATGTGATGATAATAGAACTAGTGTTTTGAGCCCCCTGATGATCTTTGAAACACAGAAAGAATGGAGAAAAATGGGTCTAAAAGGTGTGATTTGATTACTATTTCGATTGAAAATCGAATCGAACACGAGACCGATGTCGGTTGGGTAGCCAATCTTTGGTATGAGAGGATAACCGCCACTGTTAGTTAGAGGCGATGTCGATTCTTATGGAGAAATGAAATATTTGTAAATATGGAAATAAATGATGAAGACGAAGTAGAAATGGACTTTAAAGGTAATATTATGGACTCAAAGATATAGTAAAGTGATAGAGGAAGTCGTAGAAAGAACACAAATATAGATTGAATGCTACTTTGGTAGGAATGACCAAAACAACATAAACTGATGGTGGTCAGTGAACTGAAGACGATGAGATGGTGAAACCGATGACGATCATCGGACCGACACTAATTACTATGAAATCTGTGAAAAATGGAAAAAGTGACTTTTTGGTGGTTTAGGTCAAATAAAAATACCAACTCAGAGACTGATTATAAAAATTATTAGTCCTAACACACTTAGAAACAATCGGAATACATCAACTATGATTGTGGAGTATGTAGGGAGATAAAAAATGAAGAAAATGAACTCACACCTCAAAACACAAATCAAGAAAAAGATAGCAAACACAAAATCCTATGATGTAGATTTTATGTTGTGGCTTATGTTATTTAAGACTGACTTGTGAATAGAATAGAGTTTTTGGTTACCGAAGGTGCCCTATGGAAAATGAAAACTATGGCTGGTTTCAGGTAAGTGTTCGTGTGGTTTCCCCAATATATAATTTTTAATACTCGAGGCCCTACTCTGATATGATGACTGGCTAGAAAACCAGTTGGAGCCCATTGTCAATCCTCTGATCGTGTGATCATTGACAACTTCTTCTAGGAAATATGTTGTTTAAGAAATGTGTAGTTTGTTTTTCAGTGGTTTGGTATATATAGAGAGAGAGTGTGCAAAATGTGAGTTATGGTTCAATTTTTCAACCATCAGCTGGTCATGACTTCTAGCATATAGGTTTCCCACAATTTAAATGAGCTACAATGCAGCATACAAAAATGAGATGAAAATATTTTAAACCCAAATCCACAAATTGTATTCGATGAGAAAAAATTATGAAGGGATAAAGAGTATGAATTTCACTAGATGAAATGCAAGAAACGAAAGAAGATTTATTTTTAATCCTAAAAGACAAATGTCACTGAGACAATTAGAAGAAGAGAATGTTTCTAGAGAAGAATATTAATGTGAACTTGTTTGAATGAAATAAACACACAAGATTTTTCCTAAAAATGAACAAATGCAACGAAACCCAACAAGGGTCCCACTAGGGCATGCCAAAATGTTTCACTAAATAGTTTGCATAAAATAGATAAGGTAAGAGGTTAGGAGGAATACCTGTAAAATTGAAGGTTGAAGGTAGAATGTGCGCATTGTTGAATTTTGATCCGAGCTAATCGTGGAGAGATTCCCTTTGGCTAGGAGGAACGACCTGTAAGAAACACAACAAGACCACAAAATAACATTAATAATAGAGGTTAGTGCAACTGCCTAGTGAGTGCTATATCCGGGAAGCGAGGTGCTTCTAGAAGGTTTTCAATCCACTTTCAAATACAATTTAATGTAACAAATACCATGAAATAAGGAAATCCTACTATAGTTGTATGATTTAGGTATCTTGTGCTAATACAATAAGTAAATATAATCTAACAAGCAAAGTTACAATTAGATCTGGAGGTTTGGTAGATTGTTCTGGGTTTTACAAGTCTAACAAAGGTCTAATAAAGGGTCTAGGAATGGCCAGGTGAGGTGCAGGTTGGTTTGGTTGAATTTAAGGCTTGCTGGTCAGAGGATATAAAATGATACAAAGACCGATATCGGTCGGTGTGGTGATCTTTGGTATAGGGGTGAAACCAATGATGGTAGGGTAAACCGATGTCAGTAGGGGAAATGGGTGATAAATTAATAAAATGCCTTTTTAACCCCTCTGTGATTGCATTGAGAAAGTGAGGAAGGTGTGGTTAGGCTCATAAGATGGCTAAGAAAACTCAAGAATGTAAACTAAGAGGTTAAGTAAAGTGGAAAGACTAGAAATGGTTGGGTAGGTCGATTGGTGGAAAGATGGAGATATCTGGGCAATAGCAAAAATGGAAATACTGAAAGAAGTAAAAGATCAACAGTGAAGTAAGCAAAGATGGTGAAAACCAAGTTACTTACTTATTGCTATGAATATATCATAAACAAAGATGATGGTGGTTGATAGGTAAGGTGATGGCTGGTTTAGTTCCGTGGCAGTGTAACCTATGTGTTCCCATGGATACTCCAACACTATGGGAGATAACCCGTTACTTGTGTTGCACTCTAGTGGTGTGTAGACGTCGTTTGGATGAAGGAATGGATTTGAGATTCACACTTGATTGTAATAGAATTCCCAAAACTAAATGACCAACCCATGTAAAGAGTTGTAAAATTGTATATAAAGGAACCGATGGCGGTTTAGGTGACCGACATCGGCCGAGGATAAATCGGCATTGGTTAGGGTGAATTAGTCAAAGTTACCAAAAATAGCCTGATCTTTACTATTTTTGGCATGATCTTGATTGTTAATCCGGGTCTCAAGTGAGGGTTAGCACTTAGATAAGTGGGAGTGTTGTTGGAGAAGGAATAGGACTTTAATTTTAGGGTTTGAAAGAGTCCCAATTGTTTAAGATAAGTAGAGACTCAATCTTAGTTAATTAATAGGAAGGAATAAGTCCATGGTGAGGTGTCTAGGTGATGTGGCTAGGTGAGGTGTAAATTAAATTAATTATTAATGTGAGGATGAACATTAATTCAATTATAAGTAATTAAATTAATATGAATGAGGGTAAGGGGTCATAGTTAGGTGAATACGTTACATTAATTAATTAAAGGGGACTAAGGGGAGTGTGACCTAAATTTGGTGTCTACACCTATATGCTAGCCTAAAAATGTATGGTTTTAGTATTGTAAATCATGTAGTGTACCATGGGTAGGTAATCTATTGGCATATGTTATCCCACTTAACATTAAGGGGGAGTGTTGGAACATAATGGTTAAGTGGGTTGGCCACCCCTTAATTAAATATGGGTCCAACATTATACTATAGGTTAAATATTTAATAATAAGAAATATTTATATTTCTATTATTAAATATTCAAACCTAGGGATATAATTTAGGTTAAATATTTAATAATAAGAAATAGTTATATTTCTATTATTAAATATTTTAAACCTTGGTATATGTGTCAACCATTTAGGTTGAAAAGGTGGGTTGGGAGACATACTCGATCACCTCATATAAAAAGGACTTCGGGTCCTCATTTGACATATTGGAAAATATATATCAAAGGTGTTTTTACCCTTGTGATTAGGGTTTCTAAAGGAGGAGGTAATTTACTGGATGTAAAAGGGTTCTCTACAATAAAGGTTACTTTTCACAGTGGTTTTTACCTTCGGGTTTTCCACTATAAATCCTATGTCATTTGTTATTTACTTTCTGTAAGTATTTCTTTATTTGTTATGCAATATAGTGTGATGTTTATTGATTTAATATTGCATAGTTTATTAATGTTGTATAATTTAATTGATTAAATTCATAGTTAATAGAATCCTCAAATTCTATCAAAATATAGGGTCGAGCTATGTGGGGAGCTAAACCCATCACATCCAATGTAGATATAACCAAAACAACAGGGAATTGATCACCACGCCATGTTGTTAAGTAGCTCGAGTGTGACAAGCTATGTGGAGACATGTCGAGTTGTCCCCAACACAATACAATTCAGTCCATATACTCAATGCATTACAATTACAAAACCCCTGCGCTAATAATCCCACATGCAAGATGTATAAACACAAAGTGATGTGTGTGTGTGTGTGTGTGTGTGTGTGTGTGTGTGTGTGTGTGTGTGTGCATAGAAAACCATTATAATGATGATATGAATATCATAGGCGAAGGAACCCCTCCACAAAATGAGTGCGCTAACTCTGGCTGAGGGCCCCCAACCAGCAAATAGCGGGGACCACCCGTTCACAACCAAGTGTCAAAGATCGATATAATAAACAAAAATTTTTACTTCATATCCATTGTGCCACTTGTGGTAATATGATTCATCCACTTGGCGGTTGTGCATGCATCCAAGTCAATAGACATGTGTCTAGTTCTCTTATTTTGCTAGTTGCTTGAAAATTTTAGCACACCATATCTTGCACCTATGAGCTCCATTTTTCGATTTCTTTATGACAATGGAAATCTCTCAAGACGCTTCACCCCTATGGTCAATTCTACAATGGTTTAGGGAGATTTGGGGATCATATGCACTCATAATATCCTCCATATCACATATGTTTCACCCCCTATGGTCACTTCTTATTTCTTAGCTTTCACGCTTCATTTTTATTACTCCTCACTTTTTCTTGTCTCTTCGGCATGCTACCGCCATCATATTCTACATGTTTATCAAGTATGCATCTCTTATTTACTTTATTTTATCAAGTATTCAATCAACAACATAAAGTGGGGAAAAATGTAGACACAAAAATCACGCTCTGGGGGTATATTTCTAGGTCCTAAGAACATACTTGCATTCATATGATTCCTAAGTGAGAAAACTAGTGATTATTGCTATATTTAGCCTCTTTTATTTCTTTCTTTCTTTCTCTTTGGTATTGCACACCCTACAACCCATTTTGAAATTCATTTCTATATCTTTATTGACTTTAGACACCAACACCCACCAGGACACCAACACCCAGGCGCCCTCATCCCCTCTGGGTGCCCCGACCTCTTTCTATTTTACTCACTCATTTTAGGATTATTTTATCTTTTGGACATCTTATTTTCTTATGGGTTAGCCTTCTAGTTGTCAATTATGAAATTTATTAAATGGAATCATATAAATACAAAGTTATGTGACCAAAATAAAGCACCAAGCTCTAAGCATCTATAATCATCATGTAAGGTTACATCCAAAGGCATCTAAGAGCATCAAATACATTCATCTAGCTTTCATTCAAGGGACAAGGGACTACATTTTCTGCATACACACATAGGAGGGGAAGTTCATTTTTCCATCCACACATCTATTTACATTGGTATATCTAGCTATTACCCGCTATCACGTGCACTTGCACAAGGGCTTCCTAGGGCACGATTCTTTCACACACTCACAAGAACTACATAGAGTTTAAGATGTAGTGCAATGATCGGTCATAAGTTCACTAAGTTGGGTGACTATCGGGGGTCAATCGACTCCCATATTACATCTTTTATTTTTGGGATTTGATGTAGTTTAAGGGTTTTGTAGGTCATATTGTCTTTGCAGGTTACATGTGACTTATGTGATCAAGGTGTGACATAAAAATGACTATCATGACCACCACCTTATGACACCTAAAAATTCAGATTCCAAGGTCCTACGTAGTCGTAAATTCCCAACAGAGGTCTCTAGTGCTTAGGTGCCCTTGCCTCGGTCCAAGTGCCTTGGTTTGACATTATTTGACAAATCCAAGATTTTACAGAGGTAATTACAACAATCTTCCCTTCTTGTTTATTATTCTCCAATTTACACTTTGTCCCAACATCAAGCATAAATCAACTAATTCCTCTTCCTTCTCTCTTGCATTTAGGGTTTCATACTTCTTTAGTTTATTACTTGTGTCATCTATATTTTAGTAGTAATTTAACATTTATTTATCATATGTCACTCTGTAATTAGGGTTTTACAAATTCTATATTTTAAAATCACTAGTAAATAGGGTGGTTTGAAATGAGTTAGTTGGAGTGATCTCAATGAACTCAATGAGCTTAGTGAGCTAGGGGAGTTGATCAATAAAGCATAAAATAGGATCATCATGAGCAATGCCTTGGCGTTCATCTCGAGCTCACATTGGGAGGTCTTTAAACAATGTTTCTAAAAAATCATTTAGTGAGGGCGTCATGCATCATGTAAAAGGAGGATGTTATGGTCATCGTCAACAATTTCTTCATCAAAAGAAGCCTCTTTAACAAGTTCAATTAACCCCTTCCCTTCTTCGCTTCTCTCTCTTTATTCTAATTGTTTTTTGTACACAATCATGATATTTTTCCTTATTCACTTAAGTGATAATATTTGTAAAAGTATTCTCTCAAAATTATAAGAGAGATACTAAATTTGTCTCTTCTAGGGGAAATTGAAAGGTCACAAGTGGAATAGGAACATGAAGAGTCATGTAGGGGAGATGAAAGGTCAATTCACAAGGCTATAAATTGGGATGGCTTCTCCATTCCAAAGGATCATGAAAATGCTAGGATTTTTTTATGATTAAATGATTTTAACTGGAGCTATGAACCGGAGGGTTGACGGGACCCCACCCAACACTAAAGAGAAGACAAAGAACAACAAAATGACCAATAACACTAGGACACAAAGGAGAACACCGAACAAAACCAACATGACAACGCCAAACATGATGAACCAAAGACTGAAAACCACCACGCCCCACATGCTTTACCACCCCAAATGGGGATCGAGCGGGAAGAACGAAAGAGATGGAAGAAGGCAAGAAGCCACCGAAAGACCAGAAAGAGGGAGGGAAACCCCTCCAAGCTGGACACCACACAACACCAACATAGGGGGAAGCATCCCAAGGCTGAGGCAATCAACAAGGGCCCAAAAAACTCAAAATCCTAAACCTCGAAGAAGGGCGACCCACGCCAACACAACACCACTCAGCCAAGAAGAGATGACAACCCCAAAGGACGCTGCAACAACAAATGACCCACCACCATCCAGTGACCCACCAAAAAAACGAAACCACACACGAAAAGAAGAAGTTGAAATAACCAACACTTCACCAGAGAAATCCAAACCGCCCAAGAAACACAAACAACCATGAAAGATCCAAGACAATCTGAACAAATGATTCATAGTCAAGAGCGGAAGAAGATTCAAACCCATAAAAACCGAAGATAAAGTTTCTTCCTAATTCTATGCTTGGGGAACCAAGATGGTAGATCCCTGAGCAGGTAGAAAAAAGAAAACAAAACATGACCGCTTGCCTAATAGAGTGATCAAATATGACACACAAAAAAACAACCTAGTTACACCAAGCCCTCACCAAGAAAACAAACCAATAGGTATCAAACCAGAATACATGAAGGTTTATCCTCACAATAGTTGCTTTTATCTAGAAATAAAACCACCACTCAGTTTGACCCAACACCCATAATCGAGTCGAGCTTCCCGAGAAAGGACCTCCACACCCAACGGAGCCAAATAAGACTTATAAATCCCCACAGATGCATCAAGTACACGACCTCCTCCTCAATAGGAGGAAGGTAAAAGCAGGAATAAAACTGAACGAAGGTAGACAAAAACCTCTCGATTGAAAAATGAGCAAAAAAAAAAAGGACCAAGAAGCACTCGTAAAAGCATCCAGAAAAGCTTTCACATCCCGACTTAATAGGAAACCAACGGACATGATAGCTTCCTGAAGAAGCTCAGTGGCCAAACTCTCCTCCAGAGGACCAGAGTGCAAAACTAGACCCTCCATTCCATGCTCTGCCAGAAAGAACAAAATAGATGCAACACTTTTCCACCATGCTCAACATCTTCGCCCACTCCCACCAATCTGTACATGCTAAGGCATTGTTGCAAGCCCACAAGGCTTCATCGACCTAAAACCCTAGCACCTCCATTGCTCCCGAGAGATCAAATTGTCATGTAATCCAAAAATGCTATATTTTTATAGCATCTATGTTGTAGCGATTGTGGATTGTGACTTGGATGTTGAACTTTGTATCACAAACACATGAAATAAAAGCTACATTTCTTCCATTTCCCTTTTCCCTTACATTCTTCTATTTTATCTCTTATATTCACTTTGTAATCATAGTAATTAAAAAGAGATTTATATCTTTGATGATGTAGACACAAAATCACGCACTTGGGTACATTTCTAGGTCCTAAAAGAATACTTGCATTCATATTAGTCCTAAACAATAAAAATAACAACTGATTGATGTCTTTGGCCTCTTTTTTGTCTGCCTTACTTTCTCTTTGGTCTTACACACCATACAACCCAGTATGAACTGTATTGCTTTATATTTTATGACTTGAGACACGGTGCCTCGCCGAATGCCAACCCATAGGCATCCTCATCCCCTCCGGGTCCCTCTAACCATTTTCTATCTTACCCGCTTCTTTTTAATCTCTTATATCTTTTGGGCATCTTATTTCCTTATGGGTCATCCTTCTAGTTGTTAATTATGAAATTCAACCAAGGGAATCATATAAATACAATGCTATATGACCAAAATAAAGGACTAAGCTCTAAACATCTATTATCATCACCTGAGCTTGCATTTAAAGGAATATAAGGGAATTAATGACATCTGTATAGATTTCATTCAAGGGACAAGGACTGCATTTTTGCATACACACATAAGAAGGGGAATTTCAGTATTCCATCCACACATATATTTACATTAGTACATCTAGTTATCACCTGTAATCACGTGCACTTTCACAAATGAATTCATTTGGCATGATTCTTTCACACACACACACACAAGAACTACATAGAGTATGAGATGTAGTGCAATGCTTGGTCGTAAGTTCACTCATTTGGGTGACCGTTGGGGTCATTCTAACTCCCCATATTACATCTTTTATTTTTGGGATTTGATGTAGTTTGAGGGTTTTATAGGTCAACATCTCTTTGCAGAGTTACCTATTGTTTTGTGGTTATGTCGACACTAAAATTTTCCTCCGTAATTTCTATTTCATTAATGTATGTATTAGGAATAGGATGTTGTTAAGTATAATTAGTAGTAGCGTCCGATAGAAGATAACGGCGCTGCCAGTACGATGCCGCCAATAATGTATAGTACGGTAATAGTCAAAAGTACAATAGGAATGTTGTGGTAAAAAGTAAATATTTGTCGTAAGTGGTCCGGTAATGTTAAAATGTCAAAGTTTGGGTAAGTAGAGAAGTAGGGTCTACATGATTAGGAATTAGAAATATTATATTGGTAATAAGGACAAGGAGTGAGGTCATAAATATTTTGTGTATTTTATTTGTAAAAAGTCTAAAAATGTGGAACCCATGTGAAATGATAAGGTTTATCTTATCTTAAAAGATAAGCTTACATGTACAGATAAGAGTTAAGGTATGGAATATGATTCATCAGAGTGGATTTCTTATCCTATCTTAGAGATAAGATGGATAAGCCTGGAAGTTCTATAAATAAAGAGGCCACCCCCCTCATTTAGCATAGAAGAAAGTAGTGAGAAATATTGTATGAAGTGTGTAAAGGAAGCCATCAGTTTAAAGGTGTGTTGAAGAAGCCATTTAGAGGTGTAATTGTAAAGTTTCTCCCATAGTATTGGTGGAAGGCAAGTGAAGTCAATAACACTTGAAGTACCTCATGGGTGAGATTGTAACAATTTCATGTTAATATTATAATTTACTTTGATATTTCAGATTTGTCATCATTCCTTCTTATCATAGTCGATGGTATTCTTGTGTTATGTTTGTTGTTGTGTTTCCAGATTACATCCACCAAACTAAAGGCTATGCATTAGTAAATAATCATAGCACGAGGAGTTCCCGGTGAAGAATTATCATAGTGCCGGATTGGTGATGACATTTTGGTTCCGTTGCTGGGACCATTCCTCGTTGGTGGATTTTCTGGAGAGATATTCCCACTTAGTCAAAAATCAATTGGAGGGTAACCTTGTTTTTACTGTGCATAGTAGTTACCATGGTAAAGTCATTTTTGTTGGGAATAGTATTTACCGTAGTAAAGTCACTTTTTACCATGAATAGTATTTACCGATAACTTCGCTTTTTCTTTGTGAATAGTGTTTACCACAAGGTAAAGTCGGTTTTTACTACTGTAAGTCAAGTTTTACCATAGTTTACCGTGGTCATTTCTATTTACTATTATAGTGATTTCAATTATTTGTGCACATAAGTCTTGTTGATTGTACTTGTGGGTTGGTATTTCACCGTGGTTATTTTTGAAAATGGGGAAGATTCTATTTTTTCAGCCCAATCTAATGAAGATGCTTCCTCTTTCATTCAAGAGTTTAAACGATCTTGTATTTGTAATGGCCTTATAAGAAGGGAACAATGGACTGAATTTTTTCCTACCTTTTTGGATGGTTCAGCCCTTAGGTGGTTTGAAACACTAGGTGATAATGTGAAAAACTCATGGGATTTATTAACTGAAAGTTTTCTTGAAGAATTTGGTGAACAACAGAGATATGCAGATCTCATGATCGATATCACAAAGCTAACCCAAGGAGAGAAGGAGAAGATAAGGGATTATCATGCTCGTGTTCTAGAGCTAAGGAGGAAGCTCGACACCCAGATCCGGAAGGAAGGATTAGCGGATGGGTTGATGAATGGCGTGGATAATCTCCTATGTAAGCACTTCATTCTTGGGATGAAGCCAGAGATCAGACAATGAGTGAAGTATGACCGCCCAATGACCATTGAACAAGCAAAGGAGATTGCAAGAAGGTGAGAAGAAAGCATGGAAGAGGAGCCCAAAGAAATTGTTGTTAAAGTAGAGCCTACACCAGCCCCTTTGGTCCAGAATCCACAACCACTCTCGGTGAGCAAAAATATTTCTCCTAGTACATCTACTGAGTATGAAGATCTACTTAGGAAGATGGGCCAGTTAACTATTAATCTTCTTTAAGGAAAGGAATTTAGTTCTCAGGGAGGAGATAGAGGTCCAAAAAGAAATATTTCTAAAGTTGTATGTTATGGTTGTTATAAAAAGGGTCATTATAAGTATAATTGTCCAGATAGAGCTTCTACATCTGGTAAAGGAGATAATGATAAAGGAAAAGCACCTGTGAATTCTTTTGATGTAGTAGATAAGAGCAGAAATAATGAAGTAGATGTGTTTGTAACAAAAAGAAAGAAAGAAAAAGATAATCAAGATGGAAATGATCCTAAGAAGATGAAAGGAGAAACTAGTAAGAAACATAGGAGAAGAAAGTTGGGTGTGCAGGATTTTCTGATTTCACAGGGGCAAGGACCATACTCCATCTTGGAAGATCTGTCCAAAAGGCTTGCAAATATTACATATGGTCAACTCTTGGCTGTCTTCTGAGAAGAGGCGGGAGCTGCGAAGTGGACTCAATGCTCGACGAAGGAAGGAGGTTGAGGTCCCTGTTTTGGAGGCAGAGGCGGATCCCTATGCTCCACAAGCTAAGGTATTATGTAATGGTATTTCAATTCATGATGTCTTAGTTGATGGAGGTGCTGCAGTTAATGTAATGACCGAGTCTTGTAATGAATATGTTGGGTTTAAAAATTGATCGCCCTTCAACACTTATGTTAAGGTCATTAAATAAGGAAAAACTAAACCATAAGGTGTAGTTTCAAATGTGGCAATATCATTATGGGTGTTGTATGTGTGGTAGACTTTCGGGTGATGAAAAATGGTAATGCTTGCATACCCAATGCTGCTAGGAAGACCATGACTAAGGATATTTCATGCAAGAAACTATTGGAATGAAGGTTTCATGACACTTGGACGTGGTAGAGAGAGGGTGAAGATAAATGTGATCCCTCGGCATCATAAAGCAGAACTGTAGATTCGAGTGATGGCGATGATTGGACATCCTCTCGATTACTCTAGTACTAGTGAAGTGGACACTGAAGATGAAGAAAGTGAGGTTGATGTTTCAGTCATGGATATCCTTCCAGTCACACCAACTCATGACCGCATAAAATTATCTAAAGAAGAAGTTGATGATCGTCTCCAACAAATAAAGATTGGTGATGCTGTGATGGAGAGTGAGAAGGAATCCTACCTCTAGCTCTTTCAAAGGTACATACACATATTCACTTTTGATTACAAGGAACTCTATCAAGTAAGTTTTGTAGAACATTCTATTGAGCTGGTAGATGGTGCTAAGCCCATAAAGCAAATGCCATATAGAATGAATCCTAATTTTTCCAAGACTGTAAAAGAAGAAATAGATAAGTTGCTTGATGCAGGATTCATATTTGTTGTGGAGAATTCAGAATGGGTTTCTCCCATTGTGATCTCAATAAAAAATAATGGGAAGCTACGCATTTGTGTTGATTACAGGAAGCTCAATAAGGCAACAAAGAAGGATCATTACCCTCTTCCATTCTCATATCAGATCTTAGACGAAGTAGCTGGCCAAGAGTGTTATAGTTTTGCTAATGGATATAGCGGATACAACCAAGTCCATATAGCAGAGAAAGATCAGCTGAAGACCACGTTCACCACTCCTTGGGGAACGTTTGCTTATAGAGTTATGCCTTTTGGGTTGTGTAATGCTCCAAAGCAACGTCCAGCGTTTAATGAATAGGGTGTTCGAACCCTACATTGAGAACTTCATCAGAGTATTTCTCGATGATTTTTACATCTATGGGAGCAAGTTGGACCACCTGCACTAGATGGAGACAACATTTCAAAGGTTAGATGAAGCACAAGCCTCACTAAACCCTACAAAGTGTGTCTTTGGATGTTCTAAAGGCATTTTGTTAGGGCATGTTGTATCCAGAGATGGTATTGGTACTAATCCTGATAAAGTTTCAAAATCAATGATTTACCATTTCCTATGAATAGAAGTAAGTTGAAATCATTTTTAGGCCATGTGGGTTACTATAGAAGGTTCATCAAGAATTTCTCAAAGATTGCATAGCCACTAACCCAGTTCTTGAAGAAGGATGTTACTTATGAACCAGGAAATAAGGCGCATGAAGCTTTTGGACAACTGAAGGAAGCCCTGGTGTCTTCACCTGTTTTAAAGAATCCAGATTGGAGCAAGCCATTCATTGTGTACACTGATGCCTCAGATGCAGCACTAGGAAGTACTTTGAGCCAAACGGATGAAAATGGGAATGAACATCCAGTTTACTTTGGAAGCAGACAAATGAGCAAAGCATCTTGAGGTAAATTATACATGTAATCGAAAAAAAGAGGCTCTAGCTATCATTTTTGCTGTAAAAGAAGTTTAGGAATTACTTGCTAGGGCAAAAATTTCTAGTTGTAACAGATCATCGGGCTCTAAAATATATTGTAAATAAGCCTAACCCATTAGGGAGGATAGCAAGATGGATAATTTTTCTACAAGAATTTGAATTTGATATTATAGATAGGCCAGGAAAGAAGCATGTCAATATAGATGCACTCTCTCGAGCCTATGATGGTTTAGGATCATATTGTGATAATGATGATTTCCTCGATGCAAAGATTGTTATCCCTTGACACAATCCTGGTGAATACATAGATATTTGGAATTATCTAAATGAATTCAAGTTTCTTGTTGTGGCAATGCAAAGACTAAGAGAAAGATTACTCAAGCCCATCGTCCCTATTCTATTCTTGCATGGAGTATTATTTCGAATAGGACCTGATGGACAATACAAGAGAGCAATTGGATGTGATCAAGGGAAGGAACTGCTAGAAGAATTCCACAATGGTACATGTGGAGGGCACTTCTCTAGACAACTTACAACAAGAAGGATCTTGGATGCAGGTTATCACTGGCCCACTCTTTTTAAAGATTGTTATAATTATTGTAAGACATGTGATATTTGTCAAACACATGGTAACCGTAAGACTTCATCAGCTCCATTATGTCCTATTCTTCCACTTGGTCCCTTTGAAAAGTGGGAATAGACATTGAGGTCCACTTCCAACTACCTCATGCCAAAATAAGTATATTATAGTTGCCACATATTATTTAACCAAGTGGGTTGAAGCTAGGCCATTGAAAATAGCTTCCATGGATGAAGTGGCAAGGTTCATATATGAACACATTGTCACCAGATTTGGTTGTCCATTAGAAATTGTAACAAATCAAGGAAGCCACTTCATTAATGAGGTGGTAGAAGCCCTAGTCAATAAGTTTTCTATTAAGCACAGGAAGGCAACAACATACAAGCCAAGCACAAATGGACAGGTGGAATGAACAAATTTTGTGTTGTGTCAAATTCTAGCAAAAGATGCAGCCTTGTAGGTACATAAATGGGATAAGAGGATTCATGCAGCATTGTGGGCATATAGGGCAACATCAAAGTCAGCAACAGGATACTCCCCATTTCAGTTGGCTTATGGCATTGATCCAGTTCTTCCTATTGAGTTTGATATTCCCACGGTCAGAGTTATGGAAAATAAAAGGATGGATGAAAGTGATTCAGTAAAAGAAAGGATGGTACATCTTCATTTACTAGAGGAAATGAGGGAAATAGCTAAGGATACAAGCTATAAGAAGAAAATGAAGCAGAAGGAATACTTTGATCAAAATATCCGGTGGTCTCCATTTCATGTGAATGACTTGGTTCTAGTATATCATTCCGATACAAAAAAAGAAGACGGAGAAAATTTCTTCCAAAATGGATGGGGCCCTACAAAATAGTATTTGTGCATGAAAATGGTACGCACTGATTTGGAGGAATTGGATGGCACTCCCATTACGAAATGGGTCAACCACGACAAGTTGAAGATTTTCCAAGCACTGGAATAGTCTACTCGAGGACGGAGTAGAAGCTAGGAAGGAAAGATGTCGACACTAAAATTTTCCTCCGTAATTTCTATTTCATTAATGTATGTATTAGGAATAGGATGTTGTTAAGTATAATTAGTAGTAGTGTCCGATAGAAGATAACAGCACTGCTAATACGATGTCGCCAATAATGTATAGTACGGTAATAGTCAAAAGTACAATAGGAATGTTGTGGTAAAAGTAAATATTTGTCGTAAGTGGTAATTAAGTAATGTTAAAATGTCAAAGTTGGGGTAAGTAGAGAAGTAGGGTCTACATGATTAGGAATTAGAAATATTATATTGGTAATAAGGACAAGGAGTGAGGTCATAAATATTTTGTGTATTTTATTTGTAAAAAGTCTAAAAATGTGGAACCCATGTGAAATGATAAGGTTTATCTTATCTTAAAAGATAAGCTTACATGTACAGATAAGAGTTAAGGTATGGAATATGATTTGTTAGAGTGGATTTCTTATCCTATCTTAGAGATAAGATGGATAAGCCTGGAAGTTCTATAAATAAAGAGGCCACCCCCCTCATTTAGCATAGAAGGAAGTAGTGAGAAATATTGTATGAAGTGTGTAAAGGAAGCCATCAGTTTAAAGGTGTGTTGAAGAAGCCATTTAGAGGTGTAATTGTAAAGTTTCTCCCATAGTATTGGTGAAAGGCAAGTGAAGTCAATAACACTTGAAGTACCTCATGGGTGAGATTGTAACAATTTCATGTTAATATTATAATTTACTTTGATATTTCAGATTTGTCATCATTCCTTCTTTTCATAGTCAATGGTATTCTTGTGTTACGTTTGTTGTGTTTCCAGATTACATCCACCAAACTAAAGGTGTGCATTAGTAAATAATCATAGCACGAGGAGTTAGGTGAAGAATTATCATAGTGCTAGATTGGTGATGACAGATCAAGGTGTGACATATAGGTAATCAAGAACAATTATCGGTGACAATCTTGCGATACAAGAACAATTAAGATCCAAGACCCTATGCGGTCATATCCACCCAATAGAGGTATCTTGTGCCTATGTGCCTCGCCCCAATCCAGGCACCCAAGTACAAGCTTATCGATAGTTCCAAAATTTATCATGCTCAATTATAATAGTCTGCCCTTCCTTTTATAATTTTTTATCCCAGATCAGTTCAAGGGATAACAAGAATTAGCTAATTCATTCTTTCCCCCTTTTGCACTTATGGTTTCATATTTATCTAGATTATTACTTGTGGCATCTTGTATCTAGAAAGCGCTTATCATAGTTTACATCCCTTACTATGCAATATTAGGGTTTAGCATTAAAATTTTATTTTTATTAAATCATATGAATGAACCTTATAGAAGCGTGTGTGTGTGGATTTTTTTGTCTCACTAATGGCTTCACCATTTTTTCCTCTATATTGAATGGTCAACTACTCTGGTTATTGGGTGTGAACTATGCAATTGGCCTACTCACAACAATAACCTTCCTTTCCTAATTTATCCCCTTTACCCCACATCACTATAATTTCCTCCCTTGTACCTTATACAAGCACTTAGCCACAAGTTCGGTAGATTGTTCGTGTGTGATCCCGACCTATTTGGCTAACCCATAGTATTTAGATATGATTAGATTAGTTTATATTCAATAATGAGAGTTGCACCATTCAATGTAGAGGGGATAGCCCCATGAGTATTGGTGGAAACACCTAATTTTCCATATTGACAATTTTTCTCACCAACATGCATGAAACATACACTCTAAGACACAAGAAATCATTGCTTGTGTCTCCTCACTCCAATAAGAGTTATTGCATTAAACATAAATGCATCAACCATACACTCAAAGCATAAAAATCATAAAAATAAAGTAAACCCTACACTACAAGGACAAAAATTATACACTATCCAATAACATATGAAGTATGTTAAGTATAGTCTCATTGATGAGATGAGCTTCATAGACCCAAAAATCTTCAGCATATAAATAATCGATTTGAGTAGAAAATTGAATGTTTTGGAGGTCAATCTATTATGATTATTGGTGATTTAGTTCAACTACCCCTACTAACAACATACCAATGTATGTTGGGAATTCATTAGCCACACATTATGTCCATTTTTTCTTATGTAGCTATAAAATTGCACACAAAATTCCATAATGGTTGCAACTCATCTTCAAGAATTTATTATATAACATTATAAATGTAATCCAAAAAAAAATTGATTAGAACCTCCTCATGTCAAGATCAGTCTCCTTAATTTATACTCAAGAACAAAAACCTTTAAAAACTCAACACATAAGCGCACAACTTACAATTTAGTAACATTGCATAATAAGTTCACTTGTAAAAATTAATAAGAAATCCAATCATAATCTATATAGTAGAATAAAGTGGACCAAAAGACTCACCTAAGGCCCAAATTACCTTGCAATGATCAATTATAGACCATAATACCCGTGTTTGAAGGAAAATAAATTACATTGGCATCCAGATTATGGGTGGAAGCAAGGTTAGTTAATAGATTGCTTAGAAAAGTTGTTTAGATTGTCCATAATTCAGGCTCAAAGGCCCCATATTTATCACTATATGTGTTTATCTACTTCATCACATGTTATGTCCCAAAGGGACATTAACAACCCTATACATTTACAAATTCCTCATTTTACATGGGGAATTGTTGACAAATACCCCCAAAATGGCATGTGTGCTACCAATTCATAAATCACAATGCATGATCTGCAGAAGATAAAAATAGATATAAAAACTCATTGCAAACCCGACCTTTCTTTGTAGTATTAAGAGTGAGATTTTTGTGTGAATTATATATCTCATATGCATTGTTTATTAGAACACATCAATATATACTAATAACTAAAAAAGATAATTATAAATGGCTATAATAAAAGGGTGGCGATATATCCAACGGGTAGTGGTGTAATGGTTCTTGGGTCTCCTTGTAATTGGGAGGTTCAAGGTTCAAATCTTAGATCCACATGATTTAATAAAAACTGAATTATTGAACCCTATTACGGAGTAACTATTGTAATAAATGATATAGAGATGCTAGCATACAATATGTGTAGACATAAAATTATAAACTTTGGGTAAGTATCTAGTCCTGATTACATACTACTATTCATATGATTCCTAAGTAAGAAAAGTACTAATTAACCCATGTCTTTGGCCACATTTATTTGTCTTATGTTTCTCCTTTTATTCTTGCACCTTTACTTGCTCAGTATACCTTATTATACTCTAGCTTTTATCATCCTTTACATCGGTGCCCAACTAGGATGCTAGCACCATGCACCCTTATCCCCTCTGGGTGCCCCTGACCTCTTTTACTTTACTCACACTTTTTGGGCCCTTTCTATCCATTTGAACATCTTATATTTTTGGTAGTCAGTCTTTTCAGGGTTAATTATGAAATTCAAGCAAGGGAATCATATAAATATAAAATTATGTGATCATAATAAGGGACTAAACACTAAGCATTAGCTATCACCACCTAAGGTTGCATACATTAAGCATCTAAGAGATTTATTGCATCCATCTAGCACCATCACAAGGGACACAAGGGCTGATTATTTTGCATATACTTCATAGGAGGGAATTTCATTCTATTCTATGCACACATATATTACATTTATTTACATTTAGCTACTTGCTTGCTATCAAGTGAGACTCACACAAGAGCCACCTAGGGCACAATTCCACACACACACACACATAGAACTACATTGGGTCTGAGATGTAGTACAATGCTCAGTTTTAAGTTCACCATTGTGAGAGCCAAGGATAGTCTAACCCCTCATTTAACATCTTTCTTTTTTAGGATTTGGTGTCTATTTGAGGTTTTTTTCAAGTTCATACTTCATTGCAGGTTTCCAACGACCTCGATGATCTTGGTGCGACCTTATAGTGACTAAAGGCGACTAACAATGAACATCTTGTAACCACCCAAAGGAGGTTTCTTGAGATTTTCCAAACCCAGGAACCTAGAAATAGGCATAGGGTGCCCACGGGTGCCCCTGTCCCTCTCTAGGTGCCCTAGTCTAGCCTATCTCTCCAGATCTACATTTTTCTAGGTCTCTATGTGACACTCCTGCCACTCCGTTCATATGGTCAGCACTTTGGTACAATTCATAATTTATTGTGAATAAGCTAAGTACCTTCTTCTCCTCTTTGTAACTAGGGTTTCACATTTTATTGCTTAGTTTTCTTTGGTTAATTCCTGTACTTCATTGCATATTTATTTTACTACTATAATAACATCATATTAGGCTCTTATTTCACATTTTAGATTAATCATTTTGGAGAACCTAACCTTTGAAACCATCTTGTATTTATATCTCTTCTCCTTTAATCACTATGGCTCAATCTTATGATGAATTTACTAAAGACCATCTTAAAGCCCTTAATGATCATATTATTGAGCATCCCCAAGATATAGACTTGCTTTTATATGCTGCTCATGAGGATGCCACCAATCTTGTGGAGCTTATTGCTTTTGGTTCTATTCCCACCTCATTCACCACCTCGCCGCTTGTTAACATGCTTCCACCTACATCTACTATTCCTATTTCAGTTCCTACTCCCACCAATCACTTCACCCCACCCCTTGTTTCTCACACATGACAAGTATCTTTTGCTAGCACTCAAGATTTAGCCTCTCTTTATCAAGACCTCTAAGTGTAAATCTACCAATTGCAATAGGCTACTTCTCGTGCATCTCCATCTTTGGATTCCACTCTCTTACTACACACCCCATTCACACCCACCATATCCTCTTACTCACTTTCACCTATTTTCCTCACCCCTAAGCTTCCCATTTTCAATGGCCATAGTGACCCACAAGAGCATCTCGAGCATTCCATGTGGCCTATCTAGATTTTTGGATGATCACATTCTTTTAGCTAAGCTCTTTCCTTGCAGTCTCCATGATTATGCAATGTGTTGGTTATATGACCTACCTATTCACTCGGTAACATCTTTCACGCATCTATTTGATGATTTTCTTACTCATTTTTCTATCAATATCGGTTCTTATATCTCATCACATGCAACTTGAACAACTTAAAAAAGGGACTAATGAACATCTAATGAGACTATGTATTACTATACAAAAACAACCTAGCTAAGATTTCTAATGTGCTTATAAACTCTGAGCTTTAAGACTTATTCATTGAATTTTATAGCCACCTCTTTAGGAGAGCATTTTATTTGAGACATCTGCCTCATTTGACCACTTATGTCACACTCTCAAGCTATATTTATCCTTTTTAGCACCCCTGCAAAATGGATAACTTAACGAGTTTGAATGCTAGAGGTTGATGTGTGCAACACTTTGAAACTTAACGGGGTAGATGGGCCCGGTTGGTATTGAATCACAAAGTGAGCCAAAGTGAAGGTTTAGAGCCTCTTGTTGTCATGCGTTAACAATCTTGATGTCATGCACCAACCATCTTGTTGTCATACGTCAACCCTCTTGCTATCACACATCAACAATCTTGTTGTTAGGTTTCAACCCTCGTACTATTGTGCATTAACCATCTTACTATTGCATGTCAAACGTCTTGTTGTCATGCATCAACCATCTTATTATCACACATCAACCATCTTGTTTTTTTACGTCAACCATATTTTTGTCATGTGTCAACCATCTCTGGCGACAAGCATTAATTGTGTCTTCTTTTCACGCGTCAACTACCATCTTATCGACGCACGTCAACCACTATGTTGTTGATGTGTGTTAGTTTCCCTCCCCATATCATGAAACAATATCCCTTGTTATTATGTGACAAATCTCCCTCTTTGTCACGCATCATCCCTCCTTCCCCTGTCATGTCCCCTTTGTTGTCATATGACATCATTATATCTTGATGCACATCAACCTTCCCTCACTCTTGTGTGATAGAATTTCTTCTTTTCATGCAACAACTCCTTCCCTTATTGACATAAAACTACTTCCGTTCCTATCAGGTTGTAATTGGTGGTTCCTATCAGGCATAAGCAAGGAATGATAGCTACGAATAGGGCATGAATAACATCGTACAAGGTAGCTCAATAACCGGTTTAATGAGGTATGGCACCCATGTTCACCGTGCAAGAAAAGTACCATTGGAAAGTGAATCAAGTATGGTCGCCCATACCTCCATATAGGAAATTAATGAAATTTGTCGGTTGGTATCTCCCCTTCTCTATATATATGTAATTCCACCTCATTTGTAAGGGGGAGAGATTTTAGAATGTAAAGGAACTCTATCAAAATTGTTTTAGCACTCTTGTGAGCTGCAGAGCCTCAAATTTATGCATTTTGTAAAGGATTTTTTCCTTGTGCCTATATTGTAATGGATTGTGCATCATTTTAAGCAATAAAATTGGTGTTTTGTGGATTTTCTTTCCCTAGCTCAAGTTGTATTGCCTCCTTTTCCTTTCATTGCATTTTCAGGTATATTGTGCACATTGTATTCATTTCGGTATTCAAATTCATTGTGATCCATGAAATGAAAGGTTTGAATGTGTTATTTTAACTATGGCACTTTTGTCTACCCTCTTCTACCTCATTTTCTTCCATTTTCACTCACTAAGGATATCTCCAACCTCTTTTTTGGTGTTATCACCTCCCTTAGTTTAGGATTTTCATTTTATGCATCTCTCTCTTCCTTGGTTCCTTAGAAATCTAGGTTAGTGTTAGAATACTTGAATTTTTACCTTCCTACGATTATTTTTAGCATTAGAATATATAGAGGAACCAACATTCTCTAGAGGATTATCTCATTAGCAAGGGTCCCACACCTTGAGATAATCCCGTGTTACCTAGTTACACCGACTTATCATTCGTAAGCTCATGATAAATCAGAGGGTGCTGTAATTTGGTGATAACAACTACATGAAACTAAAATATTATCTATAAGCAAGCTAAAGTACTAGAAGAAATCCTCATACTTGATGCACTTTTAAAGTAAAACACCTTTTAAACAAACAAAAAAACCTATTGAACCTAAGGTCACTATCAACACTCTCTCTAACACCAAAGAAGTATAATGACATCAGCCCAAGCATACATATACAAAGTTGACTATTGCTCCACAAATTATATTACAACTTCTTGAGATAAATCTTATTATGCTTCCTCCTCTACTCAACTTAGACCCATCTTGTCCAAAAGGTTGAAATTATAATGAGAAATTTTGATGCGACTATCATCAATGTGTCATACATTCTACAAATAGGTGCTTCAAACTTCACAATATCATCCAAGATCTTATCGATGACAAAAAAATTGAGCTTCCAGAGCCTACGACCTCTGCACTAGTCAATGAAAATCATAAGCTCAAAATATTCAATAATCCACTTCTAAAATATGACAAGAAAATGAATGATTCCTTGACTAATCATACATATCGTGCAGTATCTCCTCCCACATCGAGGGATCTTTATTTCCTAGTTGCTCATACTGACATTTCTCCACCAATCATTTCTTTCTCTGATCATGATCATCATGCTACATTCTCTTTTGATCACTTGCACATTAGCACCTCTATCAGATCCATCCCTATCAATAACACCAAAGTTGATCCATCATGGCCTATCAATGCATGTTTTTTCCACTTCTTGTTGCTATTAGCTATCCACTCTCACAAATTTCATACCTAATGAATAATTCATATGGGGTCATCAAGATTCAAGTTATTTTCAGTCCTCTTGTCATGTTTGTGCTCTTTATTGTAGCACAATCAATCAAAGGGTGTGATATGCTCTTAGGTCTTAATTAGATTTGTCAATCTCATTCTATCATCTCCATGAATCACTTGTGTCTCAAGTTTGTTCATAATAATCAATTCATCTCTATCAAGGGTGTGCCTCCATCCACTCCATGGTCACAACCTCCTCTTAAGGTTTTCATTACATCATCTAGTTCCCCATGGCCTATTGAACCTAAATCACAATCATCTCCTACCTCACCTGTTTGCACACTACCTACGTAGTCTCATCATTATGTTAGTCCAGTGAATCAGTCTAGGTCCATCACAAGGATAAATCCTATATTGCAACATATTTTTCACCTCGTTTCACTCCACATACGCTTCCATCACCTCCAAAATCTACTTCACATAGGTCTCAATCACCTCCACATTGTGTGACTCAAAGGTGCCCACCATTTACTCATCAGTCACATGCATATATGATTCACTAACTTTTATAATGTTTATCTCATATACTACAACTCTTTGAACATATTTACACACCTTCATCTCCACCAATATCGGGCGGAGGGCCTTCATCTTTCACTTTTATCAGATAGTGATCTCACCTTCACACATTTTGGGGGCATCATGCTTATTATCTCCCCCCTCTAGCATCAACACATCTCACACATCTTGTATCATATACTTAGGACATATTCTCTCGCAATATATTCTACACACTTTACACATTCACGCTACATGTCTCTTAAATATACTTCTACATGTTGTAGTCATTACCTTATGGTGCACTCTAGTTCCATGGTCCATACTTGATTGATGAGGGTATACATCCTAAATGGACCCCATCACACTTACACATTCAATCAACTCAATCAATAACTCACACACTCACACTCTACACTTTGTGTTTTTTTGATCATATCTTTTTATTGCACACAATTCAAACCATTTCTGATGACACACTCTCATTTACGGTTCATTCTTGAATGATGAGGGGGAATAAATAAATGAACCTCATTGCATACATACACATCTTCTTAGGGGCACATCGCTCCTATCATTCACACTTGTATTCCATTCCTCCTTGTCCACAACATACTGTATATCTTGGTTGCATTTACTCTTGCTTATTTATTCTTACATGTTCACTTTATTACACATGCTAGATAGATATCTTGTATGTCATTATATTTATCATACACACATGCACGTTCACTTTCCTTTTAGTTGTGATCACATATTATATAGATCTATTACATGCAACATGGATGCTTGGCACAATGCCTATTATTAGTCCTACAGAGGCTCTTGGGGGCATCTAATTTTGTACACTACATATGTTATTGTTCCATTTTTGTTCATAACACATTACTTTATCAAATTATACACGTTTTGACATACTTTTTATCTTTCTAACATGCTAACAGGTGCTTCATGTGTAGCATTTATTATGTAGGACTATTTGTTTCCATGGTTATTTATTACATTACTTGTCATTGTTTTCTCTTTGTATGCTCTTGTTTGTAGGATTTTCCCTTTGTCTTGTGTGCACATTTGTCTACTTGCGGCCATTATAGCCTTGATTATCTTGCGACATCGTGAGTGATTTCCCATGTTTGCAACCCACTTTTCTGGTCTACATTGTCTTCTTATGTGTTTTCTTATGTCTTAGCTTACACATTGTCTTCTTAGCTTACATTTCATCTTTTACATACATGTTTGCTTGTACTAACACTTGTCTCCTAGCTACTTTGTTTGCATATGCCTTGGTTTCTACCAAGCACATTCCCTTCCCCTATAGGACACTATTTTAGCACAATGGATGGTCCTATTTTGGGATGCATACTCCTTCAATGATGTCACATGCACCCCAAACAAGGGGGGCATCATATGGGTGAATCAGTCACCCCATACAACATCATACATAGGGAAAAAAGTATCGGTACAACACAATTTTAAGTTTCAAACATGGCTTAGAATCAAACTTAGGTCCTTAACATATAGATGTCCTTCTGGATGCTAGTAACTAGGGAAATTACACATTGCTTCGTATTTCAACACACTCTACATAAATCCACACAATGGATTTTACAAAGTATACAATATTTAGCATTTTCTCGATTTTGCACACCATCCGTAGTGGTGTCCTATATAACAGAAATTAAATGTTGAAGGATGACACCAAACTTTTCTCCCTACATGTATTCCATGACATTAGTGTGATATCGGCCCAAAACTCATGAATGATGTAAGCGGTGTGAGATCATTGAAAAAACTTGGTCTTCTAAAACATCTTCAAGATCCTTTCTACAACCTTTTTCTCATCATGATTAGGTGCACATGTTCCTTTTTCACATTTTCAACATTTTTACATACTTCTTTACATATTTTTACACATATACATGCATATTTGACTACTTGATCGTTCTTCTCTTTTGCAGGTTCATCCATATGGGAAGTGGTAGTCAACATCATCCACATCATTCACACAAAAAATAACAACAACAACAACATCGACATCATAAATAGGTACACTATGACATCTACACATGTATTTTCTCCCTAGGTTCATTTTCATCATCACTTTTTGCACTTTATCCTCCTTAGCATCCACACTTCACATTTTTATCACTCCACACTTTGTCTAGTCCCTCGACACACTTTCATCATCAATCTACATGGTTATCAGGTACGCATCTCTATCTACTTTATGTTACCGAGCTTTCCACTCACCAACATAAAGTGGGGGAAAATGTAGACATAAAATCACGCACTTTGGGTAAGTATCTAGTCATGATTACTAATACTATTCATATGACTTCTAAGTAAGAAAATTACTAATTAACCCATGTCTTTGGCCACCTTTATTTTTATTTTGTTTCTCCTTTTAGTCTTGCACCTTTACTCCCTCGAGTTTTCCTTATTAGACTTGACTTTTATCATCGTAGACACCAACACCCAACTAGGACACCGGCGTCGGGTGCCCTCATCCCCTTTAGGTTCCCCCGACTCCTTTGTACTTTAATCACACTTTTTGGGTCCTTTCTAGCCATTTGAGCATATTTTATTTTTGGTAGTTATAATTTTCGGGGTTAATTATGAAATTCAAGCAAGGGAATCATATAAATATAAATTTATGTGATCATAATAAGGGACCAAGAACTAAACATTAGCTATCACCACCTAAGGTTACATCCACCAAGCATCTAAGAGCTTCATTCCATCCATCTATCACCATCACAAGGGACACATAGTATGGTTATTCCACATGCACTTCATAAGAGGGAAGTTTATTCTATTTCATGCACAAATTTATTACATTTATTTACATTTATCTACTTGCTTGCTATTAAGTGTGACTTGTATAAGAGCCACCTAGGGAACAATTCTACACACACAAATAGAAATACATTGGAGTCCGAGATGTGCTATATCGATCATCATAAGTTCAACATTGTGACAGCTGAGGATAGTCTAACCCCTCATTTTACATATTTGTTTTTATAGGATTCGATGTATATTTGAGGGTTTTACAGGTTCATACTTCATTGCAGGTTTCCAGTGACCTCAACAATCTTGGTGTGACATCAAAGAGACAAAAGGTGACTAATAAAAAAATCTTGTGAACATCCGGATGAGGTTTCTTGATATTTTCCATAGACCCAGGCACCTAGAAATAATCCTAGGGCGCCCTTGTCCCTCTCCAAGTGCCCCACTCTAGCCCATCTATCTAGATCTACATTTTTGGGTCTCTGTGAGATGCTCCTACCACTCTGTTCATCTGGTCAACACTTTGGTACAGTTCAAAATTTATTATGAATTAGCTAAGTACCTTATTCTCCTCTTTGCAACTAGGGTTTCAAATTTTATTGCTTAGTTTTCTTTGGTTAATTCATGTACTTCATTGCATATTTATTTTGCTACTACAATAACATCAGATTGGGCTCTTATTTTACATGTTTATCTTAATCAATATCACACAAGAAAATAAACATGTAAAATATAAAACACTAAGAAAAGGTGGGATACATGATGATTTATCTTATTTCGAATGTATAGGAAGTGATCTAGGAAGGTGGGACCTGATGAACATGTTACAAACAAGGTCGTTACTAGTCACTAAAAATCGGAGTGCAAGAACAGATCTAGATACGGGCACCCATAGCACGATAGGGGCACCTAGGCACTAGAGACCAAAACTAGGTGTTGGTTCTTGTACAAATACTTAGAGTTTGGCTTCTTCTATGTCACAAGGGTGTTGTAGTTGTTCCCTATTGATTTCTTGATATTCACTCCTTGATTGCCAATGGTACCTATAACCTGAAAAATATTTCACCTGCAAAATCCCATAAACCACATCAAACCTAAAAAAAAATGCGAGAATGGGGGTCGGGCTGACCTTGAAAGTCACACGAGACTAAACTTACAACTAATTGTTGCACTACATCTCAAACTCTATGTAGTTATTATGAGTGTGTTTAGAAATTGTTCCCTAGGATTCCCTTGTACAAGATACACTATATAGTGGGATTTATTTTCTCTAAGAAGAAAATTTGTGGATGGAATATAATGAACTTCCCCATCCTATGTTGTGTATATAGAGCATGCGAGTCCATTTTCCCTTAAATGGATGCTAGATGAATGCCTTGGAGTGCTTTAGGTTCCTTTCGAATGTAAGCTTATGTGGTAATAGTAATTCTTAATCCTTGGTCCCTTATTTTGAACTCATAAATATGTATTTATATTATTCCCTTGTTTGAATTTTTTAATTGACAACTAGAAGGATAACCCATAAGTGAAAAATATTCCCAAAAGATAAAAGAGACCCAAAAGGAGATAATACGATAAAAAGGGCGGGGGTGCCCGAGGGGACAAGGTGTTCTTGTCCTGGCTAAGCGTTAGTGTTTGAAGCCATAAAATATAAAAAAGTTCAATTCCAAATGGGTTATATGATGTGTAAGACCCAATAGAAAACAAGAAACATAGAGAGGAGGCCAAAGGCAGTTGTCAATTACTAGTTTTCTTGCTTAGGAATCTTGTAAATGCTAGCATGCTTTTAGGACCTAGAAATGTACCCAAGTGCATGATTTTGTGTCTACATTTTCCCCAATTTATGTTTTTGAGTGAATACTTGATAAAATAAAGTAGATAAGAGATGCGTACCTTATGATCCTATAGAGTTTGTGGAAAATAGTGTCTTTGAGAGGACACGTGAAGTGTGGAATGATTGCAAAATGAAGCATGTAGACTAGGAAAGGAAAATGACCCTAGGGGTGAAGCGTATTCATCGCTTGTACCTATTTTTGTGATTTTATTTACTATTGTAGGATACTTATTGTTACTTATTAAGAAAGAACCTTCAAAAGAAGATAAAAAGAGTATTCAAAGTCTTGTATATGAAAAATTTGAACAAAGTATGTAAAAGTGTGTAAAAGTGTGTAGAAGTAGTAGTAAAATAAAGTGTGCACTCGATGTAAAAGAGTGTAAAAGATAGAAAGGTGTTTTGTAATGTAGTGAAGAGTGAATTTTTAGGTGATATCACACCAAGAGTGTGTTTTTGGGAGATCTCATGCCAAGTGTGAGTTTTTGGGTGATCTCATGCCAAGAGTGAGTTTTTGGGAAATATCATGCTAAGAGTGAGTTTTTGGGTGATCTCACACCAAAGAGAAAGTGTTGGGGAGAGAGGTATAGTTTTACTCTCATTCCATGACTATGCCCTCATAAGAACCACTTTGCATATGGTATGTCCTAGTTTAGTTCCAATTTTCCTAAATTAGTTTTGATTTATTTCGATTGTATTGGTTGTTGTGATTGAAGGAGTTAGAATACATTCTAGAATGGCGGAGGTCTATACATGTAACTATAGAAATTCTCTGAAGACTTCTATGAACTGTGATGATATGAGAAGATGATTGTTTTTACCCCCACAACATTTACACCTAGGGAAGGACATAAGCGCACGTGCACTATGCTATCTAATGTTGGGCACTAGTATCCTTTGTGATTCTAACCCAAGTCGATTGTATGAAACTCTGTGAATATGTTTCGTATTGATTTTGTACTATGAATATTTGTACTATAGCTCGATCTTTTGTAGGGGCTATTTTTTCACGCAATATATGTCCCCCTTGGTTGGGGTGCATGTGACATCTCGTAGGATAATGTGGCCCAAAGGATAGGACCAAATGTTTTACTAAAGTGGATACTTGTAGGGCGTAGGGGATGTGCATGGTAGAAACAAAGGCACATGCAAGAAAAGTGGCTAGTAACAAGTATTAGCATAAAAGCTAACATGCAAGAGAAGACAATGTAAAAAACAAGTATGCAGACAAGATGGACCGTGAAAAGAGGGTTTCAAACATGGGACATTGCTCACAATGTCACAAGAAAATCAGGTCCGAAGCATCCATAAGAAAGAAAACAATGATCAAGAAGGACATAAGGCATGTCCCACAAATAATAACACAATGGAAAACAAAGTGGTAAGTAAAATGTATCTGATAACCATGGTTGTAAATAGTTCTGCAAAGAAAATGCTACACATGAAGCACTCATTAGCATGTTAGAAAGATAAATAGTATGTTAGGACATGTATAAATCGGTGAAAGGAAAAGTAACTGTAATAAGAAGCATTGAAAAATGTAGCAATAGAACATGTGTATTATGTGATAGTAGATAAAGTAGATTCCCCTAGGAACCTCACTGGGACTAGTAAAAGATACAATGTCAAGAATCGTTGCAACTTGTAAGAACCTATAAAGTCTTGAATTCACCTTAAAATACCAAGTGAACACACACACACACACACACACACACACACACACACACACACACACACACACACGTGTGTGTGTGTGTGTGTGTGTGTGTGTGTGTGTGTGTGATGACATACTAAGAATCCGTCTAGAATGGAAAATAAAGTACAACATGTAAATAGAATGAGCTAGCAAGAATAGATACAACCAAGATATACAAATATTGTGTATGAGTGTGATGGTGTGGTCCACAAAATTTGTGGATGATAGGAGTAGTGTGCCCCCTAGTGGATATGTATGAAATGAGGTTCATTTATATGGATCCTCAACAGTCAAGAATGAATCATAAAATAAGATTGTGTCATCGGGTAATGTGCATGTTGTGTGAATAAATGCTATAAAGATGTATCATGAAGCATAGAGCATGAAGTGTGAAGGATGTTAGGTTCATTTCAGAATTATACCCTCAAAAATCAATTATGAATAGTGTAACTAAAGTGTGTCATAGGATAATGATGATACAATGCGTGTATCAAGACATGTAGGAATACTAAGGAAGATTAGATGTGAAGCATGTAGCATAAAGTGTAGTAGTAGAGAGACTAGAAACAATTGATAAGAATTGAATGGGGGAGAAAGTGTGATGCCCCCATGTGTGTGATGTGGAGAAGGATCAAGTAAACTCATCTAGGATTTCATCGGTGTCAAGGTCATAGCCGATTAGACTTGGATCAGAAACATGGAAAGCAATAATGTGGGGTTAATCATATAAAAAACATGTGCGACATAAATTGTACATGCCCATAACATATTCTTCATCAATAAAATGAGGTTTTGGACAATGTGTGCATACCAACAAGTGATATTTTGAGTATAGCCAAGGAATGAATCATTGCAAATAGAGATACAACCAAAAGGCATAGGAAATGTGATATAAATATGATTGGGATCTAGAATACCGCTAATGTAGTCAATCCAAGACTACCCAAGTGTGAATGGAGAGGAATGAGGAGTACGTGCAAGGAAGATCGATAAATGAAATAAATGAATACCATAAGTAGTAATGAGTACACATCCATGATAAAGGTGATGGGAATGAGGTGGAGGGAGGAGATCGGTAAGTGTGAATCCAATATGGATTAAGCCATCATGCATGCAAACAACATCAGAGAGAGTGGGGTCAAATGGAATGTGAGGCCAATAAGAGTCATGTATGAAAAGAGTGCATGTAAAGGGGTCAAGCTACGGTGCAGAGTGGACTTGGGGAGATGAAGGAGGTGGTATAATTTCTAATGTATGGACAGACCCCTGAAAAGGTATCATGGCATTAGTAAAGGAGGAGGTTTCTTGAATTGATATTCACCAAGGACAATAGCAACAAAAGTATCCTGGAAGTAGGATTCATCAATTTCGATAGGATTAAAGTTAAGATTGTGCAATGTGTCATCATTAATCTCTACAACATCAACCTCATCATCAAAATCATCGGTGTTGGAATTATCTTGTTGGATAACATTGTCAAGGATATTGGTAGGAATAGAGCCAGATGTAGGAGGGAAAGTATCCATGACAAGTGGGATAGTGGTAGCTATGGAAGTAGACAAGGTGGGTGAAATGATATCGGTAGTATGGGTAGGAATGGATGGTATGATTGACAGAGGTGGAAGAAGGATTTGAAGCACTAGATTGACCAACATCATATGTACTAATATTATTATTGTATGGAATAGGCTATGATGGAGGGATGGGCATGGTGGTGATGGGATCAATGTGGAAAAACTTGAATGGATCGGGGTCAACAACAATGGTATGTTCATAGCCATCATGTAGGAATTTAACACATCTATGAACTATAGAAGGAACAACATGCATTGCATGAATCCATGGTCTACCAAGTAAGCAATTGAACTGAAATGAGGCATCGATAACAAATAATACAATAGGAACAATTTTAGGCCCAACTTGTAGAGGTAAGGTGATAGTGCCCATGCATGTGTGAGTAGTGGAATCATAGCTGCGAATGAGTTGAGAGGATTTAGTAATTAGATCATTAGAAATGCTGATTTTCCCGAGGAGGGATAGATCACATAGATTGATACCAAATCCATTATCAATGAGTACACTTTTAATACCAATGGATCCTATAGTAGTGGTGAGAAGTAAAGGCACAAATGGGTTGTCAACAACATAGGGGGAATATCATCATCACTAAAAGATATAGAATGTCATGTATTTTTAAGAGATTGAATGATATGGATAAAGGCAATATGTGAATTATTAATTTTAATGTGGATGGAGCAAAGGGAAGCCTATAATGTATGATGACAATGGTGCATTGCACAAGAGATCATAAAGAGATATTTTAGATGGTGTATTCTTAAGCTGCCCAATGATGTCATAACCCTTAGAGGTGGTGGTAAGAACTGTAGAAGTAAGATGTGGTGGAAAAAAGATGGGTGGAGATGTAGGAGGATGAATGTGGTGAGTGGTGACTACATTGATGTTGGGATTAGGCATTGGAGTGATGAAGTGAGGAGGATGTTGAGTATGGACTTGCATAAAATCATTAACAAAGTGGCATCCATGCCAAAAACTCAGTGGGAGTATAAGAGGGGTAAGAAGATTGATCCATGAATTTAGAAGAAGGGGATAAAGTATGATGCATTATCAGAAGGTAGGGTTTGAGCGATGGTTTTCACAAAATGATTTAATAAACATTGAATTATTAGACCCTATTGCATAAGTAACTATTGTAATAAATTATATAAAAATGCTAACATACAATATGCCAAAAAAATAAACATGTAAAGTAAACCCTAAGCAAAGGAGGGAAACAAGATGACTTAGCTGATTTTTGAATGGACAGGAAGTGATCTAGACAGGTGCGAATGATGAACAGACTGCAAATAGGGTCATCACTGGTCACTAAAAAAATTGGAGTGTAAGAATAGAGTGGACATGGGCACCGTGAAGCGGGAGGGGGTGCCTAGGCGTTAGAGACCAGAATTGGGCGTTGGTGACTATGTAGTTGCTTGGATTTTGGTTTCTTTTACGTTGCAAGGGTGTCACATTTGTTCCTTATTAATCATATGATATTTTCTTCTTGATCACCAAAGGTACTTGTAACTTGCAAAAGAGAAGTTCACCAACACAAGCCCACAAACCATACCAAACCTAAAAATTAAAATGTAGACTAGGGAGTCAAAGTGACCTCGACGGTCACCTCGAGAGTGAACTTACAATTGAGCACTACACTACATCTCAAACTCCATGTAGTTCTTATGAGTGTGTGTAGAAATTGTGCCCTAGGATGCCCTTGTGTAAGATGCACTAGATAGCGGCTAGATTTTCTCTAAGATGCAAATGTGTGGATGGAATAGAATGAAATTCCCCTTCCTATGCTATTTATGTAGAGTATGTAGTCCCTTGTCCCTTGAATTAATGCTAGAAGAATTCCTTGGAGTGCTTTAGGTGCCTTTTGAATGCAAGATTAAGTGGTAATAATAATGTTTAATGTTTGGTCCCTAATTTTGAACACATAACTACACATTTATATGATTCCCTTGTTTGAATTTCATAATTGACAACCTGGATGGCTGTACCATGGGTGAAAAAGATGCCCAAAAAATAAAAGAGACCCAAAAGGAGTGAGTAAGATTAAAAAAGGGTCGGGGCTCCTAGATGGGACATGAGTGCCAGGCGTTGCTTTCCTAGATGGGTGTTGATGTCTGAAGCCATAAAAGATAAACAAGTTCTATTCCAACTAGACTATAGGGTGTATAAGAACACATAGAAAACAAGAGATAGAGAAAAGAGGCCAAAGGTATTTTTCAATTACTAGTTTTCTTGCTTAGGAATCATGTAAATGCTAACATGCTTTTATGACCTAGAAATATACCCAATTGCGTAATTTTATGTCTACAATGTGTTAAAAATACATACTATCGATGATTTAGATACCTGTTGATAGGGCACCACGATAATTTGGTTTAATCTATGGGCTAGCCAAGAACTTAAAAATTCAATCCTTAGATGGTTCCATGGTGGTGTGGAAATGGTGATGCCATAAATGGGCTAGGGACCTCCCCTAGGTAATCTAACAAAAAGGGTGGACATATGGTATTCACAACCCAATATTCATGTTGATAACAACAAATCTCAAGTAATATACATGATTAAACAATATTACAAAACATAAAGACCTACTCATCACCTCAACTAAATGGGCCTACCCACACCATACCCAAGATCTTCTTGAAACCTTCCCCTACATTTTCATTCAATCACTATCCAAAACTGAAAGATGATAAATATATATATATGTGTGTGTGTGTGTGTGTGTGTGTGTGTGTGTGTGTGTGTGTGTGTGTGTGTGTGTGTGTGTGAAAAAACGAGGAAGAAACATTACATACAATAAGTCTTAAACGAGATCTTGTGTAAGAGAAAGAATTCATGGATGAAGTAAAACAAGTGGATAAGGAAATGACACATCGAATTGAATGCATATCTTAATAATATCAACGAAATAAAGGAACTTGTTGTAGATAAATTCAAAAAGTCTGCGTGGGATAAAGGATTAGGAAGAAAGAAGAAATATTACCTTGAGGAATTTAACTCCACTTGTGATCATCAACAAAAGGCCTATATAGGGGCTAATATCCCTTGGAGAGCAAAATTTATCGTAGCTTAGTTAAGGATAGATTCATTCAGCTTCAATGTGAAACAGAGTTAATAGAAATGGCCAAAAGAGGCATGGGAAGAGAGAGTTTGTGTCTTTTACACAAATGGGGCAATAAAATATGGAAAAAAACTTATTTTGGAGCGTACTTCTTACAATGATATATGGACCAAATATACAAGTGATTTAATAACTTCATTATAAGATATGTTCACCAAATAAGGTGGGGAAATTGAGAGAATTCCTTATCAATTTAAACATTAGAAGATAAAATAAAATAAAAATAAAAATGACAGAATTTACCATCTCATATACTTTTTTAGCCTCGTAAACATTAAAAAATATCAATTTTTCTAAATACTATCAATCATACGTGGAATGTACAATGGAAACGTTGAAGGGGATATTTTGAAGGAGCAATATAGGAGGGACAAAAATAATGTGAGAGGAAGAAAAGTGAATAAGAATGGATTAGAGGGTGGCGAAGTGTGAAGTGGGTGAAAATGGAAAGGAAAAATAATGTGAAACGTAATTGTCCAACAATGACATGGCATTTATGTCAATCCTTTGAAGGAGACCTGGGGTGTTGTTTTAGACGATGGGGAAACAACTTAAAGAGATATTTGTGAATTTTAGGAGTGGGAGAAGTTTTTGTTGGACTAAAAATGTGTTGTAATTTTATCCCTTGCATTGAGAGATGGGAAGATGTGGAGTGGAAATTGCATCCAAAAGTACACAAAAATGAAATATATATATAATTCCTTACATTTAATGTCTAAATAAATGTCATGATAGGATTTGAATACTTTAGTTTTATTATGATGATAGTTCAAATTAAGAGTAAAGTCGAAGTTGAGGCATATTCCTTTCTTTTATTTGAGTATACATGTTCAAATACATATAAAATTAAAGATGCAAAGTTTCCCTTACTTTTGGTGCAAATATGTATGTTAAATACGCTAAGGGATCAATTTTTATAGGCTACACTAGTTTTAATTGTTAGAATACAAGTTTTAATTCACGAGATAAAATTCGATTGAATTTTTTGCAACTTTTTTGAAAAGTCGACAATGTTTGTTTCTTTATGGGGAAATTTGTGAGTGAAACCTCTTGCCCACATGGTTTGAAATCTTGGTGTGCTCGATTGTGATTATTTTACTACAACAATATTTTGTAGGATTTGATCATTTCGAGTATTTGAACGTTGTTATTATGAAGATAGAGGTTGAAATACATAGAGAGGAGACATTTTCTTTTCTTTAGTTGTTAAAATGGAAGTTTAAATGCATAGATAGGTTAAGTATTTTATTTTTACTTACTTATTCATAAATTATTATAATCATGTGTTTATTTATGTTTAAATTTATTCATGGAAACCCCTTGTGCGCAGGATTTGAAATCTTGATGTCTTGGATTTGAAATCCATCATTTAAATTTCACATTAAAATGTCTATATAAATCGATCTGCTCTCTATCTTTATCCGTCAATAGCTCTACGTTGTGAATCGCATTAGTTTTTTTGTTTATGGAGTGGATTTTTTTAAGGGAATGGTCACCCTATTTGTTGCATTAGTTGGCACCATATTTTTATCGAAACTAAGATCCAAGAAATAGAAGTTGTCACCAAGTCACTTGGTGGTGCCCATTTTTGGCAACTGGCTCCAAGTTGGGGACAATTCGATCACAATCTCACTAACCTCATTAAGAAGTACGATAATAGTTGGAGATTAATCTGATATATAAAATTCATATCAATGGAGTGATTAAATCTATCTATTGAAAAGCAGTTCTAATCTCCCATCCAAATTTTTGGGTTTCAAAGTGCAAAACTGACGACCTACACAAAAGGGAATTTTTTCATGAAAAGGTAAATAGGAAACACAAATGAAAAGGAAAAAAAGAACTTTGTTATAATCAAAAATCCCTTTCCGGAAAATAATCCCTTTGGAGGTTTTGGTATTTGATAGATTGATCTTATTATTAGATAATATGAACGGAAAGGGAAAGCTTGGTGGAAAAGAAAAGGGAGTGTTCCCAAAAAAATTGAGCGAGAAAGAGCTGAATGAATCAAAAGGTTTGTATTTGGTTTGGGAAGAGATTATCTATTTAGAAGTTGAATAAATTTATAATTTACTTTCATTAAGTAATGTATTAAATAAATGTAAATAGAAAAATATTGAGTACTATTCAAAATTCCAAAGAGCTATGTAATGGAGTTGTTGATCAACTCTAGAAATCCGGGCTCGATTACGAGAAGTAGAAATGAGAGCGTGTGAAATTCGGGTAAATGGATACTCTAAATAGAACAAGAACAAGAGGATCTCATCTATGTTGTTTTTTCTAATTTGGAACAATGAGAGAATTTCAAGAATGAGAGGCTATTCACTTTGAACAAAGAAGAGCAATTGAATAGGTCCAACCAAAAATTTATCACCAAGTTGTGCATAGAGCTCTAGGAACTCTAAATAGTCGTTTGAATAACGAGTTACATTTACTTACGATCGATCATAATATCATCATTCGTAGAGCCATGAAAAACATAAGCTGATTAGCTTTAATATATATTTTAAAAAATTATTTTTCAAAAATAAAATACAAATATATATATAGTATAGGTCTTATTTTTCAAAAGATAATTATTTAGTATTAATGGTAACTATTCAACCCGATGAAATTAGCAAGTATGATATGTAAATGAATTGAACAATATAATAACGAGGTCAAAGTTATTAATATTGGCACTTTACTTCAAGTAGGATATGGAATTTCTCATATTCATGGTCTTGATAAAGTAATGGTAGGGGAATTAGTAGAATTTGTAGATGGTACAATAGGAATTGCCCTAAATCTAGAATCAAATAATGTTGGAGTTTTTGAAGAAGGGATAGAGGAATTTTGTGGTTGTGTCATTGCCGGATTTGGCCAAGGAGGTGTTGCACACATAGGGGGTGGAGTTTAGGTCTCGTACTGTAACGTGGAGTTCGGCATCTTCACTGAAACATACTAGAAATGGTGTTCACCATGTATACGGGGAGCATTAGAGGAATATGTGGAGGATCATGATGATGTCATTTTTAAATTTTGATATTATATTCCACTTGAGTGATTTTGTGGATGCGACGATATGACCTATACGATCAATGTCAAACCAAGCGGTTTCCCTCCCCTTTATATTATTTGAAGTATTTCTTTGACGTAAATTATTTGGAGTATGACTTGAAGTAATTATTCTACTTTTAACATGTTATTTGTGTAAAATATAAATACAAAATCGATGTAAGCAACGAAGTCATGAAATGCACACATTTTGTATATCGTGAATCATATAAACTTTGTATGTCCCACAACAGATTTAGAAGAATGAAAAAGGACGAGGAGGATATAAATAATATCAACTACGTGAAATAAAAATATAGCGGGAAGATAATACATAATCATTTGCATTTGCATCTTTAAAAAATCTATAGAAAAATATAAAATAGCTTTGTTAAATTAAATTTCACTTGAAAAAGTTAACGGTTTCATGAGATTTTTGTTGTATTTTGAAATTAGGGTTTTATTAAAAACTTTGGAGAGAAAAAACTATGCAAGGAATAACTTATGAAGTTTAATTTCATCGAAGAGGTGTAATTCCACAACTTCTTAGGTTTAATTCCACTTAAAATTTAAGTATTTAAGTGAGTTTACGATTCTGACCTATAATTCTTAGAAATAGGGTTTTGTGAAAAGCCTCAAATTTGTGTCATTACAAAGGACAAAGAATCATAGGATAAATTGTTAGATTAAATTTCATTGTGAATCCTGGAGGATGGCATGCAATTTAAAGGTAGGGTAAATTATTGAAAATTGGCTCCAAGTTGGGAACGATTTGAATAATCGCAATCTAAGCGACCGACTGCCAAGAAGTACAACGAAATATTCTTGTAGAAAAAGGGGAAGAGGAATTTGGTGGTTGTGTCATCGCTGGATTTGGCCAAGGAGGTGTTGTATACATAGGGGATGGATTTCAGGTCTCACACCCACAACGTGGTGTTCGGCGTATTCACCGAGAAAAGGACAATAAATAGTATTCACGGTGTATGCAAAGCCTAGGAGGATCATGACGATGTCATTTTTAACTTTTGATATTATATTTTTCTTAAGTGATTTTATGGATGCAACGATATGACCTGAGCGACCGGTGTCAAAACCACGTGGTTTCCCTCCCCTTTTTATTATTTGAAGTATAATTTTGACGTAAAATATTTGGAGTGTGGCTTTGATGTAATTATGCTTTACTTCCAACATGTTTTTTATGCAAAATATAAATACGAAATCCCGAGTCACACAAATGAAGTCATGAAACATATACACTCCATATATCGCAAATAATATAAACTCTGTATGTCCCACAATAAAATTAGAAGAATGAAAAAGGATGAGGAGGAGATAAATAATATCAACGATGTAAAATAAAAAAGAAAATGGGAAGCTAATACGCATTCATCTACATTTGCTTTTTAAAAAAATCTATAGAAAAATAAAGAATAGCTTTGTTAGACTAAGTTTTTTTCTATGAAAAATATATTATATTATATTAAATGCAACATGATACAAGATGTTCGATTCGACAAGATGGATGAGGAGTGGTATGAGAAAGGGTTGTTCACTTATGCTCATATTTGCATTGAGGTGGATCTTAGCAAAAGTCTTCCGAACAAGTTGGAGTTAAACCATGATGGTTTCAAGTGGATAAAAGTTCTATATTATGATAATACAACCTTCCGTTTCCGGTTATGCTATTTATGTTAGACTAAATTTCACTTTTAAACGTTAACAATTTTATCATATTTGAAACCTTGGGATTTAGAGAATCATGGAGCTTGTGGTGGTCGGTTAGATTTGAAACCTAATCAACGTAGTAACTTTCTCAGGAAAAAAACCTCAAATAAAAACTAAATCCCCGGTCGTACATTTTCACTTTGCTAATACTTATATATTCGAGGCGGGGGTTAAATTTGACAATCGTTTAGACGTTTTTCATGATTTTAGCCGTAAAATACTTGCAAATATTTGAAATAACCTGTCACATACAACTTGCGTATATTTTAAGTATGGTCGTCGTTATATATATATATATATATATATATATATAAACTATACAAATATAATTTAAAAATAGTTAAATATATATAGAATAATCTTTTATATATTTTGTTAACAGTATAAAAATAACATTGTTTTACATTTTTGAAAGGTAATATTTGGAAATGGCCGTCACCTAATTTTTTTATACGCATAGGTGGCCGTCAAATTTAACCCCGATTCGAGCTCATTGAGTGACCACGTAGAGCTCTATAAAAATCTAAATCTAAAAAAGTACCTTTCCTAAATCCATTATATAAATAAATAAAAATTCAAATTAAGATTTGTTTTTCTCGATATAATATGTGTGCATATTTAACTTGATCTTTATGGGATTATTAAAAAGAGTTAGTCTTCCTCCGAATCCATGAAATCCTAAAAATTTAAATCTAGAAAATAATCATTAAAAAGAATCGAGTAAATAATCCACAAAATACCACTAAAGTGACTCTGTTCAAATGGAGTGTGATGCATACAATGGTTATAATTTTGCTTGTTTATAAGGTGAGTTCATGTTGAAAAGGAGATTTAGTTGAATTTTTCTAAGAAAGGTGACTATATCAAATTGAAATATGGGAAAGAAGGTTTTATTTTAATTAAAATTTTGTAAGAGTATTATATAAGATTATATATGAGACTAGTGACAATCTAGGGCTAATGGTATAAAATAAGTAAATTTTGTATGTAATATGGGAAATTAAAAAGTATATTTGACATTCAAATCATAATAGTGCAAACATCCGAAACTCTAAATGTAGTAGGAAAATCTAGGGTTTTATGTTCAATCAATTGTGGGGTTCACCAATATGTTTTGACTATTTTTCACACACTAGCCTAAAATAATAAAAACTAAATATTAATTCATATTATTAAACAAAGAGTAAAATACATTAATTTCAACATGAATTAAGGTTTAATTAAAAATTTACAGAGAGAAAATAGAGAGGATGTTATAAAATACACAATTTCAATATCTAACACATTTCTACCTAAAGAAGTGGTGTATAAAGAATATAAGGGCCTCAAATCATATTAGAATTGTGTTGACAATGGCTCAATTGAAAAGCATAGGTAAAGGAGTGGATTGGACACATCCAATAGAATAAAACCCTTCATCAAGTGACACTAATTTGGTTTTGTGGTATTGTGTGAGATGGTTTTCGGGCTTGAAACTCACTAGATACATTTTTCTATGTATCTAATCTATTTTTGATGTGTTTAACCGGTCTATATGATGTGACATAGCTTACATGATCTCTAATTTTCCCAAACTCTAGCAACACATGTCCCATAACAAAACACCTTATAAAGAGATCAGAATTTGGGGTTGGGCCAGATTGTATCACATCCCCATGATGGTCGATCATTTCCTATGCACCACTTATTTGAAAAGAGCTAAAACTATACATAGCTCTCCCACCATTATGTGTGTGAATGTTTAAATTTTTGTACAATCGAGATGTGATCATTCAAACTTTGAAACTTGGAACCATGCAATGTTTACCTATTCATATTTATATTTGACTCAAAGTGGACTTATCTAGGTCTTCTATTTGAATATTTGAGATGTGTCTATGCCTTGTATGTAATGATATCTAAGATATGTTAGAGTGCCTTAGGTGATAGGGGTGGTCTAAGAGAGATAAGAAGTACAAAATGACCTATGGGATCATTTGCATATATAAGTGAATCATCATTAGTTTCCCACCATAACTAATCAATGAAATGTATGTAATCCCACACAACTAATTGTCCAAATTTGATACGAAATCATTAGAGACTCTTAGATACTATAGACAATGTGGTAGGTGAGAGCGTCTAAGGTTATTGGTATTATCTACACGTAGGGAGTAGGGATATGATAATTAGATAATGTTTGTCTAAGAAATATAGGGTATTCCTTTATAGACTTAGTTGATCATGAATAAGTATGAATAGAAAATATGGATGGCTAAAATAATGGATGAGTAAATAGATAGAAGGAAAGTGTGCTTAAGAGTCAAATATATGTCAATTTTCTAAGTATGCCAAATAATTCTAAAACTAATATTGGAAAATTTTAAAGATCAGATGTAGAAGTGTACGATATATTAAATTTGATAATAGTTAAAGAATTTGATTATTCCCATCTATTAGATATATATGATAACCTAGACATACTAAATCATTGTGCCGAGTTTAGATGGTAAATCTCATTTGTCACTTGTAATTGCTAGATCATGTGTTGAAATATTTTAATTTCCATTTAAGCGAGTCGATGCTTGGGTTGATAGAAAAACTAATTCGTGAAATTGTTTTAGTGGACAAACTTGCATTAGTTTGGTGAATAGTTTTCATTTATATTAATAAAGATTTTATTTTTGGATTTAGAAGCACCATAGCACATCATGTTGCCATTTAAAATTTTAATTCATTTTGAACATTGACACACTTGAAAATATCAAATTAATTCTAAAATTAGATTTGCTCGAATAGAAATCGGGTTGGAATGAACATACTAAAAATTATCTCTTAATCATATAACCATAACTTAATTGTTATCACATGTTCTATATGTAAATACTTTGACGCCAACTACAATCCCTCCTTATATCACAAGTAAACAATCATATAAATAAACACACAATAGATTCACGATACAAAAAAGACACATTGTTGAATACATTTTCATTATTGTCACCAATTGTTACATTCTTGAAATACGTTTGATAAATCAAGGAAATATATCTTACTTTGTGTGTGTGTGTGCATGTGTGCGTGTGTGTTTACGTGTGCTTGCGCGCGCGTGCGCACGTGTGTGTGTGTGTGTGTGTGTGTGTGTGTGTGTGTGTGTGTGTGTGTGTGTGTGCGCGCGCGCGCGCGCGTGTGAGTGTGTGCGTGTACGTGTGTGTGCGTGTGCGTGCATGTGTGCATGTGTGTGTGTGTGCGTGTGTACATGTGTGTGTGTGCGTGTGCGTGTGTGTGCGTGTGTGTGTGTGTGTGCGTGCGTGCGTGTGTGTGTGATATATATATATATATATATATATATATATATATATATATATATATATATATATAAAGCTCAATAATAATAATGCTTCAAAAATGGGCATTGCAGCATGATACTTGGTATTTAAATTGTTAAAATTTATCATTACGTGCCTTTTAAAAGCACGAATTCACCAAATGGAGGGTTTCATTCATGATTTTTTAATTTCGAGTTGTCTAGTACCATATATTATCTTGAGTTAATTTTGAATTATTGTTTGAGTAGAAATGGACATAGTAGACTAGGGAAAATCATAGCTATATTAATATAGAAGGTAGGAGGTAGTAAAAATTAAAACTTCATTTGAAAATTAGATCATTATTATTATATCCGAAGATGCAATTTTAAAAACCATATTTAGAATACAAGTAACTTACTTAAGATAAGAAATGAGTATTTGATTATCTCTTAAGTAAATAATTATATTTATAATATAAATTTAGAAATTTTGGTATGTGATAGTATGATCTCAAGATAATATGGCCATGTTATAATGGAAGTGGTTGATGTTCACTTGGTTGAATGCTAGAATGGAAGTAGTTGACTATACTAACAATTACAATTCAAGTTGCAAAAAGAACATTGATTAAAAAACTGAACAAAAATGTAAAGAAAATAATTGCTTGAACAACAATGTAAGATAAATTCAATACTCTGCATCCTCACCATGAATTCCATGCCTAAAATATATTAAATAAACAAATTACCACAAATTTTAAACCCAATAAAAACATGAACTTTCTACAAATCCAATGAATTATCTTATATGTTTTCAAAAGTGAAAAAAATCTCTAAAAAACCCTTAGTATAATAAAAATGTTTCCCATTGAAGTTATCATTACATTTCATCTTCCGAATTTTACAAATATTTGAGCCATATATTCATGTTGTTCAACAACTATAATGCTTTCCATGTCTAATTGTTGTCTTTTTCACCAAGAATGATATCCAAATAATTCATGAACAACTCAATTGATGTCTTGACTTTATTGAATATATTTTACTAGCAATCAAACATGAAATGTATCATAGAAACACAAAAGGGATGCATCAAATAAGTGGAACTCATGGGACCAAAAATTGGGAGAGGAAGTGGGCGACGATGAAGGGGTTTAAGGGAGAGAAGTCCAAGGGCAAGTAAAACACTGTGTGGAACTTATTACGCTAAAGTGTAAATACACAGGCCTATTATGATGCTATAGTAGCAATAAATAAATGCAATAATGAAATACATAAATATACCAAAGTAAACTAAGCAATAAATAATGAAACCCTAATGTGAAAAGAAAGGTAAGATGCCTTACCTGATTTACAATGTTACCGAAGGTGTACATGAATGGAAATCGAAGAAAACCAAAGCGGTGACCGTTGCACATGAGCTTAGAAAATTACAGATCCGGATAGATAAGCTAGGTGGGGTGCACGTGGTCTCAGAAATGCTCAGAAACCTGAATTCTCAAAGTCACAAGATGTTCGATGATGCTCGCCTTTTGTCATTATGAATTCACACAATGATCACCGAGGTTGTAATAAACCTACAAGGAAGTATAGACCTATCAAACCCTCAAATAGACATCAAATCCTAAAAAGAAAGATACTGCATCGAGGGGTCGGTGATCTAGACAAAGACCCAGTGTGACCATTATAGTGAAGCAACTTCTTCAAACCATAACTTCTACACCGTGGCTCCAATTGACTCTATTCAAAATGCAACGGAAAGCTTGGAATGTGTAGAACATGATGGAAAAGTGTGAACTTTGTACATAAAAGTTTGACCCATGAAATCTGAATCTAAAGGAAAATAAATGTAATTTTTGTAGTGTTATCTAAAAATAGTAAATTCATGAAATTGGCACCTATGTAACTCATGGAAGATGAACCACCTCATCTCCCTCGAGATTGGTGACCTTCCACATTCTTCTAGGTGTCTTTTCATATTTCTAAAATTAGTATATAAATATATGTAACCCGAAAGGGAAAATCAAACATCTCCTCATGGAGGTAGCTAATGTAATCACAGTCTTTGATCAATATTTACATCTCTTTTTAGAGATAATTTTCAATATTATACATCTCTTTTTAGAGATAGATTTTTTTCTCATCTGGCACAATTATTATTTTATCCTTTTAATTCTCGAAACCCCTTTTGTTTTGGATCATTCATACTTTCCTTAGCCACCACAATGGTGGACTTACAATTGAGTGATGCACTACATCTCAGACCTAATGTAGTTTTGTGTGTGTGTACAAAATTGCACCCTAGGTTTATCTTGTGTCACCACACTTGGACAAGTGAGTAAGTAGCTATATGTAAATAAATGTATTAAATGTGTGCATGGAATAAAATGAACTTCCCTCCTATGAACTATATGTAGAAAACCAGCCCTTGTGTCCCTTGTGATGGAGCTAGATGGATGCAATGGAGCTCTTAAACACCTTTGATGGATACAACCTTAGGTGAAGATAGTATATTCTTAGTTCTTAGTCCCTAATTATGATCACATAACTTTATATTTATATGATTCATTCACTTGAATTTTGTAATTAACCCCAAAAAGGCCAACTACCAAAAAGATAAGATGCTCAAATGGCTAGAAAGGACCCAAAAAGTGTGAGTAAAGTACAAAGGGGATATGGATACCTAGATTGGATGAGGGCACTTGGCGCTAACATCCCTGGCATAGGAACCGGTGTCTAAGATGAAAAATACCAAAGAATGAAAAGGTAGACTGAGCAAGTAAGGGTGTAAGAACAAGAAAAGTGATAGAAAGGAAAGAAAGGTGGCCAAAAACATGGGTTAATTAGTACCTATATTATTTAGGAATCATATGAATAGTAGTATGTAATCAAGACTAGATAATTACCCAAAGTGCATGATTTTGTGTCTACATTTTCCCCCACTTTATGTTGGTGAGTGAAAATCTCAGTAACATAAAGTAGATAGATATGCATACCTGATATCCATGTAGATCGATGTAGAAAATGTGTCGAGGGACTAGACAAAGCATGGAGTGATAAAAAAGTGAAGTGTGGATGCTAAGGAGGATAAAGTGCAAAAAAGTGATGAAAATGAACCTATGGAAAAAACACATGTGTATATTTCATGATGTACCTATTGTTGATGTCAATGTGTGTGATGTTGACTACTTCTTCCCATACGAGACAAAACTGAAAAATACAAGATGACAAGTAGTCAAATACACATGTGTGTGTAAAAGCATGTAAAGGAGTATGTAAAATGAAAAAGTGTGAAAAAGGAACATGTGCAACTGATCCATGATGAGAACAAGGGGATAGAAAGGATCCTATAAATGGTGTTGACGAGTGATTTTTCCGAGAAATCTCACGACAATGTAATGGAATAAGTGTAGGGAGAATTTTCTAGTGTCATCTGCTAACCTTTAACTACTTCACAATGTTTAAAATACCATTACAGATGGTGTGTATGTGCTAAGGACTCTCTTCCCTATAAAAGCCACTTTGTGTAAATGCCCAGTGCTAAAGGACTCTCTACCCTATCAAAATCCTCTATGACATGTCGAAGAACTGTGTAATTTTCCCCTGGTTACTGGCACTCCAAGAAATACTATTGTATTGCCCCCTATTACTGGCACTCAGGGAAGGCCGAAGTGCTAAGGACCCAAGTTTGATTTTGAGCCCTATTAAAACTGAAAATTTTTGTTGTACAAGTCATGTTCCGTGTGTAACTCTATATGGGGTGATTGATTCACCCATATGATGCCCCCTCATTTGGGATGCATATGACATCACAGAAGGAGTATGTGGCCCAAAAGAGTAGTAACCATTGTGTTGAACTATGCCCTACAAGGGGAAGGGGATGTGCTTGGTAAAACCAAGCCATACAAAAACAAGTGACTAGGAGGAAAGAGTTAGTACAAGAAAAACACGCATGTAAAATGTAAGGTGGAAGATAGCATGTAGGATAAAACATGCAAGAAGACAATATGGATCATGAAAAGAGGGTTGTAAAATGGGATATCACTCACAATGTTGCCAGACAATCAAAGCCATCATGACTATAAGAAGACAATTGTGTACACAAGACAAAAAGACAAAGCCCACAAACAAGAGCATACAATGACAAATAATGTAACAAATAACCATGAAAGAAAATATCCTTGCATAACAAATGCTACACATGAAGCACCTGTTAGCATGTTAGAAAGATAAAAATTATGTCAAATAGTATATAATATGATAATGTAAAGTGCTAAGTACAAAATGAAACAAAATAACCTATAGTGTATTAAAGTAAATGCCCCAAGGAGAATCATGTGGGAGTTGTGCTAAGTTCTATGCCAAGAATCCATGTTACATGTAATGGACCTATATAATCTATGATCACAACTAGAAAAACAAGTGAACGTGCATGTGTGTATGATAAAGATAATGACATACAAGATATCTATCTAGCATGTGTAATAAGATGAACATGTAAAATCATAAGTAAGCAAGAGTAAATGCAACCAAGATATGCAATATGTTGTGGATGATATGGAATGGAATGCAATGTGAATGATAGGAATGTCATGCCTTGAGTCAATGTGTATGTATTCAATGAGGTTCATTTATTTATGCCACCTCAGAAGTCAAGAATGAACTGTAAATGAGAGTGCGCCATCAAGAAGTGGTTTGAAAATGTGTGAGTGAGTGATTATACGGGTGAGCTTGATGATTTAGCCTAAAACATATATCAATAAGCATATGTATAATATGATAGAAAATGTGATGATTTAGCACAAATCATATATCAAAAATTGTATGAATGAGATGATAGAAAATGTGATGATGTAGCAAAAAGCGTATATCAAAAACTATATTAATGAGATGATAGAAAACGTAATGATGTAGCACAAAAATATATCATGATATGATAGACAAGGTGGTGAAATATGTAGCATAATATGTGAGAAGGATTGATTGACTAAGTATGAAGAAATGATGTAAGTGTGATGATTCGAGGTTCAATTTTTATTTAGACCCTCAATAGTTGCATATGAACCATGAAACTAGAGTGCATCGTCGGGTAGTGAGTGCAACACATAAAATAAAATGTAGCATGAATGTATATGGTGAGTAATATGCAAAATGTGTGATATCTAATTTAATAAGAGAATGTTGAATGTGTAGAACGCAGGTTGTGTGAGATGTGTAATGTGTAATGTGAATAAGAAATGCTAGAGATATGTATGGTGAATGTGTCTAGTGTAAAACTTTGTGATATAGTCAAGTGTATGATATTGTGTGGTATGTATAGTGTGCAATGTAATATGGGTAGATTATATAAGTGTGGTAGTAAACCATGTGTGTGATGTAAAATGTATAGTAGTGTAGGGTGTAGAATGTGTATGATGTATAGATATATACAAAGTATAAAGTGTGGATGATGTAGAATATATAGAAGATTGTATATGTATAAAAGTATATGATGTGTGAAAATGTGATGTGTATTGTTGTAAATATAGTGTGTGTGAGGTTCATGTATATAGTATGACCTCAACAATCAAGTGTGAACCATATCACAAGAGTGTGTCATAGGAAAATGTCGATGCAAATGTATGTAGATATGCAGGATGAATGTAAAAGACTAGATGTGATGTGTGTAATATTTATGGTAGTTGATAAGGTGAAAAAGGTGTGGGGGGAGTAAGTGTGATGCCCCCAAACATGTAATAGTAAAGGTGATAAAGTGAATTCATCTAAAATGTCATCATTTTCATGGTCAAAATCATATGGTGAGGCATCCAAGACCTTATAAGATACAAGTGTCGGAGTTATTTGCGTAAAACACAGTCTAAGCATAATTTTTACATTCCCAAAGAATAATCCTCATCGGTGAAAGGAGGTAATAGGCATCATGTGTGCATACCAACGAGTCATATTAGGTGAATAACTAAGGAATGAATCATTGTAAATGAAAACGTGATCAAATGGCATAGGAAATGATATATTAGTGTAAGTAGGGTCTACCATAAGTGACAATGATAATGATGGATCCATGATAGAGATGAGGGTCATGAGTTCAAGGATAAAGATCCTAAAAATCAAAGATGAGTTGAGTCAAAACATCACTTGAGAATATTGTGAAATCAGAAGTAGGATAAAATGGAATATGCTCCCAATAAGAATCATTCATAAGAAGTGTACATGTAAAGGGAGTTGATGTAGATTTTGATTGTTTACGGAAGGTGGTATGACGTCAATGTAGGAACATGCCCCGATAAAGAACCATAGAAGTAGTAGTAGTAGGGGGATGTGGAGATGTAATAGGGACCGAATCTATCATGCAAATGATGCCTTCAGGTGGTGGTAAATGGGGTAGCTCATATATGGGTTGCGGCTCATCAGTAGTGTCACCTCTTCGAATAGGAAATGTAGTATTTGGATCATGGTTGCAACAATTTTATGGATGATGATCACAAAGAACCATATACGCGACACCCTTATGTAGAAATTTGACACAATGATGCATTGTAGAGGCAACAACTTGCATGACATGAATTCATGGCCTACTAAGTAAATAATTATATGAAACTGGAAAGTCAATGAAAAAGAAGACTATGTTGAGATTTTTTGGCCCTACAGTGATAGGTAAAACAATGTGACATACACATGGATGAATAGAGCCATCATATACATGAAGAGAGAGACATGATGGACTAACATTAGTAGCCAAAAGACCAATCTTTTCAAGGAATGACATGGGACATAGATTGAGCTCATATCCATTATCAATTAAAGTATGATTGATACCCATATTGTAAATGTGAATCATGATATGCAAAGGTGGATCATTGTCAAAAATAGAAAGATCAACATGAGGATTAGATGGGAAAGCTATATGTTGAGAAAATGCATAAACAAAGGAGTTATATATGAAGTCTAGATGCATATTAGCAGGAATGCAAGTAGTAGCAAGGAGATGTTGTACTCTATGTCTTAATTCAAGATTGGCCAGTAAGAAGTCATTAATTGAGATACTCATGAAGATGAGACCCTAGGAAGATGAGAAAGAAAAAACATGAGATTCCTAGGAATGTGAAGATAGAGTTTAGGTTCACCAAAATGATTACGCTAAAATATAAATACACAAGCCTAATATGATGATATAGTAGTAGTAAATAAATGAAATAATGAAATACAAAAATATACCAAAGCAAACTAAGAAATAAATAATGAAACCCTAATGTGCAAATAAGGGTAAGATGCCTTAGCTGATTCACAATGTTTTCGAAGGTGTACAGGACTGGAAACTAAAGAAAACTGAATCATTAACCCTCACATAGGAGCTCATAAAATTGTAGATCTGGATAGATAAGATGGACTAGGGTGCCTAAAGAGGGACAAGGGCATCCACAAGCACTGGGTATTGATTCCGGGAGCCTAGGTCTATGAAAAATGCTCAAAAACATGAATTCTCAAGGTCACAAGATGTTTTTGATGCTCTCCTTTGTGGCTATGAATTCACACAATGATCGTTGAGGTCGCAATAAACCTGCAAAGAAGTATAGACATGCAAAACCCTCAAATAGACATCAAATCCTAAAAATAAATATGCAGAATGAGGGGTCGAACTATCCTCAACCGCTATAATGGTGGACTTACAACTGAGTGTTGCACTACATCTCATACCCAATGTAGTTTTGTGTGTGTCTATAGAATCATGCCCTAGGTTGCTCTTGTGCCAGTCACACTTGGATAGTGAGCAAGTAGCTAGATGTAAATAAATGTAGTAAATGTGTGCATGGAATAAAATGAACTTCCCTCCTATGAAGTGCATGCAGAAAACCAACCCTTATGTCCCTTGTGATGGAGCTAGATGGATGCAACGGAGCTCTTAGATGCCTTTGATGGATGTAACCTTAGGTGAAGATAATAGATGCTTAATGCTTGGTCACTTATTATGATCATATAACTTTATATTTATATGATTCCTTTGCTTGAATTTCATAATTAACCTTGAAAAGGCTAACTACCAAAAAGATAAGATGTTCAAATGGATAGAAAGGACCTAAAAAGTGTGAGTAAAGTACAAAGGGGATATGGGTGCCCAGATTGGACAAGGGTGCTTGGCACGGGCATCTTGGTCTAGGCATTGGTGTCCAGGATGAAAATTTCTAAAGACCGAAAGGGTAGATCGAGCAAGGGTGTAAGACTAAGAAAAATGACAAAAAGGAAAGAAATGTGGCCAAAGACATGGGTTAATTAGTATTTTTCTTACTTAGGAATCATATGAATAGTAGTATGTAATCATGACTAGATAATTACCCAAAGTGCGCAATTTTGTGTCTACAAGAACTGATGGAAAAATCTTATTTCCTCAATTACAAGACATTTTTTCAATCATTAAAAGGAGAAAGGGGGTGCAGTGTGCAAGACATCGAGGAATCATATTTCAGAGATATTTTAGTAGGAAAGGTATGGTCGACTAATACTATCAATGTCAATAGTTGTTATTTGTAATTTCAACTCTTGTGTTTTTTGGGTAGTTGGAACATGTAAATGTAAGGGAAATTTATTTTTGCGTCTTAAAGGACATTTTAGAGATAAACTTATGTGTAATGGACATGACATCCTTGGGTAGTGATTTCATGCACATTTGCAATCATGGAGTCTCTCTAAACATTAAGGTATCAAATAGGGTTTCCCTCATTAGTAATCTTGAAGGCATTGTCAATCAATGGCCACAAAGATAAAACTGAATTTTCTATTATTTCTATTTTATTTTTACAGTGTCAATGCATTTGATTGGATGATATTTAATTTGTTAGATAAGATAAAGACATGAATGGAAAGTTAGAAATGAAAAGATGGGAATTAAATACCTACATGCTCCACTCTTATTCCAGGACTCATATCGTTTCTACCAAAATTATATATTTTAGTTTTGTTTCATATTATCATCTCCCACTCACTTGCATTTTTCACATGAATGCAATTTGTGCTTAAAGGGGTTGAAATAAATAATGTGTAAAATCTAATAGTGTTTAGGTTGGAAACATAACTGCAATAATACAACAAACTTTGTTCCTTGCTCACGCATTGGAAATAAAAGGTGTCCATGTCCTTCATCCATTGGCGCTTATCTATACTTTGATTTATAGGGAGAAAAATCATTCTCGACATGCATTAGGGGTTTTCCGGTGGCTGTATGATGAGGAAAACCATAAAATGGGCTTTGTTATTTTTTATTTTAATTTTTTTGGCATCAAGGTTATCAATTAGATGGAGTTTAATTTGTTAGATAAGACAAAGACATGAATGGAAAGTTGGAAATAAAAAGGAGAATATTAAATACCTACATGGCTCACACCTATTCCATGGCTTAGAGTGTCCCAACCTAAAATCATTTCAATTGGACAATATTTAATGGGTTAGATAAGACAAAGACCTAAATAGAAATTTGGAAATAAAAAGTGGGAATTAAATAGTTGTATTTCCCACACCTATTCCATGACTTAGATTATTCCTACCAAAATATTATCTGTTATTTTTCTCCACATTATCGTCTCCATCTTGCTTACATTTTTCACATGAGTGCAATTTATTCTTAAAGGGGTAAAAATATATAATTGGGAAAATATAACATATTCCAGGTTTGAAACCCAAATGCTCGAACACAATAGATTGCATTCCTTGTTTGTGGCCTAGGAAGAAATGGTGCATATGTGCTTTAACTATAGGTGATATCTATATTTTGGTTGGCATGGAGGACAACCATTCTTGGGATGTAGCAGGGGTTGTCTAGTGGTGGAAACACAACCATAAAATGGGATTTTCTATCTTTTTATTTAAATTTTTGGCGTCAAGATTATCAATTAGATGGAGTTTAATTTGTTAGAAAATTTGAAGACATGAATAGAAAGTTTGAAATAAAAGCTTGGGAATTAAATACCTGCATGTTTGATACCTATTCCATGACTTAGAGTGAACCAACCCAAAAACATATGCTTTTTGTGCTCCACTTTATTTCCTCAATCTTACTTGCATTATTCACATGAGTGAAATATGTGTTTAAAGGGGCCAAAATAAAGAAAGGGGAAAATAGAATAGATTCAAGGTTCAAATCCCTATCACACTATTTTTTTATCACCTTGTAGGCCCCCTTTTAGTTTTAAGCTCGAGTAATTGTAGAGAAACATGGGTTACATAAACAATCAATGATAATTGAGCCCCTCCAATAGTTGGTCAAATAAGAAACAAGTAGATTAAATCTTGCTCAAATTTTGGCACTTTTTAATATGTTTATTTTTTACAGACATCAAAGCCATCAATTGGATGACATTTAATTTAGAGGATAAGACATGAATGAAATGCTTGAAATAAAAAGGTGAAAATTAAATACCTAAATGTCTCGCATCTATTCCACGACTTAGATTATTTTTCCCAAATAATATATGTTATATGTGTTCCACTTTATAGTCTTGATCTCACTCGCAACCAATGCGAAATTGTTATTTCCTCAACCACAAGCCATTTTTGTCAATCATTAGAAGGATAAATTAGGTGTGGTGTGTAAGGCATTGAGGAAATGTATAACAAAGATATCTTAGAAGGAAAGGAGTAGTCGATCAATACTACCAATTTCAACAGTTATTGTTTGTAATTTTAACCCTTGTGTTTTTGGGTAGTTAGAACACACGTACATGTAAGGAGAATTCACTTGTGCATCTCATAGGATAATTTAGAGATAAGGATATGTGTAATGGACCTGACATCCCATGGTAGAAATTTCATGCACATTTTTTATTAGGGAGTCTCTCTACCTATCAGGGTAATGAATAGGGTTTAGGTCATCAACAATCTTGATCGGAGTTGTCCATAAATGACCACGAACATTAAATGAGATTGGTTATTTTAATATTTTATTTTTTTATGGCATCAAGGCATTTGATTGGATGAAATTTAATTTGTTTGATAAGATGAAGACATGAATGGAAAGTTGGAAATAAAAAGGTGGGAATTAAATACTGCATGTCCCACACCTATTCCATAGCTCATATTGTTCCCACCAAAATAATATTTGCTATTTATGCTCCACATTATTATCTCCAAGTTGCTTGCATTTTTCATGTGAGTGCAATTTATGCTTAAAAGAGCCAAAATAAAAAATGGGGAAAATCCAACAAGTTCTAGGTTGGAAACCCAACCACATGAATACAACATGATGAAAACCATAAAATGGGATTTGTTATCTTTTTGTTTTATTTTTTTCAGGCGTCAAGGTTATCAATTGGATGGATTTTAATTTGTTAGATAACATGAATATATAAATGAAAAGTTGGTGGGAATTAAATACCTACATGTCCCACACCTATTCCATGGCTCATATTGTTTGAACCTTGAAGGCTTTTGATTGAATCACATTTGATTTTTTAGATAAGACAAATAAATGAATGGAAAGTTGGAAATAAAAGTTGGGAATTAAACACCTACATTTCCCACACATATTCTGCAACTCATATTATTCCTAGAAAAAAATCTACCATTTTTGCTCCACATTATCATATTTATATCATTTGCATTTATCAGCGTTAGTGCAATTTTCCTTTAAAGGGGTCAAAATAAGAAATAGGGAAAATCCAATAGGTTCTAGGTTAAAACCCAAATTGATCAAACACAGTAAACCTTGTTCCTTTTTTGTGGCCTAGGAAGAAATGGTGTCCATGTCCTCCATCCACAAGTGCTATTTATACTTTGATCAAAATGGAGGACAACCGTTCTCGACATGTGCTACAAGTTGATCGGTGGAAGGAACATGATAATAACCATAAAATGAGATTTGTCATCTTTATAAATATTTTTTGTAGCAAGGTTATCAATTGGATGAAGTTTAATTTGTTAGAAAACATGTAGACATGAATGGACAGTTGGAAATAAAAATGTGGGAATTAAATACATGCATGTCCCACAACTATTCCAAGGCTCAAAGTGTATCAACCCAAAAATATCTGCTATTTGCACTCCACTTTATCATCTCAATATCACTTGAATTATTCACATGAGTGAAATATGAGCTTAAAGGGGAAAATTCAATAGCTTCATGGTTTAAAGCCCAACCACACTTCTTAATTTTTGAAGTATTTTGTGGGCACCCTTTTATGTCATTTAACCTAGACTAATTGCAGCGAAACATGGGATGCATAAATATTTAATAATAATTGAGCCTCCAATGAATGATTATATGAGTGAAAAGTTAATTTTATCTCATTTGATTGAATTTTACTATTTTTTAATTTATATATTTTTATGACACCAATGCCATCAATTGAAAAACGTTTAATAAAATGCCTACATGTACGAGACCTATTCCATGGCTCAAAGTTTCCCAAACCACAAGGATTTCCATTGGATGATATTTAATTTTTTAGATAAGATGAAGACATGAATGGAAAGTTGGAAATAAAAAGATGGGGATTAAATACCTACATGGTCCACACGTATTCCATGACTAAAATTGTCCCAAATAAAATAATATCTACTATTTGTGCTCCACATTAGCGCATCCCTCACCTTTTTCACACGAGTGCGATTTGCACTTAAAGGGGTCAAAATAGAAAATAGGAAAATCCAATATGTTCTTGGTACAAAACCTAATTGTCAAGCACAACATATCACATTCATTTTTCATGACCCTCAAAGAAATGGTGCCCATGTACTTCATCCATGAGTGTTATCTATAGTTTGATTAGCATGGAGGACAACCATTCCTAGCATTCAAAAGGGTTTGTCTAGTGGCGATAACACAACAATAATAAAATGGGGCATTGCTATATTTTTATTTATTAATTTTATTGTGTCTATGGTATCAATTGGAAATATTTCAATTAGTTAGAAAATATGAAGACATGAATGGAAAGTTGGAAATAAAAAAGTGGGAGTCAATTACCCGCATGTCCCATACCTATTCCATGGCTCAAAGTGTATCGACATAAAAATATCTACTATATGTGCTCCACTATATCATCTCAATCTCACCTGCATTATCCACATGAGTGAAATATGTGCTTAAAAAGGCCACAATAAAAAAGGGGAAAATCGAATAGGTTTAAGGTTTGAAGCCCAACCACACTACTTGTTTTTTGTAACAGTTTGTAGGGCCCCTTTTTAGTTTTAAGCTTGAGTGATTACACGGAAAAAGGGGATGCATGAACAATTAATGATAATTGATTGCCTCCAATAGTTGGTCATTTGAGTGACAAGTAGATTTCAGCTTCCAATCTTTTATTTTATTTTTTTATTTATTACTCAAAATGATATCAAGGACATATCGATTGGATGCCATTTAATTTGGAAAATAAGACATAGACATGAAAGGAATGCTATAAATAAAAAGGTGTAAGTTAAATACCTAAATACCCCATATGTGCTCCACTTTACAGTCTTGATCTCGCACGCACTATTTACATGAGTGAAATTTATACTTAAAGTAGCCAAAATAAAAATGGGAAAAATCCATTTTTCCAAGTTCAAAACCTAAATGGGATTTTCTATCTTTTTATTTAATATTTCTATTGTGTGTAGGTTATCAATTGGATGGAGTTTACTTTGTTAGAAAAGACAAAGACATGAATGCAAAGTTGAAAATAAAAAGGTGAGAATTAAATACCTACATGGCCCACACCTATTCCATGACATAGAGTGTACCAACCTAAAAAATATCTAGTAATTGTGCTCCACTTTATCATATCAATCTCACTTACATTATTCACATGAATCAATATCTCGCTTAAAGAGGCCAAAATATAAAAAATGGTAAAATCGAATAGGTTCAAGGTTTGAAGCCCAATTACACTCGTTACTTTTTTGATAGCAATTGTAGGATAGCTTTTCAATTTTAAGTTTGAGTAATTGTAAGGAAATAGGGACTACATGAACAATCAATGATAATTGAGCACCTCCAATGGTTGGTCATATGAGAGACAAGCATAATTTATCTTTTGATCAAATATTTCTATTTTTATTACGTTCACTGTATCAAGGTTTTCGATTGGGTGATATTTAATGTGGTAGATAAGGCACATACATGAATGGAACGTTGGATGTGAAAGGTGAACTGACACATGAATCCAACCGGGGATCCAAATTGCATGTAAATCAAATATATGAAACACACTATTTTTTATAAAACATGTTAAAAGTCTTTCATGAATACGCACTTGAGTAACTAAAATGTGAAATTTAGGTAGTTAATATAATCTATAACAACATGAAAATACAATAAATAAATGTAATAAATGACTATGGAAAGCGACACAAGTAAACTAAACTAATGAAAATGAAATCTATTGAATGAACAAGAATGGCCTAAGTGTTGTGCGCACAAATGTAGGACAACTTTGGAAGAGCGTGTAGTGCTATAATATATCTGAAGTGCCTAGGATCAGGACTTAGCCATTTTTGTTTTAAAGGCTATTTTTGGAGTTAGTGTGTTGAGCACACAAAGACATGAAGACTTGCGGTCCACGCAATGGTATTTTGGGAACAAGCAGCAATTTGAGTGCCATGCATAGTTTAGGCTAATAATAGGATTTCTACTCAGAGTTAACTATAGGAAGTCTATTGTTAGAGAACTTGCATGTTGTACATCCTATTGTAAAGGCACATGACTATTATTAGCATGTGACCTATTTTGAGAAGTGCATGGGTGGTGAAGGGAAATTCCCACCCCTATATATATGTATTGATTTGCACGGTTTTGGTGTGTGTGTGTGTGTGTCAAATTGTAGAGTTATGTTGTTGGTTTTGTCGCATGCATTACTCATGGAGATATTTATGTAATGTAAGAAGCTTTTTTGTTTTACAATATTTAATACAATGGTTCATATTGGCTGGATAATGGTGTTGAACATGATTGAATCTAGTTCTTGCATGGTAAATCTTGTTATAGTCATTATTTAGTTCATCTTACATATACTCTAAGATCTAGATCTGGTTTATGCACCGTGTGTTGTTTACTATTGGTAATGAATCTGAATACCTATATGCACCATCATGCTAACATTCTATACAAGAAAATCTAAAGAGGGACCTAGTACCTTTGTGCACTTTGGGTGAGTGATCATCTCAGGCTGAGTGATGTGTTAGTGTGCCTGGGTTATTCACAGTAAATTCTAGACTGCATCATTTGTTCCATTTTAGGACCTCTTTTTCAGCTATTTTCATAATGTTGTATGATGAAGACATACCGGTTGCCCTTGGCAAGTGTTGAGGAGTGGATAGTAGATCTAGAAAAACAATACGCTCGAGAGATTCAACACTAGATCGAGTTTGACACACACATGTGGGTGGAGCATAATTTGTACGACTACTTATATGAAATATTCTTTTCTATCTTTCCAATAGAGCTATACAAGTGGTTGGTTGCTTATGCATCTAAAAGGAATTAGAGGTTTCACACACTTGTCTAGATGCAAGAAGAATTTTAGGATCTCTATGATGTTGATATTATTTGGACATACACTATGGATACTTGGTTTTGTGGTATTCTGAATAGTTATATTTTAGAGTACTCAATTTCCACTTACTCTTGTCTAGAGGTAGCTGAGTTTCAATTTTTACATTATCCCAAGGGAGCATATCTACATGGAATTCCGTTGGCAATCAAGATCTTGATGGTAACACGAATTTAGAAGAGAAGTTTATGGATAACTAAACCCCATCACGTGTGAGGGAAGGAGCAGTGTGGTGAAGGATGGTGGACCTAGCGGAAGAGAGGAAAAGAGAAGAAAGGTGACTTAAGTTTAATGAGGTGTGCGAGAGGGATTTAGAGAAGCAACAAGAGATTGCATAATGGATGGCGTTAAGGAGAGAGATGGCTCATGAAGGATTTGGAGCTCATGTAAAGGATGTGGAGTTAGAGAATGCTGGAACTCCCCATTTGTGTAAGCATGATAGGAACCCTCATCATACTCTTATAAGAGTGCACCAATAGATACAACATGGGTTGTGGGCGTGCATCGAATCTACCTGTAAACCTAGCCCTTGCGCTTGGTTTTCCAGTTTCTAGTATAGCCAGTAGTCAGCAAGCTAGTTTGGGTAGTAGAGTAGCAAGAGGTAGAGTTGACTTATCAGCAAGTTCAGGAGTGAATCAAATAACAAGTACATTTATGGCTAGGAAGATGTCTTCCCTATTATTTTGAGGACCAGTTGGAGGAACCTTTTCAATCACGTTGTCAAGCATAGAACAAAAACGCACAGAACTTTGGAATCACATGTGGGAGTAGTGCAACTTCATATAATGTAGGATTTCAGTTTAGTGCCACTATTGGGACATAGGGAAGTGCATCCTCTAGTTCAATTCTTTCTATAGGTGGAGGAGAAGGAGAGACACATAACTCAAGATTTGGTGGATCTGGTGGATCTGGTGGATCTGGAGGCAGAGGTAACACGTGAGGTTTCAGATCTGGTGGGCATGGTCCTCTTCAACCCCAAAATATATACATGGAGATGTCACTTCATCTCCCACAATATAGGGGAATAAAATATGTTGTTGAGCATGTCCATATGTGTGAGATACTATGGCACGTGAAAGGAATTACAACTTCATAGTGTAAGACCGGTCTATTTACAACTACGTTGCGGGGACATACGCACAGTTGGTATAAGAAGTTTGACCCTGATCATACTTGTGTGGATTATACAAAGTTATGAGATGCTTTCATTAAAGACTTTTATATCTCGGAGTTCGAGTAGAAAAGTATAAGCGCTCTGAAGGGTATCAAGTAGGGCACTACTTGAGAGTGTCCAGAATATGATGCTCATTTCAAAAACTTTTGTCTAAACTATCATATGATATCCATTCAAGTCAGCATGCACCTTGGTTCATCGGAGGCCCGATTATGCCTTTTAGAGGGATCTCTCACATAAGAATTATCTGAGACCCCATGAGGCACTTGAAGTGACTCTATGTGCTGAGGCATTCGGGAGCATAGACACTGGATTGAGCTCATTATTAGAATCTCAGATTGTGGCAATGGAAAAATAGTTAGAGAAACTATTAGCCAATACAACATGTGAGTCACAGTCAAATTTGGTGCATAGATTGTGAAATAAAGAGGCATACTAAGGATAATTTTCCTCGTAGATCAATGCACTCCTTATTGTTGGATTATGAGATATGTCATTTAGACCATGATGCAAGCCAATTTCCATTATTGCAATGCATGATAAGGAAGAACATGTCTTGCTCCTATAAGATTTATCGGTCCATAACTCACAATACTGAAGATTATAGGTTGATTGATTAGATCCATGATGCCATTAATATTGGTGTACAACAGACTAGAGTTTCAAATTACTCTAAGGATAAAAGTGAGAAACATGATCATGATCACACTAAAGGGTGCTATAATCAAAATTAAGGGTGATTTAAGGGAGGTTGTGGTAGATGTCGAGGATATTATAGTGGATTGAGAGAGGCCGAGGCCGTGGTGGTGGATGAAGTGAGTTCCCTCATGGAATATGCTATACATGTGGATCCCCGACCATTACAGGTGTGAATGTTCTTAGAAAATTACTTGTTATTTTTGTGGAAAGAATCATAACTATGAAGATTTCCTGGACTTATATGAACATTTGAGAAAGAATCACAAATAGGAGAGCAAGGCGCACGGATGGTTAGGATACAACACTTCGTGGAAAAGAAATGGATGTTGAAGTTAGAACTAGATCTTGAGGTAGTACTTGTGAAGATTCCTTCACGTCGAGGCTATGTGCACTAGAGAAACATTGCAATATAAGCATACCATTACCAAGGAGGAGGTTTTACATGGAAAATATCCAGACCTACACATCGAAGGAGGTTTATTAGGAAACCATGGAGGCACTCGAGAAAATTGCAGGTGAAATATAATGTCTAAATGAATAGTCGCAAAAGTTAGAAAAGAAGAAGGCAACTAATACTTTCCGGTTAGATGTTGATGATCTAAAGGAGGTATGCAAGATGCTTCATCAGAGAAAATTATTCCATTACTAGGGAGTTGGTTTAAGGGAAATACTCTATCGTGCTGGTATTGAGAATGGATGATATATTTTCATGCTAATATCCCCCATAGCTTGGATTATGACAAGGAGATCACTATGAATGCTATTGTGGATGGATGGATTTTGAGAAATAGCTTGATTGACATAGGCACGAAAGTGAATGTGCTTGCTTTAGATGCATGGGTTCGAGATGGGAAGACCTCCATTACCACCATCTTCTAATGTTTTGTATATGGAAAATATGACTAAGGCCACGCCAATTGGAGTATTGAAGGATGCATCCATTACTATATAGGGGGCCAAGTTCACTAGGGACTTTGAGGTCTTAGCACTTTCAAAAGCGGACAAATTCCCAGCTCTACTTGGGTGCCCTTGGTGTTATACAAATAATGTTGATCTACGGTTCAATAAGGGATATATCAATTTTGAGAACAAGGAAGAACAAGTTATTATCCCTTTGATAGACAAAAAATCTACACCTTATGTTGAGCCTTTAAGTGAAGAAGACCTTAACATAATTTATGTGTGCACCATTCAAGATTCGGAAGTGCTTGAGCCATCTAAGGAAGGAATTCTCCAGTGGGATGATGCACAATCCATTATTGATACTACAAGTATTACCTATGAAAATTGGGCACATGGTACTTATGATATGGTTTGGTGCGAGGTAAGAAGCACAAATACGCATGTAAGTAGGCCGTGTTATGTTAGGCAGTTAGGCAACAACCCTATACCCGATACATTGGCAAGGGAAACCCTGAGGTATTCTTGTGATCCATGGAAGTAAAGTGGAAGGATCGGAGTGGACGAAGAAGGAATATTTTAGTTTATACCATGTGTAGGACAACATTACGTTGGTGGATGGTTCGTTGGGATAATCTTATAAAATGAGGAGAAGTGAGAATTACTCTATCAACTCCGGTTTCTCAAGAGTAATGCACCTACTCAAATTTGTGAATATCATGGTAATAATCTTGTTCAACATCATTTTTAGAAAGTGTGAGAGACTCTAGATAGAGGGGAAGGAAGATTTACCACCCTAGTTATGGGTGCACAAACTTTATTTCACCTTGAGGCTGCTCACGTGTTTGGTATGTTTATGCAGAGTTGTATAGAGAGACTAGAAATTGGCAATACTTAACTATATGAATGATCCAGAATTTTGAATACTTCTCCACTAAACCTCTAGTGAAAGAGGCATTACAGGTTATGAAATGATTGACTATGGGAGATAGTGCAAAGGAAAAATTCATTCAAGAGTTATTTGATGAGTCATACCTAGAAGCGCATTTTGACGTAGTAGATGAGACAAATGTAGAACTACTTAAGCACGCTTGCCTAGAGAAGGAGAAAGGAAAGATGTTTTACATGGTGGATGATGAAGTAGAAAATTTGGACATATATCATTCAGAGGGTATGCGTGAGGTATTATACAGTGCGGATGAGAAGGCATGCACCTACCATGAACCTATGAAGACGAAGAAAGTGAACATTGGAATAGATGTTGAACCTAAGGAGGCCATAATTGGAGATTCTTGAAGTCCTGCTCAAGTGGCTAATATAATTGAGTCGCTACGTGATTTCTAGGACTTCTTTACTAGGGGCAACCATGAGTTGAAAGGATTGCATGAATCTTTGGGTGAGATGAAAATTAAGTTAAAGGAAGGTGCGCACTTGGTTAAGAAGAGACCTTATAGGATGAACCCTAACTTGAATGTAACTTGAGCTTAAAGAAGATATTGACAAGATGTTGGAATCTAGCATTATTAATCCCATAGAGAAATTAGAGTAGGATAGCCTTATGGTAATCAAAATAAAGAAATATGGAATAATAAGGATTTATGTGGACTACATGGAGTGGATCTTTGCATGTGTGATTGATCCTTTCCCTACACCATTCACTGAGGAAATATTAGAAGGCATTGCAGGGCGTGAAATTTACTCTTTTACAAATGGATTCTTTGGGTATCATCAAGTAAGAATTGCTAAAGAGGATCAAGAGAAGACAAATTTCACCACTAAATGGGGAATTTTTGCATACACAGTGATGCCCTTTAGATTGAAGAACGCGCTTGCAGTATTTTCGCGCATTATTGTTCAAGCATTCCAGATTTTATTCACAAATTCTTATAGGTTTACTTGGATGATTGGACCGTGTATGGGCTCATCAAGGATCATTGTGACAATTTGAGGTTAATTTTTGAGAGGTGCAGATAGTTAATAATCTCTTTAAATATCAAGAAGTGTGTATTTGCTACACCTTTTAGAACTCTATTAGGGCATATCATCTGCAAGGAGGGTTTGTTGGTAGATCCAACTAAGATTGCAGTCATTCTAGGCTTAGAGGAACCCACTAGTTAGAGTGAGGTGCGCGAATTCTTGGGCCACACAGGGTTAACAGAAAAAATTTCAAAGGATATGCTAAGATTTCCATACCCTTACAGGAGTTATTAAAAGGTAAAGGGAAGTTCTATTAGGGAGAACTGCACCAACACGCATTCAAAATGTTGAAGGAAAGGATTACTAAGGTGCCTATTTTACATTTTCCTTCATGGAATCTACCCTTTCATGTACATGTGGATGCCTCTGACATGGCCATTGGCACAGTTCTAGCTTAGCATGGTGAAGGTATTATATATCATCCTATCTACTTTGCTAGCAAAAATTTGACTCATGCAGAACAAAATCATACAACTATGGAGTGCGAGGATTTTTCAATGATCTACATGTTACATAAGTTCGACGATGTACTCGCTAGAAACACATTTTTTCTATAAAAATCACACAACATTGAGATAATTGGTGAACAAGACCATTTTATAGGGACGCATATGCCGATCAGTTCTCTTATTCTAGGAGTTTCACTTTATAGTGGTGGTAAAACCAAGTACTAAAAATTCTGGTCTAGATCATGTGTCAAGGATTCAATCAGAGAGGATTCGTAGATTATTGAAGATATAATGGTGGATGCATAGTTATATAGGTTGAACCACATGCCCTTGGAGTTAGAGGAAATTTCTATCTTTTTATGCTGATTATGACAGCCAAAGGAATGAAGGCCTTGGAAAAGAAACAACTTGAGATTCACTCTACACCTTTCATGTTGATCAGTGGTGAATTAGACAAACTAGGTCGAGATGAGGTATTACACTGGTGTGTACTAGAGCATGAGTGCACGAAAATATTAGAGGAGGCTCATGGTGGTATTTTAGGTGGATACTATGTAGGTGACGCCACCACACGTAAGATTCTACTAGTTGGTTTATGGTTAGAAACATTGTACAAGGATTGCAAGGAGTATTGTAAGGCATGTGATCATTGTTAGCACCTTGGAAAACCTAGGTAGAGAGATTAAATGCCTTTGAGGCCTATTACTAGTACAAAACCTTTTGAGAAATGGGAAATTGACTTTATGGGTCCTATTTCCATAGCTTTGCGCAAAAATGGATCATGTTACATCATCACTTTTATATATTATCTTACAAGGTGGGTAGAAGAGACACCTACAAAGGATTATATAACATCAACAACAACAAGGTTCTTGTGGGAAAATATTCTTACTAGGTATGGATGTCCTTTAAGTTTGATAAGTGATAGAGGAACTCATTTCCTTAATGAGACCATCAAGATATTATTGGATGAATTTATGGTTTCACACCATAAGACAACACCTTATCACCCTCAAGAAAATAGGACAGATGAGGCTTTCAACAAGATATTGAGCAGAATTTGACAAAGATTTGTGATGTTGGAAGGAAAGACTGGGATGATAAAGTTTCTGTTGTACTTTGGGCATATAGAACAACCTACAAAAGGTTGAATAAGGAAACACCCTTTCAGTTGGTGTTTGGCGCAGAAGCATTTCTTCCCATGGAATTCATTCTACCTTCTTTGTGTATTGCAAGTGCACAGGAGGTCTAGTTGATGAGAAAGAATTGGAAGAGAGAATTAACAAGTTGATACAGCTAGATGATAGGCGTGCCATAACATGATGGAGTCAAAAGAAAGAAAAATCTAGGGAGAAGGCATGACATGATAGGCACATCAGGGACAAGAAGATTGAGGTTGGGCAAATGGTACTTCTTTATGATTCAAAGTTTTTGCGCCACCCAGGAAATCTTAAGGTGTATTGGTTGGGACCATATGTTATCACTCATATACTTGACTCAGGAACTTGCTAGCTAGAGGTGCTTGATGGAACATGGTTTCTTAGTTACATCAATGCGATTAGGTTGAAGCCCTACTATAAATAAGTCTTCTTGGTATTTGTAATAAGGAAATATTTCCATTTAGATTAGATTTCCCTTATTGTATTTCCTTTAGATGTGTTTCCTTCCTCATCACTATGCTTTTTCAATTTAGTTCAGTGTTATGTGTAATAAGTGCGTTTACACGCTAGAAGCTGATTACAATCTCAAGTGTTTTTATGTGTAGAGGACTACACATACCCTTAGTGTGGGGTGGATAAAGAAGGTTAGTATGGTACAGAAAATAAATAAACTCATGGGTGTCCATAAAGGGAACATGTTTTGAAAAGTGATGAAAACTTCAAGAGGATTGCTCAAATTTAAAGACCATGTGTAAGGTAGTGAGTACTCAGTATAACTCAAGGAGACTGCAACATTTGAGACCACGTATGTTTGGGTCATATTAGTGTTGGTTGGATATTTTGTCAAACCAAAATATGAGGTTCAACCACAGTACATGGGATAATATCCCTCCTCAAAGACAGGTGAGGCTGCCTGTTTATTGCTAATCTAAAACACAGTAAATAATATATACAATATTCACACTAATCTAACCATTGGGGGTTGGGATGAAATCCCGAAATCCACATTCACACGATTCAAGGATATTGCTTTCGTAAGTGAAATAGGTTAGAAACTGTTACAGTGAAAGAAGCACGGTAGAAAAGAAATGGGAGAAACGTATTTTCTTTCGAGTAAACACAGAGCACGAAATAATCATACGAGTTTTAGATCACAGATATAGTGTCCGAGATAATTAGAAACACTGAGATTCTATGCAAAGAATAGCTTTAAGATCATGAACATAAGAACACTGTCTTAAATAAGATATATTCCACAACACAAAGTCTGCAAAACAATATCAACTTCTATTCTTCAAAATGATTGAAAGAAAACACAAAGTTTTTCTCCTTTCCAATAGCCTCTTAATGCTTCAAAAATTCTCGACCATTTAGAATGCACAAGCATCCCTTATTTATAACAAAAGAAGCTAGAGATAAAACAGGACAGATCCTGAAAAGTAGCATGCTAACTAGAGTTCAGCTTTGCATGATTCTCACGCAGGAGATCAAGTCAAAGTATGAATTAAAAATATGATAAAACGGAAATAACAAAGACATGTCAATCTAAAAATAGAAATGACATGGGACGTTGGGAATTAATCCGAATCATCATCTTTTGCTTCTTCTTCTTTCTCCTCCTCCAGCTGAGACTGTTTGTTCCGGAACTCCTGGAACTTCCGAATAATGCCTTGCATTTCATTTTCCTCAGGTGCAGTGGAATGATCATTCCACATTTCGCAGGTCTCATGGATATCACTGGCACTGCCGGGAAGCTTTTTCAACCTTTTGCTGAGCTTTCTTAAGGCCTCCAACGTATGTTCAATCCTCACAAACTGACCAATGACTTCAAGGTCGAATCCATCTACAGGTTCATGTTGAACAGTCTCTTGAACTTGTTTGAAGAGATCATCTGCTGATAGGGCACTTGAGTTCCCAACTGACACCTTTGGACAAATCTTTAGCAATTCTTCTTCCAGATCACTTTTCCCATCGATCAATTTATCCCTTGATTCTCTCAACTTGTTCTGCAGCTTCGTTGAGGATCTTTACTCGAACTTGATGGCCTTGATCGGTGAAAGTGTTTATCTCGTATGTGGAAGAACGCCTTCTTCTACCAAGAGATGTGCTGGCATTTGCTTTAGCACTTGGAGAGCTTCACAAGTCAAATCAAGCTGTCCAAGTTCTTCAGTGAATTCCTCATCCATCTTCTCTCCTTCCTTCTGAATCTCTGCCAAGGACTGATGAACCTTCACCACATCTAGAATTACTTCCTTCCCTTGTTGGAGCAACTTTTGGATCCATTCGTCAACCACTCTTCCTTTTCTGGTAATCTTCTCAATCGAAGGCACCGATGAGAAATCAAATCCGGCAGGTACAGAAGAAGATGGTATGGATTCCAGGGGTGTTGAGAGTTTAATCAAAACCTCTGTCAACTGCTCCACTTTTCCTTAAGCTCATTTCTGCTGTCCTTTGTTTCTTTCAACTTTTGGCACAGGACGTCTATGGAATCCTTTGCATCTTGCTGCGCCCCTTTTGCTGTCACTTTCCCTAGAGCCACCCTGGTTACCTGGTAATCAGCAGCTGTTACATCATCTTTAGTTTTGTCAGCTGAGGGAGTGGCAATCTCTGCGAACTTATCTCCTGAAGCATCCACCAAAACCCTTGAAACTGTTTTGGGTTTCTTGGCTGATCTCGCAGTAGAAGCCTTAAGTGAGCTGAAATCAAAGGCTGGTAGGGGTACAATCACTTTCCTCTTCCTCGGAGTTTGCTCGAGTAGCCATTGTGGTGTATCGAGGAGAAGCGCCAATGTTGTAGTAATGGCTTGGTATTCTACTCTCAAGGGGAGCAGATTCTACTATTGGGGGGAGCAGCGAGTCAACGTGGTAGTAGGTGCAATGAATAGAGGCACGAGGTTGTGGGGGAGTTTGGTGATCACTTGGGTTCCAGAGAGAGGGTGAGAGCCGGAGAAAATATTGGCCATGCTTGAAGAAGTGGATGGGGAATGAGGAGGTGAAGTGGTTGTTGAGGGAGAGGCATGATTCGATTTCCAAAGCCTTGAATGCAAGAGATAAGGTCTCTCTAGTTGAACAATCAAAGCAAATGGTGAAGACAAGAGTGGCTTCCTCCTTCTTCTAAATTAATCTCCCCTATTTCTGGTGGTGTTGGTGATTCTGGCACAACCACCGTTTGAGCTGGAGAGACAATTGAAGAGATTTGTCTTTCTTTCTTCTTCTTGGGAATCTTGATTTTTATAGACCCCCCAGTAGATTCCTTGTCCTTCTTCTTTTTGGAGGGCCCCGCTTCAGAAGCAGCCAATTTTGGAAACTTGTCATCCTTAAAATTCATCCCCCAAGAGGAGAGCCATTTCTTTGTACGAGCCAGAATTAGGGCTGACCTATCGGTGATAGAGGCTTTTTCGCTGGCCGACCAATCAATAGGCGGGAAAACGTATCGATCTTCATTAAGCCCATCATAGGACATATCCAACACACTTTCATTGTCAGTTGTGCCATCTGGCAAATCAGAAAGCTCTAGCGTCTGAATCTCATCAATAGTTAACCTACTATTATCTTTTCTGCGAACTGCAACTTCGTTACGCAGATCCACCCAGATATCCTCAATGTCGGGCCTGTGCAGATGTAGGGCTCCATAGGTTCTAAGTACTCCTCGGATGTCAAAACCATCCCGAGACTTCATATGCTTCTTTAATTTCTCCTGGAGTTCACATTCAACATTTTTAGCCTTTGCCACTGTTGAGCAAGTATATCTCCCAATAGAAATTGGGAAGGATACAGCTGCCTTATGCTTGCTCTGTTGGAATTTGTGAAAATCCAATAGTTGTCTGACCAATTCTAGCAATATCAATCTATCCCCTGGATAGCGAGGCAGACGAAAAGGCTCTCCTGAGTACATGACTGTTCGAAGGTAGGTAAACTTCTTGAACTGTAAGAAGATACATCCCCATTTAGATACTTCAGCCCATGCCTCGTCTGAGACCCTTGTCTTTCTCAGCCCTGGGTTCAGCTGGCAGATGTTCTCGTAGAAAAAGGTGTCATTTACCCTCCTAAAATGATCCTTGGACCCCTTCTTTGTTATTTGAGGATAATACTTATAGACTGGATTTGACGTTCTGCTTCCTTTAGTCTCCAGCCCGGGATAGCTCCTCATCCCAGCTGCTGCATAGGCCACATATGAGAACATATAAAACTTCCCGGTTGACAGGACCGTCGTCATCTGGGAATCAATTTCATCACTGATAAGGGTTCCCCAGTCAATCCCTTGCTTGTTCTTCTTGATGGTGACCATAAATTGGTACATCCATCCATGAAATAAATTTGATTCCGGCAAGCCAAAAACCCGGCTCAGCAGGGTGATAATGTCGTTGATTTCTTGTATGAAATCCGATCTAGGGATAGTTCTTGGAAATCTAGATATTACTGGTTTTGCCTTGACCAAGAACTTCTTATTGACATCCCTAATGCAATTTTCCTGGTTACTGTCCCAGGCCTTCTGAGCCGACTTGATATCTAGGGCCCCATACTCTTCAAAATTTGGTAGTTTCAGGAGATCATCAAAATAAGCTCCATCTAGTTTGATAACTACTTCACCAGCCTGATTCCTTACGGAACGAGAAGCTGAGTCGTAGCTGGATGCACACGCCAAAACAAACTCTGGACATTGGGCAGACATGGGGAAGCCTGCTGCAAGGGGCAAGCCACTGTTAGCTAAAGCCACCATCCATGGGGTTTGAGAAGAACTCATCACCCTATTCCAAAAGTCGTCCATATCTATGTTGCCCATTTCAGTATCCCTGATATCATAATTACAGTCGATATATGACGGGGATTCTGGTTTCTTAAATTTATATTTCATCCTGCTAGATTTTTCGGCCTTCTCCTGTGATGAACCAGGATCCGACATGAAGAATATTGGAAGGAGAAAGGCTCGGAACTCCGGAGATGCTGTGCACACTGAAAAACCTGATTGACTGAATGCGTCGGAAGGAGAAAAGAACCCGACACGCAGAAGAAGATATCGGAAAACTTTGAGAACCCGACAGGTCTGATATGTCGGAATCTTGGCGAAACCCGACACTTGCTTTCAATGGCGGAAACAGGAGAAAACCCGGCACCCACTTTCGATGACGGAACTTAGGAGATGCCCGGCACTTAGTGTTGAGGTCGGAATGTTGAGAAACCCCGTCACTTCGAGCTTCCAAGGTTCTTCGGACTTTTGAATCTGCAACACAACCTTCAAAATCCGGGAAACAAAAACAGAGTCTTTCCTTTGAATTTCTACATACACAACTTCCTTTCTTTTTTGTTATTCATATTCCATACATCATGCATATAATTAAGATTTGGAAGGAACAACACCAATTGATAATCCCAAAAAGAGAATAAACCCTAAAAACCCAAAACCCTTTCCAAAACAACACAGAAAGAAGAAGGAAGAAAAACCCTCAACAACTGGCAAGAAATTGGAAAGAAAATACACGCAGTCGATCCAGAAAAGTCAAGAATAAAGAAGGAAAGAAGAATACCTTCGATTCGAGACAGGTAAAATCGAAAACAAACAATCCGGTCTAGTAACGCGAGTTTGCGGGTTTTGGGAGCGGAAGAGCATGCGAAAAATCCACGAATTAAAAATATGAACGGTAAGAATGACGTGGAAATCCGCGTATTTATAAGAAAATCAGTAATAAATACACTTCAGCTCGGCACGTGCCAACTCACCGACCACTCGGCATGAATGCCACGTCAGTATGTTGGAGGAGTCCGAAAACCCGACACGAGGAGATTTAGTGCATTTCGGGTTTCGGGCTTCGGAAAACATGGAGCACCCAACATGTTTTGAATCATGAATGTTCCGATGCATTGAACTTCCGAAAACCCGATTACAAAGGATTGAGCGGACTTCGGGAATCGGAGAACATGGCGCATAAAACATGTTTTGGAACATGAATGTCCCGATGCTTTAGAGTTCCGAAAACCCGAATACAAAGGATTGTCTTAACACAAGGCGGGTCTCGGGTTTCGGAAGTCACGCGACACAAAGCATGTTTTAACTCAAGTATGTTCCGATGAGTTGAATTTCCGAAAACCCGATTACAAAGGATTGTCTCATTGCAAGGCGGGTTTCGGGTTTCGGAGGTCATAAGACATAAAGCATGTTAAAACTTATGTCAAGCTGTTAGTAACACCCGAAAACCCGATTTTCTCTAAAAGAGGTCATGATGCAAAATCACTTCAAAAATTTTGTAGGGGTTATCCGATCGTTTCGTTGTGAACTCAAAACGGGGATAACAGCTGGCTCCAGTTGGGGACTTTCTTTGTAATACCAAAGGAAGAGAACTCAGAATCTCTGGTCTCGCGGACCAGGGCCTTATCCATGGGCTACGGAGTCAAGGAGAAAACCAAAACAAAACAAAACGAAGAAAGAAAGAAAGAAAACCAAAAGCAAACACACAACAAAAGCAAAATATGTACAATGCAAGAGAGCATCTTGCATTAATGGTGGAACAGCTTTAGATGTTGTCCACTGAAAGGCAAAGGGAGTAACCCTCCATCAAGATATGATAGAAGGAAACTATTTTCACCATTCAACTCGTGGATCTTGAAAGGTCCTTTCCATAAAGAATCAAACTTTCCATGCATTCCTTTCTGTTCTCTTCTTTTATCCCAAAGCAACACCAGGTCTCCAATCTGGAAGTCACGTTGCTTTGATTTTTTATCAAAAATCTTCTTCACCCTGCTCTGATGATCTGCTATACGATCAACCACCTTAATTCGCTCTTCTTCTAGCCTGGTTAGGTACATAACCCTCTTTTCGATAGAATTCTGAAAAGCTACATCTTCAACCGCTTTCGCCAACTGTAAGGCCGGCAATTCTACTGAGATAGGAATTTCAGCATCAATCCCGTATAGCAATTGAAAAGGGGACATCCCTATGGCTCGCTTTGGAGTGATCCGATCAGCCCACAATGCATCATACAATGCTTTGTGCCAATTCCTCTGATTTTCGTCTACTAATTTCCTGATTATAGTAACCAGATTCTTATTGCTGGACTCAGCTTGCCCATTACCCTGGGGATAATAGTCAGATGAATGAGCCAAAGTAATGCCGAATCCATAGCAAAACTCAGTTAACTCATGTGACGAGAAATTGGAAGCATTATCCGCTACAATCTTATGAGGTACACCGAATCTGACAATTATGTTTTCCTTAAGGAATTTGCAAACAGCTTCAGAAGTTGCTTGCTTGATTGGCGCAGCCTCTACCCACTTGGTAAAATAATCTGTAGCAGTTAGCACATAGTTGTGTCCAGCACTGGAAGCAGGATTCAATGTTCCGATAAAATCAATCCCCCATTGGCGAAAAGGTTCTTCAATCACCACAGGCTTCAGAGGAAGAGCTGCTAACTTGGGACGACCAACAAAATGTTGACAAGCTTCACATTTAGACACCCATTCTGCTGAATCCCGGAAAAGAGTAGGCCAATAATACCTAGCCCGTAAGATCTTATATGCTGTTACAGAAGACGAAAAATGTCCTCCGCATGCTAGGCTATGAAAGGATTCTAATAACTTTTCCTGTTGCGATTTATCAACACAACGCAAGAAGACACCATCGATACCTTTCTTGTATATTGCATTATTCCACAAAAGGTATCTCGCAGCTCTCAACTTGACGGTCCTCTTCTCTTTTTGATTTAAATGCGGAGGGCATTCACCATAAGTTAAGAAGAAAGAAATGTCCGTGTACCATTCATCGGTCGTACTCACAAAAAGCACCGTAGGCGCTTCGAAGAAGTATCTTGATTCTTCTCACACTCTGTTTCAGCATGATTCTCTGCAATCAATTGACACAGGCCCCTTCCTCGTACCAACTTGGTAGGTTTGATGTCCAAGTCGTACTCCTGAACCTTAGCTATCCAAGTACCTCTTTGGCTTCCCAGCTCTTGTTGAGTTAGAATGGATTTAACAGCAGTATCAGGAACGAGAACACGAGTATGAGAATTCAGCACATAGTACCTGAAATGCTTCACCGCTCGCACCACCGCATAAGCATGTTTTTCAATCTGCGACATCTTCAATTCATGCTCTTTCAACGGACAGCTCATGAATGTGATAGGAGCTTCAATGCCTTCTCCATTTTCCTGCATCAGGATCGCTGACACTGTGTGGGCAGAAGCATAGCTATACATGATGAAATCTTTCTTGAAGTCTGGACATACTAAAACAGGAGCGCTAGCAACTGCCTTTTTATTTCTTCAAATGAAAGTTTCCCTTCTGCACTCCATCTGAATGGGACTTTGCCTTTCATCATTCCAAGGATATCCTTGGTCTTGTCAGCAAAATCAGGTACAAATCTTCTCAAGAAATTAACCTTTCCGAAGAAAGAATGAACTCCTGTTTTACTTGTGGGCAAGGTAAGGCTCTGAATAGCCTTTACCCTTTCTGGGTCAATTTTAGTTCCTTCTCTAGTCACAATATGACCCAGCAGCTTTCCTTCTGTTACCCCGAACATGGATTTCTTAGGATTCAATGAAATTCCGTGACGTCTGCATCTCTGAAGTACCTGTTCTAAATGACCATAATGATCACTTCGTTTTTTAGAAAAGACAGTCAAGTCATCCAAATACACGACTATGACCTTACCCATCAGATCTCTGAATGCTAGGTCCATAGCCCTCTGAAAAGTAGCTCCGGCGTTGATCAGGCCGAATGGCATCCTTCTGTAAGCAAAGGTACCCCATGGGGTCGTGAAAGCTGTCTTGTGTTGATCCTCTGTGGTTACTTCGACTTGATTATATCCTGAAAACCCGTCGAGCATGGATAACATTTCAGATCCAGTTACAGTTTGTAATACCTGATCCATGATCGGCAAGGGATAGTTATCCTTCAGCGAGGACTGATTCAAGTTCCGAAAGTCAACACAAATCCGGATCTCGCCATTCTTCTTTCTGACAGGAACAATGTTTGCAATCCAAGTGGAGTGATGGATTGGGAAAATAATCCTAGCATCTAACATCTTCTGAATTTCTGCCAGGATTGTCCCTGAAATCTTCGGATTATAATGTCTTTGCTTCTGTCTATACGGCTTGACATCATGCTTCAAAGGAATACTGTGCTGAACATCCTTGGGCTTGAAAGATTTCAAATCTGCATAGGACCATGCTAACACATCGATGTATTTCTTCAAAAGCGAAGTGAATCTTTCCTTCTCTTCAGGAGAACAACATTTACCGATATTCACCATCCGAGGTTGATCAGATGAACCTAGATTGATTTGATCCACTTCAGAGGAAGAAGCTCCTTCAACCTGCCTTTTGTTTTGGATGAAGCGATCATGCTTGTCAAACAGACCCTCCAGAGAAACCAGACCTTTTGGTATCTTGTTGCCTTTCAGCTGGATAAATTCACCATCAACCTCTTGATATGGATCTAAAATAGTTTCACGAAAGGCTGATTCCGAACCTTCAAAATACAGTTCACTGAAATTGTCAGCCTTTTCCAGGAAAGCCAACACTTGTTGATCATCATTGAATACCTGCCAGTGAGTTGCATTATCAGGGATGCTAGGGCGGTACACAATCTCGATAGAGTATGTGTCTTGCTTGAACTGAGGATGAGGAAGAAGAAGAGATGCAGATACGGCCAAAGAATCAGCCTTGTCATTATAATCTCTTAAAACTGCCTTAATAGAAAATGCATCAAAGCATTCTATACTATCCCACACTTTGTTCCTATAATGCCTCAACCGATCATTTTTCACCTGATATACACCCCTGACCTGATTAACAATCAGCTCTGCATCTCCCTGCACCTTGAGATTCTGATTCCCTTCTATCTGGCCAATTCTAATCCTAATAACAGGGCTTCATATTCGGCCGTGTTGTTAGTATTATCAAATTGCAACTTATAAGCTGATGGGAAAATCTCGGAGCTAGGAGATATGAGAACAACACCAGCGCCTGATCCAGAAGTTGAGCAGCTACCATCAAATTCGAGCGTCCAAATTGCATTGGGATCTTCCTCTTCCACATCTACAATGGGTATCTCTGAAGCCATGAAATAATTCCCGAAGCTAGCATCTTCGAAAAGAATCTGAGCCTTAGGATCATCTGATTTAGTCACCAAATACTTTGCCTGCGGTTCAGGATGAAGAACCTGTTGAACCCCTTTGACTGGGATCTTAGCTTTGGTCCAATCCATACTAATCTCTCCTCCGACATCTTTACAAAATCCTCTACCCAAGAGAATGCCGTAAGCTGCAGGAATATCTGCAACTAGGATAGTCATTTTCACTCTCTTCTCAGGAAAAGCAACAAATGCGAACTGTGCGTCCTTAATTTGACCAATCAGAGGGACTTGTTTAGTTTCCATGGAATAGCACCGTCCATATGATTTAGTCAAAGTAAGCCCAAGGGCATGGGCCACTTTTGCGGGCATAACATTATCAGAGGCCCCTGAATCAATGATGCAATTGCTGAGTTTAAACCCATTTATAAGTAGAGACAAATAAAATGGTTCAATCTTTCCTGAGGAAGAAGCAGAAGTCAGATTATTCTGAGGTGTGGGTTGAGTAGGATTTGAAAGGAGACCTTTAGCAGGTGACGGAACGGCCGCTTTACTTCTGATGAACTTGGCCAGCTTTTCAAATTGTTCGGGATTCGACTGAAGGTATTCTGCTTCTGACATTTGAATTTTGGTTCTCTTTGCATGATCAATAATATCGAAAGCAGTGTAAGAAGGAATGATAGTAGGCTCAGTTCTAATTATATGAGCTTGTGCTGGGGCACTGACCTTAGGAGAAGGAGAATAAGGAGCAGCTGTCTTTTTAGTAACCTCTCTTTCAGTTTGCGCCGAAATAGGGGTACCCCTTTTGACTATGGATACAGGAGGTTCCTTATTCTTCTCCTTAGTATTTTCCAGAGGCTTTCTGGGAACCTGAGATTGGGACCGAGTGAAAACAGCAAATGATTGACCATCTGGCTCACATTCATCTTCATCATATTCCAAATAACCAATGCTGGAGTCGCCAGCTGACTCATCATAAGACTCATCAGCATATCCTGAAGCTTCGAAATCCTCACGGGAATCTTGTTCTTCTGGTTCATCATCTTCTTCAATTATTTCCACTGCTGCATTAACAGGCGGAGCTTCAATTGCTAGTCTCGGCTGAGCAGGAGCTAACCGTGGCCTATCTCTGGCAGGTGCACCATTGTTATTAAAATTCCACCTAGGGATATCCCGGTACGGAACATTGCTCACCTGCTGAGACACTTGCTTCTTTAAAGCAATCAAATCATTAGCCATTTTTTGAAACATAGGGTCAGTATTACCTTGAGAAGAACCTTGATTTTTGATTTTGGGTATATCTTTCTTGATCCTTCCGGCTAAGATGAGATCATCCTCTATTTCAGTAGCCGTTGACTGAGCAGTAGCCAAATCTGGGATAACCGACCTTCGTAATTAAAAACTTATATCAGGAGGTTGAGCATTGATGAAGAAGCACTTTTGGTTTTCCAAAGTTGGTACAGCTATAACTGGAATTTTCCGGATCAGCTTATTGAACTTAGCCACGAATTCCCGCATAGGTTCATGCGATTCCTTCTTCATATGAGTAAGCTGAGCTAACAATGCATGAGAATCTTCGGCTGGTTTGAAACGTGCCTCAAACTTGGTCCGCATGGTAGCCCAATCTGGAATGCATGCATTCGGGAGGTGATAAAACCATTCAGCTGCTACTCCCTGCAATGTTTCAACGAAGAGTCGAACAGAGACATCTTCGTGGGCTACTCCGAGGACACCGCATGCAACAAAGAAAGACGCAATATGCTCATCAGGATGCTGCTTCCCATCCCCATTGAACTTGGGAATGTTTTTACGTGATCCACGTGGTAACTCATGCAATGGAGGAGTCAAAGTAAGAGGACCAATGCGCACCCCAAGGCACGAGTTGAACCGCCATCCTTACGAAAAGAGTGCGTACGAGGATCGGGTATCGACAAGAGTAGTGCACGACAAGTTGCAGATGCTTCCCGTTCTTCAGGGATCCGATTTCTCCGAACAGGTGAAGAACTTCTGGCTCGGTTAGAGACAACGCTGTTGGGAGAAAGGCTGAAATTGTGCTGTTGCAGCAACTCAAAGAGTGGATCAATTTCACCTTGAGCTCGGCGAGACCAGTGAAGACCCTCTGGCTTGAAGGCGAAAGGAGATCTTATTAAAAATAAGGCAAATATGGAGTCGCCAGACACCGAGAGGATAAGCTTTATACTATTGATCCGTATTTCCCCAGCGGAGTCGCCAAAAACTGTTGGTTGGATATTTTGTCAAACCAAAATATGAGGTTCAACCACAGTACATGGGATAATATCCCTCCTCAAAGACAGGTGAGGCTGCCTGTTTATTGCTAATCTAAAACACAGTAAATAATATATACAATATTCACACTAATCTAACCATTGGGGGTTGGGATGAAATCCCGAAATCCACATTCACACGATTCAAGGATATTGCTTTCGTAAGTGAAATAGGTTAGAAACTGTTACAATGAAAGAAGCACGGTAGAAAAGAAATGGGAGAAACGTATTTTCTTTCGAGTAAACACAGAGCACGAAATAATCATATGAGTTTTAGATCACGAGATATAGTGTCGAGATAATTAGAAACACTGAGATTATATGCAAAGAATAGCTTTAAGATCATGAACATAAGAACACTATCTTAAATAAGATATATTCCACAACACAAAGTCTGCAAAACAATATCAACTTCTATTCTTCAAAATGATTGAAAGAAAACACAAAGTTTTTCTCCTTTCCAATAGCCTCTTAATGCTTCAAAAATTCTCGACCCTTTAGAATGCACAAGCATCCCTTATTTATAACAAAAGAAGCTAGAGATAAAACAGGACAGATCCTGAAAAGTAGCATGCTAACTAGAGTTCAACTTTGCATGATTCTCACGCAGGAGATCAAGTCAAAGTATGAATTAAAAATATGATAAAACGGAAATAACAAAGACATGTCAATCTAAAAATAGAAATGACATGGGACGTTGGGAATTAATCCGAATCATCATCTTTTGCTTCTTCTTCTTTCTCCTCCTCCAGCTGAGACTGTTTGTTCCGGAACTCCTGGAACTTCCGAATAATGCCTTGCATTTCATTTTCCTCAGGTGCAGTGGAATGATCATTCCACATTTCGCAGGTCTCATGGATATCACTGGCACTGCCGGGAAGCTTTTTCAACCTTTTGCTGAGCTTTCTTAAGGCCTCCAACGTATGTTCAATCCTCACAAACTGACCAATGACTTCAAGGTCGAATCCATCTACAGGTTCATGCTGAACAGTCTCTTGAACTTGTTTGAAGAGATCATCTGCTGATAGGGCACTTGAGTTCCCAACTGACACCTTTGGACAAATCTTTAGCAATTCTTCTTCCAGATCACTTTTCCCATCGATCAATTTATCCCTTGATTCTCTCAACTTGCTGCAGGCTTCGTTGAGGATCTTTACTCTGAACTTGATGGCCTTGATCAGCTGAAAGTGTTTATCTGTATGTGGAAGAACGCCTTCTTCTACCAAGAGATGTGCTGGTATTTGCTTTAGCACTTGGAGAGCTTCACAAGTCAAATCAAGCTGTCCAAGTTCTTCAGTGAATTCCTCATCCATCTTCTCTCCTTCCTTCTGAATCTCTGCCAAGGACTGATGAACTTTCACCACGTCTTGAATTACTTCCTTCCCTTGTTGGAGCAACTTTTGGATCCATTCGTCAACCACTCTTCCTTTTTTGGTAATCTTCTCAATCGTAGGCACCGATGAGAAATCAAATCCGGCAGAAGCAGAAGCAGATGGTATGGATTCCAGGGGTGTTGAGAGTTTAATCAAAACCTCTGTCAACTGCTCCACTTTTTCCTTAAGCTCATTTCTGCTGTCCTTTGTTTCTTTCAACTTTTGGCACAGGACGTCTATGGAATCCTTTGCATCTTGCTGCGCCCCTTTTGCTGTCACTTTCCCTAGAGCCACCCTGGTTACCTGGTAATCAGCAGCTGTTACATCATCTTTAGTTTTGTCAGCTGAGGGAGTGGCAATCTCTGCGAACTTATCTCCTGAAGCATCCACCAAAACCCTTGAAACTGTTTTGGGTTTCTTGGCTGATCTCGCAGTAGAAGCCTTAAGTGAGCTGAAATCAAAGGCTGGTAGGGGTACAATCACTTTCCTCTTCCTCGGAGTTTTCTCGAGTAGCCATTGTGGTGTATCAGAGGAAACTGCCAATGTTGTAGTAACTGGTATTCTACTCTCAAGGGGAGCAGATTCTACTATTGGAGGGGGAACAATGAGTCAACGTGGTAGTAGGTGCAATGAATAGAGGCACAGGTTGTGGGGGAGTGTTGGTGATCACTTGGGTTCCAGCAGAGAGGGGTGAGAGCCCGGAGAAAATATTGGCCATGCTTGAAGAAGTGGATGGGGAATGAGGAGGCTGAAGTGGTTGTTGAGGGGGAGGCACAGATTCAGTTTCCAAAGCCTTGAATGCAAGAGATAAGGTCTCTCCAGTTGAACAATCAGCAAATGGTGAAGACAAGAGCTGGCTTCCTCCTTCTTCTAAATTAATCTCCCCTATTTCTGGTGGTGTTGGTGATTCTGGCACAACCACCGTTTGAGCTGGAGAGACAATTGAAGAGATTTGTCTTTCTTTCTTCTTCTTGGGAATCTTGATTTTTATAGACCCCCCAGTAGATTCCTTGTCCTTCTTCTTTTTGGAGGGCCCCGCTTCAGAAGCAGCCAATTTTGGAAACTTGTCATCCTTAAAATTCATCCCCCAAGAGGAGAGCCATTTCTTTGTACGAGCCAGAATTAGGGCTGACCTATCGGTGATAGAGGCTTTTTCGCTGGCCGACCAATCAATAGGTGGAAAACGTATCGATCTTCATTAAGCCCATCATAGGACATATCCAACACACTTTCATTGTCAGTTGTGCCATCTGGCAAATCAGAAAGCTCTAGCGTCTGAATCTCATTAATAGTTAACCTACTATTATCTTTTCTGTGAACTGCAACTTCGTTACGCAGATCCACCCAGATATCCTCAATGTCGGGCCTGTGCAGATGTAGGGCTCCATAGGTTCTAAGTACTCCTCGGATGTCAAAACCATCCCGAGACTTCATATGCTTCTTTAATTTCTCCTGGAGTTCACATTCAACATTTTTAGCCTTTGCCACTGTTGAGCAAGTATATCTCCCAATAGAAATTGGGAAGGATACAGCTGCCTTATGCTTGCTCTGTTGGAATTTGTGAAAATCCAATAGCTGTCTAACCAATTCTAGCAATATCAATCTATCCCCTGGATAGCGAGGCAGACGGAAAGGCTCTCCAGAGTACATGACCGTTCGAAGGTAGGTAAACTTCTTGAACTGTAAGAAGATACATCCCCATTTAGATACTTCAGCCCATGCCTCGTCTGAGACCCTTGTCTTTCTCAGCCCTGGGTTCAGCTGGCAGATGTTCTCGTAGAAAAAGGCGTCATTTACCCTCCTAAAATGATCCTTGGACCCCTTCTTTGTTATTTGAGGATAATACTTATAGACTGGATTTGTCGTTCTGCTTCCTTTAGTCTCCAGCCCGGGATAGCTCCTCATCCCAGCTGCTGCATAGGCCACATATGAGAACATATAAAACTTTCCGGTTGACAGGACCGTCGTCATCTGGGAATCAATTTCATCACTGATAAGGGTTCCCCAGTCAATCCCTTGCTTGTTCTTCTTGATGGTGACCATAAATTGGTACATCCATCCATGAAATAAATTTGATTCCGGCAAGCCAAAAACCCGGCTCAGTAGGGTGATAATATCGTTGATTTCTTGTATGAAATCCGATCTAGGGATAGTTCTTGGAAATCTAGATATTACTGGTTTTGCCTTGACCAAGAACTTCTTATTGACATCCCTAATGCAATTTTCCTGGTTACTGTCCCAGGCCTTCTGAGCCGACTTGATGTCTAGGGCCCCATACTCTTCAAAATTTGGTAGTTTCAGGAGATCATCAAAATAAGCTCCATCTAGTTTGATAACTACTTCACCAGCCTGATTCCTTACGGAACGAGAAGCTGAGTCGTAGCTGGATGCACACGCCAAAACAAACTCTGGACATTGGGCAGACATGGGGAAGCCTGCTGCAAGGGGCAAGCCACTGTTAGCTAAAGCCACCATCCATGGGGTTTGAGAAGAACTCTTCACCCTATTCCAAAAGTCGTCCATATCTATGTTGCCCATTTCAGTATCCCTGATATCATAATTACAGTCGATATATGACGGGGATTCTGGTTTCTTAAATTTATATTTCATCCTGCTAGATTTTTCGGCCTTCTCCTGTGATGAACCAGGATCCGACATGAAGAATATTGGAAGGAGAAAGGCTCGGAACTCCGGAGATGCTGTGCACCTTTGAAATACGATTGGTCGAATGCGTCGGAAGGAGAAAAGAACCCGACACGCAGAAGAAGATATCGGAAAACTTTGAGAACCCGACAGGTCTGATATGTCGGAATCTTGGCGAAACCCGACACTTGCTTTCAATGGCGGAAACAGGAGAAAACCCGGCACCCACTTTCGATGACGGAACTTAGGAGATGCCCGGCACTTAGTGTTGAGGTCGGAATGTTGAGAAACCCCGTCACTTCGAGCTTCGAGGTTCTTCGGACTTTTGAATCTGCAACACAACCTTCAAAATCCGGGAAACAAAAACAGAGTCTTTCCTTTGAATTTCTACATACACAACTTCCTTTCTTTTTTGTTATTCATATTCCATACATCATGCATATAATTAAGATTTGGAAGGAACAGCACCAATTGATAATCCCAAAAAGAGAATAAACCCTAAAAACCCAAAACCCTTTCCAAAACAACACAGAAAGAAGAAGGAAGAAAAACCCTCAACAACTGGCAAGAAATTGGAAAGAAAATACACGCAGTCGATCCAGAAAAGTCAAGAATAAAGAAGGAAAGAAGAATACCTTCGATTCGAGACAGGTAAAATCGAAAACAAACGATCCAGTCTGGTAACGCGAGTTTGCGGGTTTTGGGAGCGGAAGAGCATGCGAAAAATCCACGAATTAAAAATATGAACGGTAAGAATGACGTGGAAATCCGCGTATTTATAAGAAAATCAGTAATAAATACACTTCAGCTCGGCACGTGCCAACTCACCGACCACTCGGCATGAATGCCACGTCAGTATGTTGGAGGAGTCCGAAAACCCGACACGAGGAGATTTAGTGCATTTCGGGTTTCGGGCTTCGGAAAACATGGAGCACCCAACATGTTTTGAATCATGAATGTTCCGATGCATTGAACTTCCGAAAACCCGATTACAAAGGATTGAGCGGACTTCGGGAATCGGAGAACATGGCGCATAAAACATGTTTTGGAACATGAATGTCCCGATGCTTTAGAGTTCCGAAAACCCGAATACAAAGGATTGTCTTAACACAAGGCGGGTCTCGGGTTTCGGAAGTCACGCGACACAAAGCATGTTTTAACTCAAGAATGTTCCGATGAGTTGAATTTCCGAAAACCCGATTACAAAGGATTGTCTCATTGCAAGGCGGGTTTCGGGTTTCGGAGGTCATAAGACATAAAGCATGTTAAAACTTATGTCAAGCTGTTAGTAACACCCGAAAACCCGATTTTCTCTAAAAGAGGTCATGATGCAAAATCACTTCAAAAATTTTGTAGGGGTTATCCGATCGTTTCGTTGTGAACTCAAAACGGGGATAACAATTAGATAAATAATTTAGTGTAAGGAAGCATGGGTAGAGGATATATGTGACAGATAAGTAGTGGTGCGCCAGAAATTTATGACTGAAGCACCAAGTTTGAGGCACGAGAGATTGGGGTGTGGGACAAAGAGGTGCACAATGCACTCAAATGGGAATTAATACCATTTATAGTGGTAGGTGGAGAAATCTGAAGGGGACCGGGAGCCACTTGTTTTTATTGTGTATGATTAAGGAGAAGAAGGAGTAGAGGGGAAGATTGACTATCACTTTGTGTGAAGGAAGGGATTCCAGGAGGAGGAGGGTGCCCTGGACATGGGAGAAGGTGAATAAATTAACACAAAGAATTAGAGGACTCTAAACCTCACACAAAAATTGGAGTGAGAAATAAGGTGACTCCAAACCTCGAGAGGACTATAAATAAGGTGGAAGAAAGAGAAGCAACGAAAATTATTGAAGCCTTGGTAGAAAAAGAATTGGAGCAGAACGCTGAAATAGTGATGAATGAGGATAAGGAAGGAAGTGTAGGGAAAGATCACGGCGTGGGAGGACCCAATCTATCGATAACTATTCCTAATGGTACGCACACATGAGGAATGTGCATGGAGATCAAAATACCAAGAATGGACTACATTGATGATCACAACAAGGTGTTGCGCACACACTTTCAAAGCACAGTCCCAATAGATCAACTCTAGAAATAAAAATTTTGATGAAGAAGGTGCATACCCTCGAAGAGGAAAATGTTCTCTTGCGAAATTGAGTCCCACATCAACAAGCTAGAGTTTGAGGTAAGCCAAGGAGCACTAATGAAGATGCCTGAGTCAAAAGGAGATAACCCCTTGGTGAGTGCTCAATAGATTTCAGATGAACAAGTTTGCAATGCTTTAAATAAGGTCTCAGTTGAACTGGAAGCTAGGTTATTTGGAAGGAATGATAGGGTAAAATTTCTAGAGGTAGAGCTAGAAAAGAGGGAAGAAGAGCTAGAAGAGAGAACCAAGAACTTGAAGCAGGAGGAACTAATTAGCACAGCTAAAGCATGAACTTAGGGAAGAAAAGGAAAGGGTACGTAGGATATACAAGAAGGTAGAATCCATCACAGATGCCATTGTTTTGAAGCATCCGGACCTAGCACCACACGCACAAAAGTATGGATCTTCCCTTGAGTGCCTTGAAGACTTAACATGCATCCTCACCATGGAAAGGAAACCTCTGGCTTTAGAATCCATAGAAGAAGTAGCAGCGTGCCTGGAGAAGGAGGACAAATTAAAAGTTGTAGCAATCATTTCCAAGTATAGCAAGGTGCTTGCTGATGTGAAAATTTCTACCCATACTGTTGAGGCCATGTATGACAACTTCACAAACAGAGATAAAGTGGCGAGTATTCTGGTCACCACTCACAAGGGAGAGCTCAAGGAATTCTAAGAGAAGAACAAGGGAAACAGAGCAGAGTAGGAGAGGATCTTGGCCGAGATTGAGAAAAATTTAGAAGCTATTGAAACCTTACATGGTTCAATTAAAAATTGGATGAAGGCTTTATACCCATAGATTACAAGAAGGATGGATGCACTTGAGGATGTGGGCAAGGAATTGGAGGGAATGATTGAAACATTAAACTCTCAAGGAAATGGACTCGGGTTTTGAGGAGGTAAGCACACTATTCGGTGACCTCGATAGACCTACATTACATCCATCTTCAAATGTGTTGTATATGGAGAACAAAATGAAGGAAATTCCCATCGTTGTCTTAAAGGATGTAGACATCACCATTTAGGAAGCTAAGTTTACTAGGGACTTCAAGTCTTGGCAATCATTAAAGTAGATAATTTTCTAGCATTACTTTGGCGCCCATGGCTATAAGAATAATGTGGATCTTCAATTCAACAAGGGATACATAAGCTTTGAGAATGAGGAGGAACATGTCATCATACCCCGGCTGATGGAAAATCAACACCCTATACTAAACCCTTGGGAGAAGAGGTCTTGGATAGAATATATGTGCACTCAATCAGGGATCCAGAGATAATTCATCCCACATAAGGAGTTATCTAGTTTGAGGATGCTTAGTCCCTAAGTGACACCACTAGTATAGCATGTGATAATTAGGCACATGGGACCTATGAGTTGATTGGAAAACATTTGAGAGGATCAGTGACAAAGGTGAAAAAGGCGCGTATAGTCCGATGCCTAGGGGGAAAGAAGCTACCTAAGTATTTAGGAGGAGCCTTCCCTGAGATATTTTTGTAGGAGATGGAAGCTCAATGGAAGGAGGAGAATGAACGAAGAGGGATGTTAATTTGTGTCCTACTTGGCACAGCGGCACGGTGGTGGGCTACACATCGAGAGAACCTCTTGGAATGGCACGACGTGAGAATTTCCCTCTTTTTCTGGTTCTCTAGAAGCAACGCACCCACCTTCATCAGATATTATCATGGTCAGGAACCCGCCTCTTTCCATATCTGGGATTTTGAGAGGGTTTGGAGAGAAGGTGTGGAGGATTTACCACCATCCCTATGGGTACACAAACTATATTCTACATTACAAGGTTTTACACACACATGGTACATTCACGCTGAGACACGCCGCCAGACAGGGAATTGGCAAGAGTTAGTAGTTGATCTCATTCAAACATTCGAGTATCAGAGTACAAAACCCTTGGTGGATAAGACATTACAAGATATCAAGTTCCTTACCATCGGGGATAGTGCCATGGCAGAAGATAAGCTACTATAATTGCTAGGTGAACCTAGCCTGGAGGTGCACTTTGAGGAAGAAGAAATAGAAGAAATACAGTTTGAGTGTGCATGTATGGAAAAAGAAAAAGGGAAGATGGTGTATGTTATTGATGGGGAAGAAGCGGAAAAATTGGATGTTGTTCGATGCAGTAGGGACGGGCGAGGTGGTAGATAGTGTTGATGAATGGGTGTGCACCTATCATGAACCTTTAAAGACAAAGAAGGTTAACATCAGCTCGAAGAAGAGCCTAAAGAGGCTATCATCGGATATTTTTGGTTGAAGAAGGAAGTCTCCAAGATCATTGATCTTTTATGTGAGTTTGAGGATTTATTCCTGCGTGAGTATCATGAACTCAAAGGTGTTCACCATTCCTTATGGGAAATGAGAATTAAGTTAAAGGAGGGTGCACACCCAATTTGGAAGAGACCATCTTGAATGTATCCTAACCTACGTGTGAAGGTCAAGGAATAAATAGACAAGATTATAGCATCAGGCATTATTGAAGTTTTTGAAGAGTAAGAGTGGATAAGTCCAATGGTAATTAGTATCAAGAAGGAAGGAAGGATAAGGATCTGTGTTGATTACAGGGACCTGAATGTATTATGTATCATTGATCCTTTCCCAACCCCATTTATTGAAGAAATATTAGAGGGAATGGTAGGGCACGAGGTCTATCTTGAGATATCACCAAGTAAGGATTGTGAAGGAGGACCAAAGGAAGATGACTTTCACCACTGAGTGGGGAATTTTTACCTATACAATCATGCCTTTTGGGTTGAAGAATGTGCCTGTTGTGTTCTTATGCATTATGGTACAAGCTTTCCAGGACTTTATCCATAAATTCCTTCAAGTCTACCTAGATGATTGGACAATATATGGGTTAGTGAAGGACCATTGTGACAACTTAAGGTTAATGTTTGAAAGGTGTCGGCAGTTGAGGATATCCCTCAACATTAAGAAATGTGTCTTTGCTACCCCATTTGGAACATTATTGGGGCACATCATATGTAAGGAGGGCTTACTAGTAGATCCCAAAAATTACAGTAATTATGGGATTGAGGGAGACTGTTATTCAAAGCATAGTGCATGGATTTCTTGGGCATACGGGGTACTACAGAAAGTTCATCAAGGGATATGCCAAGATCTTCATGCCTTTAGAATAGTTTCTTAGACATAAAATTTCCTTTCATTAGGGAGAGGCGCAGTAGAAGGCATTCAACACTTTAAAGGATAGGCTTGTCACCACACCCATCCTATGTTTCCCTTCTTGGGATAATCCTTTCCATGTTCATGTGGATGCCTCAGGAACTGCCATTGGAGCAATACTTGCATAGCCTAGTGAAGGGATTATTGATCATCCTTTGTGCTTTGCAAGTAGGAAATTAACACCAGCATAGTAGAATTATACTACGATTGAGCGCGAGGCATTGTCAATGATCTACGCGCTTCATAAATTTAGACAATATTTGTTGGAAACTCCATTTATATTTTACACTGACCATATGGCATTGAAATACTTGGTGAACAAGCCCGTTCTACAAGGGCACATATGTCGAGTGGGTACTATTGTTCCAAGAATTTGAGTTCGCGGTGGTTGTCAAAATAGGTAAAAGCAATTATAGACCTTATCATTTGTCTAGAATTGATTCAGGAGAGGATGTGGAGAGAAATGAAGAGACTATGCCAGACGCGTAATTGTTTAGGTTGCGGCATGCACCCTTGGATTTGGAGGACGTTGTGGTATTCCTTAAAATAGGTGTAGCACCAGATGGAATGAAGAACTTAGAGAGGATGAAGTTGGCCATACGCACCGTGCCCTATATGATAATTAGTGGAGATCTATACAAAATTGGTCGGGATGAGATTATGCGCCAATGTGTGTTAGAACATGAGTGTTTTACAATTATGGAAGAGGCATATGGTGGGATTGCGGGGAGGACACTATGTGGGAAATGTAATTGCGTGGAAGATACTACTCACGGGGCTTTGGTGGGAGACCATTTATCAAGATTGCATTGAGTTTTACAAGGCTTGTGACCATTGTCATCTCATTGCCAAACACTGGGAAAAGGGATGAAATGCCCTTGCGACCTATAGCCAACATGGAACCATTTGAGAAGTTGGCTATCAAATTTTTTGGACCAATCTTGCCAAAGGCATGAAGGATTGTTTTGTGGTATATCCTCACGTACATTGATTATTTGACAAGGTGGGTAGAGGCAGCACCCATAAAGGATTGTACACTGGCTATCGCCACTATATTTTTATGGGAAAACATAATCAGCAGGTATGGATGCCCATTGAGTTTGACAAGTGATAGAGGTATGCACTTCCTCAATGAAATGGTCAGGATTCTGTTATCAAAATTCATGGTGGCCCATCACAAAACTACTCCTTATCACCCTCAAGCAAATGGAACTACTGAGGTATTTAACAAAATACTTAGTCACACATTGACTAAGATCTGTGATGTTGGTAGATAGGATTGGGATGACAAAGTATCAATCGTTCTTTGGGCATATAGGAAAACCTACAAGAGGTTGAATAAGAACACACCATTTCAATTGGTGTTTGGCATGCAGAGGCTATCCTACCAGTTGAATTCATGTTACCTTCTCTGCGTATAGTGTGCGTAGGAGGGTTGGCCAATGAACAAGCACTAGAGGAAATAATTGACAAGTTAATGCAATTGGACGAAAGATGATCACTCACTAGGTGGAGCCAAAAGATTGAAAAAGAAAAAGAAAAGGCATGGCATGATCGTCACATTAAGAACAAGAAGTTTGAGGTTGGGAAGATGGTGCTACTATATGATTCTAAGTTTCTACGCCATCTTGGGAAGTTAAAATTCCATTGGTTGGGTCCCTACATCATCTCGTACATCCTTGATTCAGTGCATTCAATTACAAGCATTGGATGGGACAAGATTGCTAGGACACTTCAATGGGAGTAGGCTGAAGCCCTACTATAAATAAGTCTTCTTGGTGTTTGTAAATAAGGCAGTATTGCTAGTTAGTTTAGGATTTCCCTTAATGCATTTTATTTTCTTATGTTTCCCTTTCTCGTTGTTGTTTTGTGTTACGCCTTGGGTACCGGTAATCTCATTACTTTTTGAAGGTTGTAACTACACAGAGGACCACACATCATTTTAGTGTGGGGTGGAGTAAGGTGGAAGAAATTACAAGGTGTGAAGCACCAGGAAGGATTGTGTTGGAATGCCTGGTTAGAAGGCCTTGGGAAAGGAAGTGCTTGAGATGAAACGTGAGAAAGGATGGTTTGTGCCGGGGTAAGGCTACATTGTGGATCCACATACAAAAGAGGAAGAAGCACAAAAGCAACACAAGGTAGGCGAGAGAGAAAATCATGACGGAAGTACCTTCAGCATAGGTGATACGCACGCAAGAGTCTTATGTCAAGATGGATTGGTTGCACGCCATAAGGTTGAGGAATTGTCTGCATAGGATTGGGCACGTGAGTGAAAGTGCTAAAGTTAGGTTTTGTTGAAAAATACGCATTAAGTGTTGAAGTACGGTGGTAGGTAAGGTAGAATTTAATGTTAAAAAGTGGGAAAAACTATAAATAGAAGGTTGGACACTTCATTATTTACATTGCGAATATGAAGAAGGAAGATATTTTGTGAACTAGGGTTTCTAGAGTTGATTTGTGTGAAGAAAAATTGGAGGAATTTAACCGTGAGTGACTAGTTTGGATCTGCAAACCAAGAGGGAAATAGTTCACGGGCATAGAGAGAGTTGTGGAGAAGTGTCATCTTGTGAAGGGGATATTCCAGCGAGGGTTTGGCAGCTAGGGCATGGGTTGGAAAGGAGTTTCTTCACAAGTTTGAGATCTAAACTTGGAAAGGGTAGAGAAGTAGAGCAAGAGAAGTTGAAGTGCAAAGATAACCTACACAATGGCACCCAAGAAACTAGTTGTAACACCTAAAAAGGGAAAGGGCAAGGGAAAACAACAAGAAACCACCACAAGTACCAATGAAGAATGGTATGCAAAAATGTAGTACCCAGATGGGGTTTTGCTTGGAAAGGAGTGGGAGTCCCATTTAAGAAACATGACAGTAAGTGATTATAACCATCGCACAAACACAACTGAAAAAGAGATGGCACTAGAGTTAGTACGCGACAAACAAGAGGACACTAGAAGGGTTACCCATTTATAGCGATGAAGTAAAAGTGAAGTTGGAGAAGGCGGGATTATTACAACTCTATGAGTTGCCCTACTTTGGGAATCCTGAGCACCTCTATCATTGGTTGATGTCGCACATACATGAAGATCACTTTCACTTCACGGGACACAAAATGCACATAACTCCTCAGCTGATTTCAAGATTCACAGGTCTCATCTATGAAGGAGAAAGTATAGAGGATGACCTATGCGACAAAGAATCCATCAAAGAAACCATCATCGCATATGCATACAAGAAGGGGTCAAGGTACTTTGATATTACGGATATCCAAGACTGGTGATGAGAATGGTCATGCGCACGGTAACCAAACTTAATGACCAAGAGAGGTGAATGCAAGTGAACAAATCATGGCTCAAAATTTTTAGAAGGATATCATAGGGTGTCATCTATAACTTGGATGGGTACATTGCGGATGAAATCATCAGCAGTGTGTAGGAGAATGACAAGATACTTTTCGGCAATGTCCTCTTAACTATTGCATTTTCAAATATAAAAGTACCAAATGTGGTGGATAAGTTCATATGGGAGTAACCAGAGGAAGACCCCTCACCCACAAAGAGATTCAAAAAATATACTTGCGATAGCATGACGCCCATTCAAAAGGCATGCCTTGAGAAATGGTATACGTGCTTGAGGAATGTGTTCGGGGTAGAATGGAAGATACTCGGAACAACTGCCAAAGCTCACAAAAGGAGAAGTTGAATTCACAATATACCAACACTTATGCATTGGTAGATTTAAGTTGGAGGATGAAACCATGAGCCCTTTGTGTCAACTTCCATTTTCTTTCACCGCTTAGCACTTCTAGGTGGGGGTAAAGAGATTTAAGGAATCCAAGAAACTAAAGTTTGACCTTGGAAGTATGGATTGGGACCATCGGGAGATGCACGGGATGTTAGTATACCCCAAAAAGCATCTGTTCATATCTCTTGAAGTACATATCTCTTGAAGTGCAAATGATAAAACCCGTGACTCTAAATATTACGGGGAGGTCCGCGGCACACGTATACCTTCACATAAGGCCTAAGTTTGAGAAGGGCACTTATCTTGAGAACGAGATAGCTATACCTAAGGACCTAACAGGTAGGAAGAAGATTGTTCCCAAGAAGAAGGAGACAGACGAGGTAAGGAAGAAGGCACCAAGTGTCCAAGATACTCAAGAGGTGGGTGCCCCAAGAACAAGAAATAAAACAATTACTTACACACGTAGGAAGAGGTCACCAGTGAGAGAGGAGTCACCAGAGAAAGGAAAAATTATTGCAAAGGAGAAATCACCATAGGAGGAGGAAGAGCAAGTAGAGTCTCCTATCTGGAAACCCCGGTTAGGAAGAAATAAAAGGTAATGGAGGAAGTTGATTATGAGGAAATAGAGAGTCGGGAGAAATACATGGGTGAGAGGGATGATGATGAATAAGATGAACTGAAGGGGACCATGAGCCACTTGTTTTCAGCATGTATGATTCGGGAGAAGAAGGTGTAGACGGTAAGAATGACTATCTCTTTGTGTGAAGGAAGGGCATCTAGGAGGAGGAGGGCACCCCGGGAAATGGGAGAAGGTGAAGAAATTAGCACAAAGAATAATAGGACTCCAAACCTCACGCAGGATTAGATAAACAAGGTAGCTAAAAGAGAAGGGACGAAAATTATTGAAGCCTTACTAGAGCAAGAAGTGGAGCATAGTGCTGAAATAGTGATGAATGAGGATAAGGAAGGAAGTGTAGGAAATATCACGAAGCCAGGAGGCCCCGGTCTTCCAAAGCACGGTCAGTCCCAACAGATCAACTCTTGGCAATGAATTTTTGGTGAAGAAGGTTCATACCCTCGGACGAGGAGGATGATCTCTTTGGAAATTGAATCCCACATTAACGAGCTAGAGTTTCGGGTAAGCCAAGGGGCACTAATGAAGTTGCACGAGTCAAAAGGAGATAACCCCTTAGTGAGTGCTCAAAGCAGCTTTGGATGAACAAGTTTGCAATGCTTTAAATAAGGTCTCAGTTGAAATGGAAGCCAAGTTATTCGGAAGGAATGACAAGGTAAAATTCTAGAGGCAAGAGCTAGAAAAGAGGGAAGAAGAGCTAGAAGAGAGAACCAAGAACTTGAAGCAGGAGGAACTAATTAACACGCAGCTAAAGTGTGAACTTAGGGAAGAAAAGGAAAGGGTGCATGAGGTATATAAGAAGGTAGAATCCATCATAGATGTCATTGTTTTGAAGCATCTGGACCTGGCACTACCCACGCAAAAGTATGGATCTTCCCTTGAGTGCCTTGAAGACTTAACATGCATCCTCACCATGGAAAGGAAACCTCTAGCTTTAGAATCTGTGGAAGAAGTAGCAGCGCACCTGGAGAAGGAGGAAAAATTAAAGGTTATAGCAATCATTTCCGAGTATAGCAAGGTGCTTGCTGATGTGAAAATTACTACCCATACTACTAAGGCCGCGTATGACAATTACGCAGATAGAGATAAAGTGGCAAGTATTCTGGTCACCACTCACGAGGTAGAGCTCAAGGAATTCCAAGAGAAGAATAAGGAAACAAAGCAGAGCAGGAGAGGATCCTGGCTAAGGTTGAGAAAAAGTCAGAAGCTATTGAAACCTTACGAGGTTCAATTAAAAACCGGTTGAAGGAGTTATACCCACAGATTACAAGAAGGATGGATGTGCTTGAGGATGTGGGCAAGGAATTGGAAGGAATGGTTGAAACATTGAACACTTGAGGAAATGGATTGGGTTTTGAGGAGGTAAGCACCCTAGTTGGTGACCTCTGCTAGAGAGTGCAAAATGAAGTTGATGCCTAGAACAAGTTAGAGGCCGACTTACAAAGAGATTTTCCTATCTTGTTGCAATAATGACAACACTTCCCCATTCTTTCATTTTTTCCCAATTCTTCATTCCCTTATTCTTTTTCCAAGGCGTTAAGCCTATTGTAATTCTTTCTTTGAAGAAGTGTTCCTACGGGTGGAGAATAGGTAAAGTGTGGGGTGATGTTGGGCCCCTAAAATATTGACTAAGTACACAAAGGCGCATGGGTGCGCAAGGCCTAAGTTGAAGAGTGGGCACGTAAGAAGAAGGCACGTAAGGTAGGGTTCTAGGAGGGTTTTAGAAGGGCCATGGTATGCTTTGGCGAGATAAGGTCTCAGAATTATACGTATTGGGCATCTTGGGAATAACACGAGAAAAGTGTGACCCAACTATGCATGCGGAGTGGATAAGGTGCCAGCCTAGTGATAGGTTGGCCTAGGAAGCAATATGCCCTACGATGGAATCTTCTCAAAGACCATCATGGAAAAAAAAGTGGAGAGCTCGGGCCTAGAGGAGCATGCACCCTTATAAGACCACATTCGAAACTTGGTGTCAAATCTAAGGCGTAGTAGAAGGATGAGTTGGCACTTTGGGGTGCCTATAAATACAAGCACTCGCAGAAGAAGGGAGATAGATCAATAGAGAGTAGAGCTCTACAGAAATACCATGAGTTATATTGGGTTGGGTAGATGAAATATAGGAGAAGGATGTATCAAGGGCTTGGGGTTATAAAATTTCTTTTTGAGAGCTAAAGGATATGGATCCAGTTATGATGCATGACTTTGGTCTGCCATAATGTGGTGTTTTATAGTGAGTCTAATGAATGTAATGAGGTTACCAAGTTAATTGAATATGATCCTTCTTGGTTTAGATTCATACATAATTCTTCATAGTTATTTTTCATGTATGTTTATAAGATGAATATGAATCCCTATGCATTTTCCTTTTTGTTTTGATTCAGTTCTTTAAGTCTGTTAAAGTATCTCTGTCTGTAATGACTGTAATGATCTAGAGCCATTTTGAGCTCTATGATGTTTGCATGTATCATTCTCACTCACTTTCTTTAAATTTTGGATCATAGATGATGTTTTCCCACTCAACTCACATAAAAGAGAGACTCGGTGCCTACGTGTGCCTCGGGTGAGCACCTGGCGCCCACTTTGGGTGATAGGTGACACACATATAATTCCCTTGTTCTTTGGTGAGTGTAAAAATGACTACAGCTTGCCCTTTGATTTTACCGCGAGATATTTAAAGGAGTCATTGAATAGGTTCCACGACACACGCAAGCTTCACTTTGACACGAACAAAGTAGACACAGATATCCACATTCTACGTAAGACTTATGTATGGCTAGGGAAAGAGGCCTATGTGGAAACCATGGAATCAGGCAATGTGGACATCATGACAAAGAGTTTGGTCATAGGAAAAATTGAACTGTGTGCATGTACATTTATTTGAGGCTAAGGTTCAAGGATGGAAAGGTGGTGAAGGGCATGGATATGACACTCCACGACCTTTAAAAAGGGTAAAACCATGGGAACATCAAGACAAGATGCCTCTTCACCCCCAGCTTAGGAAGATCTAGTGGCTCAGAGTTAGAGAACATCTTGGAGCGGGAGGAACCAAAGGATAACACTAGACTTGTGCATACAAGAAGAGTACTACAAAAATGACGCAGATCCAGAGACACCAGTGCGGGGACTTCATAGTTGGTAAGGAGTAAGGAGATTGAGGAAGAATAAAGGAGAAAGTGTAAAAAGTATGTTCATGTAAAGGATAGTTAGGAGGAAGAGTCCCCTTAGTGAAGTGTGCAAAAGAAGGAGGAGACCCCTGGCATTAAGATGCAGGAGGATGAATTTATTGGGGACCCGGTCGTATATGAAACCATTGAAGATAGTATGAGTACCCATGAGTAGCACTCAGGTGAAAGGAAAAAAATCACCAGTGAATATACAAAATTTCTAGAACACCTCACACATGAAGGAGAAGAGAAAGAGGGAGAAGTAAACTAGAATGTTAGAGGCACTGTGTAGTAGGATGTATGTGTGGTAGTACAATAAGAAGAGGGCACGTCTATTCATGAGGACATTGGAAAACACACATGTGGACATAATGATGAAGAGGTAGTCGGAACTCAAAATTTGGGCTACTTGGATGACCAAGAAAAATCATTTGCACCCACTTTTAGAGCACCCTACCAAATTTACAATTGTATGGTTGGGATTGGATGGACCTAGAGATGGCCAACACACGTACTCGCAAGTAGTTATCATGGAGCATGCAGACTCACATGGATGAGCCTAAATTTGATGTTTGCGATGATGCATGTAGTTCAAAGAAGATGAGGAAGGTTCCACATACGTGCCATATGACCATCAAACCCACGTAATTTTTGATGAACATGTGAGTAACGCATTGGTCAAAGTGTCCACTGAAGTAGTGCGCCAGAATATTGATAAGGTGGAAACAGTACAGGTGCTTCTAGAAGATAAGAAAGATAAGGACAGAGAACTCAAATGATTCACCTAGGAGTGGGATAATGCAGTGGCCAAGGCACAAAATGTCAAAAAGATTGCCAAGTAGATTGTTGATGAAATCTTGCATAAAAGTCCTAATTTTCAAAAGAAGGTGCTATAGGAGTTCAAGTCAGAACTGCATTACCTCCATACAACAATTCGTTTGTTTTTAGAGGACGAACCAATAGGCCTCCCTAAACCAAAGCATGTTGTAGAAGAAACATCAAGGGCCAAGGATTCGATTGTAAGGAAGATATCTAGCTATGAGGCTATTTTGCAAGCCTTAAAAGATGAAATGAGAAAGATAGATATAATATTGGCCATGTGTACAAACACCGATAACTTAATATAGGCAAGGAAAAACGTAGAGTAGAATGAATTTCTACATGCAATAAAGGATGAAACACTCGGGCACACAAAATGAGTTACCTTGGTAGAGACAAAATGTGACGTGTTGGATGTTGTGAAGAAACAACATATGGATCAGATCAAGGGCATCGGGAAGCTCATTTCCATGAAGGTGGATGTCATGGAAGGGATGGTCTCAAGTATGGCCAACATCCTTAGAATTTTGAACAAAGTGAGGGTGGAAACATGACTCTGGATGAGTTAGATGGCGTCGTTGTGGACATCCCTGACAAGGAAAATGCAACGCTTAAGGAATGGTACAAATTTGAGGGAGAAATTCAAAGTGAATATCCAGAATTCATTTTTCTAGAAGAAGAAAAGGGTACACAATAAGATGACTCACCATATTCTTTATTCTTTGTTCTTTCATTCATTTATCCTATATTATTTGGAGTGACAAGGTGATTACCCATTATCGGGGTGGAAATCCATTTTAGTGTGGGGTAATTTATGACGGAAAAGAATGGACTAAATGTTAGGTTCGTGAATGCAGGAGGCTGGAAGAGAGCGAGCGGTAAAATATATTTAAAGCACCCAGGATCAAGACTCAGCCATTTCTATTTTAAAGGCTATTTTTGGATTTAGCGTGCTGAGCACACAAAGACATTAAGACTTGCAGTCCACACAATGGTATGCTAGGAACAAAAAATAGGTGAGTGTCATGCATAGTTTAGGATAATAATAGGATTTCTACTCAAAGTTAACTATGGGAAGTCTATTGTTAGAGCACTTGCTTGTTGTACATCCTATTGTAATGGTGGATGTCTATTATTAGCATGTGACCTATTTTTGAAGGGAAAGTCCCCACCCCTATATATATGTATTGATTTGCATGGTTTTGGTGTGTGTGTGTTTGTGTATGTGTCAAATTGTAGAGTTATGCTACTGGTTTTTTTACACACATTTCTCATGGAGATATTTATGTAATGTAAGAAGCTTTTGTGTTTTACAAGTATTTAATAAAATGGTTCATATTGGTTGGATAATGGTGTTAAACATGACTGGATATGGTTCTTGCATGGTAAATCTTGTTATATTCACTATTTAGTTCATCTTACATATAATATAAGATCTAGATCTTGTTTATGCATTGTGTGTTATTTACTATTTGTAATGAATTTAAATACCTATATGCACCATCATGCTAACATTATGTATAAGCAACTCTAAATAGGTACCTGGTACCTTTGCGCACTTCAGGTGAGCACTTAGCTCAGGCTGAGTGATGTGCCAACGTGCCTGGGTTATTCACAATAAATTCTAGGTTACATCAAAAACCCTAATATGTAAGAAGAGTAAGGAAGTGACTCAGCTGATTAGAGTATCTTCTTTGGGTTTTGTCATAGAAACAAGCTGGAGAAACATGAAGAAGGAACAACTATGCAAAGGCCCCAAAAATTAAGGATCGGGGTTATCTCAGATGGACTAGAGCACCCGAGATAGGGACCTGGGGCATTTGTGGGTGCCCTAGTCTCGTAGAATGGGTGCCTTGATCTAAAGTGATCTAAAACCTTTATTTTCTATCACATTAGGTTTTCTACACCACGCTAGGTTTCGCTAATAATCCAAGATGAATATAAGACCTAAAAAAGACCATAATAAGTATCAAAACTCTAAAAAGAAGAATAATTCATATGAGCAAAGTCGATTGACCTCGGCTACCACAATGGTGGGCTTACTAACTGAGTGGTGTACTACATTTCAGACCCAAATGTAGTTCGGTGTGTGTGTGTGTGTGTGTGTGAATCATGTGCCCTAGGTGCTCTTTTATGAGTCACACTTTGTGAAGTAGCGAGCAATAAATAGATGTAAAAGAAATGGTGTAGAATGGTGGATGGAATAGACTATAATCCCCTCCTATGCTTGTGTGATGTAGATTAACTAGCCTTGCCCCTTGTGATGGAGCTAATGAATGCAAATGATCTCCAAATTCCTTTGATGAATGCAACCTTAGGTGGATGATAGTAGTCCCTCATTATGGTCTCATAACTTTATATTTATAGGGTTCTCTTGATCTAATTTCGTAATTAACCCCAAAATGACCGAACAACAAAAAATAAGAAATTGAAACATCTAGAAAGTGCCCAAAAAGTGGCAGGAAAGTATAAAAAGGATCAGGGTGCCCCAATTGGGATCGGGCGCCTATGGGTGCCCAGATCAAGGTTATATGATGGAAATTTTCAAAGAAAGGTGGGCATATGTGTGGTGAAGGTCGGGAATTATGATAGAAAGTAAATGAAAATGACCAAAGGATGGGGATTAAATAAGACTTTCTTCACTCAAAAACCATATGAATAGTATTATGAGACCGCAACTAAATATTAACTAAATTGAGTGATTTAGTGTCTACATTTGCCCCCACTTTATGTTGGTGAGTAGAAAGCTCGATAACATAAAGTAGATAGAGATGTGTACCTGATAATCTATGTAGAGTGATGTAGAAATGTGTTGAAGGACTAGAAAAAGTGTGGAATGACAAAAAGATGATGGAGCATGGAAACTATAGATGCAAAAGTGAAAAAAGTGATGAGAGTGAACCTAGGGAAGAAACACGTGTAGTTGTTGATGTGTGTGATGTACCTGTATGGTTAGTATGGTGTGTGCTACCGTGAAATGTTATTGCTAATATTATTGTTGTTATTGTTGTTTCCCCCATTTGACTACTTGTTTCCCATACGGTCGGACCTGTAAGGAGAAAATGATCAAGTAGTCAAATATGTATGTTGAAAAATGTAATGTAAAAGATGCATGTATATGTACATAAAAGCATGTAAATGTAAAATACACAAATGAAAAATGTAAATGGAACATGTGCACCTGATCCATATCAAGAAAGAGAGTGTAGAAGGATATCTTGTACTATCAGGGTTTTTGGGTGATCTGATGTCATAGGCCGAAGAATTATAGGGAGGAATTATGTTGTATCCTTCAACCTTTAACTACTTCCTTGAACATGTGTGAAGAGATCTCTGTATGCACTAGTTTTTGGGTGATCCAATGCCACTAGCCAAAGAAGTATAGGGAGGAATTCTGCTATATCCTCCAACCTTTAACTACTTTCTATAATGCTAAGGAATACCATTTCCTATAAAAGACATTGTGTATGTGTTTTGTAGGCTGGTCTGAACCCACTCGTTGTATGTAACCCACAATGTTAAGGGCAGAAAGTACACTAAATTGAACCAATGTATATGTGCTATGTAGTATGTAAAAAACTGAAATGATGCCCACCTCTTTGGGGGCTCATGCGACGTCACTAATAGGAGAATGCGGCCCCAAAATATGACCAACCGTATGAACTATGTAACTCTTCCCTACACGGGAAGGAAATGCACTTGGTAGAAACCAAGGTGTGCACAAACAAGAGGCTAGCCAAAGACAAGTATAAACAAGAATGCATGTATAAAGTAATGTGTAATCTATGCAAACAATGTATACACTACCAAGAAATGTAGTAATGTAAATACACAAGAAGACAAAGTAAGCTACAAAAATCAGGATGCAAACATGGGACATCACTCTTGATGTCACAAGACATGCAAGACCATCATGGCCACATACAAATTAAAAAGTGTGCACACAAAACATAGGGCAAGGCTCGCATGAAATAATGTAACAAACAAATATGGAAGAAAATATCCCTACAAAAGAAATGTTACACATGAATCACCCATTAGCATGTTAGATAGATAATGAATATGTCAAAAGAGTGTAGAACCAAGTAATGTAAAGTGCTAAGTACAAAATGAAACAATAACACCTGTGAGAGACAAATGTGGATGCCCCCAACGACTAGTGTAGGAAGGGTAGAAGGTGAGCATCCATGTTGCGTGTAAGATACCTATATCTGTGATCACAACTAGAAAAATATATGAATGCGCATGTGTGGATGATATATATAAATGGCATACAAGTAATCTAACTAGCATGTGTAATAAAGTGACCATAAACAAGAAAAAGTAAGCAAGAGTAAAATCAACCATAATATGCAGTATGTTTTGGATGGATGGAATAGAATGCAATATGGATGGTAGGATCCGCATGCCCCCAAGTGAATGGAAATGTATGCAATGAGGTTCATTTGATTTTCCCCCTCAACAATCAAGAATGAACCGTAAATGAGAGTGCATCATCGGGAAATGGTCGAATAGTGTGTGTTGTGTCTAGCACATTATGATGAGTATGTATGCATAATGATGATGATATGACATATAGAAGAAATGTACGTGAAACTTATAGCCTAAGCATATATCACAAAAAAATTAATGTATGAGTGATGATTTAGCCCTAAAGCGTGTATCACTACAAGATGATAGAGGAAGTGACAATGTATCCTATAACATGTGTCACTACAAGATGAATAGTAGGGAGTGGTGATGTAGCCTAAAGCATATACCACTACAAGATGATAGAGTAAGTGATGATTTAGCCTATAGTGTGTGTCACTATCCTATAAATGTTGCATGATGAAAGGTCAAATGATAAATGCGTGATGAATGTAAGGTCCATTTGATTTGTAAACCCTCGGCAGTTGAGTATGGATCAAGGAACTAAAGTGCGTCATAGGGTAGTGAGTGTAGCACGAGAAGACAATGTAGTATATGTGTGGACAATAGATGACCATGTGATGTGTAAAGTGTGTGATATGTGGTGTATAAAATGCAATGCTAGATGTGTAGATAGTCTAATAATGTGAAGATATGCGCTATGTGATATGCATGATAAGTAGTATGTAATGTGAAACTCATAGACAATAGAAGTGTGACATATGTATGATGAATACTAGTATGGTGTATGACATGTAGATGTGTAAATGTAAAAATGATGTAAAATAACTATAGAATGTGTGATGTAAGATGTGCAATGGGTGAATAGACACAATGTGTAGTAACTATTGTGCAAAGTGCATGGGGTTCATGTGTGGTATGCCCTCAACAGTCAAGTGTGAACCTGAAGCATAAGAGTGTGTCATCGGGAAGTGATTGAATCGTATTATTTTAAGCATGGTATTTCTTAAGATGTATTATATTAAGTGGATTTTTTAGAGGTTGTCCTAAAAGGGTGGTGACATGATATACTCCACCACAAATTTTGTCAATGATAATGTATGGGCCAAGACAATTGGGCGTGAATTTACCTTTTAGAGGTGCCTCATCATTTGTATTCTTTTTATTTTCTTTCAAGACATGGTCACCAATTTTGAACTCTCGAGATTTAGCTTTACAATTATAGGCATGTGCGATCCAATATTGATATGCACGAAGATGTTTAAGTGTTTGGACATGAAATGAGTTCAATATTTCTAGTTTATGTAAGTAGTTCTCACAATATTCATTGTCTTTAAGGATTCCTTTGAGAGAAATCTATAAGGAAGGTATTTCAAGCTTGAGTAGAATAACAAATTTTTTGCCATAAACTAATGAAAAAGAGGTGGTGTTAGTGGATTTACGAACGCTATTACGATAAGCCCATAGAGCGTAGAATAATTGGTTATGCCAATCGGTACCACTAGAGTCAACGGTCTTCCATAATATTTTTGAAATGGTTTTATCAGTGGCCTCACTTGGCCATTTCCTTATGGATAGTAAGGTGTAGAGAATTATTTTTTGATTTTAAATTTAACACAAAACTTCTTAACATCCTTATTTTTGAAAGAGGTTCCTTTATCAATGATTATAGCAGAAGGCACACCAAAACATGTGATAATATTTGTGGTAAGACAATTACAAATGTACTGTACTAGTGATCATTTTTAGGGTAGCCGCCTCGACCCATTTGGTAAAGTATTTAATAGTTGTAAAGATGTACTTGTGTCCCTCATCCGATTCAGATTGATCATATCGATTTGATCGATACCCCAAAGGGAGAAAGGCCATGTTGGAACAATGGGTCGAAGATCATATGCAGGTGTATGATGAAGATTGACATGTTTTTACATTTTTCGCAATGAGTGGAATATTTGAGGAAATATTGTTCCATGGTAGGCTGTAGACACCTAAATTCCTCTTTTGTAATCTTACTGCCAAACACACACAAATCACTCTTATTCTTGCCAAATCCGTTATAATTAGTGTTTTTGCTAATTAACTAGTGTTCCTTACCAAATTAACCAATTAGCACCACACTATTTTTGCGTAACCTCTTTTGCATTCAGGATGCCACTTTATGACGAATCATGAGCCAAAACCTCTTCAAAATAGACAATTAGCGATTGTAGGCTAATTAAGCCTATTTTGCCCTTGATTTGGTCAATATACCCTAGTATTGACTCAAACCCCTCTTCCAATCACTCAAAATCACCCCATTCACCTCTACAATGTCTCAGCAAGCTTCAAAAGCTTATCCTATCCTCCTAGTTGACTATAAGTGGTTGATTAATATTACACACCTCTTAATCACTTAGTAATTCATTAATTGTGATTAGCAAGGCCTAATCATTATTAGAAATTCTAATCTAATTTGGGGCTTTTAGTCCCACATGCACAAAAATATAAGTTTCTCCCAAAAGGAAAACTATAAAAAGGGTGCACCTCATTCCTTTATACTTTACACCATGCTTTGATTTGCATCTCATATAATAAATATGATATATAGCCAAGTTCAATCCTTGCTTAAAACCTTCAATGGGGTTAGTATATGGATATCCAAAATGAACAAGTATTCATTTGGAGATGCCATTTCACCTTGTTTGGAGTAACAACGATAACTATTTTATTGCCCTCTTAGGTCTATTTAGGCCCATGTTAGGTAATTCAAGCATATTAGTAGGCATGTTTAGTTAGATTTTGTATTGTTTTCATACTAGTTAAGCATTCTTTTAAGCTTCTATGTTAATGTTACATTCCTAGAATTAGAACCTTGGCTAGATGGATGACAATTGTGTTAGCTTTCCTTGTTTAGTCAGCAATTTGCTTTGTAAATTTTAGGGTGTCATCATAGGCCAATAATACCCTTGACGTAAAAGTTTTTGTGACATGGCTCTACCGAGAAATGACCACCACATATGTTGGCATGGATCTGCAAGATGGCAAAGTGGGAATGTCGTGAGTGCAAGGAAACATAGAAGACAAGCTGTTAATAACACATTTGAATAATTTCATTGTAACGATAACATAGCGAGTAGCCTCATGATGTAACCAATGAGCTTCATGATGTTGTAGATTATTAGGGATATTTTTCTTATATAAGTAATTATAAATAGGCGTGAACCATTTTGAATTGTCTTAACTGTGTGTTATGGTGCAAGCTGCAAGAGGTAATGCAGAGATAGAAGGTCGATTTGTGAAGTGGGTAATGATGAATTTGGAATTCTCATCGATGATGTCTTGTTGGATTAGTAATGTGACACTAGTCATGGCATATGCATGACGATTATCATTACAAGGAATGGTAGTAATGGAATAGGACTCGAATGTAGCTAGGAGATCTTTGAAAAGTGTATGTAAGGAATTAGATGCTCCTCCTTTGTGTTATATGTATCATTGACTTGATTTATGACTAACTAAGAGTCACCATGTATGCATAAGTGGCGAATGAGGAGTTTTTGAGCGGTAAGTAGGCCTAAAATGAGAGCTTTGTATTCTATGATGTTATTTGTACAAGAAAACCCTAATCGATATGTAAAGGGGAGCGGGTCACCATGTGGGGTAATGAATAATATCCCGGACCCAACACCATATCGACAACGAGAGCCATCAAAGTACATTTTCGTGTGTTTGGCTCAATAGTATAGGTAGTGAAATTGTCACAAAAAGAATCGAAATGGGCGTCGCATCTAAGAGGGTGCGCGGCTAATTGATCAATGATAACTTGTCCATTGATTTATTTTTGTGGTAGAAACTTAAAATCATACTCGGTGAGAAGAATGACCCAACGTGTCAACATACTAAAAAATTTGTGTGAGACAGGAGGTAACGTAATGGATCAACCTTTGTTATAATATGTACCTCTTTGTTAAGGAGATAGTGTTGCAATTTTTTTGCAACGAAGACAAGACCGAGGCATAGTTTTTCAATGTAGCTATAGCTAAATTCATAAGAGAGTAAGGTATGAATATTATAATATATATCTATTTCACATTGAGAATCATCATGTTGTGCAAATAGAGCACACAATGCACGAAATATAATAGAGATATAAAATAAGAAAGTTCAATCGACTAAGGGAGGAACTAGAACAAGCAGATTTAGCAAGTAGGATTTAATATCATCGAATGCTTGTTGAAATTTCTCATCCCAAAAAAATTGGTATCTTTCTTCATGAGTCGTGTGAACGGTTGGGTCTTATCAGCAAGTTGTGCAATGAATCACCAAATAGCTTGAATTTTACCTTGTAATGATCGTAATTGATGTAAATTCTTGGGTGGAGGCATATTGATAATGGATTTTATTTTGTTAGGATCAATCTCAATACCATGTTGGGATATAATATATCCAAGAATTTTACATGTTGTAACCCCAAAGACACATTTTTTAGGATTCAAACGCACATGGTATTGTCATAATCGCTCAAATAGTATTTGTAGATCATACACATGGGAAGACCGATGCCTAGATTTGGCCAAGATGTCATCTACATAATATTTGATGATTTTGTGAATGTAATCATGAAATATATGTGTCATTTCCCATTGATAAGTAGCCCCAACATTTTTAAGGCCGAATGGTGTGACTATATAGAAAATGTACCCAACGGGGTAGTGAAGGAGGTATTTTCTTGGTTGGTTGGGTTGATCTTAATTTGGTTGTAACCCGTGAAGCCATCCATGAAAGAAAGAATATCATATCCAGTTGTAGAATCAACAATAACGTCAATGTGTGGTAAAGGAAAACTATCTTTAGGGTAAGCTTTGTTTAAATGAAGAACATCAATACAACAATGGACCCATCCATCTGGTTTCATTATGGAGATGATATTAGATACCCATTTAAGATATTCAACAACATGAATAAAACCTGCGTCGAGAAGCTTATGAATTTCTTCTTTGACTAAGAGAGCTACCTTGGGGTGCATCTTACGAATTTTTCGTTGGATAGGATTGACACTTGGATTAAGGAAAATATTATGCATTACAACTGAGGGGTCAATGTCTTGACATATCGCTATAGTCCCATGTGAAAATATAAGAGAAATCATGAATGACTTGTTTAATATATTTTTGTCCAGCAGGGGTGAGGGAAACGGTGAGAAAAACTATGTGTGGATTTTCATATGTGCCTAGGTCATATTGTATTGTTTCTTCATTGAGAAGTTTTGAATGATATTCAATAAATGGATCAATAGGAATAGTGTCAGGAGGATCGGTGTTGTCAGTGGTGACTTAAGACTCTCCAAGATAAGTCGTATTAGTGAGAGATAAAGAATGATGCCTCTTATGGTGAAAAGAAGGAAGATGATCATAAGCACCCATATAATCAAGCAACACCTCATCAGTAGAAAAAGTATCAAGGGTATCCTAAAGAGTGGATGCATCATCACTAATGAGTTCGGATGTACCAAGGGAAGTGAAGTAACATGGAAAGTAGTATAAGTATCTAGGGAGGTACAAAAGGAGGTTGTAACCTATTACAGAATTTGTTTTACCGCTTAGGGAGATCCCAAAGCTCGATGAATTTATGTTCTTGTTGATCTATATTTGTATCAGAGAAGCCAAAGTGGCACAAGTATTCATACCCTAACCCATACCTAGAAAATTCCTGAGCAATATCAAAGGAAGTGGAAATATCGATAGATTATTCAACAGAGTTACAATACTCAAAAGGTGATGGATCATCCAAGACATCATATACACCGCCTTGATGACAAAAATGATTAACAAAAATGTGGATTTGAGGTAGTTAATCTAATTTAGAAAAACATGTAAATATAATAAATAAATGCAGTAAATGACTATGGAAAATGACACAAGTAAACTAAAATAATGAAAATGAAAACCCTAATATGCAAGAAGAGTAAGGAAGTGACTCAACTGATTAGAGGATCTCTCTAGACTATGTTCCAAAAATAATTGGAGAAATAGGAAGAAGGAATGGATGTGCGAGAGGCACCAAAAAGGAAGGATCGAGCTATCGAGTGGGTGAAGCACCTAGAGAGGAATGGGGCGCTGTGGGTGCCCTTGTCTATGCGAAAGGTCGGGAACTAAGTTTAATATGTTTTATGAGTGATCGAAACCTTAGTTGTCTATCGCATCAAGTTCCTTGTACTATGTCAGTGTCGCTAATAATGCAAGATGAATATAAGACCTACAAGATGAATATTTACCTTCTCACTTACAATTGGCATCTCTTCTTCACACTCTTCCCATTCTTCCTCTTTGTGGCTCTTTCCGATACCATTTTTTTGGTCAATTCTTGAACCGCTAAGTCCATGAAATATTACTTAACCAAAGCTATCTTTTACAAATCTGAAAGCTCTTCTTGTCTTCTATATAATCTATCCATCATGGTATCTAACATCTAAACCATACGGACCAAGTTCTCTTCCTCCATTTGAGCTTAAATTATTTGTTTCCACTTCTTCGTATAAATATTTGGCTTGCAAGGTAAAAATTCTTCACCTTTGGACCTTGTCACTGTCATATAAATCAAAGAAATAATCCAATACCCTAGTATTGGATATATAGCTATCTCTCGATACCAAAATGATCTGTAAACTTCTACTTTAGAACTCTATGAATCACACAATTATGTTGTTCTACTTTCAACTTTGGAAAATGACAGATTGATTGAAGATTAGAGCTTTAGTGACTGACTAATTAGTTCTTAAGAAAAAATTGTAGAGAAATGCTAAAATAATTCTATACACAACACAAGAATTTTTATCCTGAAACCCCCAATGAGGAAAACCAGTTGGGAAGGGAAAATGCTCTTTCTTCTCACTTGTATTGGCCAATTAATCAAATTTTACAGATTACAATAAGTATGAAAAGAAGCAACAATGTAAACCTTCTCTCCAATTACTTGCTTGCTCTGTTTTCTTACACCTTTCTCCTACAATTCCATTCCATCATTGAAGAATCTCTGCTCACTTTCTCTCATATAAATACTTTTCTTCTTGATCTCTCTGGATCTTCGAATGATGAATTATCTTTCTCCTCCTTGTATTTATAGCCTTCTCCCATGTCCTCCCATGCACTGGAGAATGGGAAAGGTCATGGAGGAAGATACACCTTTGAGTGCTTCAAATTCATGTCCATTCATGTTCCATTATTCTTTTTGTTCGAAGTGTTAGGACCACTACCCGCACAGAGTGGTGGTTCTATCCAAAACTTCAATTTACCTCATTTCCTTCATTCTATTTAATTCTCCTTCTTGGTGCTGATGGAATTGATGAAGTGGTGTGTTTTTATGGATCCCTATGGATCGAAGTAGTAAGTCAAACAAGGTTACATATTATTTGAGAAGGATATTTTTTTATTGAATGAGTTAAGAGTTGAAGCCATGGGATTTGACTCTATGAAAACCTATTATGTTAAAGATGAGGATTATAATGAAGTATGGAAGGCATGTATAGAACAGAAAGTGTGGATAGAATATCATGTTAGAGTATATTTCGCGAGGATTGTTACTTCATAAAGTGTATTTATGTAAACCTAAAGGAGAAACATAGTGGTGTATTGGTAGGACATCTTGGCTATAACAAGATATATGGGTGAGTTCACAAATATGTGGCACACTTTTATATAGAGAAGTGATATGTTTTTCCGGAAAATGATATTTTATGTGACTTGAGTGATGGTAATTGATATATTGGTTTATAATTTTACAATGTGAGATTCTAAGTTTAGAATATTCTATTTTTATTTTAAATAATATTTATACATTTTTTCATTTTTTTATCAAATTCACTCACTTATTTGTAAAAGAAACATAAGGAGTGTCAAAGTGTCGCTCTCGTGTATGGTCACTAAAAAAGTTTTTAAAATTTCTATATGGAAAAACTATCTTGTTATATTAATATGTTTCCTATGTGTGTGCGCGCAAGACGTGCGTGCGCGTCTGCACGCATGCACACGCGTGTGTGCATATGTACGAAATTGGTACAAAAATAAAAACAATATCAATTTCATTCAAAATTAAAAATATTTATATGGGTAAGTGCATTGAAAGAGAGATATAAAACCCATATTTTATAGTTTTTGAAAAGTTTCAATATACCTTATTTTGAAGAGGAAAAGTGGTAGGAATGTGGGAAAAAATGGTGAGAAGAAATTTGACTACCATATAAGATGCCACTTGACACTTATCATTGTAAGTAGTTATTATCGAAGTTAGTTTATGACCTTAATTATTTATGGTCATAAGTAGTTATGTTCATAACTACTTACAACCATAACTGTAGATTTAGTGGGACCAATATGTTATGGTCATTTCTAGGAACAAACAAGGAGGGTACCTAACAAATGTTATAGATATGGAAAAATCTAGTTACAAAATAATCAAGTTGCAATGCTTATATACATTGGACAACTGAATATAGACAAATATGTGGATGCACAGTGCACCAATAAACCATAAAACTATACGGGAGTACAATAATACAAATATTGTTATAAAACAATATAACAACCACGTAACAAATATTCACCAAACTAACCATGGTAAAATGATAACTAATCACCATAGTAAAAACAAGTTACCTATGGTAAAAAGTAACAAAGGTAAATACACTAAGTATAATGTAAAATTACCTAATATGTTCTACCTAACATTCTCCCCCTAATTTTTCATTTCCTCAAGAGATGAGGACATGAAATCTTTAAACAACTCAAATTTTTCATGTGCAAGTGACTTCGTGAAAATATTTACTTGTTGTTCAGTTATTGGGAAAAATTGAAGTTGTATATTGTGTTTCAAAACATGCTTGCAAATGAAATGAACTTGTACCTCAATATGTTTGGTTCTCTCATGAAACATTGGATTATGAAAAATTTTGAGAACACCCTCATTTTCAACATACAAGGTAGTGGATTTCTCCTGTGGTACTCTAAGACCCTCAAGTATGCAATGTAGCCATATCACTTCACAGAAAAATCCACCTGCAACATGATATTTGGCCTCTGTAGAAGATTGAGAAACAAATTTTTATTTCTCGTTTCCCCGTGATATTGGTCCATATCCCAAAAATAAAATAAATCCAAAAGTGGATTTTCAGAAATCAATGTTACTGCATAATCTAAATCCAAATATATAGTTAAAAAGAACTAATCATTCTTTTTGTACTCTATACCAAGATCCATAGTTCTCTTGAGATTTCTCAATATTTTCCTAGCTACTTTCCAATGACACACTTTGGGTTCTGTATGAACCAAGAAAAATAGCTAAGCGCAAATCTCATATCTAGTCTACTATATGTCGGGTAAATGAGATTCCCAATCAGCTGTGAATAAAGAGTTAAATTTACCAAATAAGATGGATCGTATGATATAATTGAAGTCTTGTATCTATCGGTGTAGAAATTGGTGTCCAATCCATCATCTTGAATTTATCGATCATTGTCTTAGTATTTTTAAATCAAGAAACAAAGATATGATTTTCCTTCTTCCATACTTATAATCTAAGATAGGAGTGCATGCTCCCAAGATATGTCATGTCGAATGATCAAGTAAGATCTTTATTTGTTACATCAATCATATTCATTATGCTTCTAGTGATGACTAGATCATTGACATATACAACAACTATCAAAATATATCCTCCTTACCTCTTGAGGTAGAGATTGGAATCATATAGATTTCTCACAAATCCATGTTAAATGAGATGCTCATAAATTTTTATGTACTAAGACTGAGGTTCCTGTTTAAGGTCATATAGAGATTTAATGAGTATATATACCCTTTTTATGATCCAGGTATGAAAAAACCCTTAGGTTGAGTCATGTAGACTTCTTCATATAGATATTTGTTTAGAAAGGCACTTTTCACGTCTATCGATCATACTATGTAACTAGAGAAAACGTCATCCCGATCATTTTAATCTTAGTTGTGGGAGAAAATGTCTCTTCATAGTCTATTCCTTCCTTCTATACATACACATTTTCTACAAGTCATGTTTTGTACTTGTCAATCGTAACATTTGTTATGTACTTTGTTTTGAATATATATATGCAACCAATGTGATTCTTCCTAGTGGACTATCGACAAACTACTAGGTGTTATTTTTTGTTACTAAATGATACTCAACATCCACGACATATTTCAAATATTTTTACCGTATGGATTCCTTGAGAGTAGGATTCTCAAAATATTTAACAACTATGTACTCATTAAAGAAAAATTTACCTCTTCATGAGATTACTACAATTCAGTGGTCCATGGTGGATGTTTCTGGAGGAGCATCCAACTTCACATATTTAATCATGTTTGTATACCACTTGGGCATACATTGTGTTTTTCTCATGGGTTTTGGTCCTATCTAATCATTCCCATCATCCCCATCATAATTTTCATCATTAGTGGGAATATCTACTTATGTTTTCACATAAGGTGTGATTTCTACATCAAGTGAGTATGTGGAAGGATCTTAAAATTATTTCTTCTCAAAGAACTCAACATTTGTATAGGTGTATACTTTCACGGCCTTGAGATCTATCAATTTATACCCAATATCTTCTTCAATATAGCCAATGAAGATGAGTTTCTCTGATTTCATTTCTAACTTATTTTGTTTCTTCATGGGTGTGTGTATGTTGTATTTACACCCAAATACTCTGAGTTGTAAAATGAGTTGCTTCCAATTTGACCACACCTCATGTGGAGTTACTCCATCAAGAGAAAATGTGGGCATTCTATTAAACAAATATACTGTCGTCTTTGTTGCTTTGGCCCGAGAATGCCTTCATCAATCCTGAACGATCAATCATACATCATACCATTTCCATGATAGTATGGTTTCTTATCTCAATGAAACCATTTTTCTAAGGTGTGTGTGGAGGAGACATATATTAATGAATACTATGAGCTTCAAATAGGAGTTTAACTCATTACAGGTGAATTCTCTCCTCGATCTGAGTGGGGAGATATGATTTTGTGAATAGTCTCAGTCTCAATAGCCACTTTGAATTTCTTAAAGTTATGAAAACCTTCACTTTTGATACGAAGAAAAAATCCAAATTTTTATCGAATAATCATCAACACAAAGCATGAAATACCAAAATCCATAATGACTAGGTTGCATCGGACTGTAAATATCCATGTGAACCAAATAAAGATTACCTAGAGCTCGATAAATACTCTTTTGGAATGTGGATCTATGTTGTTTTCCTACAAGGAAGTTAGGGCACTTATTTATATCCTTCTTGAGAGATGGAAAACCTTTCACCATATTGTACTAGTGAAGTGTATCAAGATATCTAAAATTGATGTGACCAAGTCTTTGATGCCATAACTATGCAGAAAAAGTATTCTTAGCCACTAGTGTCTGATCATCTCTGTGGATAAAATTAAGCTGGAACATTCATCCCACATTTGAATCTCTTGTAACAATCTTCGAGCTTCTATATTTATCTCAAATCAAACATACTTTCTTACCAAAATTAATATTAAAATAAATATTTAGATTATGATCTAGAAGTTGATTGATTGATAGTAAGTTATTAGTCAAACTAGGGACATACAAGACATCTGATAACCTACAATTTCATGAACCAAGAGGAAGATAAATGTTCCCAATACCTTGGACCATGTAGGAAGAGCCATCCCCCAATAAAACATTATTTTTGGAGGATATTTCTTGTATAGTGGTGAACCAGTCTCTACATTTGGTCATGTGTAGAGTGGCTCCCAAATCAACGTACCATAATACAATAGATGATGTTGTGTCTTCAATGTAATGGAAATGTACAAGAAATCCTCATCATATGAATGCTCTTATTTCTCAACTACATTTCCTTTCCGATGGGGTTTCTTTCACCGTTCCCCATCTTACGCCCTTTCTTATAATGTGATTTTCCGTGTTGTGATTTCTAATTGTGAGGTCTAAAATTGCTCGTTGACCCTTTATTGTACATGTTATAAACAATATGTTAACTCATGTCCTCTTTTATAAATAGGAAACTTATTATTTTATTTTTCCCCATGGTGATGTTAATTTAAGGACTTTTAGGAAGATTTTGTGTTGTTCTTAACTTTTTTGTGAGAAGATAGTGCATGCCCTTCTTCTTCATCCTTGTTGTATAGTGACTCCTCTTGCTGCAGAAAATTCACCAACCTCTCAAAATTGATGGTATAATCTAACAAGTTGATTATCGTCACAAAAATTTATATGAGGGAGGAGGCTCTCTCAACACAATGGGGATAAGAGTAGTATTTTATATTTCCTCTCCTAGGGCTAGAAGTGAAGCCCTTAATATTGTAACTCTACGTAACAAATCGTCAACATTCTCATTCGGATTGAATTTTAGTATATTCAATCTGAATATGAAAATTCAATATTGCGTTCTTGTTTCTGTTCTTTTTATTTTTTTCAACTTGTCCCATGATCCTTTGGCTATGTTGGCATCTCAAATGTAGGGTTGCACATCATCGACACTACGAACAATATAATCAACTTGGCCTTCGATTGGCCCTAAAAATATATGTTGTTGGGTTGCATCATCTGTTGATTAATCTAAATGTGGATTTATATGTCTAATTTGATGTTATTGCAACATAAAATAAATAAGCAATTAAGTACATAAATTACATCCAAGTAACTAAGCAATAAATTATGAAACACTAATTGTAAGGAGGAGAAAGAGGTACTTAGTTGATTCACAATAAAATCTAGAGTATACTAAAGTGCTAAACATATGAATAGAGAAAGAGTAGCATCAGACAGAGACCCAAAAAATGTACATCTAGAAAGATAGGATAGACTGGGGCATCTAGAGAGGAACATGGACATCCGTGGGCACCTAGGCATGTTCTTGGGAACTGGGTCTATGGAAAAGATAAGGAAACCTCATCCGAATGATCAAAAGGTGTTCCCTGTTAGTCACATTTTTTCACTCTAAGGTCACACAATGATCATCGAGGTTTTGGAAACCTGCAATGAAATATGAACTTACAAAACCCTCAAATAGACATCAAATCCTAAAAAGAAAGATGCAGAATGAGGGATCAGACTATCCTCAGTTGTCACAATGGTGAACTTACGACTGATCACTACACTACATATCATACCCAATGTAGTTTTGTGTGTGTGTATAATTTTTCCCTAGGTGGCTCTTGTGTCTTTCACACTTGATAGTGAGAAAGTAAGCTAGATGTAAAGAAATGTAATAGATGTGTGCATGGAATAGAATGAACTTCCCTCCTATGAAGTGTATGCATAAAAACCATCCCTTGTGTCCCTTTTGATAGCGCTAGATGGATGTAATGGATCTCTTATATGTTTGGTGGATGCAACCTTATGTGGTTATAGCTAATGTTTTATACTTGGTCCTTTATTATGATCACATAAATTTATATTTATATGATTCCTTTGCTTGAATTTCGTAATTAACCCCGAAAAGGATAAATACCAAAAAGATAAGATGCTCAAATGTAAAGAAAGTAAAAAAATATATGAACAAAGTACAAAGGGATCATAGGCACCCAAAGGGGATGAGGGTGCCTAGCGCTAACGTCCTAGATGGGTGTTAGTGTACGGGATGATAAAAGTCATAGTATAACAAGGAAGACGAGAAAGTAAGGTTATAAGACAAAAGTGTCAATAGAAAGCAAATAAATGTGGCCAAAGACATGGGTTGGTTAATACTTTTCTTACTTAGGAATCATATGAATAGTAGTATATAACCAAGACTAGATAATTACCCAAAGTGCGTAATTTTGTGTCTACATTTGTCCCCACTTTATGTTGGTGAGCAAAAATCTCAGTAACATAAAGTAGATAAGAGATGCATACCTAATAACCATGTAGATCTATGTAGAGGAACGTTCGAGAGGAAAAAACAAATCACGGAGTGATAAAAGTGTGAAGTGTGGATGTTAAGGAGGATAAAGTGTAAAAATGTGATGATGAAAATGAACATAGGGCAAAAATGCATGTGTAGATGTCATGATGTGTTTTTTTTATCTCGCTTGTTGTGATAAATGATTTTTACTACCGCTTCCCATTCGGATGGACTGTAAAAATAAGAATGAACAAGTAGTCAAATACGCATGTTTATGATTGAAATATGTAAAAGTATGTAAAAATGCTGAAAATGTGAAAAAGGAACATGTGCACCTGATCCATGATGAGGAAAGAGTGTAGAAAGGATATTGTAGATGTTGTAAATGAATGATTTTTTTAGGTGATCTCATGTCAGTTGTGTCGGCCATGATTTTTGGGGGATCTCATGCCAATGATATGGAATAAGTGTAGGGAGAAAAGTTCGATGTTATCCTCCAACCTTTAACTACTTCCCGCAATGTGGAACATCACTGCAGATGGTGTGTACAAACTCAAGTGCTACTTGGACTGTATGCCCTATAAAATCCGTTGTGTGGAGTTCTGTTTACTGTGTTGAACTATCAATCACTATGTAACTACCCCCTAGTTGTAGGCATCCAGGAAAGGCATCATTGTGTTAAGGACCCAAGTCTGATTTTGAGCCCCTGAAATTGTGTTGATCTTGGTATTGTGATATGTAATGTTGTAGTTTGTTGTATGGGGTGACTGGTTCACCCAAATGATGCCCCCTTGTTTGGGGTACATGCAACATCATTGAAGGAGTATGTGGCCCAAAAGAGGACTGACTACTGAACTAAAACTATGCCCTATAGGGGGAGGGAATGTGCTTGGTAGAAACCAAGGCACATGCAAAAAAAGTGGTTGGGAGACAAGTGTTAGTACAATAAAATATAAACACGCATGTAGAAGACAAAATGTAAGCTAAGCATACAATGTGTAAGCTAAGATGCAAGAAGACAAAGTAGACCGCAAAAGTGGGTTACAAACATGGGACATCACTCAAAATGTCGCAAGACAATCAAGGCCATAGTGGTCACAAAGGACATGTGTGCACACAAGGGAAAATCCCGCAAACAAGAGCATACAAAGAGCAAGTAATGACAAACAATGTAGCAGACAAACATGGAAGTAGATAGCCTTGCATAACAAATGTTGCACATGAAGCACCTATTAGCATGTTAGAAAGATAAAAAAGTATGTCAAATTGTGTATAATTCGATAAATTAATGTGTTATGAAACAAAATAAAATAATAACACCTATAGTATACAAAAGTGGATGCCCCAAGAGCCTTTGTGGGACTAGTAATAGGTAATCTACCAAGCATCCATGTTGTAAGTAATAGATCTCTATAAACTACAATTGTAACTAGAAAGAAAGTGAACGTGTATCTGTGTATGATAAAGATGATGGCATACAAGATATCTATCTAGCATGTGTAATAAGATGAACATGCAAAAGCATTAGTAAACAAGAGAAAATGCAACCAATATATGTAGTATGTTGAGGATGAGACCGAACGGAATGCAATGTGAATAATAGGGGAAACATGCCCACCAAGTGGATGTTTATGTTTGAAATGAGGCTCATTTATTAATGCCCCCTCGAGAAATGAACCGTAAAGGAGAGTGCGTCATCGGAAAATGGGTTGAATTATGTGTACAAAAAATATGTGATCATCAAAACAAAATGTGTAGAGTGTAAACACGAGAGTGAGTGAGTGATTAATTGAATGCACGGGTGTGATTAGGTCCATTTTATATGTATACTCTCAGCAATCAAGTATGGACCGTGGAACTAGAGTGCTTCATAGGGTAATGACCGCATCGTGTAGAAGTAGATGTAAGAGAGATGTAGTGCAAATGTGTATAATGAATGAGATGCAAAGTGTATAGTAGATACTACAAGAGAAAGATGTGTGAATAATGCATGATGTGTGAATAATGTGACATGTAGTGTGTGGTGTAGTGTGCAATGTGTGAGATTCATATGTATAAGATGCCCTCAACAAATCAAGTGTGAATAGTAGCACAAGAGTGCGTCATCATGAAATGATGAAACAAATGTATCGAGATGTGCATAATGAATGTAAAAGACTAGATGTGATGTGTGTAAGATGGAAGATAGATGATGATGCAAGAAGAGGGGGAAGAAGTACGATGCCCCATGATTGTATAGTGATGAGTGTGTTATTTGATGCATGATGTTTGGTGATAGATGATGAGAGAGTGTATTGTATGTGCAAATAAATGGTGATAAATGTATGCATATATTAATGAGTATAGATGTAGTGGGGAAATGGAATGGGTTCTTATTGGAAGAAATCCCTCAACATTCATGTAAGAACTGAAAAAACATGAGTGTGTCATCGAAGGTAAGGTGACAGAGTGAACTACCAAATACCGAGTTGGTGTGAAGTGGTGGAAACATGTGTGGCAGAAGCAACAACAGACCATGCGATGGTGGTAGAATTTGAGATGTGTCTGGGCCACCAATAGAGGGAGTAGTTGCTTTGACAAAAATGATTGGCTGCTGAAATGGTGGATTATTTCTTAACGGTGCAACAAACTTAATAGAAAGAGGTGTTGAACTATTTTTAGGGGCGACTACTTAGGTTGACTTGGTAGCTCCATAGATAACTTGAGAGGAGGTGGAGTGAGACTAATTTTGATAGGCAACTATTTAGTTTGAGTGGATTGAATAGGAGGCACTTGACTAATCAGAGAAGGATCATTGGAAGTTGTGGCATGATGCTCATTGAAAATAGAAGGATCATACTTAAGGGTTCATTTGGATGTAGCATTTTTAGATGGGCATGCAACAGAATGTTGTACAACAAATGAGATAAATCCCTGATGCTCAAGATGTTTGATTCTTTGTTGTAAAGAATAAAAGTCATTGTCATTATGTCCATTGATTCGATGATAATTACAATATGGATAGCCCTGATATTTTGTAAGATGATAAGGAGGATAGTCATGAGTAGATGGTAAAGTGATCAATTGATGACTAAGGATCTCAATAAGAATGCCAATTTTGTTAGCATTGTGATTAAATGTGAGAGGCTCAGTAATGGCAAGACTTGAGGCTCACTGATATGAGCACATGTAGAAGACATAACATGAATATGAGATGTAGAAGGAGAAAAAACATGAGCATGAGAAGTGTCCTTAAGTTGTTGGTGTAGACACAAAATTATGCACATTAGACATTATTTAGCCCGGTCTTATACTACTATCTAGAAGGTTCTCAAGTGGATAAATTACCAATTAATCCCACATTTTGGCCATCTTTATTTTATATTTTTTTTTTCATTCCCACATATTTTATTGCACTTATCCACCCATTTCATGCAATCTGCCCTATCATTCTAGCCCAAAATGAGGGTGCCCCAAACGTATCGGGTACACGGGGTGCCCTAGTCCCACCTTGGGCACCTTGGTCTATGCACATCCTTTCCTACATCTTTTTGGAGCCTTTCTAGCCATTTTTTGTGTTTATCTTTTTCCCAGTCGGCCTTGTCGGGATTAATTATGAAATTAAGCTTGAGATGCCTATAAATATAAATTTATAAGACCATAATGGGGGTCCTAGGTCATAGAGTCACATACTACTATCACTCCATCTAGATTTGCATCCATTACAGCAATTACATCCACATAGTTCCATGCATCAAGGCTAGGAGATCCGCATCACACACATTGCATAGGGGAGGGATTCTATTCTATTCCATGCACACATGTTATTTACATTTTCTATATAGTTATTATTGCTCATTACTTCACAAAGTACGATTGACACAAGAGCACCTAGGGCACAGACATGCACACACTCACACAAAACTACATCTAGGTCCAAAATGTAGTGCAACACTCAGTGATAAGTCCACTAGTTTGGTGGCTAAGGTTAGTCCGACCCATTCATTTGCATCTTTTATTTTTATAGGGTTTGATACTTCCTTTTCCATTGCAAGTCATTACATAGCTCATATGGCAGATTTAGAATGATAGAAAAGAAACATTGAAGACACCTTGTGACCATATATCAAATTTAGTTTTTGAGCATTTACAAGTGATCGAGCCCAGATTATGTAGACCGTGGTGCCCCAGTACACTCCCAGACACCCCTAGTCATCTCAGATCCTCCAAATCTATCCTTCACAGGGTCCCTGAGTGTTCATCTGCACTTCCTGATTTCATTTCTAGATCTACGACAACCTGCGATAGTCACTTCCAATCAACTAAGCTATTTCTCTTCCTTCTCTTGCACATTTAGGTTTTATTTCACTTAGAATAGTTTACTTGCATTTATTCCATATTGTTTTAGTCTATTTATTACAGTGTTTTAGTCCTCCTAATTAGATTAACATTAATACCCTAGTGTCCCCTTTTAGGCCAACTAGATCCTTATTTTTGTTAATCATTTTGGTGAACCGACGTCCCCTTTCTACCGCCTTTTAGGGTTTTGTATTCCATATTTTTCCACCATGTCATCTCCTTATCGGTCATGGCCCAATCTTTGTATCCTACCTATACACCTACCAAGATCACTAATGTAGTTACTACTGCCGCTGACTTCATGTGTGTGTGTACCCAACACCCCCTCGCTTTTGTCATGCCTCCATCTAACCCATCCATCAATGTAGTTACTACCCACCGCACTCGCATTACTCCACCAGTTACTCCACCTATTTTGTTTCCACCACCTAGTCACACCTACCACTCCATTAGCTTCTAAAGGCTATGATATTATTGACCAACTCAAGAATACACCCGCTAAAATATCACTTTATGACTTATTACACAATGCACCATATTTTTAGGCCACACTCAGAGGCTACCCTTCACGTTATCCACGTTGAACATGATCATTATACCAAATCCTTTTCCCATCTCATTCAATCTCTTTATAGTTTTGCCTCATTCTATCTCTTTTATAAATGACGACATATCACCCGCCGCCAAAAATAGCCCTTGTGCCACTGTTTCTCATTACCATTGTTGTTAGACTACTAAATGTATTAAGAATTTCCTCATTGACAATGGGTCCACATATTGTCCTTTATGCCCATTCTCTCTTACAACAATTAGGTATCAATGATAGTCTCATCTCCCATAACTCCACTCTCATCGTGGTTATGATTCTTCCACTTGCACATGTCTCGACACTATATCCCTCCATATTTGCATTGGACCTAAAACAATTCTTACTAAATTCTACATCCTCAATGTTTCTTTTTAATTCAATCTCCTCTTAGGTAGACCTTGGATCCACACCATGCAATCTATGCCCTCCATCGTACATCAATGTGTCAAATTCCTTCATGATGGTTATGAACATACTATCACCACTGACCCAAAACCATTCAAATATTGTCACATTGATCCTACCACTTCTATGCTTATCCCACCACCTCATCCCATTCTATATGCTAACCTAGATAAATATGATGTTGGTCAATCTAGTACACCCACCTCCAATACCCCTGACATCACTTCTCCTCCCATCTCTACTCACACTTCGGCTATCATTTCACCCACTATATTTGTCCCTACTAGTGCTCCACCTCCACCATATTCTACTTCTGCTCCTCCTTCTACTCCTGCACCACCTACTAATGTCCTTGATAGTGCTACCCAAATTGATGACACACATACCGACATTTCCACCAAACTGATGATGAAGTTGATGTTGTAGAACTCACTGATGAGTCACTACAACAACTGGATTTCACCCTCCGGTGTGGAAAATTCTTATTTTGATGAAACATTTATAGCTGATGGCCCAAGTGAATATCAGTTCAAAACCCTCCATCCACTAATGTTATGGTACTATATAAAGGATCTGTTAATAATGTTGATAATTTCATCTTCTTCACCACCAGAAGTAGTTTCGCGACCCCCTTTCACATGCACCTTATATATCAATAGGACATTTTGGGAACACATTCCTCTCGATCTCACTAGCTCCGATACTATCTGTACATGTGATTGCTTACCTAGGTTCGGCATGACGCTTAATGACATATTTCCACCCCTCCATTCACCCCACCTTTATCATAGTTACTTCCATATTACAACAACTTATGGCTTACGGGTTTTTCACTTAATAGTATTTGTTGCACACACTGCCTGTGGTTTTCCATTTACACTTGGATGATCTTGGCTTGATTATATTGGTGGAACACTTGACCCACTTCATTCTTCACTCTCATTCCCCATGCCTTCGGCACTATCTCCATTGCTAATGATTCTTCTCCTGTCATATGTTCCTAACATTTCACGTTGGTGTGCTCATGGCTTCCCACCAATTACTTTTACAGATGAAGAATACATGATGAATTCTTATCTCCTTCATCGTAATGCATCTTTATATGATCCACCTCATTTTATCACCTACCAAGTTTCCAACGCAGCTCCTCCTGCTGGTTTTGATCAAGACAATGATGATTTTCTTGATGGCGTTTCCTAGTCACCTTTGTCACACTATCATTGGGGGAATCATCCTTAATCAATCCCCCTTCCTCATATTAGCATAGTTACACCTCTACTCTTTCATCCTTCTTCACATCCTTCGTATACTTATTCTTACACATTCTAGCATCCTCATTACCCGATGACACACTCTTGTGCTTCGGTTCACATTGGACTATTGAGGGATTACCATTACACTAAACCCCACACACTACACTATAGGTTCTACACACTTATCCTATCACGTACATTTTACATCCTACACTATCCATTCAACACTTAGTCTACATCCTACATTATACTACATCCCTATCATACACATATTAGTCATTTATACATCATCTATCTCATACATACTACACTAGTCATCATTTAATCTGCATCTAGTTTTGCATCCCTTTCTTACATTCTATATTTACGCTAGGTTACATTATATATGGGTCTAACTTTACATATCATCACTACATATTCTATCTACACCTATCATTACCTATACCCACATCTTACATTACATTGTCTTATTCATATCGTGCATCTATCCATCGTATACATTCTACATACTACACTAGATTCCATTACATATGGGTCTAGTTTCATCTTATCATCCTTATATATTCTATTTCTATATACCATCACTATTGCATCTCACACATCACATATTCTATACACACTACCTATCTTACATTGCATCCACACCCACACATTTACATAATATATTCATTACTTGGTCATTTAACCTACGTTTTTTCTACATGACACTCACTCACCACTATGACGCACTCTAGTTCCTCGGTCCATACTCGACTATGCCAAGGGTTTACTAATCAAATGGACTTTGCTTCATCAATGTGACATCCCCCTCATCCAAACATTTCCAGCGTTAGTGACATACACCTTAGGTTAAATTGTCACCCATTTATCATCTTGTAGTGGTATATGCTTTAGGCTAAATCACCACCCCCATTATCATCTTGTAGTGACATACACCTTAGGGTACATCACCACTCCCTTCTTATTCATCTCATAGTGACATACACTTTAGGCTACATCGTCACCCATCTTCATCCTTTTCATTCTATAGTGATATATGCTTAGGGCTAAATCATCACTCTTTCATTCAACAAGTCGTGGTATACGCTTATGCTATAGGGTCCACACACATCTTTCCATATATTTCATCCCCATACATTCATTCTATAGTGATATACGCTTAGGGATAAATCATCACTCCCATTCAACAAGTCGTGGTATATGCTTAGGCTATAGGGTCCACACATCTTTCCATATCTCATTCCCATTCACTCATTCTATAGTGATATATGCTTAGGGATAAATCATCACTCTTCCATTCAAAAAGTCATGATATACACTTCAGTTATAGGGTTCACACATATCATCTCTCCCCATGTCACATTTTCATCACCACTACACATACACACTCATCACAAGCGCGCTATATACAACCAACACTACTCGACCATTTCTGATGACGCACTCTCGTTTATGGTTCATTCTTGATTGTTGAGGGGGAAAACAAAATGAACCTCACTACATACACATTCCATCCACTTGGGGCAATTTTACTCCTATCATTCCATCTTGCATTCCATTCCATCCATCCACAACATACTGCATTGTCTTGGTGGAATTTACTTTTTGCATACTAGTGTTTTACATGCTCACTTTATTACACATGTTAGATTTCTTTCTTATATGTCATTATCATACACACATGTGTGTTCATCCCTTTTTTAGTGTGATCACAGATACATGAAATCTCTACACGACATGGATGCTCTCCTTCTACCCTTCCTATACTATGGTCGTTGGGGGCATCCACATTCATCTTATACAAGTGTTATTGTTTCATTTTGTACTTAGCATCTTATACTACTTGTTCATACATGCTTTGACATATTGGTTATCACTCTAACATGCTAATGGGTGTTCCATGTGTAGCACTTTTTTATAGGATTACATGTTTCATGACTACTTGTTTGTTTCTACTTGTCTTCTTTGTTTTCCATTGTATGCGGGATTTTCCCTTTGCTTATGTGCACACTTGTCTTTTATTTGTGGCCATGATGGCCTTGCGTGTCTTGCGACATCATGAGTGATGTCCCATGTTTGAAACCCTCTTTGTGTGGTTTTCTTATTTTCTTGCATGTTTACACTACTTTGTTTGTAGTTTTCTACATTGTTGTACGTATTTTCCACTTATTACATGCATGTGTTTTGGACTAACACTTGTTTTGGCTAGCCATCCCCTTTTTTGTGTGCCTTGGTATCTACCAAAGTTTTTTTTCCCCACGAAGGGAAGAGTTCTACAAGTCAGAGTATGGTTGGTCCTCTTTTGGGGCCGCATTCTCCTTTCCCAACGTCGTCACATGCACCCCAAAGAGGGGGCATCATTGAGGGTTTTCTACTAACACAATGTATTTACACGGTTCACACACAATGAGTGAGTTCAGACCAGTCTACGAACTCCATACACAATGGCCTTAACAGACATGGTGTCCTTTGGTAATTTTGCGAGAGTAGTTACAGGCTTGGGGTTACAATGGGTGTGCCTCTCTACACTTCTCCATCCAATGGCATTGAATTGCCTAAAAAACTAGACAATATAGAGATCTCTTCACACATTTTAGCAAAAGTGTTAAAGTTGGAGGACACAACGCATTTCCTCCCTATACTTCTTCAGCTAGGGTGGTGTGAGATTGCCAAAAACTCATGACACTACAGATATCCTTCTACACCCTTTTTCTCAACATGGATCAAGTGCACATGTTCCATTTACATTTACACTTTTTCTATTGTATTTTACATTTACGTACTTTACACATGCGTATTTTACACATCGTTTTTACATACATACATATTTGACTACTTGATCATTTTTCTCCTTGTAGGTCCGCCATATGAGAAACAAGAAGTCAAATTGGGGCAACAACAACAACAACAACGACAATGATAATGACAACACACCACTACATGCACTTGCCTTTACTAACCATGCAAGTACACTACACAACAACAACTACACACGTGTTCCACCCTAGGTTCACTCTCATCACTTTTTATGCACATTTTTCATCTTTAGAATCCACGCTCCTCCACATTTTTCTTTTTCATCATTCCACTCTGAGTCTAGTCCATCGACATGTCTTCTTCTACACTCTACATGGATATCAGGTACACATTTCTATCTACTTTATGTTACCGAGCTTTCCGCTCACCAACATAAAGTGGGGGAAAATGTAGACACAAAATTATGCACATTAGACATTATTTAGCCTAGTTTTATACTACTATTTAGAAGGTTCTCAAGTGGATAAAGTACTAATTAATCCCACCTTTTGGCCATCTTTATTTTATATTTTGTTTCATCATTCCCGCATATTTTATTGCACTTATCCGCCCATTTCACAACTTCCCATCATTCTAGCCCAAAATCAGGGTGCCCCAGCCTGTACTAGGGTGCTTGGGGGTGCCTGGTCCCACCTTGGGCACCCCGGTCTATGCACATCCTTTCCCACTTCTTTTTGGGGCCTTTCTAGCCATTTGTTGTCTTTATCTTTTTCCTAGTCGGCCTTGTTGGGATTAATTACAAAATTAATCTTGAGAGCCCTATAAATATAAAGTTATAAGACCATAATGAGGGTCCTAGGTCATAGCGTCACATACTACTATCACTCCATCTAGAGTTACATTTATTGCATCACTTGCATCCACATAGTGTCATGCATCAAGGCTAGGAGATCTACATCACACACATTGCATAGGGGAAGGATTCTATTCTATTCCATGCACACATGTTATTTACATTTTCTATAGTTACTATTTCTCGCTACTTCACAAAGTGTGACTAGCATGAGAGCACCTAGGGTACGACACATACACACACACTCACCAGAACTACATCTAGGTCCAAAATGTAGTACAACACTCAGTGATAAGTCCACTAGTTTGTCGATGAGTTCAATCGACCCATTCATTTGCATATTTTATTTTTCTAGGGTTTGATACTTCCTTTTGCATTACAAGTCATTACACAACTCATCTAGTAGATCCAACACGATAAACAAGAAACATTCGAAGACACCTTACGACCATATCAGATTTAGGTTTTGAGCATTTATAGTGATCAAAGTGCCCATATTGTAGACCAGGGCACTCGGGGCACCCCAATACACTCCTAGGTGCCCTAATCATCTCAGATCCTCTAGATTTTTCCTTCACAAGGTCCTTGAGTATTCATCTACACTTCCTGATTTCATTTTCACATATGCAACAACTTGCAACAATCACTTCCAATCAGCTAAGCTATTTCTTCCTTCTCTTGCACATTTAGGGTTTTATTTCACTTAGAATAGTTTACTTGCATTTATTCCATATTGTTTTAGTCTATTTATTACAGCGTTGTAGTCCTCCTAATTAGTTTAACATTGATACCCTTGTGTCCCTTTTTAAGCCAGCTAGATCCTTATTTTTGTTAATCAATTGGATTTGATTTAAGATATATAATCATGGATTTCATTTTGTTGTAAAATAAAGAATGCAAAGCTTGAATTGAATCCAATATGGGTTTATTGGATGGAGGATCATGAAGGATAGGGTCATTAGATAGATAATCAAAAATAGGACTTATTTCGTGTGGTAGCGTATCTTTAGGAAGATACATGGTGTCTAAGGCTTTTTATAGAACAACCTGGTAATTGGGACACATTTTAAGTAAATTAGACAAAAAATTTGAGGAACTTTATGACCCATGATAGAATAAAATGAGGATCCAAGAGTGTTTGAATGAGTCGGGTTCACCAAAATGATTAAGCTAAATGTGGATTTATATGCCTAATCGATGCTATTGTAGCAATAAAATAAATATGCAATTAAGTACAAAAATTACACCCAAGCAACTAAGCAATAAATTATGAAACCCTAATTGCAAGGAGGAGAAAGAGGTACTTAGTTGATTTGCAATAAAATCTAGAGTGTACCAAAGTGTTGACCGGTGAACAGAGCAAAAGGAGCATCGCACAAAGACCCAGAAAAATGAATATCTAGAAAGATAGGTTAGACTGGGGCACCTAGGGAGGGACATGGGCACCCATAGACACCCTAGGCATGTTCTTGGGCACTGGGTTTGCAGAAAAGCTCAAGAAACCTCCTCTGAGTGGTTGCAAGGTGTTCATTGTTAGTCACCTTTGGTTGCTTTGAGGTTGCACAATGATTGCCGAGGTCGCTGGAAACCTGCAATGAAATATGAACCTGCAAAACCCTTAAATAGACATTGAATTCTAAAAATTAAGATACATAATGAGGGGTCGACTGTCCCACAATTGTAATAATGGTGAACTTATGACTGAGAATTGCACTACATCTCAAACCTAATGTAGTTTTTGTGTGTGTGTGTGTGTGGAATCGTGCCCTAAGTGGCTCTTGTGCGTGTCACACTTGATAGCGAGCAAGTAGCTAAATGTAAAGAAATGTAATAGATGTGTGCATGAAATAGAATGAACTTCCCTCCTATGAAGTGTATGCAAAATAACCAACTCTTTTTCCCTTGTGATGGTGTTAGATGGATGCAATGGAGCTCTTAGATGCTTGATGGATGCAACCTTAGGTGGTGATAACTAATGCTTAGTGCTTGGTCCTTTATTATGATCACATAACTTTATATTTATATGATTCCTTTTCTTGAATTTCATAATTAACCCCGAAAAGGCCAAATACCAAAAATATAAGATGCTCAAACAATTAGAAAGGACTCAAAATATGTGAACAAAGTACAAATGGGTCAGGGGCACCCAGAGGGGACGAGGGTGCCGATGTTGGTGTCCAAGATGATAAAAGCCGAAGTATAAAAAGGAAGAGTGAGTAAGGGTCTAAGACCAAAAATGGTAACAGAAAACAAAGAAAGGTGGCCAAAGACATGGGTTAATTATTACTTTTCTTACTTAGGAATCATATGAATAGTAATATGTAACCATGACTAGATAATTACCCAAAGTGCGTGATTTTGTGTCTCAGCATCTCGCTAATCTAGTTACTCAACCATTCACAATCGGATAAATTTCTTTAAAGTCGAGTTAAGTTTGAATTTTGGTCTTCCACGTGGCATAATTGTCACCACGAAGCAACTGCAAGTAAGGCAAGAAGAATTTGGGAACGTTGTTTGCCATAGTGGGTTGTTAGACTTTTCTCGACTAGAGGACATGTTAGCACAATAAAATTTAATAATATCTGAAAATATCTTATTACGACCGCTTGTGTGGAAAAATTGAATGGTAGGAAAACAATTGTTTTTTAGGAACACAGTGACCTCCTGAGCTCAAAATAGACCAAACAACGAAAAACCACAAAAAGTAGCTAAAAATGACCCTTTTGAGCACCCCTCCTTTCACAAAATTTTCTCAAAATAACTTTTCAAGAAAAGTGGAAGAAAAAAATTTCCCCCAAAATAGTATTTTTCTTGGGTTTAGTGATGATTAAGTAGTTTGGCAAAGGTTTCGCCACTCACTATAGTGGTTTCCACTAAAAATTTCTCCAAATTAAGCTTACCTTGCAAAACAAGAAATGGTTGTGTTTGGAGAAGTCCACGTGGCGGGAGCAAAGTGAATGTGGTTTTAGTTATTATAGGAAAACAGGATGCATCATTTCAAATGCATTTTTTTCTTTGGATCCTTTGTTTTTCACCGATTTTGTAATGTGGGTTCGTTGTTTGTTTCCTAGTTGTGGTGAGAAACACATTAGCATGGTCAATGTCTCCTACATTATTTCTTCTTCTCAAGGTACTTCAATATTCTTTTCCTTTTTAACTTATTAATTTTTTCAGCTATATTTTATTTCTAATTCATTAATGATTTCCATTATGAATTTTTAAAGGAATTATTTCCAAAGCTTTTGGTGTTTGTTGCATTTTTATGAATTGAGAAGAGTATTATAATTTGTTGTAAATCTAAATGTTTGAATAATCCTAACAATAATATGTTGACATGAATTTAATTTAATCCAAATTTATATAAAGTGAAATATCATATAAATATTTATAACTAATGCAATTTAATAATACAATTATAAGGCATTTCAATATTATTCTCCTTTCAAATTTATTTTAATTTTGTTCAATTTTATTTTATTGTTGATTCATGGTTTCCCTTATAAATTTTTATAGGAATTCAATCTGAAGCTTTTGGTGTTCTTTGCATTTGCTTTATGGTTTGAGAAGAGTATTCTATTTTTTTGAATCTAAATGTAATAATGATTTGAATAATCCTATAATTTAATTCAATCCAAAATATGTATAAGAATCAAAGAGAAATATCATATAAATATTTATAACCACAATTTAATTATTACAATCATCCTATATAGAAGTAAAAATAATCCTTTCAAACGACAAATATGATCTTGAAGTCATAGATTATTTTTCCAAATTTGTTTTTTACTTTTCCTTCCCCTCTCCACCTATTTGGATTCAAAAATATTTCAAATACAAGATTACCACCAAAATTCAGATATGCCTCTTCAGTGTATCTTGGAATTGCTTCGACGACTCTAACAAAAATCATCAAATAAAAAATGAATCCCACATTGGTTGATTGGCTTGGTCCACAATACCATATAAACCCCAATATATCATGATTTTTATGCCAATAAGGGTGACTCCATAGTGAAATTGGACTTCTTACTAAAATTATTTTTGATTGGTTGTTGGATGAATATGTTCTCTTTCTCGTCCTTCCCATATCCTCCTATGTGCTTCAAAAAACATTTAAAAAAAAATCATCTATATAGAAGCTTACCACCCAAATTTGGATGTCTCTTTAGTGGATCATGGAATTACTTTTACGACTCTAAAAAACCCTCATTAAATCAAAAATCAAACCAACATTGGTTGATTATATTGGTCCTTAGTAACATACAAACCCCAATATATTATAATCCTTATGCTAATAGAGATGACACCGAATGGAAGTGGCCCTCTTAATACCATAATATAGTTGATTGGTTGTGGGATGAATATGTTTGCATGTTTTTCCTTCCCCTCTCCTCCTATGTGGCTTCAAAAGAATATATAAAAATCCTCTAAATACACATTTACCACCCAAATTCAGATATGCCTCTTTGATGGATCTTGGAATTTCATCTATGACTGTAAAAATACTCATTAAATCAAAAATTAAACCCAAATTAGTTGATTGGATCGGTCTACATTAGCATACAAGCCCCAATACATCATGATCCTTATGTCAATAGAGGTGAAGACACAATGGAAGTGGATCTCTTACTAACATAATGATTTATTAGTTATGAGATTATTAAGTTTACTTTCTCGGCCCTCCCATCTCCTCTTGTGCATCTTCAAAAAATAAACTCTAAATAAAATCATACCACCCAAAGTCAGATATGCCTCTTTAGTGGATCTTGGGATTTCTTCTACAACTCTAAAAATCCTCATTAAATAAAAAATTAAACCCACATTAGTTGATTGGATTGGTCCATGGTAGCATATAAACCCCAATACATCATGATCCTTATGCCAATAGAGGTGATGCCGCAATGGAAGCGTCCTTCTTACTAACATAATAATTGATTAGTTGTGGGATGAATATGTTTGTTTTCTCAACCTTCCCCTCTCCTCTTTTATGGATTCAAATTTTAAAAAAACCTAAATACAAGCTTACCACCCAAATTCGGGTATGCCACTTCAATGGATCTTAAAATTGTTTCTATGACTTCAAAAATACTCATTAAATTAAAAAGTAAACCCAAATTGGTTGGTTGGCTTAGACAAGGTAGCATACAAACCCCAATATATCAAGATCATTATGTCAATATAGGTGACACCGCTATGAAAGTGGCCCTCATGATAACATAATGTTTGATTGATTGTGGGATGAATTTGTTTGATTTCTTGTCATTCCCTCTCTTCTTGTGTGGCTTCAAAAAATTCAAAAAACAATATCTAAATACAAGATTTCCACTCAAATTCAAATATGCCTCTTTATTGGATCTTAGAATCACTAATACGATTCTAAAAAATCCTCATTAAATCAAAAATTAAACTCCCATTATTTGATTGGCTTGGTCTGTTGTAGCACACAAACCCTAACACATCATGATCTATATGCCAATATAGGTGACACCGTAATGGAAGTGGACCTCTTATTAACATAATGTTTGATTAGTTGTGGGATGCATATGTTTTCTTGCTCGATCCTCCCCTTTCCTCCTTTGTGGCTTCAAAAAAATTAAAAAAATCCTCTTAATACAATCTTACCACCCAAATTCGAATATGCCTCTTCAATGGAAATTGGAATTACTTCTAAGAATCTAAGAAAACATCATCAAATTAAATAATAGACCCACATTGGTTGATTGGATTGGTCCATACCAGCATACAAACCCCAATATATCATGATCCTTATACTAATAGAGGTGACACGTAATGCAAGTGACCATATTACTAAAAAAAATTGTTGATTGGTTACGAGATGAATATGTTTTCTTGCTCGTCCTTCTCCTCTCCTCATATGTGGCTTCAAATGTTTTTTTCAAAAACCTATAAATACAAGCTTACCACCGAAATCAGATATGTCTCTTTAGTGGATCTTGGAATTACTTCCATGACTCTAAACAATCCTCATTAAATTTAAAATTTAACCCATATTGGTTGATTGAATTGGTATGAGGTAGCATACAAATTGGGTAATATACCATGATCCTTATGCCAATAGAGTTGACGTTGTAATGGAAGTTTCCCTCACAAGTAACATAATTGTAGATTCATTGTGGGATGAATATGTTTATTTTATCGGACTTCCCCTCTTCTCCTATGATGGATTCAAAATTCAAAAATATATCTAGATACAATCTTATCACCCAAATTTGGATATGCCTCTTCATTGCATCTTGGAATTGCTTCTAAAACTCTAAAAATCCTCATTAAATAAAAATTAAACCCACTTTGGTTTATTATCTTGGTCTATGATAGCATATAAGCCCCAATAAATCATGATTTGTATGACAATAAGGGTGACACCGCAATGGAAGTGACCCTCTTACTAACATAATGGTTGATTGGTTACGGGATGAATATGTTTGATTGTTTGGCCTTCTCGTCTTTTCCTTTGTGGCTTCAAAAAATTATAATAATCCTTTAAATACAATCTTACCACCCAAATTCAGACATGCCTCTTTAGTGGATCTTGGAATTGCTTCTACAAATATAAAAATCCTCATTAGATCAAAATTTCAACCCACATTGGTTGATTGGCTTGGTCTGTGGTAGCATACTGAGACCCCAATATATCATGATCCTTATACCAATAGAGGTAATGCCACAATAGAAGTGGCCCTCTTGCTAACATGATTGTTGATTGGTTGTAAAATGAATATGTTTTTTTCTCATCCTCCCCCTCTCCTCTTGTGTAGTTTCAAAAACACATTAAAACCCCTCTAAATATAAGATTATCACCCACAATTGTATACGCCTCTTTATTGGATCTTGGAATTGCTTCTATGACTCTAAAAATTCCTCATAAAATTAAAAACTAAACTCACATTGGTTGATTGGCTTTGCTTGCATTTTTAGGTCATTCAACTAGAATTTTGTTATTTTATTTCACTAATTTTTAGTGCTCAAATTTGTTATATTGCTTTATGTTGCATGTATGGTTTGGCATGGTAAATCAATATTTGTTCAACTAGAATTTTTACTTTTCTTTCACCAATTTGGGTGTTAAAAATGTTAAATTTGCATTATGTTAAATGTTTGATTTATCATTGTTTAATTTACATTACATTCAATGTGTGATTTATCATGGTAAAACAATATTTTAACTTTACTTAGTTGTTCAAAAACATAACATTATCATATAAATTAATTGGGGGCATACTAAATTATTTTTTCTATCTCAGTTGAAAGAGTTTCAAGTGCCTTGTTTGGTACCAAGAGCTAGGATTTTTGGATGGGACTATTTCCTATGAAATTCTCCTAGCATGTCCCAATTTGGATGTTAAATTGTGTAGGAAAAAGGGTTTTAAGTAACCTACTTGAGGTACCCCCAACGTATAACTATGTACCACATTTTACTATCATTTGTACCTCAACAAAATGTACATGACGAAAAATCACGAAATGTGTTTTTTTGTTAGACATATTTGTTGTTTGTATAAAAATTCTAAAAAGTGGGACATAGTTATATTCTTTCACAAATGAAATATTTGTTTCTTGTACAAAAATATCAAAAAGTGGGACTTATTTGTTTCTTTGAAAGGGAATTTATAATTGTTTCATAATTTTTCTCATTTTGGTGTGTTTTTTGATGTTATATATTGGTATAATGACTATGAGTCAAGAAAGTATCTCAATACCACTTGACACTCCTACATGGACACTTTCTATGAAATAACTACAATGTGAAGAATAATTTTGTAGAAAACAATTTTTCATTCACATTGTCCACCATAGATGTCTAAATCTCAGTGGCCCCGAGATAAAGGCAAAAATTATGAAAAACTCAAAGTCAATGATCCCCACAAAACCTTTATTTCTCAATTCAAAACCAGCATGACACAATCTAGATGCTTTGGCTTGATTATGGTTATGTGGAACATGCAATTCAATAAGAACTCGAGCATAAGTTAATCGAAATGGGATTAATGTTACACATCCTAAATCAAAGAAATAACGTCCAAATAGAGAAAAATTCTAAATGTCAATATATTCCATTTTGGAAACATTATGTAAAATAAACATTTGATACCGACAAAAAAATTAGGCTTTTGAAAAAATTATATTTTGAAAAATATATGGATAACATAAATAGTACATTCTAATCATTTTTTTATCTACTTTAAATCAATTTCCATATTTTTATAGGTAATTTAGGCACATAGGAGATTCTATATATTTATCCAACTTAGATAAAATAGATAATTTCATACAATGGGGAATAAATATAAAAGATAGAAGAGGTCTGATCTAAACAAAATCCCTATAAAATAGAAACATTACAATGCAAAAAGAAGTAAACCGAGAAAGTTAAAAATAGAACTAGAAATTCTTGAAGCTCTCCCAGCTCAATAAATTCTCCAAGCTTCTTAAGCTCACCAAACTAAAGAAGTCATCAAAGGTCAAGAATCTCAAAAGGATCTCCAAACTCAAGAAGTTGTAGAAGATAATGTACAAACAAGAACAGAGGAAGAAGAAGATTGGGAGGTGGTAGATAAAGAAGAAGAAGAAAGGGAGGAAGAAGAGGAGTAAGATGAATAAAGAGGGTAGCAGAGGAATAAGAAGAAGAAATATATGTATAAAAGGAAGAAGAAGAAAAGGAAGGATTATCTCCACATGAGGGATTACCAAACTTGAATTATATAGAGAACATGAACGAAGATGAATTTTTGCTAACATTGAAGAAAGTGAGCTCATTCCTGTCAAATACAATCAAGGTGTAATCAACAAAGATATACACAAATATTTTCCCCAAAAATATCTTATAGGTAAAGATCAGTTAGCTAGCCCTATAGTATGAGTAATAGCCTAATAGAAAACATAGTTCATCATAAACCATGAAAATTAATACACATTAAAAACTAATTTAATATTTTCAAAAAAAAAAAAAAAAATTATGAGAACTTAAAAATACCTCAAATCTACCATGTGCGAGACTAGGTAACTCCACAATACATCAAGTTATAAAAATATTTAAAATGACTAGATGAACTATGAATCTACTCATGCTCATGATTGCTCCAAATTATCTCCATTCATGAAATATTTCTCATCCTACTTGCGATTAATTCTCTCCATCCATGGAATATTTCTCATCCTTCTATGATAATTTTATAGGATATTTTTATTCTTTTTGTATAACAATTTCTCTAAATTTGTGATTTATTATGATCCTAATGCAAATTTTAAAATATGAGAATGCAGACAATTTTTATTTATTTACTTGATAAAAAATATATTAACTAAAATTGTGAGGAGGGCATCCACTCCAATTATTTCTTATGGTGCTCTTAACCTTTAATTTGGATTTGGTTATAGTTGTAAGTGTTACAATCGTAATATATGTGCAATTTGTAATTTTTCACCAAATGTCAAAAAGTGAGCCACAACTTTGTGCTTAGGCCCACATGAAGAAACTATTGACCATATATGAGTTCATATGTGCACATTTTTTTCCAAGATTTTAGGGTTAATTAGCTAAAGAGAGAACTTAGAATATTGTATCAACCATTTCCTATCCTGGAGAGACAATGGGAAGATATCATTGTGCATTTCATTTTAGGATTTCCACGATGTAAAAGGGAATGATTTAGTATTTATGGATATTGACAGGTTGGGAATGTCTCAATTTTGCATGGCATTATGCAAGGTATATTGTGTAGTGGTTTGATTTTGTAGAGACTATTGAGTGATGTTTGAATTGTACATAAGTGTGAAATGCTAGAATTGTGAAGAATTATTTAAGTTAGTTATAAGCATGCATGTAATTGTATGGGTACTTGGGCATTATGCAATATGATCTATAGGTATCGTACGTAGTGAAAAATATATAGAACTATGTGTGATACTAGTTTGCAATGGTCCATTTACTTTATGATGGATAGAAGAAGTTACACAACATTGGAAAATGAAAGTTGTGGATAGTGACATTTATGTGTTGTTAAGAACTTGTCAAAAGACTAAAGGTGGAGAGTGACATGCTAAGGATAAATAGGAATCATTTAGAGGGAATCTCACGATTCTCTAACATTATAATAATTGGATTGTTCTAAAGAATGCCTTTGATTTAGAGTACCTTGATTCTTAAGCACTAATTATAGAAAGTGGTTATGAAAACTATTTTGGGGTTGTTTTCTTTTTTTGTAAATAACAACTAGGTATAGGATGTTAATGTGATATTGCATGAAGAGTATGCAATAGGAGTACACCGTGTACTAAGCGTGTTGGAATATTATAATGTATTGTAAGCAAGTATTGTAGTTGTTTAAAGGTTGTTCATGGACTACTAGACTATCGTGAACATAGTCTTGTTCACATCATTTTGTATTGATGGGTTAGATAATGTGCAGAAGAAATATCTCTATTGTTGGTTTTTACTCGATAGGATTTTCCTAGGATAAACATGTGTTCATATATTGTGCTTTATTTTCTTTCATTTTGTGTTGTTTTTAATATTCATGCATGTATTTCATTTATTCTAAATTAGATCTATTAAAAAAATTATTGGGTTTTTGTTGTTTACATTGGATTTCCCAATATATGTGTTTAATCTTCTTGGTTTAGAGGATTTAGGAGCCTTAGAGGTAGATATTGAAGATTTATATGGGTTGCAAAGTGTGTGAATCTTGCGAGAAGGAGGAAATATGTGCGGGAACATAAGAATAGGGAATGAAAATTTCAATGGGAAAATTTTTGAGCCATGGAATTTCAAGATGGAAGATCTCTTGATTGGCGCAGAGATGTCGTTGTGTCATAAACATGACATTTGGGTGGTTCATTTTAGGGGCGAATATTCGTAAATTGGTGAATATTAGGATTTTGGAAGTTTGAAATTGGTGATTTTTACTACCATATGGTAACAAGTTCACCAAAATTTTATGGGTCATAAATAAATTTGACCCTAATTTCATTTTCTATTTCCACTAAGGGCTGACATATGTTGATATATTCATCATTATGTTATAATATACTATTATATATATGATTAATTTTCCATAATGTAGTAATACAATATAATTCCAAAATTCATTAATTCATTAATTTTGAGATCTAGAGTTGAATCCAAAGGTAAAAGAGAATAATCCTATGAAAAATCTAAAAGTACAAGACAAAAATCTGAAAGTATACGTGGCACAACCGAATGGAAATAATAGTGTGCTTCGAACAGGAACATATATGAGGGCACCGCACGCCAAAGAAGATGGCGTCACTAAACGATAACAAGTTTCGATTACTAGATGGATAGAAGTTTTCCATGTCACCACCCGGTAGAATTTTCCATGCTATCGGCCGGTGGTATTACCGATTAGTAGCATTTTCCATGCTACCATACAAGAATGTCATCGACCAATAACATGAAAAATGCTACCAGCCGATGGTATTACCAACCAATAGCATTTTCCATGTTACCGGCCAGTGACATTATCACACAGTAGCATTTTCTATATTGTGGGAGGACAAATTTCTCATAGAGATGATCATTTTAACTACTAACATCAAAAATTCATACAAAACTAGTGAAATCTACATTGTTTTCACAAAAAATCAAAAAATTTGAATTTTTTTCTTTGTGCCATATTTTTAGGACAAATTTCTCATCGAGCGATTCATTTTAACTGTTATTGTCAAAAAATTATTTTTCAAAAAATTATATATGTTTTTAGCCGACATCATATACTAACAATGACAACATATCTTTTGTTAGTCAAAAATTTGCTATCACCGACACTATTCAAAACCCATTTTCTTTAGATTCGCCATCATTTTAAAATTCATTTTCACAAATTCGCCAAGGAATCTATAGAAATTTTTTGAGGGGGTCTTAAAATGAGCCCTACATTTGGGTTAAAACTAGAGGTATGTGATAAATTTGATAGGAAAGGAAGAAGTTCTATATGATTGTGTATGTTAGATTCAATGTTACTAAATGTATATGATGATAATATAGAAATGTAAATGTGAAATAACCAAGGAACATTATATCCGGATAAATTGATGGTTGACAAACTATTTCTATGAAGGAATATGTATTCCTTGAGAATGAAAGATAGTGTAGACACTCAAATTTGGAAATTTACTCTTTGACACTATTGGTTTTGACAATGCACTCTTGCTAAGATAAACACAACCTTTCTATTCCCACTTAGTACATTTTGAGGTATCTTTTCTAGCTTGTTTATCCTTACACACTGATATGCCGACACATTTTGAGAGTATAATGCATAAAATCCATATACTAAGTCAACCTAACATGATGAAAAATTCATTTAACATGTTTTTAGCCTAGGTCAAGGTCATATAGTTTGGTTAGGAATTTATATCTGGTCCTGACCTATATGTATGATTTTGCACTAGCATATTCTCCATCTTTTCTTTTAATTACAAATTCTCATATGGGTTCATTACTTTCTCTAAGTCATCCTTTCTTCAATAATTCACCTTTAGAACCCTATATAAGAAAGCTAACACAAATTAATTTACTAAACTAGAAATCCTATGGCACTACATTGATACAGTCACTTTCAACACTTGAAAAAGGCACTTGGGGATCCTTAAATCTCATAAATACACATCCACATTCACTAGGAAGAAATCTATACATGTATGAAGCTTCTTACCAGGTTAAAGCATAAGTGTCTATTATCCACAATCACGCAAACATTCGTTGCTCAAGTATTTTAGCAAGATCCAAACTCAACTCAAACATTGTCAAAGAATTTTCCAAATCTAGTTGCATTCATTCAGATATCACATGTTAGGTGGAGAAGGAGTGTGGTTTGAGGCCACTTCAGAGTAGTGCAAACATCGAGGTTCATGGGGGTTCACATAACTCAAGTAATGTTTTTGTAGGGTTTCCCATCCATAGTTAGGGTTTGAGATCTTTTTCAAAATGTTCAGAGATATTCACAGATGATTGATAACTAGGGTTTGACAACAACAAAAATTTCCAAGCAAGCAACAATCCTAGAAAGGCATAGATCTAGAATCCAAGCATGTCTAATACCATACATTAGGTTCAATCTTTGTACAAATGGTCCTAGAATAAGTGTACAGTCCTATCCCAAGTTAGTTTCTAGTCACAATTTCCCGTAACAAATCATCATCATATTTAGATCTCCAAGTTTTAGCAGTGTACACTCCCATAACTTCCGTAATCATCTCGTAAATAGCTAAGTGTAATTTTCCTCGTGTATTTTAAAGTTCGTATCTTGTTTCATAAATTATTTAAAATAATTGATGTGATGTTCTTATATTACGTAATTAATATTATAAAAATTAATCAAAATAAACTCTTGTAGCTCCCCTTTACATCTTTTAATGTACTTAGTTTACTATTTCTTAGTTTCACATAATCTAATAAGGGTTTAAACAAATGGTGAATCGGTCACATAGAACTTGAATGCTTTCAACACTTTGTTAATTTAGTTGTTGTCTATTGATATCAAGATAGATGATGAGGATAGGTGTATTACAATTCTATGTTCATTTCCACACTCTTGGGATAATTTAGTGATGGCAATCACTAGTACTTCAACCAAGCTCGAGGTGGATGAGATTGTCTTAGCCTTATTATATGTTATCCAAAGTTCACCCCCCAGGGTAAATTTCGATAACATGCATCAGAGTTTTTCAGTTCCAAGAAAGTAGATTGATTCAGGAAAAAATCGTGAAATTGGCTAAGTCCTGCTCAAGGCCACCTTTGGGACAGTTGGGACATCAAGGCGCGAGATCGCCGAAAAGCCTCCAGGCGGCCCGTGAAGCAAAGGGACATCCGGGACATCGGGACGCGTGGGATGCGGAAAGCCGGTTCGGCCGAAGGAGAAGAAAATCGACTAACTGCTCTGGGACATTTGGGACATGAAGACGCGAAGGGCGCGAACCGCCGGTTCGGCCGAAAAGGAGAACTTTCGCACTAAGCATTTGGGACATCTGGGCCGCGAGGACGCGAAGGACGTGAAAAGGCGAAGTGGCCGAGAGCAAAGGAAGCCCATTTCGGGTGGTTTGGAAGAATTTGTCCCAGACAGTCCGGGACAGTTGGAACAAATGGACGCGAAGGACGCGAACCGGCCGGTTCGGCCGAAACGGGAACTTCAGCACTGGGATAGTTGGGACAAAGGGACGCGTGGGACGCGGATAGCCGAAGGAGCCGAAAGCCAATCAAGCAACGCCACGTGTCATCGGCCGAATGAGGGACAAGGAAGCCCATTTCGGGTGGATCGGGAGTTTTTGTCCCAAACAAAGCTTTGGGACATCCGGGACAAATGGACGTGGTGGACGCAAAAAGCTGGCAGACCCAAATACCAATCAAATCACGACATGTGTCACAAGGGAGAAAGTCCAAAAGTCAAAGGGCGAGGTTTCAAGCACTGACCCAAACCAATGAAATAGTGCCACGTGTCCAAGTTTAAGGGCCCACAAGGAAATTTCAAAGGAAAGCCCGCGGAAAGGTGGAGGAGAGAGAATTACTCAGTGAATCAGAGCCTGCCACGTGTCATCCAAGTGGCAGAGCGCGGGGAAAGTTCAAATATTTTTCCCGCCGACCTATTTTTGCCTTTTTTTTGCCCTAAATCTTCAGATCGTCATATCTTTCGATCCAGAGCTCGATTTGCACGTTCTTTATATCAACGGAAAGTCTGTTGAAATTCTCTACATGATTCTGGGATCAATATTGCATTTTGGTGTAGTCTGGAGAGAGAAAATTGAGAAAACGTCCCTGACGCGTGGTAATGCCAGAAGTGATGCTCCAACAACCAGCTTTAATGCAGCAGACAGTTCACCGCTTCTGTTAGACAACCCACCATTTTGCCAGATCCGCCGCTTCTGCCATAATGAGATGATTTAAAATATGACCTAGAAGTGGTTGGGGTAGATTCTGAATTTCCTCTCTTTTCCCTCTCTCATTCTTCCTATATATTGTAAAGAGGAGCTTCTTTCAAAAGGTCGAACATTTTTCTGTTTTGCTCCTCCCTTCTTCTCCTATAAGGCGAATTTGTGGAGTTCGAACCTCTCATTTGAAACTGTAATACAACTCTACCTCTTGGCATTCTCAGTAGTGTATTGTATCAATCTTTGGAGCAAGTAATACATGTCTCGTGGATGATTCTCAACCCTCTCTCGTGTTCATTTTGCATCCTCCCGGTCTTTCACCGCAAGTTTTGTTATCTCAGTGCATGATCTTATATCACATTTGAATGGTCTCGTGTTTACTCGGCAAGATAGGTTGTTCTTCATTCCTCGGTGCATCACCTCTATTAGCTTAGATTTATTTTTATGCATCTTCTTACCCTGTCTCCTTGGCAGATTAGATTAGGTTTCGAGCAAACCCTCTGCATATTTCGTGTGCATCTGAACAGAGGAATAGGAACCAACTTCTCTGGAGAATCCTTTCTCACTTTTCAAGTCCCACACTTGGAGAAAGGATTCAATGTTATGCAATCACACTGGATGATAGTATGGTCAACCTAGAAACCTGACCAGCATCCAGGGGTGCTGTGATTTTGCACTAACAGTTTTGGCACGCCCGGTGGGACCTAGAGGTCTCATTTTTATTAGTAGCAGGGTTGATGTGCATCTGCTGCATTTTTCTTGCTTAAAAAGAGCTATTATTTGCATATCTGGCGACTCCAAGGGGAAAAATCAACTGGTTTCAATAGTGCAGGCCTGAAAACTTATGAGAAGAATCACAAGGTCAAGAGTCGGAGAAGAAGAAGTGTTGTTTGAATACCTGCAATTATCTCCAAGAAGAAGGCAAAGAGGAAGAAGGATTCAAAGGTCTCCATCTCCACCAAACAAAACTCTCTCAACTCCTCCACCTGGTAGGCCTTTCATTCAGTCAACAAGGGTTTTAAGACCAATTAGAATGGCTCAGAACAACCCCTACGTCAACTTCACAGGCAGCAGCCCACTTGCTCTCAATGCACAACATCCAGTTCCTATTGCAGCCTCAAGAACATTCCCTACTTCACCGGAGAAAATCGACTACTCCTGTGATCATGTTAAAGATATTGCTAACCTTTGTGCAATCCATGAAATCAATGAAATGCAAGTGGCTGTCAAGTTACTGGCATCTTCATTCAAGGGTAAAGCATTGCAATGGTTTAGGAGCCTTGGAGCTGGTTCTATCACAAACTGGAATCAGCTGTGTATAGCACTTCACGAGCAATTTGGAGAGAAGGGAGACAACTTGTCTCTTTTGGAGCAGCTGACAACTATCAAGAGAGCTCCCAATGAGCAGCTGACCGATTTCAACTTCAGATTTCAAAAGACTTGGGAGAGGATTCCAAAGCAAGGGCAAGCAAAGCAAAAAAGAAGGTGCTTTTTCTACTATCTCAAAGCTTTAAATTCTGATATTTCTATGTTAATTCAGTCCATGGAGGCACAACTATCCCTATGGCTTATAAAGATTGCCATTAGGGCTGAAAATTGTTTGATCCAAGCTGGCAAACTTGCCCCTAGGCCTCCCATGCCATTGTTTCCAAGTTTAGAGAGTCCAAACACTAGTCAAGCACCTAATTTGACTCCTTCTCCCACTCCTAGAAATCAGAGTTCAAATGAAGCTTCCACTTCATCTCCAAGTGCCCCAAATGAGCTTCAAGAGGTCATGAAGCAATTGCAAAACCTAGGCAATGAGCTAGTTACTCTCAAGAGGCAACAAGCCCAAGGTTTCAGACCTTCTTATCAACCCCAAGCTCAACCTAATAGGCAGCCATACCAACCACAAAGACCACCTAATCCAGCTGCAAATATGAATCAAACAAGGCCTCCTGCCAATAGACCATTCCAGCCCTATAATCCAAATGTCATATCTACCTCTAAAGCATTAGTGCCAACACAGAACAACATTGCTCAGGAATATGATTGGTGCTTTCCATGCAACGAGCCTCATAACCAATCCATGTGTTTCAATGGTGCTCTCAATCAAGCATTGATGGTGACAACTACCGGTGTGGAGGGTGAGGGCAGTCAAGGAAACAGCCAACAACAAGAAACATTCCAACAGCAATCAGCCCCAAATGACACCACATTGGTGAACTGGCAAGCAGAGGATTTCTGTGGCATGAATCAAGTAGTTTCTCAAGGTGTTGCAGCCAACACAAGGTCAAAAAGGAGAAATTTGGGTGAGGAGCAGCCACTAGCTCCAACCAGCCCACAACCTTCTATGACTCCAGAAATGATTGGCAAGCAAAGTCCCATTTCAAATGCACAAGGGCAGCCAAGAACAGCCCCTAGGCCAACTCAAATGCCAGCTGTTGCTGCCCACGTACAAGGAGTAAATGTGCAAACCAAGGGACACAGAGAGATCCTTCATCACCATTCAGTATCATTGATCAGATGAAGAAGACAAACGTCAATATATCTATGTGGGAATCCCTATCCATCCCAGGCCAAAGAGATCTGCTGCAAGCTGCCATGAAGGATTGGCCAACTTCGAATCAGCAGGTTCAGATGCAAGACAAAGTGCTTACAAATGCTGCCCAGCCTGAAGGAAGTCATGGAGCACAACAAGGTAAAATGTTGAAGCCCCCCCTTTCTATGTTTCGTTAATCATTGGAAATCAGCTAGTACATAATTGCATGATAGACTCCGGGGCAAGTAGCTCAGTAATGCCTAAACAGATAGCTGATCAGCTAGGGCTCCAGTATGAAATAACATCTAAAGGGGTAGTGCAGCTAGATGGGACAGCAATAGCAACAGTTGGAGTGATTAGAAATTTGAGTCTTACCTTGCATGCATGTCCAAATGTTGTTGTTTTACAAGATGTATCAGTCATAGACCTTCCACCACTCTTTGCATTGTGCTTGTCAAGAGACTTCACTGCTAAAATTGGAGGCTATCTTGTGGATTGGTCTCACATGCTGTTTAGAACAAGGTATGGAACTAAGGCTACAATTAGGTCTGAACCTATTGCAAACTTCCATATTGAGCCTTACACTCCAAGTCAGATTAATGCCAATTGCTCAGCATTTGATCAAGAAGATCACCCTAGCACTGACGAGGCTGACACCAAGGTTGGAAGTATCCCGGATTTGACTCTTGATGAATGGGCAAGCAAGGTGCATGCTTTTGATCCTTATCAAGAAGTAGAAGAATCTGAGCTAGGGGTTTATTGTTTACATGAAGAGGATCAACCTCTCCCCAGCATCACCAAGCCAGATCATAAGGACAAGAATGAAGTATGGCAGTTGTTCTTTGATGGATCAAGGAGTAGACAAGGTGCAGGAGGAGGAGCTATGCTCATTTCACCACAAGGTATAAGGTATTACTCAGCCTTCCGTTTCCATTTTCCTGCTCAAATAACACCGCTGAATATGAAGCCTCAGTGGTGCAAGGGATACATTGGGCAATCAAGAAGAAAATAAAGAACTTGCAAGTCTTTGGTGACAGTGAACTAATCGTCAATCAAGTCAGGGGACAACATGCTACAAAGAATGAACTGCTAAAGAACTACAAGAACAGGGTATGGGACCTCGTTGAGGATTTCGAAGCTTTCAATATCGTGTCCATACCTAGGAAGAAAAATGAAGCCGCTGGATAGGCTCGCAGCTATTGGAGCAATGTTTGATGTGGTTGACAACATCAAAAGGGAAAAAACACAGCCACATGTCCATGTGATTGTGAGGCCAGCAGTTCCAGATAATAACACCAGCTGGCAGGTGTTTGAGAACGATCAACAGATCGTCAATTTCTTACAAGAAGAGGCTGAATTCTCAGCTAGGAATCAGGACAGATTAGAGCAGCAGTATGGGGATCAAGTAGTGCAGCTGCGGACAAACAAGCTTCCTAGGGGTTTAGTAACATTGGAGTCTATCTTCAACCCTAATGACCAGTTCCGTAAGGAAAAGGCTAACATACAAGTCAAAAGAGAAGATTCAGAGCCAATTCGTTGGGGAAAACAAAACACTTCAAATTGGCAAGGTAGCCACTGAACAGAGAAATCAGATTTCATACAACTTTGCCAAGAATTTCCAGATGTCTTCACTTGGAGCTATGAAGACTTGAAAGGTTTCAATCCCAACCTGGCTCAGCATACCATAGAATTGGATCCAGATGCTAAGCCCATCAGGCAGAAGCAGAGACCAGTCAACCCTCACATTGAGCCTCTAATGAAGAAAGAGCTAAATAAGCTAATAGAGGCAAGCATTATATTCCCGATCAAGCACTCAAGCTGGGTCGCAAACTTGGTTCCGGTCAGGAAGAAGAGCGGAGAAATCAGGTTGTGTGTAGATTTCTGAGACCTAAACAGGGCATCTCTCAAAGACCATTACCCACTTCCTTCAATGGAACAAATATTGCAAGTAGTATCCGGTTCGAGAGATTCTCTCTCCTAGATGGCTACTCAGGGTATAATCAGGTAATGGTGAAGGAAGATGACCAGTTCAAGATGGCTTTCACCACCAAATGGGGGACCTATGCCTACAAGAAGATGCCATTTGGGCTATCAAATGCTGGAGCCACTTTCCAAAGGGCAATGGATATGGCATTCAAGGGGTTGATCAATAAAATAGTTTTGATATACCTTGATGACATCACTGTATTCTCCAAAAATGCAGTGGATCACCTCTTTCATCCGAGGCAGTGTATTTCAGAGGTGTAGAAGATTTGGGGGGTATCATCAATCCCAAAAATGCATATTCTTGGCTCATGAGGGAAAACTTCTTGGCCATATTGTTTCAAAGGAGGGATTGATGATTGACCCGTAAAGAGTTGAAGCAATAAGAGCACTACCATTGCCAAGTCATAAGAAGGCTCTTCAAAGCTTCTTAGAAGGATCAATTTTGTCCGCAGTTTGTTCCAAAACTTTGCAGCTCTCGTAAAGCCAATAACACCGATGTCAAGAAGAGCATGGCATTTAAGTGGACATCTGAAGGCAAGGCAAGTTTTGAGGCAATAAAAGAGGCTATATCTCAAGCTCCAACTCTCGTCAATCCAAACTTCTCCAAGGATTTCATGTTATACGCCTTTGGTGGTGGAGATACAATTTCTGCAATCTTGGCACAACAAAACAAAGAAGGATTAGAACAACCAGTTGCTTTCTTCACCAAGGCTGGAGGAATACGAAACTAGGTACTCTTTCATGAAAAGCATGTACTTGCAAGTGATCAGAGTTTAAAGAAATTCAAGCACCTAGTCTCAAACAACAAGATCCAATTATTGGTCTCTCATGGGAGTCAAGGACTTCCTTCTAAACAAGGATCTCGAATGAGAAACGTGCAGGATGGATAACTCGTGTCATGGAATATGACATCGAGATCAAGGTCACCAAACTAGTACGTGGGAAGGGACTATGCGAACAACTAGCCTGAGTCAACAAGTTGAAGCAGGTAATGAAGAAGATGTTGTCTTGGTACTACAGATGGTCAAGAAACAGAAAATGATAATGTGCCCACTCCCGTTGGACTCAGAGTATGATACACTTCCTGCTGCATGTGCCTATGCCCTCCAAAATGAGCAAAGCGAAGAGGAGATACTTGCGTTGCAGGCTGTTCCATATGCCATTGTTGATGGAGTTTTGTTCAAGAAAGATGTGAATGGAGTGTTGTTGAGATGCATTAGCACAAATCAGATTCAAAGGGTGTTGGAAGAGTTTCATGGTGGACCAGCTGGTGGTCATTTTGCACCAAGAGTGACAGCTCTAAAAATCATGAAGGCTGGTTATTATTGGCCTAAAATCTTCAGTGATTGCTATGCATGGATCAAGAGGTGTAAGAATTGTGCATTCTTCACAGGAAAAGAAAGACTTGCTGCCCTTCCATTACATCCAATCTCAGTTGACCAGCCATTCATGCAATGGGGTTTGGACTTCATTGGAGTCATTAATCCCAATTCAAGCCAAGGGCACAAATGGATTTTTGATGCCACGGACTACTTCACCAGATGGATGGACAAAGAAGAGCACTCAAAGAGGCAAATGAGTCTAGCATCTTAGACTTTTATGAGGGGATAACTACCAGATTTGGCATACCTGCTACAATAATCTCTGATAATGCATTGGCATTCATTGGATCTAAGGTGACTGAGTGGGCTGTCAAGAACGGGATCTACCTAAGCACTTCATCAAACTATTACCCTCAAGGTAATGGCCAGGCCGAGTCTACAAACAAGAACTTGTTGAGGATCATTAGGAGGACTCTTGATGAGAATCAGAGGGCTTGGCATACCAAACTGAAATCAGCCTTATGGGCTGATAGGATCACTCCCAAAAGATCCACAGGTAATTCTCCATTCAAGCTTGTCTATGGAAGAGAGGCAATCTTGCCCATGTCACTTGAGTTGCCAACATTGGAACTCATGAAGCAGCTGGAGTTGCTTGAATTTGAGCCCATGGAGGTGAGGTATGCAGAGTTGATGGAGCTGCAAGAGATCAGAAATCAGGCATCCCAAGCAATGGAAAAGGATCAAGCTTTGATCAAGAAGACCTTTGATAGAAAGGCCAAGGATAGATCTTTTCAAGTTGGAGATCTAGTGTTGAAATGGGATATGGACAGAGCAAAACCGGGAAGGCATTCAAAATTTGATGCCATTTGGAGTGGCCCATACATGGTCACAAAGTGCAAGAACAACAATGCTTTCCAATTGGCCTCATTGGATGGTGAAGAACCGCAGATTCCAAACCAATGGAATCTATCTCAAGCATTGCTTCTAGAGGGAAGTTCACTACCTCTTGTAAATATTAGATTAGATTTTCTTTCCTCCAAGTGCTTGTGCACATTGTTTGTGCTAGTAGGTTAGTCTTGTTTTCCTAAGTGCTTTGGGCACGGTTTTTGCTGTCCATGGAGATGTTTGCTCCTTGCTTTCATCAGTGATATTCCATCTTCCTCCTTACACATTCTTAGTCAATTGGGATTCTCGTGAATATTTGATGACTCCATGCCCAATGGATCGCTAAAAGGCCACCGATCTTTCTACCTAAGCAGCAGTGACCCCGAAAAGTCACCAAATTGTTATCCAAATTCACCCCTGTGGTAAATTTGATAACATGCATCGAATTTTTCAAGTCCTGCAAAAGTAGATTGATTCAGAAAAAATCATGTTTCTAGTGGTGAAATTGGCTAAGTCCCGCTCAAGAAGGAAAGAGCAAGCTCGAGGAAAGGGAAAAAGTGGCAAAAACAAGCTTGGGAGAAGAAAATCATGAAAATTGGCTAAGTCCTAGTCCTCACAAAAGTTGGAACGCTTGGGACATCGAGGCGTGGATCGGCCAAAAAAGCCTCCAGTGGCTCGAAGCAAAGGGACATCCGGGACATCGGGACGCGTGGGACGGAAAAGCCGGTTCGGCCAAAGGAGAAGAAAATCGACTAAGGAACTCGCCTGGGGACATTTGGGACATGAAGACGCAAGGGCGCGAACCGCCCGGTTCGGATCAACCGGAAAAGGAGAACTTTCGCACTAAGCATTTGGGACACATCGGGCCGCGAGGACGTGAAGGACGCGAAAAGGCGAAGCGGCCGAGAGCAAAGGAAGCCCATTTTCGGTGGTTGGAAGAATTTGTCCTGCATACCGGGACAGTTGGAACAAATGGACGTGAAGGACGCGAACCGCCGTTCGGCCGAAACGGGAACTTCAAAGATCGGGACATTGGGACAAAGGGACGCGTGGGACGTGGATAGCCAAGGAGCCGAAAGCCAATCAAGCAACGCCACGTGTCATCGGCCGAATGAGGGACAAGGAAGCCCATTTTGGGCGGATCGGAGAGTTTTTGTCCCAAACAGCACTGGGACATCGGGAAAATGGACGCGGTGGACGCGAAAAGCCGGCAGACCCGAATACCAATCAAATCATGACACGTGTCACAAGGGAGAAAGTCCAAAAGTCAAAGGGCGAGGTTTCAAGCACTGACCCGAACCAATGAAATAGTGCCACGTGTCCAAGTTTAAGGGCCCACAAGGAAATTTCAAAGGAAAGCCCACGGAAAGGTGGAGGAGAGAGAATTACTCAGTGAATCAGAGCCTGCCACGTGTCATCCAAGTGGCAGAGCGCGGGAAAGTTCAAATATTTTTCCGCCGACCTGTTTTTGCCTGTTTTTTGCCCTAAATCTTCAGATCGTCATATCTTTCGATCCAGAGCTCGGATTTGCACGTTCTTTATATCAACGGAAAGCTGTTGAAATTCTCTACATGATTCTGGGATCAATCTTGCATTTTGGTGTAGTCTAGAGAGAGAAAATTGAGAAAATGTCCCTGACGCGTGGTAATGCCAGAAGTGACGCTCCAACAACCAACTTTAATGCAATGCACAGTTCGCCGCTTCTGTTAGACAGCCCGCCATTTTGCCAGGATCCACCGCTTCTGCCATAATGAGATGATTTAAAATATGACCTAGAAGTGGTTGGGGTAGATTCTGAATTTCCTCTCTTTTCCCTCTCTCATTCTTCCTATATATTGTAAAGAGGAGCTTCTTTCAAAAGGTCGAACATTTTCTATTTTGCTCCTCCCTTCTTCTCCTATCAGGTGAATTTGTGGAGTTCGAACCTCTCATTTGAAACTGTAATACGACTCTACCTCTTGGCATTCTGTAGTGTATTGTATCAATCTTTGGAGCAAGTAATACATGTCCTGTGGATGATTCTCAACCCTCTCTCGTGTTCATTTTGCATCCTCCCGGTCTTTCACCGCAAGTTTTGTTATCGTGCATGATCTTATATCACATTTGAATGGTCTCGTGTTTACCGGCAAGATAGGTTGTTCTTCATTCCTCCTGCATCACCTCTATTAGCTTAGATTTATTTTTATGCATCTTCTTACCCCGTCAAACCCTCGCAGATTAGATTAGGTTTCGAGCAAACCCTCTCGCATATTTCGGTGTGCATCTCGAACAGAGGAATAGGAACCAGCTGAAGCGTTTGATCGGAGAATCCTATGTACGAAATCACAATATTTATATGAATATGAGAATTATGTTGGAGGCAATGATATTATGGGAGATGAATCCACTCTATAGATTATGGATCGAGTAAAAGTAAAGTTAAATTTTAGAGATGGTAGAATCAAGACTATCTCTAGGGTTCTACATATTCTCGAATCTTGTGAGGAATTTTTTCGGTCCATAAGATCTATGATGTTGGAGTGAAACCTATCATTCACAAATTATCACTATAAAATGGTGTGGGGAGTGCAAAAACTCTCTCGGAGGAGTGCGCATTGTAACTTTTTTCAAGCTAGATGTGACTATGGTTATTAATGCTTGCAACAATACTATTCTTCCGAGGCTAATAAGGTACATGAGAAAACCAACATGTCTCCTGTAAAGAAGACAATGTTAAGGCAAGACAAGGTGGGTCATATTGGTGAACAAGGATTGCACACACCGCAATCTAAAGTAATGAAAAAGGGGGTTGATGAGGTTCCCTTAGACTTTTATTTATGTGAGCATTATGTCTATGGAAAGCATAAAAATTGAAGTTTCTTACAAACATTGGATGAACAAATGGGATTTTACAAGTAATACATAGTGATTTTTTGGACCAGTAAAGGTTGTATCACTTAGGAAATTTTTGTACTATGTTTCGTTTTTAGATAAAATTTCAAGAAAAAACCCAGATATATGTTCTCTGGAAAATGTATGAAGCTTTCAAGGAGTTCAAACCCTTTTGGAGAACCTGAAGGAGAATAAAATCAAGGTGTTGTGAATGAATAATAGGGGCGACATTATTCAAAATAATTCAAACGTAATGTGTAAGGTAAATTGGATAAGTATAAGGCTCGCCTAGTTGTGAAAGGGTTCTCATGGGTCGAAGGTTGAATTCAATGAGGTGTTATCTCCTATTACAAAATTAAATTCCATGAGATTTATTTTAATTGTTGTACTTGTACATGATTTGGAGGTAGATTAGATGAATTTTAAGAGGCCTCACACCGAATTAAGGGAGGCTAATAACTATCTCTAAGAAGCCTCATACAACTATCTCACCTTTTATAGTTGTATGAGGCTTCAAAAAGCACGAGGGGTTCACTTAGTAAAAGTATGGTATATCACGTGCGTTCGAAGGGTATTAAAGAATACCCTTAATTCTAGTTTTTACCTCTAAATATTCAATTGATAATACCCCCTCTGTTATATTATTAGAATGAAAATACCCCCTATTTTTTCCATGCATCTTACTTACCCATTTTTAAATTATAATTTTATTTACCCCTTTTTATTTCTACCCTAATATATTAAACAAAAAAATATCATATTTCTCACTCAAATTTTTTTAATATGCATTTCCTCTTGAAAGATAGTTTGAAGCCATTGAAGACCTATTAAAAATCACCTTATAAATGTTAATCTTTTATCATTTATCAATAGTTATTCAAATAATTAAGATGGTGAAATAATATCACTTGTGTTGAAAAGCATACTCAATCATAGTTTTATACCATCTTATTATTTCTAGGTTAAGAATCTCTTAATTGATATTTTTTTATTCAAAAAGAGATAATTTAACTTTATGAACACGCTTCTTTTGTAATTTTAAGGTATTTACTTTTAAAAACTAGGGTTTACATGTTTTAGTTTTATATTAAAATTAAACCTCCCTTTGCTTTGGCCCACCTCTCTAACCTACCCCAATACCAGATTCAAAATATTAATTAATTAAACCCTTTCACCCCCTCATGTCTACCGGTATATTGACTTTAATTTTATTAATTTTAATTACCTCAATATGAACCCATGCTAGGATATTGCCTTAGCTAACGAACCCCGTGTCAAAAAGAGGCTGGCCTTTGAATTTCTATTTAGAAAATGAATATGTTTTCGAAGATTCTTTGTGAAAACATTGACATGTATATGATATTAAATGTAATTTATTGAAATTTTATATATCTTTATGATTAAGCATTTAACATATTTGACAATTACATATTTTCCGACCAAGTATATTGTAAATTTATAATGTGTTTTGTCATTGACGGCTTATAGATGTAAAATATTTACCGGACTCTTAAACACTTATTATTTTTAATATAAATTTGTACATTTTCATATATATATATATATAGTAATTAAATTTGTAAATTCATTTTGTTTGAATGGTATTAATAATGTTGGTATACACATCATATTAATTACATATTATTAAATAAAAGACGATTATAGTAAAAGTGTAATTGGTTCAAATGGTTCCTTTTTTATGTCAAGAGTTCAAAAACAACAAAAGATGGGGCTATATATTAATTAAATTTTGTTTTTTAGTTGTATTTAATATGTTGCTTTTAAAATATGAATTGGGGTTTCTATGTTATTAATCAATACAAAAATTTTAATCATATATATTTAAATTAACCAGTAACATTGACAATGATGTTAATAAATATTGTTATTGCTCTATGTTCTTTGCAAAGACATTGTTGGTGTGCACAAGCAATAGCTAGATCAAATACAACGCCACTCTTTCATCTTGATTCGGATGGTGTCGCCAACATTACCAATGGCAGCGGTAGCAATCATGGTTGGAGCTGCAAGCTTGGTGCATCATGGAATTACTTCTACAACTCTAATAATCCACATTCAGTCAAAAACAATTCCACCTAAATTGGTTGGCCTTATCCACAATAATATGTTACGATCTTTATGCCAATAGAGGCACAACCACACCTTTGGAGGTGGCCCTCTCACTAACATAATGGTCAATTGGTTGCAGGATACATATGTTTGTTGCCTCACTAATCAAATTGAATATCTCTCATCAATACATCTTGGAATTGTTTTGATGACCCTACAAACCTTACGTGCCTTACTACCCAGGTTGAACATACCTCTTTAGTGCATCTTAAACTTGCTTCAACAACTCTATAAACCCTCATATTTTTACTATCAAAGCATACCATTACACCTCCTTTTGGTGCAAATACAAATAATAATTGTATTTTAAAGAAATTGTGTTAAATGACCACTATTTTAAAAACTTACTCCGTTGCCTATTATGTGAAACATCTATGTATGGTTTGGGCCTCTTTCTTCACATTGTTTTTTTGGGAAATTTTAATACCCTTGTACAAAGAAGCAAGGAATTGAAGTAATGATGAGAAAAATAGGGTCAAAATCCAAATTCTCACATCTTCTCTAAATGCTATTTTCTCAATGAATATTTCTAAAACCTTTATGCTAGCTCACGAGACTTGAAAAATATTTCCACAAAACATTTTATCTTATATGATCTTGGGTTTTACGGAAGCAAAACCAATTTTACTCTTATTTGAAATTGGCTTTTTGTGAACCAAAAATCTCTACCTTTATTCAATTATCTACTTGTTGTTGTGCAAGCCTGCATCATACCACATCCATTGCTATTTTTGTAATCATACTTAATAAAATATAGAAAAAAAAATTGAAACTTTACATAACACATGGATTATTTCTTCTCCAATTGCTTGCAGGATTTAAAAACATTGGCGGGAAGAATGAAGGACAAGTAAACATGGCACCAAAATCTCACTTCATCAATCATTTTACAGGTTAAGAGAATTACTCTTGTTGTATTTATTGAGAACAACACATAAAAGCATGAAAGAAAGGAAGTATAAGGGAAATAAGAGCATGGTAAACGCTATGTAAGCCCATTCATAGGTTTAGACGAATAGATACCTTCATTGAACAAAGTATTAAACCTGCATGGCTTTTGAGATCTCGGGGAGCAATTGGCACAATAAAAGAAATTTGCACTTGAATTTGCTTCCTGAGGAGGTAACTTGGAAAAGGAAAAATGAATATTGGAACTCTATATGCTTTTTGAAGATGGATTTTACAAAATTTCATTAAATTAGATTGTTGCTTATAAATTCATTGGAAGAAAAATAGGATTTTTTAGTGTGTATGTTTCACTCATCTTTTGTATTGGTCTCAAAATCAATTCATATGGAAACTCATCCATGATCATGTTCTTAACAACTTGTTCATATTTGAAACCAACCTCAATGTATTTTTGCAAGCAAATATTACATAATAGAAATAATTAATTAATTTTATGATTTTGCCTGATTATTAATTCTGTAGACACTTGTAGTTTGATCAAAGCACTATTATTCTTAATATTGCACTAACTATTCTACTCCTCACAAATTGACGACACCTCATCAATTAGGCCTATCTAACTCTCCTTTTACGACATCCTTTTGGTCGTATTCCTCTTATAATCAACTAACTAGGCTAATATAGCCTCCTATTAGTTAAATCCCCTTCTAATCTCCTTCTAAACTGCTTCTAATAGCTTCTTAGGTTATCAATCCATTTCATTGGATTGAGTAGACCCCTCACAACTCTCTCAAAACCCTAATTTCTCACTAATTGTGATTAATTAGCCTAAACCTAGATTAACTAGCCTAAGGCATGTTTAACCTCTTCTAAGCCTAGTCAAATCTTACTTTGACTCACTAAAAGTGCTTTTGGCTTATTCATTTGTCCCACATGCACCAAAAGTCTCCCATTCTTGGAAATAGAAAACTATAAATACCCCACTACCCCTAGACCATTTCTAAGAACACTTCCTCCTTTCTAGCATAAACTATAGTATTTTTAGGATTAAGAGCTTTTCATTTATTTATTGAGCTATTTGCTTTGCTATTGCACTACACACTCAAGCTTTGAGTAAATGGGAAGAACCATATGGATTTGTAGCCATTAATGGTGAGCTCCCATTCTCATAATCACAAACTGATTGCTTAGGATCTTTATTAGGTTCATTTACAAAGCTTTCAAGAATAACTAGACATGTTAGGTTTGTTTTTACTTCAAGATTAATGCATGCAAAGTAATGAATCCTTGTTTATTTCTTATCATGATGGTCCATTGATTTGTTTGTTTAAAGCTTTGGGGTTTCTTAAGTGTTCTTACCCCATTTTCATAGCTTTTGCAAACTTTTCCTTGTTCACAAATTCACATGACAAAATTTTGATAATGTAAATTAATTATAAATAATTGATTTTTCCTAATCTTTCTTGACTCTAGGTTCCACCAACCTTTCTCACTACCTTTGATTTGGCCACTTTTGGGATCTATTGGCAAAATGTTTTGTAGTGGGAAAAATAGTGGATTTTGGCAACAATGTTATGGGAAAAATTCCCTCTCTGTTGTATGGGGGGCACTCTTTATTGAAAACTAAACTATGTGGAAATAATTATATACATTATTCACACTAAACAATTTTTGGGAGTCTCAGATTGCATCCAAAAACGTTGTTATGCTTTAGAAAGGAAATGTAGATCAAAAGGGAAAAATAAATAAATTGGAAGTATATAAAGGAGAGAAGGAGAAGAAGTTGTATTTTCCAATGGATAAACACATATCCTATCTTAATCAAATAAGCATTTAATTAAAAATAAGAACATTTTTTGGAAATATAAAATTCAATAAATTATTTGAAATAAGAAGATCAAACAATAACACCAAGTCTAAATATATCTCTCTTTATCCTCTTGCTTGAAGTTGTTGAATAAAAAGCTTCTCCAATGTTTATTCCACAAAATTTCTATCAACCAAAAAGTCCCTTTAAGATGATTTTATACCACATATTTATAAGATACTTGTCCATAGAATTAACGATACATACAACCTTAACAAAGTCAAAAAATCTAATAATAGGGACTTGCAAGTTGATATGTACTTGACTTGTAGATTGAAAAAATAAATTTGTATTTGTCTTGCAAATTGACAAAGTCAATTTGTGGTTGTAAATTTATAAATTGCATTTGCATCGTGGTATAATTACATGCCACTAAAAATGGAAATACAAATTTATCCTTACTTAAACTTATGCAATTCAAGGATCTTCCTTTACAATTCCCCCTCAACATCATCATGCACATCAATGGCCTTTTCTTTGGAAATTTGAATTCTCTCATGGTATTCATCAAATGCACTAAACATATTTTGAATTAACTCTTCATCCGATCCTTGAGAATATTTATTGCATACTTACTACATACTTCAAATTCCATGCATGCATTCTACTAACTTGGAGGGTAGTTGTTGAAGTGTTGTCATCTCCTTGAATTTATCAAAAATATTTTAGTAGTTAATGAATTTATCAATCGATTATAGTCCGAAGGTGACCCTATGGGAAGATTCACCTTGTTCTAATTGTTTGAATTGATCAAAAATAACTTTTTTAGGACGTACCACCATCCCTTTATCATAGAAATTATAAGAAATTTTTGCAATCACTTCAAGAATATCATTTGTGGCTTCAAACCCCAATACCCTTACTTCTCTGAGCTTGATAAGGAATTCCTCTAAAATGTTTTTCCTAAAAATGACAGGATTAATAAGCTCAAAAAAATTTCCTCATTCGGAATCCTCCAAAACACCTCCTTCCATGGGGATATTTGTATCCAATTGTTACAAGGTTTCCATATTTTACAAGTATTGATTTTATAAATTAGATTCTACCTCGAATCGATCTTTATAGCTCATATTGTATCAAGTTCATTTTCATATTTTGAATTTACTAGCATAATAGCCTCAACATTTTTTTCCTTGTTTAATCAATATTTCAACCCACTCTTTGTTGGCATGGTCATTATTTCCTATCTCCTTGACTACTAAGAGAGTTCTTAAATCTAGAATCTTTGGAGAGGAAATGGATGAAGAAATAGGCCTAGTGAATCTCTCGGATAAAACTGAAAAGTTGATCCACCTACATAAAATTTGGAGACTTGATAATATTGTGTTGATATTTATTTATGCCCTTATCTATAGGTGACACAACAATATCGGAAAACCTTTCTCCCATTGTATTGGTGGAAATCCTTGAAACAATTCTTGGCTTCTTTATTGTTTGGGAGGAATATTGACTTAAGTCCAAGGCACCGAAATCAATCATTCTAGGATACACCATTTCCTTCCTCTTCTTCAACATCACATTTCTTATCCATTGAGGCACGTTTGGATTCAATTGTGTTGGAACTATTATTTTTAGATTTTGATTATGTTGTTGGGTCCATAAAAGTGATTTGTGTGACATGGATAAGAGAAGGGGTCATCATGACCTAAGGGATTGTAGGTGTAATTAAGATAATAGGTGGAAATGGAAACACAAATAGGGATTGGTGAAGGTGGAGGAGGAGGTGTGGGATTTTTAGGAGGATAGGGTGTCTTGGGAGGAGATATGGGTTTGAAATATGGAGGAGTTGAAACCCTTGGAGGAGATAATGGTTTAGGTTAGGATTTTTTCTTAAAATAAGAGGAAGATGGAATGACCTATGAAATGGTGGTAAAATGTGGAGGAGTGGGAAAGGAACTATGAGTGAAACCATTGAAAAAAATGATTGATAATTATTTGCAATTAGTGTTGGAGATGGTGGATCAATAATTATAGTTTTTATAGGGTCCTTTTGTGGTTCGGTTGTAGCTTGGGGCTGTCACTTGATCCTTTGTGTACAAACTTAATTATTTTTTTCAACCTCGTGGATACCTTTATAACTATTATTTACCTTTCCCCTCTAAGGAACCTTTCAGACACACACCTTTCAGAGATCCCTCCTATTTTTCTTCTCTTTCTTGTGATGTATCACTTGTTTTAGAAAATATTCCTAGCATTTGAAGCGTTATATTATTTAGAATATCCATTACATACAAAGGTATATAGAGTTCATGATATTACAGAGGCCACTCCTATCCTCTAGGAGGTGGATTCGAGATTAGACCATTCTATTGATGTGTATTGACTATATATCCAAAGGAGGGGAATGTCATGCTCTTACGTTCTCCTTACTTTAGATTCAAGGTGTGACTCATTACACAAACTACAAGGTTCTTTTAAGGTCAATAAAGAGTGTTTGCTAGACTTTTAAATCCTTCTCGTGCCACTCCCAGCAAATTCTCACCAAATTTATCTTTGTAACATTCCTAAGCCTAATTTAACTAAAGAATAACATTTAAAAGAAAATCAAAAGAGTAAGAGCAAAGAGAAAGTAGAGTTTTTGCTTCAAGAGACTAACACCGAATAATTGGATATTGTATGTTTTCCTTCTATTTACTAGAAACATCAAACCTAGTTTATACCCAAATTAGCATGTTACTAATGCAGAGATTCAAAGGACATTGAGCAGTGATTATAATAGATAGGTTGTAACTTGAATATATTATTTAAATTTCTTAGATGCACATTTATTTGATCAGTCTAATTACAACTTATTACTGTATTTTCATTAAACTTGCAACAACACAATTTAAAGATCACAAAGAAAACATAGACATAATTTCAACATCAGTAACTCTTCACAAAGAAATATATAGAAAATGGAGATGAGAGAAAACAACTTCAACTTGCATGGTCTAATTTAATCCTTCTTACATTCATTAGTCAAAATTTCACAATCTTTTGTTAAAATGGGAGCATACATATTTATACAAAATGAGGGCCTCATTTCACCGCCCTTTCCAAACTATGATTGCCTAAGATCAAAGGAATATTATAAGACAGCTGGCCTTTACAAAAATATCCTAACTAATTTCTATTAGGATGATTACAATGGAATTATGGCTCAACATACTATAGAATACAAAATATTCCTAAGTAGCTAATTATTGTTCTTGTTTTACTATAGCTCCCCTTAGGCCGGATCTAATGGTGTGAGCCCCTTTCCACTCTTGTCAAGGCATATCTACAGGTATTGTAATAGTTTTCTAACTTAAGGAGGTCTATAATATGATTCCTAAAATCATAGGGGCCTTTTCAATAGGACTCTTTGGGAGGCCATGGTTATTTTTATAAGTTCTTTCGAGTCTCGATTTTATGTCTTATTATTAGTTTGGAACATAATTTCAATGAACTCGGTTGCTTCTACCTCATTGGCCTCTACAATGTTCTTATGGAAATGAACCATGAATTTTCTTAGCAACCCTAGACAATCTTTTATGGTTATGGCCTCTTGGCTTGTGAAGAAATCTATGATAGTTTCTTCTAAAAATATTTAGCTTCCCCCCTTGAAATGATATCACCCAATTTTGGGGGAAGTATGATCATTTTATCTTCCCATTCTTTTAGTGCCTTCTTATTTTAATTTCCATACTTCTAGCATAAGCCAATATCTTCATTTTGAACACTATAGGATCTTTACATATCCCTTCATCCATGGCCGGGTAATAATTTAGATCATTATTTGCATGACATCTATCTTATTAATAACTACATTGGTAATTCTTGTGAATTCATGCCCCTTATTTTTAGTCTCAATTTATGCAGAGAAAACCACATGTGCACTTGTCCAACCAAACAAGTTAGGCTCAATTATATCAAATCATGTAAATTCACTACTAGATTCGTAATGATAACTCTAAGAAAAATGACTAAATGGACTTATTTATTACACCATACTAGTCTCATCTTGCTATTCAAGATACACTCCTTTTACTTTCCATTCACCTTGCATTATGTGCCATTTGTTAACCATTTTCCTACTCTAGAAAACAGTCCGCCAATCCAAAAAAAAAAAAAAAGATCCTTTTATACTCTTCTATGTCTTGAACTTTGTCTTGAATCCTTACTTCTTGTACCAATTCTTGATTTCTTGCAAGGGATAATACAAATTATTCTCAAGTTATCTTTTACACATATAATCCTTACATGTACTTTTCCCTAGTCTTGTTCTACTCTGCAATATCTCACAATCAATCAAACAAGAAAACATAAATATTTCATTGTACTTTCTTTGTTCTTAGCTCCGTCATGCTTAACACTTCACCACTATCACATCCACTAAAATAGAGTGTTAATCATGAATAAATTTTGTCTTACTATGTATCAAACAACATATATGTGCCAATAACATCCCACTACTAGCTTTCAAATATCCAAAAGTATATCAAATATCTCAGAATGTCTTAAGACTACTAGTTTTAGACCACTAGCATTGATATTTCCTTCAAGATAATTGCACCAAATAATTTCAACATCAATCCAAAAATAAAATAACATTATTTCACACCCTCATGTCTTCTAAATTTAGGAACACAAAAAAATCAAGAAACATTGATTTTACTTTTGTACCTAGGTTTTCTCCCCACTAACCCTTATTTCATTAAAAAAATCCTTCATTTTGAGCCAAACATAATGATTCTGGGGAAACTAAATACCTTTCCAGACACCCTTTATGGATTTATAACTCTCTACCAAATTTTTAATCTAAAACCTAGTATAACCTCTTTTATTCACTTTTCATCGCTCACCATTATGTCTCCAAAGGTCTTAAAAATGAGTTTTCACAAAATAGAGATTCCAAACATGTCATATTATTTTAAACCTATTTGAATAGGTTAATCAAGATTCATATGATCTATAGTAACAACTTCAACTTTCAAGAAGCCCTAGAACTCCTAAAAATGCCAATTTTGAATAAAACCCTAGGTAGGGTTTATCTAGACCCAAGAGAGGTAATTTAGGGTTTTCTAGTTCAAAATTCAATTTCGAAGCTAATAAACATGTTTAAAAGGTTTGTATGACCTCCACACATCCTCAAGAAATTACTTCCAAAGCTAATAATCTCTATAATTACTTCTGAACATGAAATTACTAGTCAAGAAAAGTAGAAATTAACTTACACAGTCTAGGTTCTCTAAGATTGCATCATTACTCTTTTTCAAAACATCAAAAGAGTGTTCACTCACATGAAATATATTATCCAAAAATATTTAATTTCTCTCCACTCATGTATCAAGGGTATAATAGCATGGAATTTTTCTTTATCTTCTTCACGAATTGACTAACTTTTAAACCTTTCTTAACTATCATTCACAAGGTCCTCCTTACCTTTCTCAATACCTAATAAGATTTCTTACTTCTTAAACAATTCAAATATTATAAATGATCGTTCTTTGACTAAAGAATGTTTTTTTCCTCCACTTCTAAACATGCCTATGATATGGATTTGCTATGAAAAGTTCTTACACTATGTGTTTCTACATATCATGACTTGACAACCCTCTCTCTATCTTTGAAACCTCTACACATGCATTATATATATATCATGCAACACCTCTAATAAATTAGAAAAACTTCACTCCTTTATATAGTATTTACAACATTGTCCTATAATATACACCGTCAATAAACAAGGATTATCATTTCCTTTACTAAGTAGAGGTTATATACTCTTGAGGATCAAATACCACCATGTTCATCAATTCTATGCAACCAAATCCTACAATAACATCATTGATTTAGCTTCATATCCCATAACAACAAGATTATATGTCAAAATCCTTCACTTATCTGAATTTTCAAGATTTCCATGACTCCATACAGATTTATGATCCTTTCTTGGCTCTTTTCCACTTATTTCTAACTCTACTAACTACTCTCTCTTTTTATATCTTTCCTCCACTCGAATATATCTCTCTCATGATCTAAGATGGAGGTCGTTACAACTAGCTCTTTTACACCCGATCATAGTAAGAGCTAACTAAAATATAGTAACCCTACTTACATGATGGAAACATGTTATTTACATTATATGAGGTATTTTACAACCTTTTACATCATTTCATGCTTCCAAACCTAGCACCTAAACCCCTAAATGCAACTAGGAAATTTAAATATTCAAATGGTGCATTTTGGAGGGAAAATCCAAAATGACCTTATTACACCCATGGAGGGACCCAAATAGGTTTGGATCCACACTAAAACACTAAAAATGACCACCTAAACCTATCTCAACCCAAAGTTTCAAGAAAACCCAAAAAAATTTATTTACATACTTGATGATGCTCTTGCATCATCAACTCTCTCCTTGATCACATCATATAGGGAAAGTAGTGCCTCTTCTACATTATTGGCAATGCTCTCATGAACTATGGATTTGACCCATGTTTCCAATTCCTTATTCCTTTCCTACATTCCTCAAACCATTTCTACTACAAATTCTATCGAGGCTTTGATAAAGGACATTGGATATGCTTGGTACTCAACTACTTGAGAACCATTGGTTTTTTCTTCTTTGTAAGAGATAACAAGTCCTCAAAGATTTCATGTCATATAAGGTCCTATTGATTTGATATCCTCTTCCTTCTCACTTGTCCTTGGTTTAAATTATATATTGATCGAGAGGTTCTTCTTGGGTGACCTAGTCTAATTTCTCCCTTTATGTAATCATGTCTCATTCTATCCAATCCTAACAAGGTTCTTGTGATGGTGGATTGGTATGGTTCTTCTTAGCCTTATTCCACCTCCTAAATAAGTAGGGTTTCAACATCCTCAATTGTAGTTTCCTAGATTACCGATCATTTGAAGAGGAAAATTCATATACAACCAAAGAAGGGCCTATAATTGGTTGGGGATGACTTCCTAAACCCCTAGGGTGGTCTCGATTTTGTGGGCCTTGAAGAAAGAGTGGAAGAACTAGTGCTCGAGGCTATCTTGGTGGCTCCATATAGGTAGGTTCCCCTCTCCTCATGAACTATATTTTGATTATTCCTCTTGGTGGAGGAATTTCCCCGTGGTTTTCATATTTTTTTGGAAGAAATTATCATCCTCTTGTGTGACCCATGCCCGAGTCATTAACATCCGCTTCATGGGCATATGAAAAATTATTGTTCCTTTGAGAGATTCCAAGTTCTTTTCTACCCTTTTATTTGGACCATATTTTCTTAGAGGGTTCGGGGTAAATCAAAAATTTTATATGGGTAGTTGCAACTTTAATATCTAGCCATATTTTTAATTCTCTGCATCCCATTATTACATACAAGGAGGATGGGTTCGAGCTTCTTTTCCTTACACTTGTAGGTAACGACATTACAAATTTGGTATGCAACTTATTTTTGGCCAATTTATCGGGTACATGAGAAGGCAACTACGATGGTGGATTCATTAATCCATCAATCATTATTATAATGTATCTATGATAAAAGAAAACATTTTCCATCTGTTAAATGGACTTGAGCGCTTTTACAAAAACTCTAAGCATTAGTGTTTCAAATACTAGCATGTATAACGAAGAGTAGAAGAAGGTATAAATATCATCAATGTGATCTTCTCTATGGCATGAGGGTATCCAAGGGGGAAAAATCAGGACACTTTAGGGCCTCATGATTTCCTCTAGAAAGTAAGAGGCCATAAACAATGACTTCTTGTTGTCAACAAAAGAATCCCTTTAAGATATTATATTTGAGGAAAGCACGTGTCCTAATGTGGGGATACTTGTTTTCATTTATGATCATATAAAGCAAGGGAATCTAGGCTACATCCAACTTTGTAATGGATGGGTTTCTATATGTAATCGGTTCATCAAGGCCATACTTATTCTCACTCCATGTCTAAATTTGTGGATGAGGATATTGTTTAGGATTGCATCATCCATATTGTTAATTGGGTATTTATCCCAATTATGCAAAAAAATTCTTACATGGCATGCATCCATCAATGATTCTATGGTTGTTGAGATATAAATAGTATCAACCTCAAGTGGTTTATAATAGGCCTTGAAAGCATAACCAACATTGAAAGTTAGCCTATTTTTCTCAGTTTGGGAGTATAACGTCCAATCCTTTTCTTTAGCATGTGAGAATGGGAAAAAGTAATTCTAGGCATGGAAATATGTTCAATCCTTTGCTTTAGCATGTGATAATGGGAAAAATTAATTATAGGCATGGAAATACCTATGGTTTAGCCATAAATTTATGAATCCCAGTTTATTTAGTGTCCTAATGTTGGTGGCTCTCGTTGCTTGGTCGTAGACATATTTTCTTCATCTATGGAACCCACATTTTAACTCTCCCTTTGGATGGTCAAAAAGATAACAGTGTAGTTTGTAAATTCATTTTCTAGTACTGTAGATTCAAAAATAATATCTCTCAAAATTATCTGGTCTATTTAGGATTATAGAAAATCATCCACATTTGATGGCCCTAGTTCACCCACCATTGTTGAAGGAAATTTTATTGCAATATTACCATGAATTTCTTGAAGAAACTCAGCCCACTATCTCATAAATGGATCATGTAATTAGGAATCTTGATGAACAATCTCAATTAATTCACTACCCTTGTAGAATGGTAAATATTTCATCTAAATTGGTGTGCTCTCAGTATTAATGGTGCATAATGCATGACTTTATGTTTTTTCATCTCAAGGAACGTTACTTTTTGAATTGATTTCCATTTTGAATATAGGCCTTACACCTATGTAAGCTAAGTTTAATCATAGAAGTCAATTTTAATTTATCCTTCTTTTGGCCCCTGAAGGCCATGTATGTGTCATGTAGGAGGTCATGTGTAATATTGTGATTGGCTCGTTATTCTTTGAATGTTGTAATGTCTTTGAATTTATTCTAATTTGAATTTTCTCACATTTGAAAAGTGCAAGGACCTGTAACCATGAATTTTGAGGTGCAAGTTTTAGGTTCTAGCTCTTCGCAAAAATTTAAGTCCTCACACTTGTGAAGTGTGAGTTTTGAATACTCACATCTGCGAGGTAGTCTTTGAGAATTCTAGCACTTTGGAAAAGTGAGATTTTTTTCTCCTCGAAATGTGAGGAAAATTCAAACTTAAAGTTAGTGAAATATTTTATTGGTGAAGTGCGAGCTAATGAAAAGTGTGAGCCATAAACCGTAAGTGCGAGGATTATGAAATAAGCAAGTGTGAGTACCAAATTTTTAAAGTGTGAGTGCCAAAATTTTCCTAAGAAAAATACTTAGTCTAGTTAGTGTGAATACTAATAAACTTCAAAAGAGGGTATTAAACACTATTTATGGAAAACAAGGAACATTTTTAAAGACCAAAGATGGATACCTAGTTTTACCCATCTATTTTAAAGAACAAAGGGTCCCTATTTTAAAAGGAAATAATTTTGAAAATGGGGGTGTTATGTAATAACACATTCAACACAAGGCAATAGACAAAGCTTCATTTTTTGTTGAGTGTATGTTGGATCCAAATTATTTTCATTATCAAAAAAATTCTCCGATTATTTACTAAATAATTTATTTTTTTTCTTGTGTAGTATGCGAGACCACTTTCACTTCTCGACATATTTTTCTTCACCACATTCAGAAAAATAATATTTGAAATATGGCACATGGAAGTGAAATGGCTCTAGGAATGACTCATTACACAATGAAAATAAAAGTGTTGAACCCTGGTCATTAGTGTTGTCATTGATGGAAAAGGAGTGAAAGGTGAGTTGAAGCTCAGTCAAAGGCATGAAGGTTGATTGGTAGTGCCTTCTCAGTGGTTCAAGATGGTTTCAGGTTGTTTCAGTGTGCTACAAACATGGACATGGTTGGCAGGAGTCTACTGGATTAAAATTACAGGTTATCTTGCTAGTTTTAGATCTTCTACAAGTCATAAATGATGTTGCAATCATGAGAAAGAGACCTCATAGGGTGAATCAAGTCATCTGGTGGAAGTTGCAATTGAAATTGGCCTTTTTTTTGTGCCTAATGAGGTGTGATAAGTTGGTACAGGTCATGGAAAGGTCATGTGAGCATGGGAGTAGACTAGGAATGTTTTCTAGGGCATGTGTGAGTAATAACAAGGCTTAGTTTGGCTCCTAGAGGAAAAATTCAAAAGCTAGCCAAAGTTGACTTTGAGAACTAATAGTGTTTGCTAAGGTAAATGAGATTGGTAAGATATTCACAGGAAATCCTATGACTAATCAACACATGGAATATGTATAGAGGTGAATTGCAGTACTTCATGCCAAATGTCATCAGATTTTGAAATGGGGATTTAAAGTTATTCAAGTTTTTTTAAATGGTTCTTTAAGAAGTGCAAAATAAGCATTTTGGTTTCTTAGCACTCAAAAAAAAATTCAATCCTTCTTCTAGTAAATCATAGAAGTAATTTTTGTATATGATTCCAAACTTGAGGTATTTCAAAAGTCTCAAGTAAATTGGACATGTTTTAAGAAAGTTGTGAGCATTCTTTTGTTAGTGATTTCTCTCTTCAGGCTTCTTCTTGAGGTGATAGGTTAAACATAATTTTTCAAAATATAAATTAGTGGTGTAACTATTTTCACTCCTCAAAAGGATAGAAAACCTTTTCCAAGTCAAAATTTTGACCCCATTGTACCTCGGGTGGTGGACATACTAGATAGGAGCAAGGCACGTAGTTAGAGCCACCCGTGTTTATGATACATGCCTGAATGCATTTCTTCAAGAGACCGAAGGATTATAACAAAAGGTGTTTACAGATGCTCTTTTTCTTCTTGGATTTATATCCTTCTTCAAATATGTTGGAGCAAACTTGAACCTTGGTGAAGCAAGTAAGATCAAAATTTGATGCTTGAACATGTATGGTTGTGCAAAAGACAGAGTTTGCATTCAAAGACAAAGAATTTCTCTCAAAGGTGTTGGTGGTTATTCCAATATGGCCCAAGGTTTCTAAATGATCTACTCAAGCCTCACCATACACTATTACATACCTAGAATCATCTTACTTTGATCTAGAAGGCACTTTCAAGGTCTGAATAACACTATACAATGCAATTCGTGATTTCTAGGAGTAGATAGAGTATTTCCAAGTTTCCTAGTAGATTGGGAAAGGTGAAGGATTGTTTAAAAAATCATCAAAAGTTAAAATTTGTCAAATATCTTTCAAAATTTCTCAAGAAATGAGTGTTTCAGTGCTCTCGAGCTCATACAAATTGTAAAACCCTGAGACTAGGGTTTGGAAGGTAGAAGCGCTCGAAACTTGAGTTTGAGCTAGTAGAAATTCATGTTGTTTTAATTGAATCTTTGTATGGAGGCCATGATTAGGTGGCAAAGAGAATTAGATAGTTTTAACTCAAATAAGGAGAGAAATTCGTTGCATAGAATATTTGACACAGATTGTGACAACCAGAAAATTGGGTTCTAAGTTTAATGGAAACAATATTCAAATTAGAAATGGTTTTCTCAATTTCTCAATTTCTAATAAAGTTGAATGGAGATACACAAGTGTCTCATATGTTTGAAAAGTGCAATCCAAATAAATATTTTGTTATGGTCCATGAACAAGCTCCACATTACACAATATAGTACTCATATCTGCAAATTGGATCCGAAGTGTTGTGTAAGGGAAACTTAACACTAGATGGAGATTTTAAAGGATATCATAATGTCTCTAATGCTTGTAAACATATGCCTAGATTATTGTGAATTTCAGAAAGTTTTTCATGTTGGTTATGACTAGGTTTCAAAAAGAGAGTGCAAGTTGAAATATTTTACAATAGATATCATATCAATGATACATATCAAATTAATGGGAAGGTGCATCCAAAGTCATAAGAAGACTTGATTGATAAAATGACTTCCCGAGTCACTTAAAATTGAGGTTTTTGTTCGTCTTGAAGGCACATGGATGGTTTAATTGATTGCTCAAAAATAAGAATGTTGTTTCAAACGGCTATGTAACTTCCTATGTTTGAAGACCACTATAGCTCAAGATAGTGTGGCTCTTAGATAAAATTGAAGGGTCATCATCAATTACAAACTTGAACTCCTCTCCTCTAGCTTGTGTAAGAAGATCAAGAGAACCTTGTTGGAATCTATCAAACATGGTATGAAGTCATAGGTGTGTTTCAACTTACAATGTATTATATGAAGAATCTTACATGCTAAGTAGTGCTTGAAAATTTTGATGTAGAATTTGAGGAGGTGTAAGGTCTTGTTGAAGTGATTTGAATGCTATCTTGGGGAGATAGAGATTCATGATCGATTACAAATATGTTTTTCCTTATCTCTGTTCCAAGCTATAATGTAAAGAGTCCCGCTTAGGTCGAAATTTGGCCGAGTCTAAGAGACAAAATTCTAAGGGAATTTGAAGAGACATTTTTATTGCAAGAATATTTTGAGATAAAGTGTGACTGTGTTGAGTGTGTGGGTGATTTGATGAAAAAAACCCTTTATCTTCTATTGAAGAAAACTTTGTTGTAAAGTAAAAACTCTTGGGCATATCGTAAACCCCCGGAAGTATCTTCTAGGTTAGTAGATGGTTGGAGTTTCATGAGGAGGATGTGAGTAAAGAAAAAAGGTGAATTATATGTTTGGTTTTGATCTGATTTGAAGATTTCTAATCTAATTTGAATACCAATAACGAAAGATTCGAGTATATCTTGCGTTCTTGATATGTATACATTTCTTGATGAACTTTATCTAATTATAATCAAACATCAATAAATGTGGTTCATGAGGGTGTATATTTTTGTGGTTCATGAGGGTGTATGTTCAATATATGTGGTTCATGAGGGGGAGTTTTCTAAGTCAAGTATGAGTCTTGATGGTTTCATAAAATTAGTCATGTGGTGTAAAGGGATGTATCAATAGTATTTATGAGTCCTTTGTCTCGCATCACCCCGAGTATGTGTGTCATAAAATTATTGTGTTATGAGATTCAAAAGATGTAGATGGTCCTTGCAAATTCTTAAGGTTGTTCTTGTGCCATCATGAGGGTTAACCAAATCTTTCAATGAGGTGATGAAGACCGTGTAGTGCTCTTGAAGGCTAAATCAAGACAAAATCAGGAAGGTTTCAGGAAACTAAAGTTTAAAGGAGTAAATGATGGAATTCAAGGCTAATTCTTGGTATGTGTGACTTAGATAAGGTACTCTAAAGGATCTAAGTGATTTGAGGTTTTGTATTCCTACGGTCATAGGAATTTATGGCAGAGTTCAAGCTAATTGTCATTGTGTGTGAAAGACCTAATCAAGAATAAATATAATGAAATTTATGGATACCCTCCTTTGGCATGAGCTTTCAAGGTTGTTGATGGAAGTTTGGTCAGCTAGATGGGTGTCTCTATAAGGTTCATCAAGTGATTTGTGCATCTACTCAAGAAAGTATCTATTAAGTTTGCATTCTAAGTCATGATGAGTCATCCTAAGAAGAGAGACAATGCGTTAAAGAGTAAATGGTAGTGTTGATGAATTATCTCAGTCTATATTATTGTCATGGTGTCTCATAAGATATACTCAATTCTGTGGTGTCTTGATTCAATGATTAAGCCTTTGAGTTAAAAAAGTGAAAATAAGTTGATATTGTCATGCTTAGTATTTGTCTATATTTCATCTCCCGTATGAAGTTGTAAGGCTCAAGGTCATCAAGTGAGTTTGATTTGTTCATTCATGAAAATTTTCTCCATGTCAAGGTTCTGAGAAGGCATAAAATAGAAAAATAAGTCTTTTTGTGACATTAATGAAGCTTAGGACTCGTGCAAGTTAGAGAGATTGAGCTTCCTAAAATTGTTTGAATGAGAGACAAAGGTATGGGTGCTCTATGTATGCATAAAGAAGATAAGTATGAAATACACTCCATGAGTTTAAAGGTATAACTAAGTGGTGAAAGATAGATACTCTATGTATGCCTTAATTATACATCAAAACTGTGAAAATGATTTTTGAAGTGTGATTTGACTGTTGAAAGAGATCAAAATACTCAAAATCTATTCATTAACCCAAGAACATAGTGGCATTGTGTTGTGAATTTGAAGGCCTTCAATTGGACATGAGCCAATATTGTAAAGGTGTAAGGTGTTTACACTCATGAAGACAAAGATGGTGATTCCTTTTGCTCTTGAGAAGAGATGTGTAGTTTCTCAAGTTGATTCATAACAAGGACATTGTAAGAAATTCTTGTTCAAAATGTTGTTCTACATGTAATCATATGAAGTGATAAGGCTCAGAATGAAATGTTTAATCCCATGGAAGTATACAGAGCATATAATAGTGACCTCATAAGTCAAGAATGTATTTTATGATCAATCAAATTATTGTAAAAACTTTTTGACAATATGACAAATATAAGTTTATATGTTTGAGTTATTGATAAGGCTTCAAGGAAAAGTGTGTTAAGCTATAGGTAAGTGAAGTGGTATACTATGTTTTTAGCTTTGATTTTTCACTTTATGAGATAGATGTTGCTTAAGATCTTGACAAGAACTGTGAAGACACTATAAAGAGGAAATAACAACATATAGGTCAATAACCTACTTATTCTTGGAGAGTCAATCATGATCCGTTATTCCAAACATTAATGAGAACTAATATGAAAAAATGATGATTAATATGATCACAATAGGTTTATGTAGAAGTGAAATGCACATCACAAAGGTGCTACAAGTTTTTTATGAACTAGGAGAAATGGTGGATCCAAGCAAGTAACTACGATGAATTCAAAAGACAAGGGGAAGAAATCATATAAGGTATCTCAGAGGTGAATGAAATTGAAAAAGGAGTAAAAAGACTAGCTACATGTTTGTTGACTCTATGGGTCTAATTGAAAAATTATTCTTTCACAAGTGTGTCATTTTGAGTAACTGTGGAATACTATGTGAAAAGGTCTTTTTTTGCTATGTTTACGTATGGATAAGATGATGATATAGGTATGAATATGTGAAGCTACAATCAGATCAAATGATAAGGACGATCAGGTATCAAGCCCTAAGTTTCTTAATGAAATAATTTTGATCTATGTTAGGTTGAAGTTTCAATATGGTGAATTGATTGTTTCCAATATTTAAATAACTAATGATGTCATTCAAGGTCAAGAAACAAGGTCGAATATCATGGGTAGTATATGATCTTTGCTAAAGTTTCCTTATCTTTGTGACTAAAATTTTGAGAAAGTGTCTCGGGAATCTACATATGTGATGAAGGTGTTTGAGCTTCAAATTAAGTCAACGTGCAAATAAAATATATGAAAACCATAACAAGATATGTTGATTAGCACTTAAGAGCTTCTGGCTATGGTCTTCTCACAACTATTGTACATTTACAAAGTTATGAATGTCGAGGCAGGATGTGATATCAAGATAAATATGATTGTATATCAAATCAATGTTGTTCTAATAATGATGTGAGCCAAAGGAGAAATATTTATAAAAATTTTCAAAGAGGTGTGTGTAGCAAACTAAGCGATTGTGACTCATTTGCACAAAGGAAAAATAAGAACTAGTTAGAAGCTTCTAAGACTGTGTTTTCAAACATTAAGGACTACCCCATTCAATTCTCCTCCAAATGGTGTAACATGGAAAGAAGTGACAATATTGTTCTTTAGGTTGCTGGTGTAATTTCTTTAGTTTGCATGCATACACTCAAGACCGAGACAGAGGTATAGTGCAAGAAACTCTCCTCTTGCAAAAGTAAGAATTCCTTTGAGTTTGATCGAATTATAAGTGAATTGAGAGTTTTAAAGTGAAGATATCATCAAAGTGGAAAGGTATGCTTACTTCAAGGAATGATTGTTTATTCCATTTGAAGATCTTAGTTTGTCTCTTTAGTAGTTGTGCAAAAAGGGATATGGTTATGAGGCATCAAGATGGTCAAGGTTAAGTATGGTCTATCACCTTGAGTTTGTCTTACACAAAGTGTAAGTTCTCAAAGGTTGTAGGTGTCTAATGTTTACAAAATTCTATCTACAGTCATTAAAAATTTGTGGTATCAAGTATGATTAATTGTATGAGGTGTTTAAGTATGTCATGAGTATCAAAGTCAGAAAAATTTTGAGTCCATGTCAAAAATGGGCACATAGTCTATTATGAATCTATAGTCTTGTCTTGTAGATAGTGGTATGTGAAGTGATTCTCAAAGAGGGATTTGAGTCCTCAAGTGTAATTTGTAGGTCCGTGGTGATTAAATTTTGAGGTCTGATTATGTCCTTTAATTGGTCATGGTTATACTTCTATCTCCATGAAGTTGTCTAACATGAAGTTGAGTGTCTCATCACTATGTTACTAGTCTTCAAGTGTGTTACCTTTGAGTTTGATATCACTATTTCAGTCTAGGTTACGTGTCAAGGTCTCAGTTTCTTCATCAATATCAAGGTTTTGTGACACTCAATGTCACAATCTCAAGGTCTTCGGTTTCTTTTTGGAATCTTTTTCTTCATGATAACATAAAGGTATTGTATGCCTCGAAAAATAAGCTTGTGTTATAATTGAGAAGCTAATGAGTGAGTGTCACAAGAAAATTTTTATGGTTCTAAAAATAGATATGACAGAGTAAAAGGAAATATTGTGATCTTAAGCATGAGAATGGCTTAGAAAGTGATGCAAAACATGAATAAAGGAAAAATAAGGAAAGTATCATTTCAAGGAGAGTTTGATCTAGACAAGAAGAGGTCACCGAATGCAAGTATAGGAGCTCAAAAATAGAAACCACAGTTCAAGAGGGAGCCTGTAGATAGGTAAGCTTATTTTCTCATGCATAATTGGTTTCAATTATCATCTCTCATGTCAAGTGGACAAAACCCTTTTTCATAGATGTCAAAGGGGAGAGAGTGTTGTTAGAAACCATGAAGAATGATGTGAGTTGTTGGTTTGTGTTTGTCATCAAAGGTTTATGAGTGGTTGCCATCAATGAAAAAGGGGATATTGTTAAACCCTGTTCATTGGTGTTGTCATTGATGTCGAGTGGCATTGATGGCAAAAGAGTGAAAGGTGATTTGAAGCTCAGTTAAAGGCATGAAGGTTGATTGGTAATGCCTTCTCAATGGTTCAAGATGGTTTCGAGTTGTTTTAGAGTCACCGCAAACATGGACATGATTGGTGGAGTCTCACTGGAGGAAAATTAAAGTTTGGCTTACTATTTTTAGATCATCTACAAGTAAGAAATGATGTTACAATCATGATAAAGATCCCTCATAGGGTGAATCAGGTCATCTGGTGGAATTTACAGTTGAAACTGGCCCATTTAGGCCTATTTCGGTGCCCGACGAGGTTTGATAAGTTGGTAAAGGTCATATGAGCATGGGAGTAGACTAGGAATGTTTTTTAGGGCATGTGTGAGAAATAACAAGGCTTAGTTTGGCTCCTAAAGGTAAAATTCAAAAGCTAGTCAAAGTTGCCTTTGAGAACTAATAGTGTTTGCTAAGGTAAATGAGATTGGTCAGATATTCACAAGGAATCCTATGACTAATCAACACATGGAATATGTATAGAGGTGTCTTGTAGTGATTCATGCCAAATTTCATTAGATTTTTAAATGGTGATTTAAAGTTATTCAAGTTTTTCTAAAAATAGTTCTTTGAGAAGTGCAAAAATAAGCACTCTAGCTTCTTAGCACTCTAACAACCTTTTGAGCCTTCTTCTAATAAATCATAGAAGTAATTTTTGTATAGGATTTCAAGCTTGAGGTATTGCAAAAATTATCAAGTAAATTGGACATGTTTTAAGAAAGTTGTGAGCGTTCTTCCACGAGTTTTTTCTCTCTTAAGTGCTTCTTCTTGAGTTGATAGGCTAAACATAAGTTTTCAAACTCTAAATCATTGGTGCAACTATGTTCACTCCTCAAAAGGCTATAAAACCTTTTCCAATTCAAAATTTTGACCCCATTATACCAGATAGGAGCAAGGCATGTAGTTGGAGCCACCAGTGTTTATGATACATGCCTGAATGCATTTCTTCAAGTGACTACAAGATTGTAACAAAAGGTGTCTTCAGGTGCTCATTTGGTCTTCTTAGCTTTAGATCCTTCTTCAAAGATGTTGGAGCAAACTTGAACCTTGGTGTAGTAAGTAAGATCAAAATTTTATGCTTGAACATGTATGGTTGTGCAAAAGATAGAGTCTGCATTCAAAGACAAAGAATTTCTCTAAAAGGTGTTGGTGGTTATTCCAATATGCCCAAAGGATTCTAAATAATTTACTCAAGCCTCACCATGCACTATTACAGACCTAGAATCATCTTACTTTGATCTAGAATGCATTGTCAGGGTCCGCATAACACTATACAATGCAATTCGTGATTTCTAGGAGCGGATGGAGTATTTTCACGTTTCGTAGTAAATTGGAAAAGATGGAGGATTGTTTGAAAAATCATCAAAAGTTAAAATTCATCAAATATATTTCAAAATTTATCAAGAAATGATTTTTTTAGTGCTCTCAGGCTCATACAAATTGCAAAACCATGAGACTAGGGTTTGGAAGGTAGAAGTGCTCGAAACTTGAGTTTGAGCTAGTAGAAATTCATGTGGTTTTGATATCATCTTTGTATGGAGGCCATGATCAGGTGGTAAAGAGAATTAGATAGTTTCAGCTCAAATGGGAGATAACTTCATTGCTGGGAATATTTAACATAGTCATGAAAGTTAGGAAAATTGGGTTCTAAGTCTAATTGAAATAATATTCAAATTGGAAAGGCTTTTCTCCATTTCTCAATCTCTAACAAAGTTGAAAGGAGATAGATAAGTGTCACATATGTTTAAAAAGTGCAATCCAACTAATTTTTTTGTTACAATCCATGAACAAGTTCCACAGTACATAGTACAATACTCATATCTAAAAATTTGATCTAGAGTGTTGTGTAAGGGAAACTTGACACTAGATAGAGATTTTAAAGGATATCTTAATTTCTCTAATGCTTGTAAACATATGCCTAGATTAATGTGAATTTCATAAAGTTTGTCATTCTCATTAAATTTAGGTTTCAAAGAAACAAAGTGCAAGTTGAAATCTCTTACAATAGATATCCTATCAATGATACATCTCAGAGCAATGGGAATGTGCCTCTAAATTCATAAGAAAACTTGATTGATAAAATGACTTCTTGAGTCACTTAAAATTGAGGTTCTTGTTCTATTTTGAAGGCACATGGATGGTTGAATTTATTTCTCGGAAAATCGAATGTTGTTTGAAATTGTTATGTCTCTTCCTATGTTTGAAGACCGTTATAGCTTGAGATAGTGTGGCTCTTGGAGAAAATTGAAGGGTCATTATCAATTACAAACTTGAACTCCTCTCCTTTATCTTGTGCAAGAAGATCAAGAGACAATCGTTAGACTCTATCAAATAGGGTATGACGTCATAGGTGTCTTTTAACCTACAATGTATTCTATGAAAAGTCTCACATGCTAAGTAGTGCTTGAATTTTTGATGTATAATTTGAGGAGATGTAAGGTCTTGTTGAAGTGAGTTGAATGAGCTCTTGGGGGAGATAGAGATTCATGATTAGTTACAAATCTGTTTGTCCTTATCTATCCCAAGCTAGAATGTAAAGAGTCCTGCTTAGGTCAGAAATGTGGTTGAGTCTAAGAGACACAAAATTATAAGGGAAGTTGAAGAGACATTGTTCATGCAAGAAGAGTTTGAGATAAAGTGTGAGTGTGTTGAGTGTGTGTGAGATTTGATGAAAAAACCCCTTTATCTTCTATTGAAGAAAACTTTTCTACAAAGAAAATTTCTTCGGCATAGCCCAAACCCCTAGAAGTATCTTCTAGGTCAGTAGCTGGTTGTAGTTTCATGAGGAGGATGTGAGTGAAGTAAAAATGGTGAAGTCTTTGTTGGTTGTGATCTGATTTGAAGAGTTGTAATCTGATTTGAATACCAATAAAGAAGGTTTTTGAGTATATCTTGTGTTCTTGATATGTATGCATTTCTTGATGAACTTTATCTAATTGTGATCAAGCATCAATGTATGTGGTTCATGAGGGTGTATGTTTTTGTTTAAAGTAGAAAAGAGAAAATTTTATTAGGGACTGATTCACCCCCCTCTCATTCCTTTTTCATTTCTAACACAAAGGATATCCTGTATTGGAAGGCTTGCATGGTGACTAGTGTTATTTCCACATCCATATTTTTCCCTTATGAAGGAGAGAAGATTTTACCTTCTAATTATTATAAGGGAATCAATTCTTTCCTTATTCTTGATTAAAATATACTTATGCACTTCCACCAATTATCACACCAAGTCCATTAATGTCAACTTATCGCTAACATAATTTGGAAACATATATGGTGCTCCTTTGAATCCACACAAATGTATGTAAAATAAAATTGGGAACTGGATGAAAAAATCACCACTTATTGCAATGTTGGTTGAAACATGAGCTTTGAATGGAGAACTAGGTGTTAGCAAAATTAGGGTTTAACATTCCAATAATGTAATAGAAGAATGTTTCATTGATGCAGTGGAAGGGGAAAGAGTTGACCTCAAGGGTGATCTAGGGTAGAATTTATAAAGCTTGCATGTGTTAAGATGGCCCATATGAGTCAACTAGAGAAGCAATATTTCCCGATTGTAGCATACACGACATACAATGTCATATAAAACTTGTTTGTCACACATATCTCACACAGTTTCTTGTGAATTGAATTGATGATCAACACATCCCAATTGATGTATTATTTATTTCTCTAGATTGTATGGATATATAGAAACATCTATTCTTGGAATTATAAAGCTATTGGGTTTCCCACTATTATTCTCAAGAGATTGGATTTTCAATTAACTTATTTTATGAATTTTAACCTTGAAAATGTTTTAGAAGAATAGAAGTGGAATCTTTTGGATTCTAGCCAATATTTGTTCCCCATTTTTGTGAATGATCTAGTATGATCATTCCAATACAATTACACCAATTTTGGAATTATGTCAACATATTCTTTAAAATACGAAACTTTTAATAAATCATCAATATAACCAACATCCGAGTTAAATAAGATACTCACCTTGAGTGTTCTTGATAGACCTATTTTCCTTGTCATATTAGAATAATAATTTAAACAAAAATTTTAGACACTAAGCAAAGTAATGGGGAAAGTAACAACTAATGTTATCTTGTTTTCAATAATACCTTGTATCCAATCATTTTTAAACACATCATGTACACAAGTCCAGAACTCGAGGATATCAATATGCCCCAAATATGTGTTAGTAACCATTTCCACATTTGAATAAAATTTCGATGTGGTAGTGACCCTATGGAGTTTAAAATTCATGTTTTCCTACCCTTAAAACCTTCGACATGAGGGAGGAAGCTATTGATGAAAATTCCTAAAGAAAACTTCCCTAAAACTTACAAAAATGAGGGATGGAATTCCTTCTTACAAAAGCATCTAATAACTCCAAAATACATTAGTGGAGGTTTGATCTTGAAAAGCACTCTGAAATGCCTAACTAATACTAGGTAGACATTTTACTTTCTTTTCAAGTCATAAGTGTTATCCATATTTTGTCCCTGGAAAAATTGATCAGCCACGACCCGCACAAGAAGAAGCCAAAGAATTCACATTCAAATCCTACAATCAGGCAACAGAGGAACTCTACAATGGAGTGGCAAGGCCTGCAAAAGATCAAACGACCCGTGCAAGAAGAAATTCAAGAAATGGCTCTGTTGAGTGAACCCGTGCTTCAAATCCAGCAAACAAATTACAGGTGGTCTTGGAAATGGAATAGCATGGTTGGGGTAGGAGGTAGAGAAGTGTCAAAAGAACTAGAGGCTCAAAGGAAAAGAAACAGTGAATATTTGAAGTCTTCGGGCTTCGCAAATGGTTCAAAATGGGCCTAAAAATGACTAAGTATGGAGGAGACATCGGAGGGAGCCACTTGTCCAAATGGTGCACCTCCAAAGATTAAATCCAAAGAGGCATACCTAAACAAGCGCCAAGCTTCCACGTGTCATGAGCCCCAAAAATTTGCACGGCCATTGAAAAGTCTTCGACTTAGTGGAGGGTGCCAAGTGTCTTAACGGCGCACATTCAAAAGTGGGATCAGGCCGGAGACTCAAACTTGCACCATCCCTCCACGTAGAAAATGGTCAACAAAGGTCAAAAAGGAGAGCGGGCCCAAAATGACTAAGTATAGAGTGTAGGTGAAAGGCGCCAAGTGTCAACATGGCACTATTTCATAGGTAAAATTTGGGGTGGGTTTCCAAACAAGTGTCAAGCCACCACATGTCTAGGGTCAGAATTTTGTCCCCGCCAAGCAAAGAGACTTAGGAAAAATACAAAGAAGCCCAAGGAGCATGCAAAGGCTGCCACGTGGAGCTGTATGGACAAACTCTTTAAAATATTGTGCACCCGTAATCGAATATTCAAATGGCCATATCTTTTGACTAGAGACTTAGATTTGGGTGGGAGAAGACTTTTTGGAAACGTCTTGACACCCTCTATGCCATGGAAACATAAAATATCATTCTTAACAAGATTTGGTGGGTAAAAATGGGAAAACATCTTCCAGGACATTAATATAAAGCCCAATTTCTCCAACTACCAGATCTGATTCGATTTGATCCGTCGGGGAACCAGGCATGAGAGATTTGGGGCAGATTTGAGAAAGGCATTGATTGATAGTGGTTGAGCTTTCAAAGTAGGATTCAATGCGTATCTCTAGGTTGTTGAAGTAGGATTCTAATTCCTCCCTCTTCTCTCTCTTATTCTTCCTATATATTGTAATGAAGGGGCATATTCAAAGGGTTGGTGGTTGTTTCTCCTTTGCCCCCCTCTCTTTCTTCCTTAGGGTAGAACGCTAAGTCTAAGCCTCCTCCCATGGCTCTGTAACGGCGTTTTCTTGCCTCTTGCCCACTGATGATGTACTGTGTAACATTTTGGAGCAATAAAATTTGTTTCACGATGTATTTGTCCATCCTTGGCTTATTTTGTTGTCTCTTCTTACCTCTCATCATCACGGGGTATAATGTGCATATTCGATGTTCGTTATAGGTCACGGGAGCTGTGTTTAATGGGTTTCAAAGTGGTCTCTCTCTCTCTCTCTCTCTCTCTCTCTCTCTCTCTCTCTCTCTCTCTCTCTCTCTCTCTCTCTCTCTCTCTCTCTCTCTCTCTCTCTCTCTCTCTCTCTCTCTCTCTCTCTCTCTCTCTCTCTCTCTCTCTCTCTCTCTCTCTCTCTCTCTCTCTCTCTCTCTCTCTCTCTCTCTCTCTCTCTCTCTCTCTCTCTCTCTCTCTCTCTCTCTCTCTCTCTCTCTCTCTCTCTCTCTCTCTCTCTCTCTCTCTCTCTCTCTCTCTCTCTCTCTCTCTCTCTCTCTCTCTCTCTCTCTCTCTCTCTCTCTCTCTCTCTCTCTCTCTCTCTCTCTCTCTCTCTCTCTCTCTCTCTCTCTCTCTCTCTCTCTCTCTCTCTCTCTCTCTCTCTCTCTCTCTCTCTCTCTCTCTCTCTCTCTCTCTCTCTCTCTCTCTCTCTCTCTCTCTCTCTCTCTCTCTCTCTCTCTCTCTCTCTCTCTCTCTCTCTCTCTCTCTCTCTCTCTCTCTCTCTCTCTCTCTCTCTCTCTCCGCTCTCTCTCTCTCTCTCTCTCTCTCTCTCTCTCTCTCTCTCTCTCTCTCTCTCTCTCTCTCTCTCTCTCTCTCTCTCTCTCTCTCTCTCTCTCTCTCTCTCTCTCTCTCTCTCTCTCTCTCTCTCTCTCTCTCTCTCTCTCTCTCTCTCTCTCTCTCTCTCTCTCTCTCTCTCTCTCTCTCTCTCTCTCTCTCTCTCTCTCTCTCTCTCTCTCTCTCTCTCTCTCTCTCTCTCCTCCCTCCCTCCCTCTCCTCTCTCTCTCGGAATGGCTAGATTTGGTTCTACCTACATTGGAGTAGATTAGGAAGCAAAACCAGCCTTCTCTAGAGGTCCATCTCAAGTTTTACAAGTCCTACACTTGATAGATGGTCCCATGTTGTGCAATCACACCGAATGCCCCACTTCACACCTGTGCCATTCGGGGTGTTATGATTCCGCACTAACAATAAGTATGATATACTCTTAGAAGAGGTTTGACTTGCTTTACAAGTTAGAAATCCATAATATATTGTTAATGTTTTGGACTTGCTTTACATGTTGAAAACTCTTATAAACATTGTGTCGAATGTTGACTTGTTTTAACAATTCAAAACCCCGATAAACGCTTTGCATAGTTTTTAATTTGATTTGCATGTTAGAAATTTCATAGTACACTTGCGTGATTTTGAATGTGTTGACCACCTTTAGAACCTTGAAATACTCGTGGGATTTTGAACTTGCAAATCAAGTTAATTTATCTTCTATGAACTTAAAGGGTTAATGAATTTGTAAATTACCTATAAAAATCAAACTAACACTAGGAAATATTATGACCCCAAAAGTTAAATTTATATCTTTACTTAGATTCGGTAAAATCTCCTATGTACCCACTTTGATAATGGAAAAAACCTAATCTTTGATAAAACACATGCTCATTTATAAATGCAACAGTTCAAAATCAAATGACAATCTACCCAAATTGATTTTATCACCTAATTACACAATGGATTTTTAGTATTTGATGAAAAACATGAACATAGAATTCATGTAGAAAAACAAGCTCGATTTGCAAATACATAGTGTGAAGATGACTTTTCAAAAGCTAATTTATAATAATAATATCAATCGCATGGTATTAACACATGCAAGAATTCCATTATAGGGCATTAAATGATTTGACCATAAGAATGGAGATCAAAATACATTTGTGCATAAAATTCCCAATTGTTTGATCAACAATGGAGGTAGAGTACATTAGAGTTTGGGGTTCAATTACATTTTACATGTAAAATGAATTATTGCACCGAAAGTCGATTAACACTATGTAGTGTTGATGGGGTTTCAAAATCAATGATAGTTTTGCAAGTTGATTGTTAATATTCTTCAAAACCCTAAAAATATGAAATACACTAGATAAATACCTTGACATTTTTCAAAACTCTACGAGAATTTTTCATGTAAAATACACTAAAAGTTTGAAATACACTATGTAGTATGGATCGAATTTGGAACTTGAAATGCATTTTTAAGTTACTTGCAAAACGCTCTAAATTTTTATTCTCCACTTAACAAAGGGTATTTTCAATACTTATTCATTTTTTTATGAATTTTCCAATTTGAACAAACTCAAAACCTCATTCGGATAAAATTTTGAATGATTATCCTAAATTTTCATAAAATCAATTTTGGGGAAAATAGGGATTTTACATGCTTGCGGCATTTTTATAAGAAAAAAAGCACATAGTGTTTTTAATAAATTTATTTCAAAGTTTTGTACATTTATTAATTCACAAATGAATTAAAAACTTATTGCAAAAAAATTGTTTTGGACCCATGAATACCACTCCTTTGATTCCTCTAAGAACCCAACATACCTCTTTCTAAATATTGTGTTCCAAAATACCTACGAGTATTTTCGATTCGAGAATTATGTTAATATTTTTGCATCACATGTGACATCACCATGATAGCTCTTATTATGTCGAGTGGGTCTAACAATTTTAATCTATTGGGTGAAAGATTCCAAAAATTAATTTCAAATCATGTGTTTACTCTCATGTGATTTCCCTTACGAAGTTTCTCTAGTGAAGTTTTCCCCATGTAGAATATTTGATATTAATTTATGTGGCATGTACTTCTTGATTACATTTGATGCTAGACCTCATACAATATACATTTGGCTAGATTAAAGACCAAACAATGAGTCTATTTGGAGATATTGTTACCAACATGATGCATATGTGGTGTGGGAATCTTGTAAAGGATGACCACAAACCTCACATCCATCAAAATGAAATAAAAATAAAACTTAAATATTTCTAAATCAATAGACTGATGAAATCAACATAAATTTAAAGAAAAATAAAGCCTTTGATATATCTTACTCAAAGAAACAACAACATTAGATGGTCATCAATGATTGACATTGTTACACATTTTCATATCTTTTGTCATATGAATAAAGACAACATCATAATTTATTGAGAAATTATCACCTCTCATGTCACATCTTCTTCATTCTTTTCACAAATATTCCAAGACCATGTCACCAATCGATATTCAATTTATCTTTGCTTCTCATGTGTGTGTTGTTTGTATCGTGCATTCATCTTCTATAATTAATTGCACACTTTTTGGTGCATTCCTTCATGTGTGTCATAAAGTCCCATACTTCAACACTCTTGTCTTCATTGTGCGGTAATTCTCTCAACTCCACAACTTCTCTAGGGTTGTTCCCATATATTATTTTAAATGGTGTTTTCCCTATACTCCTCTTTAATAAATTGTTATAAGAAAATATTGCATGTTCTAGAGCTAAACACCAAGTTCTTGGTTTATCTCGACTAAACATCTAAGTGAATCTTCGAGGTTTTTGTTCACAACTTCTATTTATCCATCAATTTTTTGGATGGTATATTGAACTAAATTGTATCTTTGCATCCAAATTTCTCCACAATGTTCACCAAAAATGACCAACATATTTTGTCTCTTCCATTCACGATATAGATCATAAATCCATGTAGTCTTACAATCTCCGTGAAGAAACGATTTTCAATGTGCATTTCATCACTGGTCTTCCCGCAAGAAATGAAGTGTGTCACCTTTGACAATTTATACACCATTGCAAAAATGGAAGCAACACCTCTTTGTATACTAGGCATACCCATTATAAAATCCATAATTATGTCTCCCAAAGGAATCTATGGAATATAAAAATGTTGATGGAACCCTACATTCAGAGGTCTTCCTATATCCAATTGAAAAATATGACACTCCCATACAATTTTTTGCATATCCATACTCATCCATGACTAAGAGTACTCTTATCTAGTTGCATTAAGGTTTTATCTAAGCCAAATCTCCCTACTAATCCTTCACAATGTTTCTCTCTCACTAATTTATCATGCACCTGATCCTTTTGGGATGTACAACTATCTTCCCCTACATAACAATCTTTCCTACCAAAAATAGTCTAACCAAGGTGTTTCTCACCAATTGTGGGTCTTGTGCATACCTCTCATGTTCTCTTGAAGTCTTCATCTTGTGTATACAATTATTTCATGCATTCAAAACCCATAACTTAAATTCTTATCTCTATTAATGGATAATTACACATACAGAAGAGTGCATCATCCACCTCATTAAATTTTCTGCTCATGTTCTTCAACACAAATGTGTAGCCTTGTAAGTATTCCACCCATCTCATATTCCTCCCGATCAACTTCTCTCTCGCTATTAATGAACTATAATTCCTAATGAAATTTGTACAACATAAACTCTTTAGGAAACAAGTAATGTCTCCACTTCTTCACGACATGTATTGTTGCATATAATTCTTGATCACAAACACTATACTTCCTCCTCACATCATTCAAATTCTCATTGAAGAATAGAATATGATTTTCCTCATTAGTTAACACTACGCCAATGGCAATGCCACTTGCATTGCAATCAACATGAAGTACCTTTTTCAAATATGCCAATGTTAACGTTGATTGTTTTTTATTCGTCTCTTTAATTATACAAAACTCTTCTTTGTGCATTTTCTCTAGATGAAATTATTGATATCTCCCTCATGGGCTTTGTAATTGGTGTGTATACACCATTAGATTTCTTCATAAAATCTATCCAACCAATGAAAAATTTTTGCCTTAGAATTACTCATGAATAATTGTGTGTACCTTTTTAGGGTTCATCTTCAATCCTTCTCCATAAATCACAAAACCCATATATACCAACGCTCATTGCATAAAACCGTAGTTCCCTGGCATTAATCAACTTATTTTCCTATAGCATTTGTAATAATTTTCTAATATGTAACAAATGCTCCTCATGCATCCTGCGAAAAATTAGAATATCATCTAAGCACACGATCACAAATTTTCCTTCAAATGGTTTAAGAACTTGGCTCATCAACCTCATGAAAGTACTTGGTGTTACCCAATCTTAATGGCATCACGTGCCACTCATAAAATCTGTCTTGTGTCTTAAACATTTTCTTCCATTCATATTCTTCCCTTATGTACTCGAATCTAATGATATCCACTCTTTATATCGATCTTACTAAAATACTTTGTTACACTCAAATAATCCATGTTGACATCCATGTCCGGAAATGGAAACATGTATTTGATGGTGATTTTATTTATGTATCTTGAATCGGTACACATATGCCACTCACCACCCTTCTTAGGTTTTAGAAATGTCGTAATGAGCATGGGCTTAGACTCTCTCTTATAAGTGCTTTATCCAACAAATCTTGGACTTACTCCTACATCTTTGGATTCTCTATGGTGTTATCCTATAGGCCATATTGTTTATAAAACTTGACCTTGGAATTAAATCCATGTGGTGACTAATGTCTCTCATAAGTGGTAACCCTTACGGTAACTCACTACACACAACTTATGCAAACTCTTCCAACATTCCTTTCACTTCTGGTAGTATTTTTTCTTCTCCTTTTTCCACTTCTACCATGCCCTCTTTTTTCATGGTCCACACTACTAGCACAAAACATGAACAATATTTCTTTACTTCTCTCATAAATTTTTTATCTAAAAGTAACAACACTTTTGGTGTTGCCTCACTTTGTGCAATGGGTTTGAAGTATATTTATTTCCATCCTTCTCAACCTCGAATGTGTTTGTGTGGCCATCAACTTGCACCTTTAGGTCAAATTTCCAATGCCTACCAAGTAGTACATGGCATGTGTCTATGGGAATGATGTCTCACATCACCTCATCTTCATTTATTTCAGTCTAGAATTCGACCAAACATTACTCGTTCACCAACATTTGATGTCCTTTATACAACCAAAAAACTAGGAAAGGATTTAGATAGTCAATCCTCATCAACTGCAGCTTTCCTATTGTTTATTCTACTACCACCTTATCAATTCTTTCATTTTCCATGATTAATTTGTATAATTTTCCTCCGACTTGCATGTTTTCCTAAACAAACTTGTTTTCTCTGGTCAATCTCCTCTTTCTCTGTTTTTAGAGGTATGCACTTGATCATCAATGTTTCTCCCATATCTAGCTCTTCTTCATGACTCATCGATCCATCTTCCTCTCCTTACACAATGTGTGCACTTCACTTGTAAAAATTCTTGGCATGCAGGAACTCATATGATTTATGCCCTATCTCTCCATACTTGTAACATATATGTTGTTGAATATGTGGCCTCCTTCACAACCTCTTCCTTAATATCAATAACCACTTCCTCTAGATGTTCCTTTATTTTGTTCATTCGAACACAACCTCGCTCTCATCTTGCATAGAATTACTTTTTCCTCTACTTTATTCACGACCTTACATGGTCTTTCTCTTTCCATGTTAGCACTCCATAATTTGTGCACCAATTTATCCTCCTCCTTCGAGAGCATACTAATAGGATTCTTCCACGAAATGAACTTGTAACATATTGATCTCATCTTGAATTTATATGCGCAATCTAGATAAGTAAATTGACATTTTCTCTAAATGTTCCACTCTAATGGTGAGTCAAGTAAAATTCCTTAGTGTATTATTTCACTCTAAGTTCTCTCTGTCTGCAATCCTCGCAACCTTAAAAAAATTGAGTTGGTAATTTGTAGGGAAAAAGTTTATTTTGAGCTTCACCACCAGCGTGTCCCATGTCTTGATCTTATGCTTTCCTCACTTCACTTGGTTGGTTTGAATATGTTCCCATAAAAGGCATGCATGAACTTATAACTCCATGCATGCAAACATGAATTTTTGGGGATCCTCCATGCCTTGATATTCAAAAACCTTTTCCAACTCTATTAGCCAATCCACGAGTTATGTTAGTTCCAAACTACTAGAATAACAAGGGATAGCCATTCTTGGCTTACTCCCCATCATATTGATTGTGTGATGCATTTTATCGTTAATACCATCTTATGTTTCCTCTTCCTTTGTATTTGTGTTCACCATTGAATTCTTATTCACGTCATGTGATCTTGGTTATGCAAGTTTACCTTCATCATAACTATTGTCTTCCACAACAATACCTTGGTAATAGGTGGATTCCATGGCTTCCAAGAAATCTTGCATAGTTCACATCATCTCAACCAAGTCCTTAACTCTGGTGCCCTAATTACGGAATCCTACAATCCTCTAGTGTTCCATTTCTATGTTTTTTATTTTTCTTTCTTTGAATTCCGAACACAATCTCCACAATCTTCAATCCAAAAATTTCTCTCTCGGAGGATGCCTATAATGACCTTTCTACCCACAATGCATTATGGAAGCCACAAAATCTTACTATGTCACTTCTTTCTGACACCTTCTACCCAACAATCACCCATTTGAATATGTCTACAACAATTTTCTACCCATACTAATAAAAATGGAAAACCATAAGATATTTTTGTGCCTCTCCTCAAAGAAAGAAATCCTTTCTCTAATACCAAATGACACACGCGAGGTATGGGAATCTAGCAAAGGATGACCACAAATCTCGACCCTCGAATGTAATGGAAATAATCTTAAATATGTATGCAATGACATAATGATGAAATAAACACATATTTAAACAAAAACAAAGTTTTGAGATATCTTATTCAGAGAAATAAAGAAACAACAACAAATTGATCGCGAATGATTCAACCTATTACACAATTTCATATCCTTTGTCATGTTAGATCACATGAATCCAAACATCATCATAATTTACTGAGCAATTATCACCTCACATGTCACAACTTCATTCTTTCTATTCATAATGAGCATTAAAAACACATCTCTAATCTTCCCTCAAGCATACCCCGATTTCTTATTTAAATTTGAACTACTAATTCATGAAAAAAGGGATCTACTTAAATAGTCATTCATGCCACCTCCTAAGTCTCCTTGTTTCTATGGAATTCAAATGAATGGATCAAAGGACCTAACAATAGACCCAAATATGACCGGTCAACCTTTCCCATAACTTATTGCTTCAATCAACCAAAGAATTACAAGTTCATGGCATGAAAAACGTTGTGAACTAGATGATTGTACAATAGTTCAAATACTACGCATAAGAATTGTGCATTCAACAAACATTATGTATAGATATTGCACACTAAATTGCAACACTAGACTCCATGATCCTCCATAAATGTATTTCTTCACTACGTGACTCTAGATACGTAACAAAATATTTTATAGAATGAAAACATTGACTAACTCTAATGTGCACTAATTTTGGTTGAATCAAGATTACTAGTGAGCTTGGATGCTCTTGCATCAAAACCTAAAAGATAACACCACATGCTCTCGTGGTCATTAGAAATGGTAGATATATCAGCCGCAATTGAACTCCATGTGTGTGTTAAAGCACAATCGAGAGTGTCATAATATCCTAGATAAAAAATGGAAGAAGATAGATTTTAAAAGTCATTTGTGTGAAGCTCGGATATTATGAGACTAAGGCCTTCATATTGCGAGATCCTACTAAATGTGTGGTGATCGTTTAGAGAAATGTTATATTTGATGATACTTATCATTTTAGGAGGAACAAAAGTGTGTTTTACAAATTTCTTATAAGATTAATAATGTGTACGATGGGGCTCACAAAATCTATGAGACGTCTCCTTTAATCATGATCGTGTTAAGTAAGGAGGTAGCTTTTACACAAAATGTATTGGAGGATGGTATAGATCTTAATGGTTAGGATTCAATTGAGGATGTCCCCATATATGAAGGTCCTATCTCTAGATGAGGAAATTCATTCCAAGTGGATTGCTACAATAATAGAGGCGGTTAAGGACAATAAGGTAGGATGAGACTACCACTTGAAGACCCTGATTACACCCTAAATAAACAAATAAGATTTTGTGTTAGGATGTGGTACTTATTTATTTATGGGAGTAATGGTTGGAAAAAATTTGTATATACATATTAATTAATAAACATTAACGCAAAAATTAGATTATAGCTCCAAAGTAATTTGCAAGATATAATTATAGACATGATTGCCCAAAACAAAAATAGGAGTGCAACTAGCTAATTACATAGGTATGAGGTTGAATTGGTAGTGTTGAATAATTGTGCAGACTGGAAATGACTTGGGGTGTTTCAATTCTAGAAATGGAGTGCAAATCTAAACAGAATGGAACCATATGGCCTACCATGGAGTGTGGTACGGTCTAGTACTATGTTGTATTATTTCAAACGTGAGTAACTTGGCACTATGTAACTTTTGTGTCATTGTGACACTTTATGATGACCTTTTCTTTTAAACCCTATGTGTAACACATATGTGAAACCCTCTACATGATAAGAAACAAATTCAAACCCTTATCATAGGTAGGAGACCCCTACAAAGAGGTTAGTGTTTGATTTGAAGTGCCTTGCACAACCGATGGTAGCACTACTTCGAAGAGTCTTCAAACCACACATAGTTCTTCACCTAGCATGTGAAATCTATATGGATGCAACTCGATTTGTAAACTCGACCACTTGACAATGAGAAACAATGGCTTGGATTATCTTATAAGGTATCTACAATAGAAAGCTTGACTCTTGAACCTAGTTGGGAGTGCTTCAAACTAGTGTATGGGTTTCTCTTAGGTTGTGTTGTGCTTTAAAGGAATTTAGGAGAGCTTAAAGTGCTTTAGGAATGTATTTTGTAATGACTTCTCTTGAAAGTTCTAAGCAATTATAAGTGAGTTAGGCTCACCTTTATAAACATTTGTATGTTTAATTTCATATTAAGGCTGACATATGAGATATGAACCAACCCATGAAAAGATATCAAATTGGAAAAGTGGTTGTTGGGTGCTAGGAGACAAGACCGTATGCACTGGATGAGAACGTGGTATTGTTTATTCCCATCCAAATGGTCCGTGCATAAGAAGTTTAAGGGAATTTGCAAGATTTTTGGTGAGATGCCTAGGGAAATTACACTATTGTGGATTATTTCAAGTAGTTTTGTGAGCAAATGAATAGTGTGTATAGAGAAGCAAGTCATATAAGAGAAAGAGAATAGGTCACCAAGGCTCGGGATGTGCAAACAATTCATGCTTCAAGTAAATCCGAAATTGGCATTGCCAAATTTAGGTGTCTACATACCCTTAGTGGAAAGTAACCCGATTTCACACTCTTGACTAGGGTTATGGACATTATATGTAATCTTACCCGAGGAGTTCAAGGGAAGAAATGAGTGGGAGAACTCTATAGTAGTATTCTCCCACGCCTATCCAAACACTAACAACAATATGAAATGCAAGTGGATTTATAAGACTTCGTTCACTTTGGATGGTTCTATTAAGAGGCATAAGGAGATATTGGTGGCTAAGTTTTACACTCAAAAGAAGGGCATTGATCATTAGGAGGTAGGTTTGCTTATGTTGTGAACATATAAAATATTTTTAATGTTCTTTATATAGTAGCTAGATTTGGATATGAGGTGCAGTAGATGGATGTGAAGTGTGCATTTCTCAACAAAGACCTGGAGGAGTATCTATAGTAGGTTTGTCCATTTATTTTCCTATCCTCCACTCTTCTCTTAATATTTTTGCGTAAGTTCAATTTTTCATTCTCCTTCTCATTTTTAGTTGTACGGCTTGCACAATATTGACCTCTCGGAAATTCTCTTCAATTGGTTTGTTGTAAGCTGCAATTAGAAAATTCAATGAGAAAACTCACATGTTCAGTCATTTAACCATTTTGGGGCGCTTCAACAATCAGCAAAAGCATTTTGTCTAAAGTGGCATTACAACTTAAAAAGGTGACTATCAAAACTTTGTAAAATTTGTATTTATTGGCTGCAAATGCGTTGTAGACCTGCAACACATCCAAACATTGCATTGGACATGTGTTAGAGACTTGTTCTCGGCTAATATTTCGCTGGGTTTGGCAATGACATTTTGCATTTCAGTTTGATTTGTTACTACATTCACCTTCTCAAAGATTATCTCCATCTCTTGCCTTTTTAAACTGCTTTGGAATGCCACGCTTCAGCCGCATCAGGAGCAAAGATTTCAAAGAAAAGCAAAGCTCATTTACTTTTAAAGTTTTTCATTAAAAATATTAATTACAAAACAAAGAGGCATATAACTTTTTATTTTGGAGGATATTTCCAAAGCAAATACAAGGAAAAAAATTAATTTACACTTTCATTATGCAAATCAATTCCAAAAAAAAAATCAAAATCAAGTAAATTTTGAAAAATAAATGAAATTGTGCAAACTCAAACAAATTGTGACATTTGATATCAATAGTGCCTCAAATTTACACTTACAAATAAAGTTGCCGCGATAGAAATATTACATTTATAGCCTAAAATCATTGCAACAATGATGCATGTGGCGTCGTCCCTATAAATCATCGGGAGTATAAATGAAACAATTATTTTTCATTTCTCTTCTATCTATTACCCATTCACATCTATCGTTTAGCTTAAAGCATGTAAACATGGAAAAGTAAGGATATACATATGAGGTTTTGTCTTAAGCGGGTGTCATTGACAAAGAGAATTATTTTCATGTACCATTTAGGTACCATGTACCATTTTGCTCTCACGTACATTATGCCTCTTTCACGTGTTCACAAATATATGAAAAGGGCGAGCTTCTTCCATCCACCGACAAGTATATAAGAAGGGCGGGTATATTGATAAGTCTCAGTATATCGATCAATGGTATATTGAAAAGGGAACTTAAAGTGATAAGGAACTCCTCCATCTCCCTAGTACAAAATGACTTCAATAAATTAATTGTTTGCATATTTTTTATTGACAAAAATACCTTATTAGAGTGGTCTCGGGAAGTGGAGAACAAACATATCCTCAATGATCTATGGTTCGATATTTGTGATGGGAACACAAAGCCAACACCACCTACAAATGCAAAAGAAGACAATATCTTAAGGTAAAAAGAATTTGAAAGCATTGGCCTTAATGAGGGCCTCAATTGATGCAAAAGTTTTTGTCACATTCAGGTGTATGGTACTACATGGGAAGCATTCAATAAGTTGGACTTACATGTTTCTCACTCAAAGTTTGAGGGAATACAATTACAATTAAAATTGTTCAATCTTGAGTTGAAGAATGGTGATGTCATGAGTTTGGCCTCGAGAAAATTTTGCAATCAAGCATGATGTAGAATCATTCATGTAACAATTAACATATATATGACCACTTCCATAAAGGCCCTTCTTCCTACTTACTCAACCTACTTGGAGTCCTTGCAAGCAAGCAATCAATTGAAGACTCTAAATTTTGATCAATTGGTTAAAAACATGGTCGAAAGAGAAGGCCTTTGGAAGAAAATTCAATCATCAAAGGAAAGCATTTTGTATGCCAATCAGGAAGGTAATTCTTTCAAAGGTTCTTACTCCAAGGCTTCACTTTCCAAAAATGAAGGAAGACGGAAGAATAAAGGGTGGAATAAGGGTCAAGGAAGTAAAATTAACAATAACATTGGACAAAAGCAAAATTAACAATAACGGTGGTCGGAAGCAAAATGACAAGCATTGCTTGTTTTACAAATGGTGTGGCGAAAAAAGGAGCCATGAGGGCCATGAATGTAAAACTTCATGGGAGAAGATTGAAGTCTCGTTGTTCGTAGAAAGAAAACAAATAAAAGTAACAAACCAACGAGTCAAACTCAACTCAATTCACCAATGAATATGTGTTTTCCAATTGTGATGAAGCAAATAATGCCTTAGTCAATATAATTCGGTTTGATGCTTGGGTCCTAGATACCGAAGCTACTCAATACAACTTTTCGAAAGGACTTCTTTGAGGAGTTCCATGGAGAAAGTTGCAATTTAGTATACTTGGCAGACAGATCAAGTTTGCAACCAAATGGCAAAAGGATTAAGACTCAAGTGTCAAGGGCTTCCAAACTTCATTCTCCAAAATGTTATATACATTTCCTAGTTGAAAAGAAATGTGTTGTCGTTGGTGCTCATTCATCAACAATGCCACAACATTTTGTTTGACAATGAAGAGGTCACTATCAAAAGAAAAAGTAACAATGCAATCATATTGAGCGGATTTGAGAAAGACAAATCGTTAAAACTCGGGGTGAGCCATCAATATCAAGGAATTTTGATCATATCGTTGAAGAATGTATGTCTACAAGTATGATCCAACATGCAAATATTTGGGCATACCCATCATGAAATCGTTCTCCTAATGCAAAAGAAAGGTGTAGCAGATTGTGTACCCAACCCACAAAACTACAAAGTATGAGGCTTGCATATTGGCTAAATATGAAAGAGAATCAAGCCCTAAGAGTGAAAAGATGACAAAAAGTTGCAATTGGTTCATTTAGAATTGTGTACTCTATCGATTCTCTTTGCTAGTGGTCATAAGTTTTTCATATTGTTTATTTGATCGGTATATAGCGGGATGACTAGGATCTTGTAGTCATGAGGACTGAAATGTGACATTTTCAAAAGTTTTGAAAATGTGGCTCGATATCTTACTACTCTTGGTTGTTTTTGTCTTGTATGTGTCAAGTCTGAGGAAGAAATTTCAAGAGTTGGTCAATTTTTGGGTTGTTTAGGTCCAAATCGGATGAATCGGTCGTCCATGGAACATGAGGAATTGTTCCTTTGTTCCTCATGTTCCCTGCATTGTCGTTTTTGTCGCTTGCTTCACAAATTGGGTAGATTGGGTGTATCATGCACTTTTGGCACAATTCGAATTGTTCCTTAATTCCCCTTGTTCAACCGCTTCCCCAACATCACTAATTCACTGCCCCTCACCACCTCGTTGGTTATGTCGGCAATATCAAGTACTATGAGCGTCTTTGTCCCTATTCCTCCCGACCTTTCGTTCTCTGCATCCCCGCCATCGCCACTTCCATCGCGTATATCGGATAAGTTGGGCACTTCAAGAACCCAAGGAATAACTCCTCGCTCCGTAAGTTCTTGACGACTCCAAATTTTTTACGCACAAGACGAGAAAGGTGAGTTGTGAAAAACTTGTTGCTCTCAATCACGACATTTCGCCTTTGAACGCCAAATGAGGGAAATTTTTTTGTAAGCATGTTCCATTGGGCCACATCGGACCCGACTCACTATTTTAGCATAGGGAAATGGTGGATTGCCTTACCCCAAGTCTTATATAAAACTCCTCCCACTCAACCCTTTCTCACATCCGTGTTAAACTCGTCCACTATCGTGTTGTGTCTTCTCCTTCCTCTCATGTGCAAAGATGTTATTTTGTTAATATCTTCTTTATTCCTCAACCAAATTCAAAAATTTCAATTGCATTGTTGTTTGTGTCTTCAACGACAAATTTTTCAACCAACATATCCATTTCCTCAAATATAAATTTGAAGAATTCAAGACATTCGAAAAGTTTTGAACAACGGTGGAAAATGAAGATCGAATCCACATTTAGAATTTGAGATCAAATAATGGTGGTGAATACACTTCAAAAGCCTTCGAGGCATATGTTAAAGAAAACAGGATCAAACATCGTCTCACGGTTATACGCACTCTCCAACAAATTTGAATGGTGGAAAGAATGAACAAAATTTTGATGAACATGTTCCAAACAATGTTGTATTTCAAGGCATTAATTTGCAACTCTAGGAAGAGGCAGCTCAAACAACATTATATCTCCACAAGAAATCACCATCATCAATTATTCAAATGAAGACTTTGTATGAAATGTTGTGGTCATCTTCCATCAATCATTATCTTCAAAAAAAAATGATCCACGTGTTATGCGTTGATCCCAAATGAGAAAAAAAAATGTTCAACAACATAAGTCATAAATGCATTCAATTGGGATATTCTAAATACTCCAAGGCAAAACATCTCCATGATGAAAAGAACCAAAAAAACCGCATTACAAGGGATATCAAATTTGGTGAAACTACAAAGGATGAGGCTAACATTGATCGTCAATTGAGTGTGCCTTTGTAAAAGTATGCCAAGTTCAATGTTTATTAGGAGGATAATTTACATGTTCCAAACAATTAACGGGGGATAGGCAATTGGGAATCAAGTTGTTATATCTTGCCTACTGCAACGGAAAATGATACTCCTCAAAGAGAGTGAAATTTCATTAGAAAGTGAACAAGGGCCACAAGAAAAGAAGTCAAAGGATGAAGAAGCTTTAGATAAGTTGAAGCACCACTTGCTCTACAAAGACCACAAAAGAAGATTCCAAAATGGGCCACTCAAACATTGAAAGATATCAAACTTGATGAAGTAGGAAAAATGGGCACTTGAAGTGCCTATGTAGAGAAACAAGAAGAAACAAACAAGTTCCTTGAAGAAGTCCAAGACAAGCTAGCATAGTTCACCTTGAATGATCCTCCAAAACAAGAACTACTTGTTGAGTTTGATTCAAAACCAACCTCATACAAATAAGCAAAGTAAAAAGTGAGGCCTAGAGAAGAAGCTATGAAGGCATATGCTCTTGTCAAAAATGGAACTTGGAAATTAGTGGATTCCCACTAAATTGTAAACCAATTGATTGCAAGTGGTTGTGTGTTTTTCGCAACAAGTATAAGGCAAATGGTTAACTTGACAAACATAAAACAAGACTTATCACAAAGGTATTTACTCATAAGGAAGACATAGACTGCAATGAAATTGTTGCACCAACAAGGAATTGGACTACCATTCAAACTTTGTTGGATTTGACAACACAAAATGGGTGAAAAAATTGTCAGACACACGTGAATTTTTTTTTTGTAAATGGGGGTCTTCAAGAAACATTATATATGACTCAACTTGAAAGTTTTGCGAGTTAACAATCATAGCACAAAATGTGCAAACTAAAAAAATCAATGTATGGTTTAAACCAAGCCCCTAGAGCATGGTACATAAAACTCATTGGGCACCTCTTAAACATTAATTTCAAGCAATTTGAGCTAAGATGCAACTTTTTTTGTCAAAATATTTGACAAATGTGTTGTATTTATGCAGTGCATGTGGTTAATTTTCTCATCATAGGAAATAATGACAAATACATTGCAAAAGCCAAGACAGAGTTGATAAAGGGTTTCAAAATACCAGATTTGGATTATTTTCATTATCATTTGGGTATTCAAATATTCAAAAATCTAAGTATATTTTTATCAGTCAACAAAACTATATTGGTGAAATCCTAGGCAAACTTAGAATGACTAATTATAAGCCACTCACTACACCCATGGAACAAAATTTGAACTTGACATGTGTATATACCACACGTTTGGTTTATACCACTAAACACAGACAACTCATTGAAAGTCTAATATGTGACCAAAAATAACCATATATTTCTTTTGTTGGTGTTTTTCTAGATCTATGCAACCCAAAGATGGTCATTGAGTCACATCAAAACAAGGTTTTTAGAATGACTATTTATAAGCCACTCAATACACCCATGGAACAAAATCTGAAATTGACATCAAAAAATACCACACATCTGGATGATATCACTAAATACAGACAACTCATTAAAAGTCTAATATGTGACAAAAAGTAGACCGTATATTTCTTTTGTTCATGTTTTTCTAGATTTATGCAACCCAAAGATGGTCATTGAGTCGCAACAATACAAAAAAATTTAATATCTACATGGCACACAAAAATTGGACTCAAATACATCAAGACATGAGACTTCAAACTAGTTGGATATTTGAATTCTAACTATGCTAGTGATTTGAATAATAGGAAAACCACTCTGGGTTGTGGATTCTATGATGAATTTGAGAATAATAGTGTGATTAGTTGGATGTCAAAGAAGCAATTAGTGCCAAAAATTTCTTGACTAAAAGCAGACATGATAACTTCATAGGTAACTAGAGAAATTTTGCAGCTCCAAAGAATTCTTTCAAATTTGTAAGAACAAGTTTCGTATACACCACTCACAATCAACAACATATCCGCAATGCACATGGCAAATGATCTAATCTTTTACAGCCGAACTAGGCATATCAACACAAAATTCCACTTGATGCAGCATCGTGTGAGAGATATTAGTGTAAAATTGCTACATTCCCTACTACATAGCTACTAGCCAACATCTTGACAAGAATACTTTTTAGAAAATTGAAAAATTACAGGCATGTTTGGTTTCAGAATAACCCCAACGAATTAAGGGGGTGTAATACTATCCTAATATTAATTAGTCCTAGGTGTAATATATAGAACTTGTCTTGTAGTGGTAGATAAGTAGTTCTCGTAAGAATGTGAAGAGTCTTCTTGGAAGATAAAATGAATAGCCACTTCTGGCTATTGTATTTGTAATTTTCTTCAAACACATCTCGGTAGTAGTCATGATTATTTGAAAACATCACAATTGAACTTCTTTTGCAAAGGAAAGAGAATGAAAACAGCAAAGAACAAAGGTTGTATGCCATAGCCTTGTCATCTCACATTTATTAATAGTGAACGTGAAACATAGGCCCACTTGCTAGGTTTTTCCACCATTAACACTTTTGCTTGCAAATTCCATCATAAAGCTGACAGTTTTTATACAACGATTTCTTTGGCATCGTTATTCTATTTGAAGCCTAATTTTTGTATATTACATTTATTAATTACAGAATGAAGATTGGATCACTCGCCATTCCTCCAATAAATGGAATTTCTTAATTTTAACCTTTCAAATGGTAAGGTACCCATGCATTACGTGATTCTACCTACACCCTACTGACATTAATTTCATACCAATCTAGCACTCTAACAAGACTAGAAACTCAAAAACAATCCAAAAAAAGAACACATTAAGATTTACTATTATATAATTTTTCCCAAAAACTGATAACCACATTGTCTATAATAACGATGATGCCATTTTTATGCACCTATATATAATACTAAGGCGACATTGTAATTAGCGTGTGGCGCTGATTGCCATGGTGAGTAATAACAATGTTGTCATTATCCTAAATTATGGTCATATTGCAATTAGCATCTAGCAATTCAAAACTACCTAAACTTAACTCATCCCGTTAAACTTGACACATCATCATTGACGTCAACATCCATCTCATGAGATCAACAGAAATTTGGAAAAACTGTCAGTGTTATTTCCCGTAATTTAGTCTTACAATCCGATACTAATTTAACTTTCGAGACTTTGGTTGAGAATAGAATTCACTGTAAGTTTATAAGCTGGGCGGAACCTAAAGGCTTTATTGAACCATAGTCATATGAACTCAGAAGTAGAGAGCAAGTAATGTTATCAGAGTTGAATTAACAGGGAAAAAACCAAAGTTGCATTTGAATGTCATTACTATAGATAACATTTACACAAGACTGCTGGTAACCAGGTTCTAGAATTTCAAATCAAAATTCTGAAAATTTAATAGTAAAAACCCGGACTGAAAATCTGCTTCAAAAGCCCTGGCCTTCTGAATAATAAAAAACATCACAGGGGTTGTCTCACACCAAAGCAGAGTGTCAAAGTCATATTTTTAACCTGGGAAGATTCGAAAAATGCAGAAGCAAAACATGACGGATTATGCATCCGACCTTTTGTGAAAGTTAAAAGTCCAAAGCCAAATGGACATGGGGCTTGCCACCAAGAAAAAGGCTAAAAATTACCCATTAATTTGCCAAACACCACATAAAACCGAAAATTTTCCCCGAAAGGGACTAAGTTAGCAACTAAGTTCAAAATCATCACCCAAGGCAAAGAACTTCCAAAGAGATGGCATACATGCCGTTTATATTGAAATTAATGAAAAAGCTTAAAGAACTACCTCTGTATAAGGCCAAAACTAATTCTGATTAAGATATTTTCGTTCTAAGGATCTTGATATTGATACCTTGTGTAATACTTAACATTGAGGAATATAAAGGTCACATATAGAAGTATCTTAATGCCTTCGCTGATTCAACATAAATAAAATTTTGCAGAAACTCGAAAAGCCACTTTAATATATTTTTGTTATTTCCCACCAAAGCAGGCCCCACGAAAAGCATCTGTAAATAGGAAAACTTACCCCTGTTTGAGAGCAGCCTGATCCATGCTAATTACAGCAGATGACGGTCTGTCAGATGTTTAGATTGTAGAACCCAAAAAGGCGGGTGCCAATTTGGCTTAAACAATCAATTCTTTAATGAATGTGTATTACTTGTCATCAGTGAACAATGGAAAGACTCCATAGTTTTCAAATTACAAGTTCAACTGGATTCTAAATAATTCATTTTCATCGGGATGAGAGGGGAAAAGAACTCACTCCATGGTTTACAAAGCCTTTTCTGCAGTAAATTTTCAAGAAAGATTCATATTGGAGCTATGGGCAACATGCAGTTAACAAATAATACTGATATTAGCAAAAATAGCACCATGGTCTTCTCAAGCGGAGAAGACAAAGAAAGGCAGATTGTGACCTGAATTACAAACCAGGATATCACAATGGGACGACAAATGCCAGCCTCTCAAATTTGTAACAGCCAAAAATGACATTACATTTTCAACTAACAGGATTCAAAGAATGAGGCCTGAAACTAGCCAAGAAGAAATTTGAAAATATCACTCAAGGAGATAATGCCCTGCACGCGATTGCTGCCAGCTTCCACACATATGACCCTCCGAACACCTAAACATCCAAACCCCCACAGAGGACACCAAGAAATCAATGTCCATATTGTCAGAAAAATTAATATATCTTATCACACTAGGTAACTTTTAAATTTACAAATTAAAGCCAAAATATCAGTTAAAATGTGTTACCAGGATTAGCCAAACACTCCATTACTTTCTGGAGAGTGTCAGAGCGTAAGCACATGTGACATCTCCGTCCACCAAAAGAAGCAGCAGAAGTATTTCTATCTTGCCCTAACTGTAGTGCCTGCAGTTTGAAGAACAGTTTCCAAAGTGTAATCCGAATTAAAAATTAAAACTTCAAACTCTAGTAGCATACATAAAAAGCCTGATAAATATTCTACCTATTTTCCACCTATATTTGTTTGACAGGTTATATGGAAAAGCAGATTTTGAAACAGGCAGGTAAAAATTGTTCTGTGACAGAGTTGGATATTGAATATTCTAATATTTCATTCTAACAGTCTAACTGATGGTCTACTAGGTACAAAATTGTTTGGATTTCAAAGAAATCAATGAAAACACAGTTTTTGTTTGCGGCATTATTTTGAACTTCTTCAAGAATAAAGGAAATATTCATTATAATGGATTTTATAATAAGTTACTGATTTGAATTCGATCCAGGTTCAAAGAAACAGAGTCGTTAGTACGGCGATTTTTTTGGGCCTTGGAGACAGCTGAAGGTTTGGCCATACAAAAATTATATTAAACTATAAAAATATATACAGAAGTTCTAGCCTAATAAATTGGAAATTAGTGACACTAAACACAGTATGCATATAGACATTCTAGCCTAAGAAATAGGAATTTCTTCTTTTTATGTTCACTTAGCTTTTAGGGGCTGAAAAGTGTTTTTAAATATTTTATTGTTAATTTATGTTTATTTTTCAGCCAAAATAAATTAAAAGATTAAAAAAATGTTTTTTTGCCTCGGGTTTTGCTCCGCAAAAAACCCAGGCAAATCCAGGCTGCCTAGGGTAAGCGGGAGCAGAACCCATACCCCATACCTGGGACATACTGAGGCAGGGTCCTGCTGCATGCCTACGAGAATTGATATCTGAGTTTTATCTCTTGTTGGCTGTTTTAACATAGCTCAGAATCTGGTTATATTACAATGAGCTAAGGGTTTAGTCCTGCTGCATACCTAGGAAAATCGATATCTGAGTTTTATGTCTTGTTGGCTGTTTTACATAGTTCAGGATCTGGTTATATTACAATGAGCTAAGGGTTTAGATAGCCACAAACAATGAAGGTCTTAGAAGAACAGTAAGAAGAAATTTGTTGTTTATAGGTATAAAAAAGCAACAAGAATTAGATAGAGCCAACGTTTCCCAAAGCTTTGGGGACACAGGAGGAAGGGATGTGATCAGGTATATCTGGAGAGAATCCCCAAACTTCAGGAGACAGCGCAGGAAGCCCAGACCTAAAACTATATATAAAAACATTTCTTTTATACAGAAAAAAAAAAAAGGTTTTGTTAAAACATATGATAAGTCATTGAATTGAATAATAAATCAAGCAATGTACACAACTTGATTGGAACAGCTTGCTACACAGCTTGTTTATCCATACCACTCCTCAATGCCACCATTAAGGGAGACCACATAGGTGAGGGTAGTAATAGAGTTTTTATCTGCTCAAGCACTTAGTTGTTGAAACCGAAGACTGCTGGCATTTTTTCTATGAGGTCCCAGCTGCACTAGTCAAATGTTTTGGACATATCCAGCTTTAGTTAATTCTTGGTCTGTTCTGTATTCGCAGAGTGTATTATTTGGTGAGTTGACATTATGTTATTTTTATCCCTGGGAGAAAAGATGATCCAGTGCTTGAGATGAGTTTTGGTAGCAAAGGCTTAAGCCTTCTTGCTATCAATTTTGACAGGAGTTTGTATACCATATTGAATAAAGTGATTGGACGATGCTGGTCCATTTGCTCTCCTTGAGCTACCTTGGAAATAAGGGCAAGTTGTGCCATTTATTTCTTGCACATTTGTTGATTTCTTCTACATTCTTCTGTGCCTCCAATGATTCCTTCTATATTTTTGTGTGACTGATTAGATCCTCTTTTATCAAGTCCCAAAAGGTTTGATAGAACAAAGAGGGGAATCCATCGGGGCCACGGACTTGTATTTCTGAAACGAGAAGTTAATGACCTTGATTTCATCTTCAGAGGCTGGTGTCATGGTTTTTCGATTGTCTCTCTTCTACCAGCCTTGGAATGATTTTGATATTTGACATTTGGGCTCTTTTCTTTTCTGTTTTGTTGTGGCCCTCCTCGAGGAAGCTACTGAAGAAGCATGTGGCATAAGACATGATCTCTGCGGTAGTTTGTAAATATTTATTTGTGCTTGTTTTCATTTTTTGCAGTAATTAATATTTTCCCCATTTACTACAGATTTATGAAAATATCTTGTGTTGTAATCGCCTTGCAGAACCTGTATGACTCACTAGATGTTTGACTCTAGTAGTGTTCTTCCCATCGTTGGATGACAGCCAAGTCTCAAATGAGTTGTTATTTGGCAGCCATCTCAATTGTGCAAGCCACTTCACTGATTTGGTTTTACACCCGGGCAAGCTGATTTATTGCTTGAGCAGATTGGGTGAAGAAGATATTTTCAAAAAACCGTCGGTTCCACCTCTTCATTCTAAGTTTGATATGATTTAATTTTCCAATGAATTAATACATCTCATGACCCTGTTTGTGATCTGCTTCCTTCTACCACCTTGTCACAGTTGATGAGAATTATGGGTATGTTAAGCACATACTTTCTAATATACGCCAGTTCTTTTGGATGTGCCTAGAACTATTTGAAATATCCGGCTGTATCAGCTAGTGGTGTTCCAACCAACTACCAGAGATGATTGTCCTGTCTATATATTCTGCAACATGACTTCTTTTTCTTCGATTGGACCAAGACGTGAACTCAATGATCGATCATTGAGGCATTAGCGATCCATCGTATTAAGGATTAAGCTGTTCATTGATTGAATCCCTGACAAATTTCTTCTCCTCGGATGCTTTAATGGGTTGAAATCATCCATCAAAATGTCATTATGGGAATTATTGTTGATAACCCACACCATCAGCTGGTGTATCAATCATTATGTTATAGTCATAAGAAAGAACGTAGGCATTGACCATACAATATGTTTCTTGGAACACATGAAAAGAAGTTAACAAACAGAGCCCCGGGAGGGTGTTGTGTGAATGGTGTACATAGCTGACTGGATCCCATTAAATCATGGTTCTTGTGCATAATAGATTACATGTTTGCTGTCCCCATAAACCAACATACTATATCTTCCTTAGGTGGCCTGCCCTTGTGGTTTCATGGAGGAGTATCATGTCTATTTTCTCTGCTATGACTTTATCTTTCGGAAAGAGGAGTTTGTTGAGTACGACAGTACCTTATATGTTCCATGACACGATCCACATTATCAGACTGGGTGGAGTCAGAAGCGCCAAGCTCTTAAATCATATCATGATTGTTGGATTTGGGTTGCCAAATCTGTATCATCTTTCTAGTTGATTTATTTGAATTGCCTTATAGACTGGTTCCACAGTGTCCAGTCAGGGTTTTCTTTTCTATTTTAGAACAATTGTAACTTTGGGCTGCCAGCCCTGTAAGTTTGTTGGAATGAGGTCTTCCTGAGAGCTGGTTTAAGATTTAGTCATCTTCCCCCTTGCTTGACTTGGACATATTTTCTATAGATGTGAACTTGACTGAGCCTTGTGCTTTTCCTTAATAATTTTTCTTCAGTTTTTTCAGTCATTGAAGATTTACCTTAGATGGAGAACCCATTTCTTGGGTAGCCTCGACATTCTCTATCTTATCAACACCCTTGTTTTCTAATGTTTTAAACAGGTTTGCTAGATTGATTTGATTTCCATTTCGGTGTGTGTGCTCTTTAAATCTTATCCTCTTGTTTTTCCTAATGTTGTGCTGATATGTGGCAGTGACAGAGCTAGGAAGATCTTCCGTTGGATTGAATGACTAGGACGAATGCTTCGTGAAGAGACCAAATTTTCGATGAGCCATGGTCCCCCTTGGAAATCATAAATCTTGGGCATCAGTAATATGTCCAAAAGCCACCTGGTTTTCAATTCCATGGTATCATTAGGACCTAAGAATCTACAAATTGAAAACAATATAGCAGATTTTACAAAGAGATCAAAGAGATACAGAAACTAAATAAACATGAATGATATTCAATATTCTCCCGTAAACTTCATATTACAAACATCCAAATATATAGGAAATAGTCATCCTAAAATACAGGAGGTAGCTATAAAACCTACGTGAGTTGTTTCTAAGTCACTAACCAAATATATATTTCTTATTGTTGTTTTATATAACCGTTAACAAATTACTAACTTACTAATTGACTAACTTACATTCACCATAATAATAATTACATACGTAATTATTATTCGCTCATACATATCAATGGAGTACTAATGATGTCTTTTCCTAACATTCCCCCCCTTAGTGCGAATATGGGGAAAACTTGTCTTGTACTTGCACTGCTTTCATGAATTGGTGATTTTCACGGGATGATCACAAACCCGGCAGATGGTTTTACATACGGTTGACCAAGAACCAAGAATGGTGGTTTTACAAGTGGAGTACCACAAACCAAAAGGTGATGGTTTTGCAAATGGTTTACCAACAACCAAAAGTGGTGGTTTTGCAAATGGTTTACCACAAACCAAAAATGAAGGTTTTACAAGTGGTTTACCAACAACCACATCATGATGTGCCAAGCACTATTATCAGCCCTCATCAATATCTCACTGCAGGGAATAACATAGGAAATTTTGTTGAATTATGTTGCTCGTACACACATAGAAAATGTTGACATAATGGAAATGGAACATTGGGATCATGTCCCCCCCCTCAATGTGAAATTTCCACTTATTCAAACAGAACACTTCAAACTGCAACACACCAAACACAACTTGAAGCAAACACACAACCGAAAAGAAAATGTGCCACCAAACCTTGATGTGACCCCGTCGTTGGCGATTGACGAGAGGTCGTTGATTGACCTCCAACCTTTGTTTGCCTCCATCTTCCGATGTCCTACTTAGAACAGAAAATTGTCAAAAATATAGCCGCATTCTTCTTTCATGGGTTCTTCCTTTCTCTCGATTCTTCTTTTGTGATTATATTGGCTTCATTTGCTTTAAGTTTTCCACTGAGTAGATCTTTAGCTCTATTTCTGCAAAGTATGTGGAAGTATGTCCCTTTTTCTTGTAGTAGAAACACTCAACTTCCCCTTCATTTTTAGAGGAATTTTTATATTTCTTTTTCACATACATTGTAGTTTCTTCTTCTACATCTTCTTTGGTCCTTTTTTCTTTAGCTAGAAGAGTTGATATCATATCTTCCAGTGATTGTGAAGGAATATGTCCAAGAGTGAAAACCACATTGCTATATTTGGAAGGTAAGTTATTCAACAATATAGCTTTTGCATCCTCATCATCAACCATAGCTTTAACTTTTGTTAATTGTCTAGTGAGAGATCTGAAATCATTAATATGACTAGACATGGTGACCCCATCATTCATTTTGAATCTAAACAACTGGAGTTTTAAAGAAAATTTGGCATTAACTGTTTTTGCTCCAAATAACTTGTTTAAGTTTTCCCACATTTCATGAGATGGTTTCTCTAGATCAACATAATGCAACTCAAAATATCGAAAGAGCCAGACCAATAATGGCTTTGGCTTTATCATCCCTATTTTTCCATTTTGCTAATTTACTTTGATCTGATGGAGCAGGTTCTTGACCATTCACAATTCTCCACAAATTTTTATTCATTAACTGCATTTGAATTTTGACTTTCCAAGCATGGAAGTTCAGACCATTGAATTTATCTAAAGGAACTGACATATCCATTGAAAAACAGAAACACTTACTAAGAAAGATGAAAATAAACTCATTGTCTTGTTTACCACAATGATCGTTGGCGATCAAAGAGGATCGTTGGAGATCCACAAAATCGTTGAAGCTTGAAGGCGAGAATCACCGACGATTATTAGAATCGTTGACGATCACTGTCAAAAATACAGTGACGCAAATTTTGAGCCGATTGTTAACAAAACAAGATCCAGATTCTCGTATAGAGGTTGTACAGATGTCATCGAGACTGTTGTAGGTCGGTTTTTGAATGCAGAGCTTTGGTTTTATTTCTTTCTTGCTTTGGTAGACCACACATCCTCCTTTCTTCTCAAGGTTGGGCACTCAAACAAATGCTAGATAAAAATGGAGGCAAGAAACCAAGCGAAAAATCTCCTTTGTTGGACCTGCACGCTCTGATACCAAATGAAAATAATATAGCAGATTTTATAGAGAGATCAAAAAGATACAGAAACTAAATAACCATGAATGATATTCAATATTCTCCCATAAACTTCATCTTACAAACATCCAAATATATAGGAAATAGCCATCCTAAAATATAGGAGGTAGCTATAACAACTCACCAACCTACGTGAGTTGTTTAACTCACTAACCAAATATATACTTTTTATTGTTGTTTTATATAACAACTAATAACAAATTACTAACTTACTTACTAATTTACTAACTTACATTCACCATAATAATAATTACATGCGTAATTATTATTCACTCATACATATCAATGGAGCATTAACCATGGATTTCCTAACACAAATCAAGGCCTTCTCCTTGAGGTGCCAAACCAATTTTTCATTTCATCCAAGGAGAAACAATCCTTTGGAGGAAGTCCATCCTAAGGTAGCAGCCACTTTCTTTCTTAGTAGGGAAATTAGGCCTTAATATGGTATTGAAGGAAATGGTGCAGATCTTCCTTGCAGATCATGTTTGGTTAACTGGAGACCATAGATCTGAAATTTCGATGTGGACTTTGTGGGAGGGGGATCTTAGAGAAGGCCATGTCCTCCACCGGTAGGGCTGTCCTCAGTTCCAATCAGCCTTTCACTGTTTGAAGACAAATTTTGCTAGCTGGGAAAGAGAGGTTAGGCCTGGTATGGAGGTATCAATCCAAAACAAAATATTGGTGTTTGTTTGCTTGCCTACTCTTGTGGACGCATGAACATAGGTGAGACTGGTAGAAATATTCAAACAAGGATTAAGGAGCAATGCGCAGATGTATGACACAATTGAGCTGAAAAATGACCTCCGAGGAGCACTCATATCAAAAGAGGGCTGCATTGAGGATGTTATGGCTATTTCCACGGTTGACCATTACATCAAGCATCGTCTTAAAGAGAAAAAAGGAATAGAAAAGCATCAAAAGAACCTAAATAGGGATGATGGATGGAGGCTAATACAAACCTAGAAACTGTCCTCCATAAACTTATGAATGAAGTCGGCCCATAAAGCAACAAACCAAAAACATGTAATATTCCTCTAAGGTAGGCAAACTAGGCATCTTTTGCAACCAAATATATATAGACATCCATTTATATACTTTCACTCTTCTAACTCAACTATAGTACTCCTTAATGATGGCAGGAAGCTTCACATGAAGCAGTGGTGCCATTAAACATTATATGTAATTTATCCAGAAACTTATTCTAAGTATAAAATGAGGTTATAGTTTGTGCTTCATGTTCTTCCCTGTGCCTTTCAAAGTGATTCTACTTCCACATCATCAACAGAACAATTTGGGGTTTCAACATCAAGATCACCAATATCGTGTTAGAATCATCTTGATCCATCTCATAAAAAAATGGACAAAGGAATCCCCACCAATCCTTCATTTAACCACCCTCTAAATCATCTACCCATGTTGCATCCTCAATATCAACATCCCATTGTGTCATCACTCCATGCAAAGATGTATGTATTTTTCTATGGTGAAGACATAACGAACTACACACTACAACTACCTTTTTGCACTTCTAGGGGTGACTTTATTCCTCTTGAGTAGATGAAGCTATGTGGGAAATTCCTTTGATTTGTATGTAAACTAACAATCTAGGAAAACATGCATATAGCTAGTCTATGGAGGTCTTGAGCTCAATCCTCATGAATTGTGCATCACCTAATCCAGCCGACCTACATAATCCTCCCTAGCATCCACTATATTGGAGGAGCCACTTACTGTTGTAAAATTTACAAATTATTTCCAATGTATCATGCCCTTTTCATAAAAGTAAATCTTTCCAACATAAGCTACAAACCTTGCCTTTAGCTTGCAATGATCTACAAGAAAAATTCATCCAAGCCTCTCATCAAACCAATTTGTGCTAAGCATATAAGCACATGGATGTGATGGTATTTCATATGGACCAACCTATTTTGAATGATTGGGTTCTATGATCTATGTGAGACACTCGAGGTGGGACTCCCTCTTACAAATGGAATCTCTCATGTGACCCAACATGCTTTCAAAAGTTTCGTTAACCTCCCAAAGAATAGGATAATGTATATGTGTGTATCTAATAACCTCAACCAAAGAAGCCAAAAAGGAGATAACTACCTACAATATGGTCACCAAAGATAGTTAAAATCTTGTTGCTTCACTTCCTTCCCTACGATATCTTGAGCTCTTCCAACCTTGACCATTCACAACAAATAATGCGACTGCAAATCTACCCACCACCAATCATCTTGAATATTTGTTGATTTCAATTCTTTTCTTCAATTGTCTTGGACTCTCCCAACCTAGACAATGGTCTACTGATGGCTTCAATAACTGAAGCATTTTTATGAAAAAGATAGTAACTAAAATATTTTGTTTAAGTGGACTTGAGGAATTCATTCCTCCCATAAGACCTTCAATGCAATGATTAAAGCATGTACACTTGGGGTCCGAAACTTTGCTTGTAGGTGCTTTGAACAATTAACCCCCAACTGGTATGCACACTCGTACAACATTCATCACTACATACACAACATCAAAGGGCACAATCGCCTCTATAATAGAACAAATAATTTCAATTTGGAGAGCCACATCTTTGATCTTTCCAAAACAATCAATGGCAAAGAGACTTGTCAAATATGTTGCAATTATGTTGGAATAGTGGAAATATCTATTCATCCATACCTAACAATAGATCATCTCGACCTCCACCAAGTTTGCTTCAACTACTACAATTAAAACTTGTTTTTCTAGAAAATCATTCATGTTATTCTCATTTGAGTATACACATGAAGTTCCCATCACTGCAATGTACTCGACCATCTTCTTATAATAAGGGAAATGTGTAGTCTGGAAGGTGATGATGTTGCCAACAAAAAATTTAGACATTGTTAATCTACATCTTTCTTTTCCAGCGCCAGACAATTCTTTGGCAAGACAGGTTTTGTTGCATGTACTCACTCGAAAATTGAAAGCCAAGAAGGCACAACAAATGTTTCCATACTTTGCTAGAACTCCCCTTCCAACATTGAGAACACATATTACAGTTACTATTTACGTGACCTAACTGAATTACTGGGCTTGCTCTTGTCCAAATTGGAGACATTGCAAAAGGTTTGGGGGGTTATAAGGCTACCTTGCAAATCTTCAACTGTGGTTTATGAATGATTATATTAAAAGTTAAGTCTCATGTCTAAGGCTTTTTAAGGCATGTTTGGAAGGTGGGTACAAAAGAGAGTTAAAGGTCTCTTATCTGAATCCATAAAGATTCAAGAAAAGATACATTGTAATAAAGGATGGAATCTTCAATAATGATTTATGGATAATTATATTGTCCATGGGTGTAGTCCAAAATGACACGATCAAGGCAACCCACCTTTTATTAAATGACCCTATGACAGGTCATCATATATCCTAGAGTAGTGATACATGATAAAGTGGTGGATATCCTCGATCATCCTACTGTAAATTCTTTCTTCAAAAATATTTTGCATCTAGTATTATATCAAAAGCATTTTTTTAAATACCAGACCTAAAAAGGGGTTTTATATTAACCCAATATAGTGTCAAACTATACCACCGCTCAACAACCTCATCCTTCCTCTTAGTAGGGGCAATGCAAATCAAAGACTACATCATCTTCGCACTTGCACTTGCGCACTCTTAAACAAATGTGAGGCGACATGATTGAAAGATGAAACATAGTTTGGCTATCAAAAATTCACACAACACCAAGCATGATGTACTACCTCATACACAGACGTGATAGATCTATTGTGATTAACAGCTCAAGCTCATTACATCCTATTTTCATCTCAAATGTGGTACAAGTCCCATAGAACCTTGCAACCAGGTTACATGGATCTTACCAAACTTGTATCAAAATCACAGAGATACAAACTACTCAAACACACAACATTGAATTACAATTTTTCTCCCTCGTTTAGTGTGAGAGTACATGATGTTTATACTTCTTAGAGGGATAATAATCTTCAATTACTTTTTCCAACTAACCAAGCATTTTCTCTTTCCTACTTTTAAAGAAGCTTTTCTTGTCCATTTGCACTTGGAGCTACGTTGAGCACTCTTCTTGTCTAATATTGAGTCAAACATGGTCTCATTTGCCATTTTATCATGTGGACATCAAAATTTATTTTATTTCATTTGGCTTCCTCTTGCAAGCATGATTTCCATTTGGGCTCTACTTTTCTACACAAATTTTGAAGTTTTAAGACCCTACAAACATCCACAACAATAAGTGAACCATAAACACTTTTACCACAATCTTTCATAATTTCCGAAGTAGCCAAAATCCCACACATCCATACTATCCCTTATGAAATGATGATTTCTCGTATGTGGCTCAATCTCATTATCTTAGTCACCGCATTCGGCATATTTAATAGGAAAAAATCGTGCGAATATCAAATAAACCCTAACAAATTCGTTGAAATTCGCAAATGTATTTGTACGATTTGTTCCCTTCTTTTTCGCTTCAATTTTTCTGCCCTTCAAATCGTAGTCATCTACCAGAAATTCATATTGGGTTTTTCTACCTGGAAATCGTTGAAATCTATCGAAATGAAGGAGGATTATCATTGTTGCAGAATTGAATGTCGTGAGGGGCATGAGTGCTTCGGAAATCTTGTGCTCAAAGTCGGATCTGTGTATGCAAAGCACTCTCTTGGGTGCACCAGTTGTCATGCACTACAAAGACCTTGCCGTATTTCCCACTGGAATACCTTCATCACCGTGTCGTGCTTGCTTGTATATATATGAGCTTATAAATTATATATTTTGATTATTTTTAAATGTTAATAGTTTGTTTAATTATTTAATATATTTTATGTTTTTTTAATATAGTTACATATTATTAAAAAAAATGATTGAATACATATTATAATTTATAAATATACATTTTTTATTTTTTTAAATTCAAATAGTTTATGTTTTGTTATATATAATATATATATGCCGATGGGGTAGAAGTGGTGCGCTCAAGTCACACGGTTGTGTGCTTGCCCACCCGTGTTCAAATCCCCCCGAGGCACGATCCTCTCTGAGGTGGTTTCGCCGCTAGGTGCGGCTTCTCTTCTCGCTACTGAAAGCACATTGGTTTCTTCACTCGCATTATTGTTGTAGCATGCGGTTTTTGCTTTGCTCAAAGCCACTTTGCTTCCGGGCTGCGGTCATTGCATTCTCGTTCGCTTCACTCTGGAGATTGCTTCACTCGTTGTGGATGTTGCATCACCATTGTCGGTTACAAGGCTGCTTCATTCGGGTTCCTTGTGTTGGTTCCCATCATTGTAACAAAGGTTGTGGATCCTCTCAAAAATCCTCAAAGATGTACAAGGATGTGGGTCCTTTCAAAACCCTCAAATTTACCCTCTATCCAACAAAATATAATGGGTACAAAACATCGGCAAAGGCGAGATAGGGTAATGTGGCACAGGAGAAGCCAGTGAGTTGGTGGCAATTGTATGGGCTTCCAAGGCTGCTGCGACCACTTGCCATTCACCTCCTTTCCCAAGTTTCTAGCTCCTTTGCCTCTGAGAGGAATTGGTCTACATATGGTTGGATCCACTTTGTTAAGAGGAATAGGCTTACCTCTACAAGAGTGGAGAATTTTGTAGTTGTACACAGTGCTTTGCATCTTATGGATCGCAAGACACCTGAGTACAAACAGACCCTAGCATTACGGTGGGATGTAGATCCCGAGGAGCCGAGGCAAGTTGAAGAGGACAATATTGTGCAGCGGGGATTGATTGGGCTTACCTTTGAGGATGAGGATGCTAGTTCCAGCGAGGAGTTCATGGATATTGCTTCAGATGTTGATTCTGATTTTTAGGTTGATACTTGTAGTTGTCCCCTTTTTTTGTAATATTGACAATAGACAATTGTTGGTGTATTTGGATATGAGATTAATGATATGAATATCAGCTATTGTCACTTGATCAATCATAATTTAGAATGGTTTTATAATTTATTTCAGCTTATTTAATTTTGAGTCTCAAATTCAAAATTCAAATATGACATATGTAACTTACATTAACATATTGATATTATGATATTAAGGAATGTATTTGATGTTTATGAGTTCAAGTTTCAACTTATTTAAATCTCAAATGGTTTTATTTCAGCTTATTTATATAGTTTAGTCACTATATCTTTATATTTTAAATATTTATATAATTTTTAATTAGCCGTCCCCTCGCCATCCCCCCGCCGTCCCCAAAATTTAGAAAAATTTTGCCGTCCCAGAAACCCGTTCCGTCATCCCGAGTCTTAGGCAACTATGATATTAATAGTTGTGCAATGTCATAGTTCATATAATGCAATCCCAGCTTCAAGCTCCTTAATATCAGCTTTGCACAAAGAACCATTGTAACTTGAAACCGGAGCTTGAGGAACATTTCATTTTTAAATGTCCACTCTATTATCATGTTTCAGGTAGACTCATATTCTTTTCACAGGCTCCCGTGGTTCATTAAGAACTTACATGCAGTATGGAGATAAGAGATCCTTGGCTCATACACCTATGAAATACTACCTCATACACAGATATGATAGATGTATTGGGATTAACAACTCAAGCTCATTACATCCTATTTTCATGTCAGATGTGGTACAAGTCCCTTAGAGCCTTGCAAACTGGTTACTTAGATCATAGCAATCCTCTAATGAAAATCACTGAGACACCAACAACTTAAACACACAACATCAATTAACATTTTCTCTTTTGTTTGGTGTTAGAGTACATAGTTCTTGGAGGGATAGTAATATTCAACTGTTTTTTCCAGCTGACCTATCATTTTCTCTTTTTCCTGCTTTTAAAACAGCTTCTTACTTTCCATTTGTACTGGAGATGCACTAAGCATTCCTCTTGTCTAATAGTAGTATAAAATCAATCGCAGTTCCATTTGTCATTTTATCATGTGGACATCAATATTTATTTTATTTCATTTTGCTTCCTCTTCCAAGCATGATTTCCTCCCGGAATCTACTTTTTATGCAAGCTTCAAAGTTTTGAAACACTACAAACATCCAAAACCATAAGAACTTAACTACGGGTTTACCACAATCTTTCATAATTTCAGAAGTAGCCAAAAGCACCACACAACAACCCCATACTATCCCTTATGAAAAATATGATCACTTAAATGTGGCTCGATCTCAGTACCATATCTAGAGCAAAAACACATCCTGATCTTAGTACCTCAAAGCCTCTTACCATATGAGTGAAAGCAAAGACAAGTTTGTCCTACTAAAAAAAGACACACCTAGAACACTAACTGATTGTCAAAAATTGAAAAAAAATACCTATTAATAGGTGTGCAACAATTTCCAGCTGAGTGTGGATGTGCCCATCATCCACTCCCATTTTATGTCCAAAATTGGCAGTGCATATAACACAATCGATTACCAGGGGGTTTAATCACTATGCCTTAAAATGATAAAAGTAAAAATGCATTAGGATAGCATACAATCATGGATCAAAACAGCAGCTACATGTATACATCATCATAGCCATGCCATACGTCACAATGATAAGGATGTGATTAAAAGATTAGCAAAGGACCATAATCATCTCAAAGGTCAATGTTTGTATGAGTTTAGACATAAATGATGAAAGTGGGTTAATCAAAGGCCGATGCTCATATGATCATATCAGTTCCAACATAAATGATGAAAGTTGGTTAAAAACTGCAAGCAATTTACTGAGCTAATTACTCATCCAAATCAGCCCATAATAGATGTAAGCTCTGGTAAGGATGTTTCAACTATATATCTTCTCATGCAGCTCACTAGTGGATAGTGCCGATGACTGCATACATGCAAGGGGAAACAAATCTAATAAAACATGCCTAGATCTAATAAAAATTATCTATCTTAACCATGGTGTTGCTTTTCTAAGCTGACTTGCCATGCATTTAGAAACACCATTATGAAGGCTACTAGGGCCGATGCAGGCCATAAGGTTGCGGAAGTAAGAAACAACATTCATGGTATCCAAGAAACATTAAATGAAATAGTTCTCAAAATCCAGACACAATAATAAATTGAACCCTGTCTCCAACAGGCCAAAGAAGTGATTAATGGACAATAAATAACCTGAAAACTTAATTTGGTTTAACCTATGACAGTGAAGAAAAGGCTGTCTGTGCAAGAACAGAAACAGCAATGGATTCCACCAGAAATCAAAAATATGAGAGTGGCAGGGATTATATTACATAAGGTAAAATGCTAAATTTCATGATGTCAATTTCTCCTTCATGGCACCTCTGTTACTCATTAAAACACCATAAATGAATGATAATACAATTTAGAAGATAGAGGAGCAGTTACAAGTCTATTTTGCAATGCTTTATGTAGCTTTCAGCTAGCATACATAAGCCAAGATTCCTTCTCTCTTATTTACCTTTTTGAGACTTTTCTAGCCAATGCGGTGTACTTTTTCTCCAACAGTGTTTATGCACTGTAACCAAACCACATCCTATCTTCTGTAATATGATCTCATTTGGACGCCACCATAAGACTTTGGTTAGTTCTACATCTTCATATTCAATGATAGTTCTCTTCAAAGTCTATAGTTGATTTTTCTTATGCATAAATAATTATCTGCAGATGTAGATCTTATTATCGGAATGATTCTAGGTTTGTCAAATCTCACTAAACTCATGCTATCATGGATCTACACACATGGCTAAAATCAAAAAGTAACATGATGTCACATCCTTCTCAATAGGAATGATTGCTTGTTTGTTAAAATGTAAAGACAATGATTTACTGATTTAGGCATTAAGGTGTTACCTAGGACCTCGAATTTTTTTAAAGAAATAGAGTGTTGGTGACAGATAAGGTCACTGTTTATCCTTCTTTAGACAACTTCTTGTAGCATAACTGTTTCTCTGTGCATGTTTTTGGTACAGTAAGTGAAGCTATTTAAATACAATGTGCACGGTGCCTGTGAAATTTGGAAAATGACAGGAAGGACTAACTGAAAAATTAAACCCAACTTACCTGGTGAATAGTTATCTTGTCAATCTGCACCTGGGCGTATGCTCTATCTTTTGCCAAAGCAGTAATGTCACTGTAACATGTATATGCCAAATTTCAATGATTAATGTAAAATTGGCAGCATATAAATAATGAAAACGAGGAATTAAGTACCCCTAGCATACTGACAGCTATTCCTCCAATTTTTCATATACTTTCAATGTCCCACTGGTAACTCAAACCTTCACAAAGAAAGATGATTCTGTACAAGTAAATTATTGGTATCTTATTTATAAAAACAATTCTTACAAGTGGGGAAAAATATAGTAGCTCAATAATATTGGCCTATGTAGATTACCTTCTGGAATAGATATCCACTAGCGAAAAGTTCTCATCAACAATCGGGATTGCACTAACTTGAGCTGCATGTAAGTATAGACGGTGTTAGATTCTAGAAGAATTATTACTGTTTAACTTTTGCACTCACATCTCAAGGTTTTACATGGGATAAGAGAGACCATAGCAAGTCTTTTGGATGAGGTCAAACAAATTTTCTGCAGTATACTGTTATGGTACTAAACAAGAAATTATATCCCTTGTACACATCTTTCAATAAGGGCTTCACTCTCTTTGCTGTATTTTCACAAATTCAATATCGTATTTGAGGCTCATTGTTATATATTTAAAGGGAGCCAAAGAGCCTAACCACACAGCTAATTGAGTCCCAAGTTCTTAAGCTATTTATTCACAGAACTAAGACACCTATGGTACATAAAAATGGCTTCACAGCATGACAATCATAAAATTGGAAATTTACAAAAGTTTTACCTATAAAGCACATGCTATCAATAATTCATGACATCATTCCTTAGGTACAACATTATTCAACAATATTTTCACTGATAATTAATCAGCTCCCTGATAGGTGAGAAAATTGATAATTCATGAGAAATGAATTATATTCAAGAAGCAGATGACAACAGAAATAGAGAGAAAAACAAAGAATCAACTAAAGATCACCCAAAATCTACAGTGAAGATACTTTTACACAATAAAATAAGCCATTTCTTAACTAACCAACAAGATTCACCTACATCAAATTTTTGCCAATGCATCACATTTATGATTTATAGTTTATCCAGATTCAATGGATCTCTTGGGAAAATTTTCCAATACAGTTTCAGAAACTAGATTTTCCAGTGCAATTTATGTTTTTAGTTTATAGTAATCCCCGTGTCTAAAATCTCTAGATCCTATGAGATTCCCGGTGAGAAGAATTCTTCGGAAAATTCATCCAGATGAAGTCTTGAAGTCTTCACATAAAGATACTTCTTCATTTGACTGTCAGTTTAAAAACTTCTCCTCGAAAATTCATTTTCACTACCTGGGTTTCATATTAAAAACACTACAGATTAAATAGCCTAATCATAATCAAAAAAACCGACCTTCAATTAAAAGAGAAAGAGCAGAATTTAGAGATGCATTTGGCCGAAGCATTTGCAGAGTGCGCACACCAACTTCGCCAATTTCTGGGATCCAAGTACCAGCAGGCAGTTGAGAAATGGGCTGCTGCATAAGTGGCAGAGAACTAGAAGCGTGTCTGAAATGCCTGCATATACCTGCAAGTTTTATAAGCAATAAAACAGTTTGCTGTCATACTTGCCCATTTATCAATGTTCTAAATATAAATAAATAAGTAAACTATAAAACAACCTAATACTCAATACCAGACCAGCCTTTGCACGCCTACATTAAAGAGGATACTATTAACTACAAGTGTAATGATAGAAAGCCCATGAGAACATTATAGAGATTGACGAGCTTTGACTTAAAAGCACCATTTTTAATTGTGTCAGAATGTTTTGAATCTTTCTTTCAAGTTAATTATATAACAAAAATAGGCGATAATCTAGTTATAGTTCATAATTCAACAGCCAATGCTCCCAAATTGAAGTGGAGCATACATTTTAAAATTCAGAAAGCGAAGCAAGGTGCAGTAATTGTGGAGATGATCCATCCTGTGATGAAGAATATATGACAGGCACTGTAGCAACCGCATTCTGCAAGATCTTCTGGGCAACATCTTTCAAAGAATCATGAGGACTTACCTGCAAAAGTCCAGAAAAAGATTACTAGGCAGTTTATTTTAAAATGAATTCTCTCAAGTCACAAAGATAAAACATAAAAAAGTTCGACAAAAAATATCCACAAATCATAGAGTACCCTTATTCTCCCATTAAATCACAATGGACAAAGGGACATGAATGGTAAAACAAATTAATGTATTATTAACTCTGCATTAACTTGACCATGAAAAGGAAAATTCACAGGAAAAATAGAATGTTCAGTTTAACATCATGTATTAGGTTACACTAAATATTTATCAGCAATCAGATAAAAATGCTAAACAATTAGTCCCTGTACAAAGTGCAATCTAACTACATACAATGAGAAAAAGTGCTGGCTATCATCAAGACATATATATATATATATATATATATATATATATATATATATCATGAGTACCCATCCACCATCCTCAACCCAAAATCAGAGAAGAATGTAGTGTTTAAAGTATCTTAGTACTGCTTCATAATAACATATTGGCATATTGCCAATACAAATTATACAAGTAGTAAACTAGATCAAGAACTAATACAAAGAGAGTTCACTAAATGAAGGAGAGTTCTCAGTTCATGGAATTGTGAGTTAAACAGTTTCGGGTCTTTCATCTCTTAGACCAGAGGCTAATTAAGCAAAGGTCCAATAATATGCAGTCGGCTCATCAACAGAGCAGAAATCAAAACTCCAATCTCCAAACCAATAAAAGTAGTCATATTTCATTCATAGAATGTATTCAATCAACCAGAATAAATTAAATTATGAAAGACAATTCTACCACCCAACTCGGACCGTGATCGTGATACCAATATTAGTTTAACAGTTCTTTTCATCCTTGAGATATCGAATACAAATGACCCGTTGTATCTAAAAGTTATAGAAAGCCGTGTAGAAAATGAACCTCTTTGCATCAAAAGTCAAAGAAGGGTGTAAATTTATAAAGTGGATGACAAATTATTTAAATGAATAATATCATTAATCGGATAGTAATAACCAGAAAGATCAATGAGCAGACAAACTGCTCGAAATGTTTAAATTGTGAATAGGACTACGTACATTTTTGGGTAAGTAAAACAGTAAACCATCTACTCACATACACAAGAGGTCTCCAGTATGGCACAGCTGTCCGTTCCAGTTGTCTGTTAATATACATCTTTCGATCCTTCCAAGCAGAAATTGTATGTGATTCAAGTTCTTCCTCAGATAGCATCGCACCATAGTTTCCAATCTACAATACATACAGCTAAAAAGTTTCAGAAAAACTACTTCAGTCCAAACCTCATGTTCATATGTGTATGAGGTATGCAATTAAAACAATCAAAGAAATGTGCCCATGTTCAAAAGCATATAAAAAGCAATAATAATGTGCAAGAATGAGAAGACCTAAGATAAATTGCTTTCTTAAATCAATTTAGCAACTGCAATTCTCTATTAATACAAAAACAAAAACTCTTTAGAACTGTCTGAACAAGTATGCACAATATCAAGAAATGATGTGTAACCTGCATAAAAATTAGCTTTACTGTATAGATTCTGAGGGTATGCAACCATATTACATTCTTTTGATATGAAAGCTAAGATCCACAGGATGATACTTGGTGTCATCTCACACAACAGTGTTCTAGTAATTCCTTTATTCATCTGGATATAATAGGTTTACATATCATTATAGAATACCAAAAGTTATGCGAACATTTGCCTTTGTCAGTTATCACAGCCCATGTGGATTAAATCCCGTACTGCACACAGCACAACTACAAGGCCAGCAGAAGATAAAGTACTAAACCTAGTTCACATAAGTATTTAAACAGTAGAAACTAGAGATACTAAACTCCAAATAACTAGTTGGATCTATATCACGTGAATCAAAAGACTATGGGCCCTGCCAAAGTCTTTAAAAATGGTCTGGAGGTCTGGACATTTGGCAGAACACGACAAAATCCATGTTGAACATGTAATTATGATTGAGAGTGAAAATAGTGGATGTGAGGTACACTGCCCACTAACAAAGCTTCCATCACATGACAAGCAGGTATTTTGCATGCTGTATGGGACAAAGTTAATAGTTGCTACAGGGAATTGGCTTTTCCTCTTATCTGCCAGAGTAAATCTGAAAATTAAAATGAACTGGACAAGAATATTAGAGCGCAAAGAAAGTTAGAAGTGCAAAAGTGTAGGCATGCGTACCACTGAAATGAGATCTAGGAGCGAAGAGTTATTGAAGCAACCAAGAAACAGGAGTTGAAAAACAGATTAGAGATCCAAATATGATATAATAGATGGCTAATATGAAAAGGAAAGGCTAATAACTAACAAATCGAGAAAATAGGGGACACAGCATATCTAAATCAATGGTTACCCTTGGAAATTCCTGCCGTGACTCCAGGACAACAACTACAGACTATATGTTTGCAATACTGCACTTGATAAAATTAGGATGACAGTCTGTGGTTATCATATTCAAACCACTCCTCAGGAACTTCAGAGAAGCAATGAATGTTTGTTTCAGAAGACATGGCTGCATATTAAAGGCATTGAGCTGAACCAACGCGCTGCTGGACAAAGCAACAATTTCTAAACAATTTCTAGCAAGGGTTAGCAGCCTTATAAGAACAAAAGCACTCTGCACATCCAATGCAATTATAAGAGAAAAGTTCATGGCCTGGGCAGCATAACTGGAGAAAGGATTCAATGGCTGAAAATAAGGCTCTTGGTAGCAATCACTGAATTTATCTGCTATTACATAATTCCAAATTGAATGTTTTTGCGATTTTTAAGGGGAGAAAATACAGGAGTATTCAGCCAGTATTTGAATGTTAATGCCATTGGTATTTTGTTATAAATAAACATTTTGATGAAAATGGGGCAGGGATCTGCAATGTTCAAACAGTACACATATTTACCGTGTAAGTTCTGTATTGGCTTTAAAGAGTAAAATTTTTGAGTATTTTGCTTTTAGTAATAAAACAATATTCCATATATTAAAAAAACTCATTTAACAGACATTGTAATCTCTAATCGCAATCCATCAATTTATCATCTCCATCACATCTTCTCTAGATGAATTGTGTCACCTAAAGAAACCAGAAAATTTTGTGTTCACACCAGCCAGCAGGATTTAACATTTAAAAGCAATGATTCCATGTTGCAGATAAAACCAATAGAAGCATGTTCATGTGCATTTCTACTGTTCAAGCATGGTGGAAAACCTTTGCAATGAAATACAAGCAAATATTTATGTAGCATGAATTAATCTGAAACAGTACCAATGGTTCATACAATTTGTACAGAAATAAAATAATCTTCTGAAAAGAGATGATTTGAAATACCTCTCTCAAGATTGTTATGAAATCGGAAGCACTTAGCATGCCTACAAACTCTCCCTTTCTGAAATCCCATAAAGGAGCTACAGGAATTCCCTGCTAACATAAAATCCACAGATGTTTTTAAAACAAATTATGATACACTAGGTGCAGAACTATTGTCAAGTACAAAACTTAAAGGCTCTATAATTTATAACATGAGAATAAATCATAACTACAATTGGCTGCAGATTCTAATTAAAGGTCTCAAACAATTGGTTAGCAGTTTCTGCTGTTTCCAGCAAGACCGGGTTCAAAGCTACTAAAGGCAACCAGGCTCTGGCCCTGCCTTTGTTGAATAGTGAATTCAGGCTTCGGCCCAGATTCAATAAGTGGTTTCCAGACCCAGGTAATAAACCAGAGAGATAACTACCCTTAATCAAAAGTAAATTTTAAAGTCTCAAAGCCATATTCCAATATCCAACATAATATTACAACCCAAAATATTATGTTATATTGCCACATATATCTAATATTTAGATCATGCAAGCATAATTCAATCATGAAATATCAACATTCGCCAGAACTCCACAATTCTGAGAAGCCTTGGCCAATTTATGCTCAAACTATACGACAGGTTCCAGCAAAAATAGAAAATTGACATAAAAATTTGGAAATAAATGTGTTCTCAAGGACTCCCTATTTAGGCCAAATTCCTAATTGCAAAGCAAAGCAGCCATATAAATGTAATGGACAGTTTTTTGAGCAGCAAGGTGCTTATCTTTTCCCATTAACTGTGCACAGAATTTCTTGTCGCTTTTGTCTCTCAAAATCTTCTGACACTTCACAGCTCCAAGCAATCTTTGAAGAAGCAATTTTCAACATCAGTTTTCTGAATTTCCTCTATTTCGGGGATGATCTTTTAGCCTTGACATTGAACTCCAACCCAATATTCATAATGTTGTTTCTTCATCTTTTCATGACACAAAATTTCATCATAATTTACTTCCACTAATGCACAGTTTTTGGGTATAAGGCTACCATGCTTAAAAGGCAGTCACCATTTTGTTAGCTCAAAGATAATGATTAATTTCAACCCAGAATAGATATGTTAATGAATTAGGAGTAAAATATTTTAAGCAACATACCAGCATTGAATCGGGTGAAGGGAAGCATCTAACAGCTTTCAAACAACCGTTCTAAGGCTGACCACTAGATGGATTCAATAACCAAGGTATTTCCAATCATCACCACTTCAGGAGATTCACACCTATAATGCAACCCATGGTGGTTGGAGCACCAGATACAGAAAGTATGGCCAAATTTCCTGAGCTCAATCCACCGCCTGTCATGCTCAACATCACTAGTTGTATGCTATGCCTGTTATTTTTTTATCTGTTCTTTTTAGAGAGCTATTGTTATTCTGGTCACTGTTCCATTTAGCTTATGACAAGTCCCTGTTCTGCCCAGGTTTTTATTCTATTGTTGCTGGTTACCGTTTTGTATCTCTCAATGAAATATCTATCAATTTGTGTTATTATGAGCTAATTTTGTTGTGCTCCATGGCTATCTACAAAATTACCTGGAGTACATGTCACCTCTGCTGGGAAGTTGCCCTATATTAACATAAAATGTTCTCTTTTCCGAGCAAAAACCAATCTAATACCATAGCAAATTCCATATTGAATTCTTAATACTATTTTTAAAAATGACCCTATTATTGATGCTGGTAAATTATGTCTAGAGAACCATAGCAATGCCACCAATAAAGATTAGTATGAGTTTCATACATGGAAACTACTAGCATATCTATATCAATATTTCTGAAACCAAATTAGGGGAAAAACAAATGGCATATCGTCATCAGTGAAACAGCTCTACGAAGTGTGAAAAATACAAAATACTGAGTTTACACTTCAGATAGGATGCTGGCATACAGTAATCCATAGTTGCTCAAGTCTTGGGGACAGGGGAAGGGGCTTCAGGGACGGCAAAAAATGCCCAAAGTTTGGGGATGGCAGGAGTACAGCTATTGAAACAATGTAAAAAAGTTAAAATTTGAATATTTTAACTTTATTCAATGAAATTTCGGGATTTAAACTGTATTTAATGTATTTTAGGTACTTTCAAGATTATACTTTAATGTTCTTGGCAAAAATAACAGTTTTTAAAGTAAAAACATCAGAAAACTTTTGAAAGATTTTTAAAAACTACGCAACATCCCCACGGAGTCCTCAAGTCCCTGAAAGCGTTCAACACGTCCAGGAAGTTACCAAAATCTAGGGGATGCATCCTATGTAACACTACAATAATCCCTACGGAAGAATACAGTCTAAAAAATCCCTCAATTTGAGTGCACAATAGAAATCGATACCTCACATAATGATAATGAAATGATATGAGTACGTATATCACTTGTTTCCTCTAGCTATTAGAATATAAGGCTTTTAATTTAGTATTAAGTTAATATTAGTTAAGTATTAACTAATGGATAGTTGTAAGCACTTCAGCCATTTTGTAACCATCTTTTGCATAATAAAATGACGCACACAATGAATAATGTGTGCATTCCAATTCTTCTTTGTTCTCTTCATTCCTTCTCTCTTCACAGATGCTAACATTGGTATCAAAGTGCTTGGTGCTCAAATGGATATGCAAACCGAGGAGAAAGAGTAGGAAGAAGCATTCAGTGTATTTTCGAATGCATCTAGGGCATGCGACAGAAATTTTAAGCTTCAGCACGTTTCAGCCATGAAGGAAGAACATTCAGAGTATTTTCAAAGCATCTAGGTCATGAATAAAGTCATGAAAAGCACAAACTCACAATCACTTACAAAGATACAGTCACAAAATTTAGGTTCAGCAAAATTGCAAGTTTTCAGGTTAGTATAAGAGAGAATATAGAGTGTTGAACTTGTGAAGGTGGTTGCAAGGACCTGAACAGTGGTCGTGGGCTGGGGAGACTCTGAAACGAGATCACAGAACAAGCAAACTGTCTCACGAATACTACATTGCTGTCGCAAATCCTATCTGTTGTCGCAAATCATGTCTATAAACTAGGGCACACAAACCTAGTCACGAGTCCAGTTGCAAAACATAAAGAAGATAATAAATTACTTGTCTATAAAGTGTGGAGGCTAAATCGTGAGCAGAATTTCGAGAGCACAATCAGCAACCAGTCACAGTTTTCGAGCACACAGGAACATTTTTTCCTGTATTATAGTCCCAAACATAGTAAGCGTCTAGAAAACAAAATTGCTGTATGTGACGAGAGGAAATCGATTTTTTTAAGGGCCTTTCATTGGTTCGTGGATCTATATTCAAGGGCTTGGTTTTAAAAGGAAGGGTAGAAGGGATGAGATCGGTAGCAGACCTTGTAGACAAGGCCACGAGTGACCTGCTCATTGGCCCTAGCTGGATTGTGAATCTTGAAATTTGTGACGTCATTAACAATGATCACGAGCAAGCCAAAGATGTTATCAAAGCAGTACAAACACGTATTGGTCATAAGAGTCCAAGGGTTCAACTACTAGCTTTGATGCTCTTGGAGACAATGATAAAGAATTGTGGAGAAATTGTACATTATCAAGTTGCTGAAAGAAATATTCTTCAAGAGATGGATAAGATTGTGAGGAAAAAGATGAAGGGAAAACTCCAAGACAAAGCAAATGAATTTAAACTAGCCACTGCTGAAGATCCATCAGATGCTGAAAATGGTGAAGAACTTGTTGATGAAGAATACGTATTTTAAATACACCCACACTTTGAAGATAGGAAGGGATCTAGTGTAGATAGCGCTCAATATGGATTGCTGCCCAGTTAGTTCGGATTCTGTGAATCTTGTGAATTATACCCTTACAAGGGTCATGAGACAACTTGATGGAACACTGTGGATGTTGTTCAATATGGATAGTTGTCCGATAATTTGGGAGATTCATGATTCAGGAGCTTGGGAGGTGGAATCTGGGAACTCGAGAATTCAGCTTGGGAACTACACCTTTACGAAGGCTATGAGATAGCTTTATGGAGCTCTAACTGATCAAAGAACTGTTTTCAAAGGAAAACCTTCTAAAGTATGCATGGTCCTGTTTAGTTTTGTTGCTTTAATCTTTTGTCAGTATGTTTGTGTTTTATTTCTATCGTGTAATCCTTATTTCTATAGTGTAACCACTTCAAACATTTTGTAATCATCTCTTACATAATAAAATGACGGACACAAAATAAATAATGTGTGCATTCCAATTCCTCTTCATTCTTTCTCTCTTCACAGATTCTAACACTAGCAGGGTCACCACATGCCACAATCAGAATTTTTAATGAGACAGTTGTTCAAAGCCTTTTTGGATTTTTGAGACCATTGATGTCTTGAAATTTATGATTGTTTCTGGAAATAGTGAATCAGTGGTAGAATAACAGATTCATTGTTCTGTCACCATCATCTTGCTGTGATCCCTAACGCAGGTATAGGGAGTCCATATCAACAGTTTTGAAGACTTTAATGAGAGACAAATAAATGCTCAAGGAGACTTGGCTTCTTAAAGACAATAACTAGGAGATACAGAATGGTATCCATGTGAAACATGAACCCCGTAGGCTTGTCATGGAGAAGTTAGTACACGAAGCAAGCTCCCAAACAACCATAACAGTTGCTACAAAACAGCCTATTAAGCAGAAATCAGTCAACACCAAATGACAGCATCTATATGGGCTATGCATCTCATTACTTTCAGAAAGAAGTCATTTTCAGTCATTGTGGTTGAAGAATCAATGAATATAGACAGTACCGATATATTCATCTTTGTGAATTAATAAATGCAATCACAAGCCTAATATTTGTTCACTGGAATTGTTGTTTGCAAATTTTTCCAATTGTTAAATCTGTAAGTTACCAGGATACAGATAAGTAAAATGGCAATTGAAGGTTGTCAAGAAGTTGTAAGATGACCGTGTACTTTTTGAACCTTGGTGGACTGTGTATCACTTGTGGGTAAGAATTACGCATGAATTTTGCTTCTTGGTCCAAAATAGCGAAGGCAATTGCAGAAATGGATTGTCATACAAAAATTTAGAATATGAACACGGTTTTAGCCTTGAAGTATAGGAAAACTTGTTTCCCGTTTCTGAGGAAGCTCTGAGTGAAATTTTCAGTTTTTGACAAAGGCCGGAAAAGTGAACTACCCTTGGGGCACTCTTATACAGGTCACTATGATATTTTAGGTTTTATGTGTGGATGTTTGATTGCTCAAGCTTCTGTTCTTTATTTTCTGTGTCTGTTTTGCCACATGCAGATTGTTAGGAACTGTGATTTTTATTCTATACAATCTATGATTTTTCTATCTTTGAAGCACAGATTGTTAGGAACAGTAGTTTGCCATTCCGTACAATCTGTGATTTTTCTATTTTCGAACTACGAAAAGAATTGTTTGATGAATTGAGTTAATCAATAGGACAGCCAACTACAGGTCATCTTATACGGTATACCAGAGGCAAATTGGGTATTTTAAAGATGTGACTGAACTTTCCAATTTCTGGTGAGTGAATATAAAATATGTTACCGATACGGCGGTCTGGGGCCTCGGGAGCGGGAGCGGGAGCGGGAGCGGGAGCGGGAGCAGTATGGGAGCGGGCAGTGAGCGGGCAGAGGGCTGCAGAAACGGCCAGGTACGACACAGGCGGGCAGATGGCTGCAGAAACGGCCGGTTCAGTACAGCCTGTGCCGTTTCCGCAACCCTCTGCCCGTTCCCACTTGCAAAAAAACGTTTTTTTAATTTATTTTTATTTTTTTCATGTTTTTAAAGCCCCACAACATTAAAAAATTAAAAATTCTTCTAATCTAAACCCTAAAAGCTAACTCTAAACAATAAAACAAAAGAACAACACAAAAACAAAACATAAAGCAAAGAAACTTACCTTTGGCTCTCCAAAATTGCATTGTGTTTGTCTAGGGTTTGAGGAGCTATTGCTAAGCTTGTAGGAGTGTGAGGAGCTGTAAAGGAGGAAGATTTGTGAAGGATTTGTGGTTTACTAAGTGAAGGTAAGTTTTTTTTTAATTTCTAACCTTGTTTCTTTTTTTTTTTTTTGTTATTTAATCTTTCACACATTACATTTTTTTGCTTATGTTCATCTTTTTTTTGCTCTTTCTATTTAATTTTTTTAATTTTCATTGTTCAATCACAATGCAATTGCATGCCATTGTTTTCTTTTCTTTTTTTTTTTGAACCTTGTAGGTATTTCTACAATGGCAACAACAAGTTCTGCTTCTTCTGGGCAATCTTTGGCCAAGGACTTTGACCCAAATTCACCGTTATGGAGGCATGTAACAATACTTCAACAAATTGCGGGTGGTGGTTGTTTTGAATGGAAATGCAATGATTGTGATGGAGTATTCAAAGGCTCTTATAGTAGGGTGAAAAGCCACTTGTGTGCCATAACGGGTAATGGTGTAAGAGTATGCAAGGGGAGGAATAATGTTGGGGTGCCAAAAGCAAAAGTTTTGGCATATATCAAAGAGCAGGAAGATGCAGAGGCAAATGTGGCTATGAGAGCGGGTCATCCATTGGCCAAAAGAGGAGGTTCATCTCGTTCAGTGAGGCCTCCAGTTGCTCCATCACCTAGTGGATCCCCAATTGTGGCCATGCCACATCCATTTGTGGCTCCTATCTCCACGGATGAGGATGCTTCCCTTGCACGAAAGAAAAGTAAGACAAAAGGGCCATTGGAAAAGGCCTTTAAAAATGAGAGCAGGGAAATTGCACATGAACACATTGCAAGGTGTGTATATGCTAATGGGCTTTCTTTTAATGTGAGATCGCCTTAATGGCATGAGATGGTGAAAGCCATCGATGAGGCACCAAAAGGGTATAAATCACTAGGATATGAGAAGATCCGCACCACCCTTTTGGATAAACAAAAAAATATGTGGAAACCTCCTTGCAACCAATTAAGGACTCATGGACCAAAACAGGTGTGTCCATTGTTTCTGATGGATGGAAAGATGCAAGAAACCACCCTTTAATCAATGTGATTGCAGTATGCCCTAAGGGGGCAATGTTTTTGAAAGCGGTTGATTGTGAGGGGCAAGTGAAGGATGCCCAATTCATAGCCAACATTCTCTTTGAGTCCATTGAGGCAGTGGGGCCTGAAAATGTTGTCCAAGTCATAACGAACAACGCCAAAAATTGCAAAGCTGTGGGGATGCTAGTTGAGGCATGGTATGGGCATATTTTTTGGACACCATGTGTCGTGCATTCATTGAATTTAATGCTAAAGAAAATGGCAAACAAAATAGAGTGGATCCAGCAAGTGTATGCAGAAGCTGAAGAGATCCAAATGTTTGTCACCAACCACCACATGTCACAAGGCATTTTTAGATCATTCTCGCAGTTGGAGCTATTGAAGGTAAGGAAAAGCTTTCTTTCTTTTTAATTTAAAATTTAAATATAAGTTTTTTAGTATTCTTTTATCTTTCAATTTTATTTTTAATTTTTGTTCCTCATTCTTATTAGGTTGTTGAGACTCGGTTTGCATCACACACAATCGTCTTGAGACGACTAGTGAAGGTGCGAGAGGCACTCATGAGGATGGTAACATCCAATCTTTGGTCTATATGGAGGCAATCAAACACTCAACCGGCTCAAAAAGTAAAGAACTTGATCTTAGAGGACCCTTGGTGGGATAGAGTGGATTATTTGTTGAGTTTTACGGAGCCCATTATGAGCATGATCCGGTTTACTGACACGGATCAGCCATGTCTAGGAGAGATATATGACGGCATCGACTCAATGATTGAGAAGATAAAAGCCGTCATAAATGCAAAAGAACAAGATCCCGAGGAAATATTTTTCAAACAAGTGAAGTCAATCCTCATTGAGCGGTGGAACAAAATGACCACCCTATTACATCTACTGGCTTTTGCATTGACTCCTAGATTTTATAGCACAGATATCCTTTCCTTGCCAGGGAGGGTAGCACCATACAGGGATGTGGAAGTCAATGAGGAATATATGGCGGCATTGGCTAGGCTCTTCCCTGATCCTGAGGCCCAAGACCAGGTTATGGTAGAGTTTGGCAATTTCATAGCAGAAATGGGTCATAGCCTTCTCGCTCTTCGGAGCAAATACAAGATGGATGCTCATATGTAGTGGTACCTCCTTGGTACTTCATCGGTTTACTTGCAACCTCTTGCAATCAAGGTCTTGGCACAGGTAAGTTATTAATTTTTTTATTCTCTTTTCTTTTAGTTTTTTAAAATTTAAGTTTGAGTGTTTAAGTTTGAAGTTGAACTTTGCATTAACTTTGAAGTTTGGGTTGCCTTAATAGGTTGCAAGTTCATCTTCCTCTAAGCGCAACTAGAGTACATATAGTTCCATCCACTCACAGAAATGCAATAGGTTGGGGGCTAAAAGGGCTGACGATTTGGTATACATACATTCCAACTTGCGCCTTTTATCCCACAAGGCAAAGAGTACAAGGAAGGGTCAATAAGACATTGGGACATTGATCCAGAGATAGTTGACTTGGATGCTTCCATTTCCCACCATGGAGCATATGATGATGAGGGGAGTTCTGTGGCACCACGAGACCTACATGCACAAGGGGGTGCAACTGGCAATGGCCCTAGTGTGAGTGGTTCGAGCCCATGTGGTTTTAATGAACCACATAATGATGATGATGTAGCTGATCTTGATCCTCTTGATGAAGAGGAATATGATGAATATTGACAATGAAAGATAGTTTGAACTTTGAATATTGATCTATGATTGAATTTAATATATCATGAGATTCATGACGTTCACATTGTGTTCGATTTAAGTATTTTAATTTAACTTTTAAGCTTTTAAGTTTCTAAGTTTTATCGGTATCCTAGCTTGTTTGTTGTACTTGTGGTTATTCACTTATTTAGCTTATAACTTGTCTTTTATCTTGTCTTTCATATGCATAATATGTGGTTAATAATTAAATTCCTATTTAGAAGGCTGAAATTTATATATTTTTTAATTTTTATATAGTTTTTGTACTATCGTATCCTACACCGTATCCGGGGTCAAAAAAAAATTGTCGTTTCCGCATATCGGATACTCCGCTCCCGCTCCCGTATCCAAAACGTTTCGCTACTTAGAATTATATATGTGAAGAATAAAATTCAAGAAAAACTAACAAAGCTCTTGTCTATGACTATTTTTCTCTTTCACAAGTTGTGCCCTAGAAGGAAATTGTTAAGTCAAAGAAGAAAAAAGCTTGACTTCAAAATCAGAAAATCATGCCCTAAACCAGGTTTATTTGAAAACTACAACTCTATCTCGTGTCTGACTGCTGTAACTCATCATTCCTTTTGTGATATTGTGCCCTTGCACAGGCTGTCTTCTGTTTGAAAAAACAACTCAGAGAACACACAACTGTCTTTTGTTGTAAATCTCATGACTTTCAAAATCGTGACTGTATCTCCAAGTCAAAAATTGCAAACTCAAAAACACATGACTGATTTTCCCTTTGAACGCAAAAAAATGTTCCCTAGTAACAACGTAATGAAATAACGATTTAATTTTTGAAAATGCCCTAAAAATTCAAGAAATTGGCACGATCCTTGAAATCAGACTTACATTTGAAATCAACGTGAAACATTTGTGAAAATCGTGACTGTTTGATCATGTGTTTTGCCATCAAAAACAGGAACGATTTTTGGTGTCCCCTGCCCTAACAGTGATTGTGTTTTAAAAGTTTTGTTTTGCCCTTCGAACTCTACAAATCTTCTCCCGCAGTTCGTACCCGCTTCCAGGCTTCCTTGAACTTCGAATGTCATTGTTCATAACCTCTAGGGCTTCCTCAAACAGTGAACACTTCGAGCACCAATGGCTTTGATCTAATATTAGAAGAAGAAGAAAGAGAGAAGTAGAAGGCACATATTGGAAGGTGTGAGGTGCTCATATTTATTGTGTTGAAAGAGGTTACAATATAGTTGGGGAAGATCATGATTGGGCATTAGTTAGTTAATAACTAATAGTTCATTAAACATTACCCAATATACTTTAATAGGCTGTAGGCACTTAACAAAGCATGTATTGTCATGGTTCACTTAACATACCCCATTTTGATATTAGACACAAAATGGATTACATTGCAAAATCTCGGTTGTTTGCTTTTTCATTTTAATGACATTTTCCTGTGCACGGATGCATTTGGCACTCACCATTATACATTACTGCATCCATTTTTACCCATCTTCTCTCTACAATTCTTGGTCCAACACAGAAACGATTTAATTTATTTCTTTGTTCTGTGTTTCTTATTCAAATCTTCGCATTTGCTCTTTAGCATGTTTAAGAATTTCAGTTAAAAACTAACCCTAATAAGTTTTAGTTCATAAAAATACAACTGTCATCTATGGAAGAAAACCATCATTATTAGCCTCTTTACCACTACTACTTGGGGGAAGGGAAGGGGATCCGTCCATTCATTGGGTGCCTCGACCCCAACCATATCAATTATAGTACCCCACAGTAGGCTCAGATCTATTTGTTCCCCTACCACAGTGTCAGTCCCCAACCCAGACTTCTGGAGAGAATTGGCAGATAGATGTAGAATTGGGCTGTCAGTTGAGTCCCATTTCTCACCCCATAGATAGATAGGCCACCCAAATCTCTTCTCTAGCTTTCAAGACTCCCCCTCACCATATAGATATATAGAAACATAGAATACTCAAGTCACAACATGCCAGTAAATGACTGTGACAAGGGATGCTACCGATAGCTGATTCAAAATAGATGGCTTCAGATTCATAAAGTGTGTTTTATCACTCTCACATTCAGACCAGACACAGTCAAGATCCACAAGTCGGAGACAAAGTGAAAACAAAACAGGGCACAGATTGGTCAGTATAATGCAGAAATAAAATTGGACCACAGGATCCTAGGGAATGTCCAGATCTCAGCAACCACGTCAGGTTTAAATTTCCAAAACAGCGGCATTATGAACAGTTCAGACCCTGACAAACTCATCACCTTATATTCAGAAAAACATGAGTTTGGCCAAACTAAATTTTTCAACATGCATACAAACATGTTCGGCACTGGCCAAACTCATACAAATACCACAGAACAAAGAACAGGCCACCCAAAAAGTAAGATGAATCCACTAATATGTCATCTGTTAAGTTCCATCTTCCGCAGCACGTATCCATGATAGTCTGTAGCCTCTTTACATGCATAAAAAAATGGCATTGACAAAAACATCTAGAGTTGGTTTTAAGCTACAGCAGAATGTAGGAAGTGTGTTTAGCAGACTAGTAATGATTTCACTCCAGAAGCATGGTGTCATCTTACAATGGTCTTACAGTGTTCCATAGTCATGGCTTGCATTCTTGCAAATTGGTGATTGAAAAGGAGGCACAGCACCATCTTTACTGGAGTTTTCACACACAATGGATTTCTCCAAGGTGAAGTTATGTTCATGGTGATGTGTATGCTGTCTTTCATATTCATTGTGCAATTTCTTCATATTTAGTTCATTTTCAGAGCTAGGGAAAACAATATAAATCCATGTTAATGCAGATTTTACAAGGAAAACACTTAAGAATAGCAGAAAAATCAAACGATTCCATTCATAGTTAGATTTTTTTTTGGATAAATTAAACATTAGCATAACCCACAAATTACAGATTTGATTGCCAAGGCCCAACACAGATTTCTATTGTATTTAGGATTGTATCTGGGTGGTTGTGTTTCAGGTTTATGCCCTTGACAAGATTGGAAAAAGCAAAAGGTGAAAATCATTGCTTCCACTAACAAGACATTTCCTCAAGAAGGCGGAACCAACAAGTAAGGCAAAGCACGGAGCACGATGATGACTGCGCGCATCAAGATACAAAGGAGTCTCATGAGGAGAGGTTTCTAAACATAAAGGCCAGTGTTAAATGCATCACTCAATCTATGGGTAATGCTTTCCAATTCAATCTCCAAAATAGCAGCTCAAATGCACTCCGTAACCGCAGTGGAACATAAAATCAGCAATACCCAGGTATTGACTTCAACAAATTCTACAACTCCATATGCAGATGCAAGCAACTATACCATGTGGGCAGTTCTATTGCAAAGAGGTAAATCAGTATGTTATCATTCCAAACTATTTCATGGAACAATTTTGAAAAATAGTACTTACGACTTGTGTCCCACTTGTGCAAGCAATTTAAAATGGAAGCACTTCAAAGACACGACTTTTGGAAATAACTCTGTAGAGAAAAAGACTTTCAATATCAAGTTTTATTTCTCTACACAATCTTTTCAAGGCTGTTTCTTCTAGACATTATGGACTGTGGAAGCTTAAAGTCATTAATGGAAGCAATATTTATTGGTTGAACAAACTATTGCTAGTGCCAATCATCAACCTCTTCATTATTTGTAAGCACATGTTAGACTGTAGCAAGCAAGCACTTTAAGTGGATTGGTTTCTGTCAACAAATTCACTTGGTCGTTATGTATAATTTAACTTACCGGTACAAGTTCAGGTACAAGGGGTAGCCATTTTTGGGACCCCAAGGACACGTCCATACAAAAACTAACTAAAAAGAATGTGTAAGTGTGTGCGTGTGTGTGTGTATTATAAACAAAATTAAGCGTAACATCAATGTTATATGCATAACATAAATAGAAAAATTGCATGCCACTATTGATAGTTAAAGGAGCCATGACATGATATTCCACATATTATATCAAATGTTATATGCATAACATAAACAGAAAAATTGCATGCCACTATTGATAGTTAAATGAGCCATGACATGATATACCACATATTATCTGTTCAAAATAGGAAAATAGCCAATGATCATAGTAAAACTCAAGTACTGCAAGAACAAATCACCATATGCTTTTCCTCAAAAGCATCCAAATCGGCAAAATTAAAACCATATGTAAAAGGACTACCTACAATTTAGCTGGTTGTGTATTCTTGTTTTTAAGCTACTTTTATTATCTTGGTTTTTTATGGTTATGAACTAAGTCACAAGGTTCGAGTTCAAGTACGAGTTTGGCGAGGATAAAATTTGTTTCAAGTTCACCTAATCAATAAAGCTCGAAAAAAAAAAAAATCGCCATTAAATTCGAATAATAGAAAATATGAATAAAATATACACTTCAAAATTAAAAATAAAAAAATATATACATTCTTTTATAAAAATTATTTATAAAAAAATTAAATATAAATAAACAAATAAAAAACATTAAAATCACTAAAATAAACATTAAAACATAAAAATAAAAATACTCATAAGTACTCATAACGATTCATGTAATTAAAATCTTAAATTAAAAAACATAAACATAAAAGGCCAAATAAAACTAAAAAAACATAAATAATTAACAATAAACTTCCTCGCAATTATTTTTAGGGTAGGAAGGGCAAAGCAAAGGCTCATATCACAACAGGCTCGTGATGGCTCCCGGCAATACAAAGCGACGGCAAGTAGCAGACGAAGAACCAACTGGTCAACGTGATGCAACTCTGCCTCGAACAACACCCTAAAACCAGACGAAGAACAATCCCGGTTGATTTTTTAAGCTCGATTTTCTGGTTTTTGATTTCGTGATATATAGATCTGATTATTTGGTTAGGGCCTGTAGCTGTTTGAACAAAACGAATTGAAAATGCTGCAAGTCTTTTTCCTGCGATTTTGCTGGCGAACTTTGACGATTTTGGACGAACTTTTATTGCCATTACTAATACGGCGAATTTCGAACTTAAAGGGAAATGTTCGCCGAACCTTGTGACATAGGTTATGACTGTCATACCCAGATCAGCACTGTCTTTATATTATGTTTTAATTATAACTTTTGGGTACCCACGATAAGAGTAAGACTTGAGAGGTACCCAGAAGGTACCCCAACAAGAGCCAATACCAGAACCTTACCACTACGGATTCAGGTTCTTCCAGAGCAGTAACTGGTAACGAGTATGTGAAAGACAAATCTCTCGGGAGTTATATCAACAGTTCAAAGGAGCAGGAGTCGATAATTTCTAGGTCAAAGAAGAATGAATAATTCAGCTAGAGAAGGAATGCTCTACAAGTTGAAGAAGTTGGATGAGCGAAAAGACAACAATTTTGCTCTTGAAAGAAAAGCTCACACCTCAAAAGTAACTGGGCACTTTGGAGTGGACTACACGGTAAATTGTATTTGACAAAAATACAAGAAAATAAAAGTTCATTAGGGGGATGTTTCAACTTTCAAGTAGCACTAGAAAACCAAGTCATTGGACTTGTACTTGCCATTGTCTTTTCCCACAAGACCATGGGAAAGCATTTATACGGATTTCCTAACAGGTTTGCATATGTCAAGAAAGGGGAATGACATGGTTTTTGTTGTAGTAGACCAGTATAACAAAAATGTGGCGACTAATTCCTTCCAAGAAGAATAGAACATTAAAGACCATGAAGCACCTAAATTGTTTTTATAAAAAGAGATGGGCACATTTTGGTTTTTTTAACTCCATTGATTCAAATAGAAATGCAAGGTTCTTAGGCAAATTTTACATCACTTTATGGGAAAGGATGGATATATGAAGAGGTCTGTCACTTTTCATCTACAAATGGATGGTCAAACTGAATTAGGCAATCAAACATTGGAACAGTTATTAATGTAAGTTTAGCATATAAACAGCATTCGAATCGTAGGGCAGTATAGATATCCACTAATAATCCTCCTTTTGAAACTAGGGCTACGTATTTGTCACCTAACCCTTTTGATGTTGTTGTGAAGCAGCCAAAAAAAACGAGAAAGAAGAAAATTCAGTAACTAAGAGCGCTGGAAAATTGATTGATGCGATGAAGAGAATCCATCATCAAGTTCAAGCAAGCTTAAGGAGTCTGAAGCTAAATTACAAGGCCTGTCATAACAAGCACAGAGTGGCACAAAAATTCCAAACTGGGAATAATGTATGGCTTTAGTTAAGCTAGGATATATTCCAAGCACAAGCAAAAATCTTAAGCCATTAAGGTATCGTCCTTTTGAGATCACATATCAGACAGGTAACCTAATTCACAAGGCTCATGCTCATGTTCGGAAAAGATAAAATTCAAAACAAGTTCACCGGCCAATAAAACATCAGGATAAATGTGTGATTAAGTTCAAATAACTAGCAGTTACTCCTTGGGGTTGCAAGTGTGCACTGTGAAAATGAAGGGTTTTTAATATAGAAATATGGTGCCTTGCACATGGAACATGCGTGAATGGGGTTGTTTCAGAATTAGTCAAAACATATTTGAAGAAAAGCAATGGAAACATTAAAAAAATGTGTTTTTGTACGGAGAAATGGCATTTTTTTGTAAATCTAAAAATATGACATGGAATTGACCGTCGTTTAGAAGTGTTTTTTTTTTTTTAAACTCCAAAATTCAATCAAAAAATTGTAATATCTTTGCCATATAGAGGAGTTTGGAGTTCATTCATATTAGAGTTTGGTGTTTGAAGTTCATTCCCCCACCCTCAATCCCACATTTTTCACAAACCCAACGACACTGGAGCAACTAAATTGATACCATTTGTCACCAACACATGAGAAATTTTCACATAAAATATAAAGTTATCAACCAATATAATATACTCAAAATCTAAAATATTTTCTAAATGCCTGCATTTAAGATATTTCACAACTCAATTTTACTCAAATCTAGTCGACATTCAAACATTTAGTTAAAACACACTTATAAAAGTTAAAGTTAGATAATCATAAAAGCACACCTCCCAGAATTCATGTTTAGATATTAGTGGATGAGCAGCAAATTCAGGGTTTTATGGGCATAACTTGGATATGCCTATAAAACCTTTAGTCTCCATATAAGCTTCGTACACATCAAATTTGACTATCAATCCAATATTATTTCTAAAAAAATCATAAAATTTAATTATAAATAAACTTTTATGTACAAAATTAGATAATACAATCTGTATATGGCTGAGGAAACACCTCCATTCGTGCATTACAAATGATCCGTAAACTGCCTCTCAAACAATAAACAGATCTTATCTTAGTGACAATGAATGAACAACTTAACCAAAGTTCTTTTTATCAAGTATGTTATGAAAGAAACATTCACACAGTACTAGAATTGAGAGATGAAAGACAAGGAGACAGATTTTATCCTGGAGAAACCCAATGTGGGAAAACTCCAGCTGGGTAAGCAATTGCTTCCCTTCACTATGTAAATCTCCAATATAATACAAGTTTACTGCCAATAGATGACCTTCAAGAAGGATTCAAGCTCCTTCTACTTGCATTACTTGCTTACAATCCTCAACAAGAAAGAACTCAGTTGTCTATGAACAAAACAAGAACAATTCAGACTTTCTCCTTTTGCTCACACTTGAATTCACTCCAAATCACTTGCTAGAATGAGTAAAAATGCTTGTATTTATAGTTGCTTTGTCCAAGGATGAAAGGAGAGGTGAAACGATTCAAACTGGGAGCCCAAACATTTGCAACTATTCGGTTTCCACATTTTGGATGTCGTCAAGGCAGTAACCGTCGGACTCTGCAAAGCGTGTCGTTATGCATCCGTCACGGCGGTTATGCAACCCGCAGTGCCTATCGGGCGCGTGGTTGCACAACCACCACTTTGTGCAAGATGCGGCGGTTTCGCATGGCTGTCGGGGCAATTCCGTCACCATCTCACTATTACCAACAAAACAGAACATAAAAACAGTCTTCTTGTCATTTGAAGGTGTCCAAATCACTGTCAACCTAACTTAACCATCTTCTAGAACAATAAACATGCTGAGGGTATGCACTGCAAGTTTCAATAAGAGAATACATAGAATTGGGTACTTCTAGATCCATTTTTGGATCATACCTCCCAATTTGAGGCTTTTAAGTCCCTAAAAGCTTCAAGGACTGATGAGGTAGGGAAGTTTCTTCCTCGCACTTCTTTGGAATACCACTTGATCTTGTTATGCAATTGACCTTTCAACCCAATCAACCACCTGTCTTGCACTCCTTGTTGTGTTATCCTCTCTTTCCGCTGCAATACCACATCTTCCTCCAATTCCAATTGATTGTTTGGAGCAAGATCCTCAATAGATGGTAGCAAACAATCCCTCTTCTTCCTGATCCAACATGGAGGGCTCAAAGAGACATAAATTCTCAACATTCACAACTGAATATATTCTCATATAAGGAGGCAAATCCAAGCGAAATGCATTCTTACCCACTTGTTCCAAAATTTCAAATGGGCCATATCAAAGAGGCTTGAGTTTCTTAGCTTTACCTTATAACCTTTCCCTACTCAAGTACAACCATATGGTGTCACCAACAAGGAAAGAATGTTCAGTTCGGTGTTGATCATGCCTTGCTTTGTACTTGGCTTGTGACTCTTTCAACCTCTCTTGTACTTGGAGGTGTATCTGCTGAATTTTCTCAATGAACTTCTCAGCTTTGTGGACTTCCAAATCCACTTTCCCGTTGTCTCTGCATGGTAATCTCAAAACATCAAATGCACTCTTAGGCAAATAACCAAAACATGTTTCAAAAGGAGTCTTACTAGTAGAAGCATGAATTGCCCTGTTATAAGAATGTTGGATATACACCAAATTCTCATCCCAAGTCCTAGGATGTTTCTTGTTGTACCCTCTCAAGAGCTGAACCAAGGTACGGTTTACCACTTTTGTTTGCCCATCTGTTTGTGGATGAAAAGCAGTAGACCTTTTCAACTTAGTATCCATCTTCTCCCACAAAGTAGACCAAAACTTTCCTATGAACCGTGAGTCCTTGTCTGACACAATAGAATTAGGCAAACCAAAATGAACCCACACATTAGCAAAAAATAACTCAGTTGCATCATTGGCTTTAATGGTCTTCTTGTAAGGAATGAGAATACACATTTTACTTGAATCGGTCCACTACCACAAAAATATAATCATACCCTTTCTTGGAGGTAGGAAAACCGCCCACAAAATCCATGGAGATGCTTTCCCATGGTCGGGAAGGAACCAATGGTAATGGCATATAAACCCAACTTTTTGTTACTAGGCTTGCTTGTACTACATAAAACACAACCCTTGATAAATTTGGCAACTTCTACTTGCATGTTTGGCCAATAAACATACCTCTATAAATGTGCAACAATCTTTATCACACCAAAGTGACCAGCCACCTTAGAAGTGTGTGCTTCCCTCATCAATTGAACTCTCTCCCCTTAGGCACACAAAGTTTCTCGTTCTTGTAGAGCAGCCTGTCCTAGAAGTAGTATTCTCCCCTAAGTGCAAAGCCCTCACTTGGAGGTTTCTATTGAAAGATTTCTCCAAAATCCAGATCTTGCTCATAACCTTCCTGATATGCTTCACATACAAAAGGTTCAAGAAGAGTTAAAGTGCCCATAGCTGAAAGTAAAGGAGGTCTAGACAACATATCAGCTAATTGGTTAGTCACACCTTTCTTATATTTTATAATCAAATGAAATTATTGCAAGAAACCCATCCACTTATAGTGTCTAGCTTGTTGAAGTTTATTTTGAGCCTGCAAATATTGAAGAGGTTGGTGATCCGTGTGTATGATAGTTTCCTTACCCATTAGATAATGTTTCCATTTCTTGACTGCTTGCACAAGAGCATACAATTCCTTATCATATGTACAATAATTCAAAATGGCTCCATGAAATAATTCAGAATGATAACATACGGGCCTACCTCCTTGAAGTAGGACAACTCCCATAGCATAGTCACTAGCATCGGTTTCTACTTCGAAAGGAAGTTACAAGTTAGGTAATGCCAAACTTGAGCATTAAAATTTTTGTATTTAAATGACTCTCTTACCCCAATCAAAAGCCTTACCACCTATTGTCACAGAATGTAGCGGCATTCTTTATGGAAGAGAAGTTCTTGATGAACTTCCTCAAATACTAAACTGCACCAATAAAACTCCTAGTCTCGGTCAAACTAGACGGTGTAGGCCAATTCAGAATGGCCTTTATCTTAGCCAAATCAATCCTCAACTCTCCATCTCCAACCACATGCCCCAAAAAGACAAGTGATTGTTGAGCAAACTCACACTTCTTCTCATTCAACACTAACCGGTTCTCCTTTAGAACTTGCAAAACTTGATGCAAATGGTTAATATGATCCTCAAAAGTTTTGTTAAAAACCAAAATGTCATCCAAGTACACATGAAAAGGAATCAATAAATGGCCTCATTACCTCATTCATCAACCTCATGAAGGTAGTTGGTGCATTGCATAGCCCGAACGGTAATACCAACCATTCATACAACCCTTGCCTAGTCTTGAACATTGTTTTCCAGATGTCCTCTTCCTTAATCCAAACTTGGTGATACCCAAATTTCAAATCAAGCTTAGTAAAATATTTAGCATGTTGTAATTGATCCAACAAATCATCAATTCGAGGAAGAGGGTACCTATTTTTTATGGTTATTTTCTTAGGTACTAAAACAATAGGAGAACCACATGGAGAAGTGCTAGGACGGATTATACCTTGCTTAATCAAAGATCATAATTGCTGTTTTACCTCGTTGGCATCCTTCAAGGACTACCTATATAATCCCAAGTTTAGAAACAGACTATCGGGTAGCAATGTATCTCATGCTCAATTGGCCTGACCAGAGGTAGCTTTGTAGGCTCTTGGAAAACTTCCCTGAACTATTGAACCAACTCTTTCATCTGCTTCGCTCTTTGTTAGTAAACATGTTACAAGTGGTTTTAGATGCAATAACTTCCTCTTCTTGTATATCTCTCAAAAGAAGTAATGTAAATTTCCCACTAGCATTAATAAGCTTCTTAGCTTCAAAGGCACTTACCAAAGAGATCTTTGAGTCTCCTGTAAAGGTTGAAATGAGGTAGTTCTTACCATCCTTCACCAAGCGGTATTGGTTGGCTCTTCTCATGAAGATGGCATCCCGATATACAAGTATGGGCTGCCAAACACTACACACACATCAAGAGGAATATGGACTTTCATCAATGAACTTCTAATCAATACCAAACGTAATTTTGCATTGCTTGGTAACCTTGATGTCTACGCCTTTCTTCACCCAACCTAATGAATATGGATTCGGATGATTGTAAGTCTCTAATTTCAGCTTATCAACTAACTCCTTACTTATCAAATTAGCTTGAGAACAAGTATCAAAAAGAGCATCCACTTTGGTTTTCTTCACTTGGATTTTTATATGAAAAAGTTTAGTAAGTTAATCTTCTTGACAGCATTAGTAGTACCCAAACATGCCTCTCTACGGACGGATGTACAACACTTTGTCTCATCCACCTCTTCGCTGCAAAATATCTCCTCCCTTTGGAGGACAATCATGGCCTTCTTTTTATTTTTCTTATTCTTGAAGGGATGTAATTCCGGGTGGAGCTTCCAACATTTTTCCTGGAATGAGTGTCAACATCATAAGGACCACAATGAACTTTAGTATCCTTCTTAGAAATGGAAGTAGCATTCTTCTTACCTTTCCCTTTTCCTTTCTCCTTTTTCTTGGTGTCACTTTGTTTGTTTGAAGCATGTTGAGAGGTAGATGAACTCTTCTTCTTGTCCATCTCTAGATAGTGGGCTTGAGAACAAGCCTCATCTACATTCACCGGCTTGGCCAAGAGGACTGGTCTCCTCAAGTGGCTATGGAGTCCATCGATGTACTTCATCAAAATGTCCCGGTCCGCTACATCTTTGCCCATTTGGACAGCTTTCTTTGAAACTCACTGGTGTACTCTTGCACATTTTGGCCTTGTTTCCCTGAAATATTGCCAATACATGGAACTCTCTTTTTCATAACTAATAGGATAGAATTGCTTTTTGATTAGCCTCTTAAATTCATCCCACTTAGAAATAGGATTAAGTTTCTTAACCGAAGTATGAACATAGCTTTCAATCCTAGTTATAACATGATTGGTTAATTTTAACCTTGCAAATGAAATCTGTTGACTCTCATTGATTTGATGCAAACTAAAATATACCTCAAGTTGAGCTAGCCAATGGTCTATCTTTTTAGCATTCACGTCCCCATCATAAGGTTGAATCTCTATCTTCGTTTCCGCTTTGAATGGAGGAGGAGTAAGGTTGGCATAGAGGCTGCTCTTCCTCATACTCATGAGTGTCTTCTTTATGGTCTCCTAGTGCCTCTTTTGGAACACCAAGCTTCTCCATGAGCAATCCCATGATGGACTCCAACTTTCCCATAGACAAGGAAATACTGCCCACATCTTTGGATAGACTTGCCACATCCCCCCAACTTGTAGAAACGTTCTCCTTCAGTCTCACATGCATCTCAACAACGAGCCATGCTTCGGATTCCTTGCTTCCACTTCTTGGTGGAAATCTCTACTTCAAAAAGAATGAGGATACCTTCACCGCTTTCACTACCCTTCTGGGTGAGGGGCATCTAATTGAAACTAGCAACACAAGTTAAACCACACAAAAACAATTGATCTTAACTGCTCTGACACCAATCTTATCTATAAACTACCTCTCAAACAATAAATGGATCTTATCTTAGTGATGATAAATGAACAATTACCAAAGTTATTTTTATCAAGTATGTTATGAAAGAAACATTCACACAATACTAGAATTGAGAGATGAAAGACAAGGAGACAAAGATTTTATCCTGGAGAAACCCAACGTGGGAAAACTCTAGCTGGGTAAGCAATTGCTTCCCTTCACTATGTAAATCTCCAATACAATACAAGTTTATCGCCAATAGATTACCTTCAAGCTAAGTCACCGCATTCGGCGGATTTAATCCCCAAAATGCGAAATTCGGCGAATACCTTTAGGAGCCCAAAAATTCGTTTAAATTCGCGAATATAATCGTATGTATGCAGTCACGGTATTCGAAGGTAAAAAATATGAATGCAGTGACTGTGATTAGTATTCTAATTTCTGAGTCGTGACTGAGTGTGAGTCGTGATTTTGTGACTATGAGTCGTGATTCTGTGAGTCGTGACTGAGAAAGCTCGTGATTTCGTAGTGCGGGGAAGCCATTATTGCAGTCTTCGAAGCTCAAGCTCACCTCTCCTCTCTAACGACCGCCGCCATTATTCCTTCCCGGCTCCAACTATCTCTCCAAAGAACCGCCGCCAACAACAAGAACAGAGGATTTTATTTTCGGTAAACTTTGTTTATAACTTATAATTTATTAAACTTTAGGTATTCGTGTTTAGGTTAAAATTGTTAAAAGCATTTAATAATAATTAAATTTAGGTAATCATTTAGGTTTAGGTTTATTAAAATTATTAAACGTTTAATAATTTAATTTAGGTTTATGTTAAACTATTCATATTATTTTTTAATGTTACTAAAATTTAGTTTTATTTTAGGTTAATACAATTTATGCATTTATAGTTTGTTTTTAGGTTTAATAAAATTTACGTTTAATTTTTTGGCATTATAAATAATAGTTTCATTAATGATTATTAGGCTAATAAAATTAATAACAAAAATAGTTTAGGTTAAACTTTAAATTAATAATTTATTATCATTATTTTAAATTTACTTATACGAAATGTGAAATTATAACTGTATTTCTATTAGCCGAATTTAATCACGAATTTTATCTCTATTTTTTTAGCAACGAATTTCTTACAAATTTTATACTCGGCGAATTCGAACACGAACTCGAATGCGGTGACTTAGCCTTCAAGAAGGATTCAAGCTCCTTATATTTGCATTTCTTGCTTACAATCCTCAACAAGAAAGAACTCAGTTGTCATGAACAAAACAAGAAAAATTCAAACTTTCTCCTTTTGCTCGCACTTGATTTCACTCCAAATCAGTTGCTAGAATGAGTAAAAATGCATGTATTTTATAGTTGTTCTGTCCAAGGATGAAAGGAGAGGTGAAACAATTCGAACTAGGAGCCCTAACATTTGCAATTGTTTGGTTTCCACGTTTTGGATTTCATTCAAAGAACCATCGGAGTCTACAGAGCTGCGGTTGTGCAACCGCCGGTGCTGCAAGTGGCAGTCCTACAACCGATGTTGCAGTCCCGCAACCACCACTGCTGTGCAGAGCGGCGATTTCGCAACCGTCGCATGCGGTTCCATCACTGTCTCATTGCCACCAACATAACAAAACATAAAAATGGTCTTCTTATCATTAAAAGGTGTCCGGATCACCGTTAGCCTAACTTAACCATCTTCTAAAACAATGAACATCCACGAGCGTATGCACTTTGCAAGTGTCGATAAGAGAGTCTATAGAATTGGGTACATCTAGATCCATTTTTGGATAAACAAATATAGAAAATATCTTGTACATAGTAAAATTCAGCCAATGGTCAATTGTCACCATAGAAGAGATACGGTTGACAAAGTAACTTAAACAGTGCCACCTAAGGGAGGGATAGCCACCACCTAAGCAAGTGGAAATGGAAAAACGGCAAAGAACGTTGTAACAAGACGGAAGGCTGCAAAAGGACACCAAAAACCTAAAAGTCGGGCTATAAAATGCCTACGACATAAAAAATAAATTAAAAACCTATTTAAAAAGTCCTAAAAGCTAATTGAATTCCAATTTTAGTAAATACTAATATAATTTAATTAAAAACCCTAAAACCTACTAAAATTTAAAATAAGATAATATTCCAAATTTTCAATTGAGATTAGAAATTATAATGAAATCTACTTTAAAATCCTAAAACCTTATATTAATATTTAATACGTATTAGTTATTAATCGATTACTAATTAGTCATTACACTTGTTATCTTAATAAGTAATAACTATTGTGCATATATATTTACCTATAAAATAAAAACAACTAACAATAAGAAACCTAACCGACCCGACAAAGTGCTTTCCTTTCCAATATCACTAAAAAAACTTAAACATTTTTTAGGGTTTTTAATGAAATCAACAATCCACACAAAGTTTGTTGAGTATTTCCAATTATTTTTACGTATTTCCATGAAATTCACTACAATCCAAAAAAATAAATCGAATTCGAGGAACTCTATGATATGGTAAATTGTACCATTTAAAACAAATAAACAAACAATAAATTAAAAAACCCTAGCTGACCGGACAATGCATTCCTTTCCGAGAAAAAAATGGTTACTCGGTAACTTTAAACGGATTTTTATGGTTTTGAAGAAAATCTACAAAAATCGAGCACTAATTTAATGACAATTTCCAACAAATATAATGTATTTCCATGAAATTTGCTGAAATCTTAAGTTTTTCAATGAAGCTCAAAGTGAACTCTATAACTTTGTAGGTAACAATGCTTTCAAACTCAACCCACCTCTTTACATGAAGATGTATTTATTTGTGAATATTGACAACTTACGTCTCTTTAAGCTTTTATGCTAGACATGGAGGAATTGAAGGATGATACAATACTTGATGATTTACATGATCAAGCAAAACCATCTTCAAATTCAAGCAACTTAAGAAGCCTCATGCAAAGTAGAAATCCTAACATAACTAGCACAAATGCACATGCAAATTTTGACACAGGGCTAAAGTACGACTTTACATCATCAAGGATGGATTCAAGAACAAACAAAGAAGCTTAAGCCACTAAGGTATGGTCCTTTTGATAACATAGATCAAATGTTGGTGCAATATATTATGTGCACCTAAATTAAATTACTTGAGGTTAGCTTTTATACTAAGTTTAGGTAACGCACATTTTCCTAGGCTTAAAACAGAGATGAGAACTACCCAATAACATCACTTTTTCATAGTTCAATTAGAATTGCCTGAATTCTGGCCAATGAGAGAATGGGAACTATATCTTAGTTGGATATAAATAGCCTCTCGACAAATGTATTATATGATCAGCAAAATAGTGTGATCCATGAATGCATGCTCTATTTTTTGCTTTCTTTATTCCGAGTTCTATGAGATAACATGTTACTGAAGAGGTGACATTAGGTGTGAATAGTTTCTATCTTTATTCACGTATTCTGGATGGCAACAAAGCTTTCCTTCTACAGCCATTTATCATGAATATTTTGAGGTATCTCATTTTTCTTGCACTTTCTCCTCTTCATGGCTTTTTAAGTCCATTTAAGACCTCTAGGGTTTTCAAAACCCTATTGGAAACTTCAAGTCGCCGAGAGTGGATAAAACTCAATTAAGAGTCTTGGGTTTTTATTTTTTTGCAAAAAATGACTTTCTAGGGATTTTTTTGATGAAAGGGGATCTTATATTATATTAAATGCAACATGATACAAGATTCTCTCAACAAAAAAGTGGGTGGTATGAGAACACGCCCAAAGCCACAAACAGAAAAGGCCAAGCCTAGCAAAACAACAAAATAAAACTATAGGGGTGCCTAAGGAACACCAAAAACAAAGCTACTCAGGTCCAAAGGAGAACGAGAAACATGAGGCTCAAAATGCCCCTTCTTCTCCTTCGAACATGTGACAATGGTCCAGGCGCATTGGGGTGCCAGATCAAGCGAAGGATCAAGGCACAAGCCTTCTTGGCGGGATCAGAGTTAGAAGAGTTAGATACATGTGTCCGCTTGGCACCACCGCCAGCATGGGAAAGCTCGACCGTCATGTCGTCTGGCTGATCTTTGACTTCGGGCTGATCTTTGACTTCCGGCGTAGAGAATGGTTGCCAACCCTTAGGCCGTTGAGAAGCCCCTTTGTTCTTCTTTTGTTTATTCTGAGTGGGGGAGAGCAGGCAAGCCTCGTGAAGGTGCCCAATTTGATGGCACAACCGGCATCAAAAGGTCATGTTCTCATAGTCGAGAATTTGAATCCACTTGAAGTCATCATGGATTAATTCCAATTTGTCCGGAAGACCTTTGCTGAAATCCACCTCAATGCAGATATGGGCATAGGTGAATAGCCCTGTTTAGACCGCTCATCATCCAACTTGATGAATCGACCAAGAGAATTACCAATAGTTGCACAAACCTGAGGATGCCAAAAGGGAAGAGGAAGATTGGGTAGACGAACCCAAACTGGCATTTTTGAGACCACCATAGAAGATGGATCAAAATCCTAGAAACCATGGTGTAAAAAAGGCCAGCCCTACCCCAAAACCAGGGACCCTCATTAAAAACCCGTTGATAATCTGTAGGAGAAGAGAATTGAACAATAAAAAACCCTTGGCACATAACTGGACCTCACAATCGCGGGACCAAGTAGAATAAATCCATTGATGCAATTCTTCACTCCAAGGCCAAAATCCGTTAAATCTACAAATAATGGCAGAATTTTTGAGGGCACAATGGAATCAATTACCTTTGGGAGTGAAAGGGTAATAACAGGGGTGTTTGTTGCCTTTTCCACAATGAACAGTGCATCAGGAGTCCCCGAAAAACCTTGTGTCCGTGTGCCAATGGTAGCCGTCAGGAAAAATTTTTGAGGAGCCATCGGAGGGGCACGAGGGGGAGTAAAACCATTGATGTGTCTAGCAAAGGAGCCGCGGCCTACACTATTGTTGTTTGAGCTATCACTGTCAATTTTGTGGCCTCCATCTAAAGCTACCTTTGGTCCTTCCGGCAACAGGTGAGGGTCTAGGCTAGGAGGCGTTTCCATTCGGCCAATGTTCCAGGCAGGCCCGTGGCCTGTAATCCCCTGTATTGTCGTGCTTCCCCACTGCTCGGGCCGGATTGGTGGAGACGGCGGCGTAGCAATGGTGTCGGGGTTTCTGCGAGCCATTTTTGTCAATGTATAGGGTTTCTACTTTTCACCAAATAGGATTTCTGGGGATTTTTGAGTATTCATATTATTGCAAAAAAAAATGTATTTTTCTGATGAAGATCAAAAAAATCTAAGTTTTTAAGATTTACAATTTATTTTTGGCTGGCAATTTAAGCTTACTAGTCACACGGGTTCCACAATATGTTAAGGTCTCCTCACAAGGTTTACAATTCAGATACTGATACAGCGGTATACAGGGCTGGATATGGTAGATATCCAATACAAATACAGTATGTATATGGCCCGGACAGTCCAGATATGGTTGGATATGTCTGCAGACTTTTCTGGTCGTATTTAGACCGTCTAGGTTGTATCTTGGGCATATCCAGGGCCAAAAACAAATTTTTTTAATTTTTTCAACATTAAAACATAAAATGGCCCAGTTTTTTTAAAAACACTATGAAACTCTAAAAACACAGCAGGGTCTGATCTTGGGAACAAATCTGACCAGGAGGGAACAAGCACAATCGACCCAAATACTCTTTATCTGATCACTTACAGGCAGATTCAATTCTGGACAAGGAACGATTGTGACAGTAAATCTGAATCCCACCACAAATTTGATTTTCAGTTTTGTGCTGCAATAAAACCAGAAAATAAGATCAGTAGCTCTTGATATACATGCATCTTCTGTTTTAATGATCACGTGAAGATTCAGACCCTGCTGCATTTTTATGTAATAATAAAATTTGAAGTATATTATGACATTTCATCTGGAATTCAGTTGGCTTTATATAGATTAGAAGTAGTGTTTTTGGTTATTTTGTTTTGTATATATATAGTCCACAGTTAATTCTTATTTATCAGGCTAAAATTTATTTATTTTTTAGTTTTTAAATATTTGTTGTACTGCCATATCCAAAACCGAATTCGAATAGAAGATTGCAAATCGTGAACAGAAAACGTCATTTCAAGACTGCAAATCGCGAAAAAGAAATTGCAAGTCGTCATTTATGCTAGGAAAGTTGTGACAGTCACATGAGGGCAAAAATTGAGAGTATCTAATGCGTAACCCCTCAATATAACATCACAATAAGAAATTTTGGATACATTACCACAGCAGATATCACATGATAACCAACAGCTGATCAAGCCAATTACGGAGCCAGAATTAAAGACAGTTGTCTTCTCTATGGAGAAGGGTAAAACTCCTGGACTGGACGGCTCTCTGATTGAGTTTTACCAAGTGTTTTGGGATATTGTTAAGCAGGACTTACTTAACGTAGTGGAGGAGGTTAGAACGGCCAAAACCATGCTAAAGGAAATTAATAAAACCTTTATCACTCTTATTCCTAAATCTAATGAAACAGCAGATATCTCTGGTTTTCGGCCTATAGCCTTATGCAATGTTCTGTACAAAATAATTACTAAAGTGATAGCAGAAAGGCTAAAACCTTTTCTTTATAAAATCATTTCCCCAGAACAAGGCGGGTTTGTTCCAGGATGTCAAATACATGATGATATTGCTTTAGCTCAAGAACTCCTTCATTCTATGGATCTACAAAAATATCCTTCAATGTTCATTCAATTGGACCTCTCCAAAGCCTATGACAGAGAAGATTGAAACTTTTATGTCAGGGTTTTAGCCAAGCTTGGATTTACAGAAGACTGGATAAATTGGATTAAAGCTTGTATCTCATCAGTCTCCTTCTCTGTCCTGGTTAATGGCACTCCTTCCCAGCTTTTTGGAGCCTCAAGGGGGATCAGATAGGGTGACCCTCTATCACCTTTTTGTTCATTATTTTGGCAGAATGTCTTGGAAAACTTGTTCGTAAAGCTTGTCAGGCGAAAATACAGGGGGTACAGTTAGCCAGGTCTGTTAAGCCAATTTCCCTTTCGCAGTTTATTGATGACACAACCCTGGTCGGAAGAGCCACACGTTTGGAGGCTAAATAGTTTGAGAAACTTCTGCAGGTTTTTTCTTCTTCCATTGTTCTAATAGACAAGACGAATAAATTCTTAATGTTCTCCATTTTAGTAAAGGTTCTCTTCCAATAGAATAATTGGGTGTTCCAATCGCCCATAAACAGATAACAGATTGGAATTGGATAACTACTAAAATGGAATTGAGAATGCAGAAATGGACAAACAAGTGGCTATCAACAGGAGGTAGAATGACCTTGATAAAGGCAGTCCTTCAGGCAATGCCAATATATGCATCAGCGATACTCAATATTCCAGGAACAATCTTGAAACAAATGGATACTATATGCCAAAAATTTCTCTGGAGTGGGTTACAAAATAAGAAAAAGTGGTCTCTACTCAAATGGGACACTTTGTGTCATCGTATGCAAGAAGGGGGCTTAGGCTTTAGATCATCTTCTAAACAAGCTAAGGCCCTCGCAGCCAAATTATATTGACAATTGTTAATAGCTCCGGATGAATTATGGGCTACCAATCTTCGAGCAAAATATGCGGAGAATAACCCTCCTGAAAGAATCATCAGGTGGTTCCCTTCCAACTAAAGGCTCTCCCATTCTAGCTGTCCTTAAAACAGGGAAGACATTATTAAAAATCAGCTTTTCTGGATTGTTAACAATGGTCATAAGGCATATTTTTGGATTGATTCTTGGGATGGCCAACCTCCTATCATACGGAAATATCCTCAGCTAAGGAACATTATGGAAGCTATGCATACTATAGGATGGACACAGGTAACCCATTATACTAGGAATGCACTCCTTCCTTGGGAAATTGGCAAATGCTGGACTCCTATTTCAGATTGGCCTATTCATATTGGTCAGCAGGAGCAAATCCTGATTAACAAGGTTCTGACAGACCTGCCTTTGTCCTTTTCTCTATGGTCGGATACTCTAGGATGGGGAGCTCTTCTGCAGGAAAATATACACTTCATTCAAAATATGTTTTGTTGACCAAGGGCATTTCTCATCCTTTTAAAGATCTCTTTCACCAAATATGGCAGCCTGCTTTGTGGCCTAAGGTTACTTTTTTATTTGGTTATTAGTTCATGGAAGAATCTTAATGGGGGAACGACTTATGAAAAAAAGCTTATATGGCCCATTTCAATGCAATTTAAAGGCTCTCTCATTCTGGCTGTCCTTAAAACAGAGGAAGACATTATTAAAAATCAGCTTTTCTGGATTGTTAACAATGGTCATAAGGCATATTTTTGGATTGATACCTGGGATGGCCAACCTCTTATCATAAAGCAATATCCTCAGCTAAGGAACATTATGGAAGCTATACATTATGGACACGGGTAACCCGCATTATATCTAGGAATGCACTCTTTCCTTGGGAACTCCTACTACGGATTGGCTTATCCATATTGGTCAACAGGAGTAAATCCTGATTAAAAAGGTTCTGACAGACCGCCCTTTGTCCTTTTGTCCATGGTCGGATACTCTAGGATGGGGGAGCTCTTCTGCAGGAAAATATACAGTTCATTCAGGATATGTTTCATTGACCAAGGGCATTTCTCATCCTTTTAAAGATCTCTTTCACCAAATATGGCAGCCTACTTTGTGGCCTAAGGTTAGTTTTTTTGTTTGGTTATTAGTTCATGGAAGAATCTTAACGGGGAACGACTTATGAAAAGAGGATTTTATGGCCCATTTCGATGCAATTTATTCTGGCAGGCAGATGAAACAATCAATCATCTTTATTTCCAATGCTCATGGGTCATACCTTTATGGCAGCTTCTTGCACGCTTACTAAACATTCAATGGTATGGTACACAGTCTTTAGAGCAATTAATTAAAGATTGGCAAGGAAGTATTCCCAAAGGCCAAAACTTAGGTCCAATTTTATGGACAGGCATTTCTCTTCTACTTTGGAATATTTGGAAAGAAAGAAGTAACAATTTTTTTAGCAGGAAAGTAAAGAAATGTCCTGTGTGGCAGAAAACCAAAATTAATATTGCAGAGAGCATCAAACATAAAATATCTCTTCCTTCTATTGTTACACCAACATGGGAGAACATCTGTAAAATGCTTTCTATGCAGCCCACAAATTCGACAATGCCAGCTTTTAAAAGAAAGAAGAAAGATAATAGAAATGGCCAATGGATGCCTCCCCCAATCAACTATGGTAAATTGAATACTGATGGAGCTTCAAGAGGTAACCTGGGACGAGCAGCTATAGGGGGTGTTGGGAGATTACATGATGGAGCGATAGTCTTCTTTTTTGCAGAAAACTTAGGCATTACTACAAATAATTATGCAAAACTTAAGGCGGTGTCAAAAGGATTGCAGGAAGCCATGAAAAGTGGTTGGACAAAAGTGTACATTGAGTTAGACTCTCAAGTTATAGTTAAGTTGTTAATGGATCCTGATGAGTGTCAGAGTTCTAACTGGAGAATTACAAGAGAAATATGGAAAATTAAAAGGCTGCAAGCAAAGTTTCAAGTAGTACTCTTTTGTCACACCTCTAGAAAGAGCAATCAAGTAGTTGATGCTTTAGCCAACTAGGCCCTTGACAATCACAACATTGTCTGCTATGGTTTACCACCACTACGGTGGTCCACTAAATTACAGGAGGATATGAGACATATTTTACATTTAGATTCTCTTCAATGAATATTTGTAATGCATATTTGATGTAGCCTTCATTTTTCTCTAATATAATGATCCTCTGGTTTTTTTTACAAAAAAAATCAAGAGTATCTGGTTTTTTCGAGATTAAAAAGAGTACAGTTGTTTAGGGCAAGCAATGGGCAAAAATCATACAAAAATATAGTCACGATTTAGGGCAAAAATCAAGCAAAAATACAGTTGCGATTTAAGGCAAAAAATGTGTGAAAATATAGTTGAGATTTGGGGAAAACATTGAGCAAACAAAGTCCAAAACAAAATTTCCACCATTAAGTTGTATCATTCATTATTGTTGCCAACATAGCATATTTTTGCCACTAAAAGACAGACATCGCAGTATGAACCAGAAAATCACTTGGATTAGGGCACAGGAAGACTATATCACCAAAACACACTGCGATTTGAGTAAAACATTCTGCACATGCCAGTCGCGAAAAGGGCACAAATTTTTCTGGTATTTTATCTCGCAAAATATTTTCTTGTAGATGACTGTGACATTCCTTTACAAGTTCAGACATTAAATATTCCTTGCATTAATTTCTGATACAAAATCAGAATACAAAATTATATTTCTGTGTTGAATTTCTTTCAATCATAATATAGACTTCACTTTCATTTTGCTGCATTAATTTGTGGTTCAAAAATTAAAATTGGTGTGTAAAATGGATGACAAAGTCACAATATCTAGCCACATAAACAATTTGAGGTCTCTCATCAGACAACTAGCAGAAGTCAATGCTATGGTAGATGACGAAGATGTCAAAGCTATTTTGTTAAACAATCTGCCTTCTAAATACAGCAAGAGAAAGCTCAAAGACAAACCAAATGGGTGAAAAATTCGATGATGAAGAATATGTATTTTAAAGAAGCCCGCACTTTGAAGACAGAAAGGGATCCGGTGTAGATGAAGTTGAAAATGGATGACTGCCCAATTACTTCGAGAGTTTGTGGATCTTGGGAATTATAACCTTACGAGGGTCATGAGACAACTTGATGGAACATTGTGTATATCGCTCAATATGGATGGTTGTCCAATAATCCGGGAGGTTCGTAATTTGGGAGCTAAGGGAGGTGGAATCAAGGAACTCGGGAACGACACCTTTACAAGGGTTACGAGCCATCTTGATGGAGTTTACCTAGTCAAAGAATGGTTTTCAAAAAGAAATCTTATGAAGAATGTGTGACTCTGTTTAGCTCTATTATTTTTTATCTTCTATTAATATGTTTGTTTTTTTATTTTTTGTAGAGTGAACCTTAAGAGGAGGTGGTATAAGAATATAAGGCTTATAGTTTATTATTAAGTCATTATTAGTTATGTATTAACTAATGAAGGTTGTAACCACTTCAACCATTTTGTAACTATCTCTTGCATGATAAAATGATGGACACACAACTTACAATGTGTGCATTTCAGTTTCTCTTCATTTCTTCTCTGTTCACATCTTCTAACTTCCGAAACATATCTGCTACTTAGGTTTACAAGGATTTTTTTAGTTTTTGAGCAAAATAATTGGTTTCAGAATTTTTCCCAAATCCGTGCTTTTCTAAGATTCAAAAATTTTGGCAAAAGATCCTATTTGCCTAGCAACGTCACATTTCCCCATGCAAGGCACAGAACTGATTTCAAAAAGAGAGCTTCTCAAGAATGCATGACTCTATTTAGTTCTATTATTTTTTATCTTATGTCAATATGTTTTTTTGCATTATGTAGTGTAAGCCTTAAGAGTGAGTAAAAGAATATAAGGCTTATAGCTTATTATTTAAACATAATTACTTATGCATTAATTAATGAACGGTTGTAACACTTCAACAATTTTGTAGCTATCTCTTGCATGGTAAAATGACGGACACAACTTACAATGTGTGCATTCCGGTTTCTCTCCATTCCTTCTTTGTTCACATCTTCTAACATTCAAAGCAAATTGATTACTTAGGTTTAAAAGGTTTTAAATTTTTTTAGTTTTTTCAGCACAAAAATTGCTTTTCTAAGATTCAAGTTTTTGGGGACAAAAATCCTATTTTCTTTGTCACCCTCACGTTTCTACCTGCGAGGCACATTCTTCGACAAGTCATATCTTGCAAAGCATATGGCAAAGTTGGGTACTGTTTTGTTTGAAGTTTGCATAATTTTTTTGCAAATACTTCAGATCTACAGAGCCAAGCACCCCTATCATACGCATAGTCCATCCATTGTTGTGGGTACCTCATGGCCATTCTCAAGCACATTTCTTCAACGTGAATTTCTTCAACGAGTTGTATCTCGTAAATTGTGCGATGGATTCATGTAGTATTTTTGGAAATTACATATTTTGCAAGTTTTTATGTTTCCAGTCCTTAGTTATTCAATCTGTACACAAGTTGAGATATTTTTATGTTGAGAGCACCTCCAGGCCTCCGTTTCCAAATAAAATATTCATAAGGCTATAACTTTCAAACGGTAACATGACACTCGTTCATTCTTTTTTTATTGTGGTCAAATTTTAAAGTACTTTCTAGAGTTTTTATCATAAATTTTTCAAAATGTACAGAAACAAAAAAATTATGTTTCTTAATTTCAATGCAATCTAAACATTGTACAACACACTGTGTAATTATAAGCAATTATGAGAGCTTCATTTTTTGTGTTTACTCTAAATTATAAAGCGCTCTTGTTCTGGGGAGTGGGGGTGGGGAAATATTTTGTACTGCACTGAAATAAAATGACACATCTCTTTTGGGGGAATCTCATTACTCAAGAACCTTTGCCCTTGGTGACTTGTGTGTATTTGAAGGATCTCTTTGGCACACTTGCAGTTCACGCCCTTGTCTTACTATAAAAGACATTTTCTTTTGCACTCTTGTGGTGTGCCTCCTACCAAGGCCCATTCTTTTGCTTGCAATGGCCCTATGTCGTGATCTAACCTCCCTACTGCAAGAAAATAATAACTTGCAAGCAGAGAGTAATATGCTAGTATCTACAATTCAAGAGGACCTTATCACATTTGTTGAAGATGAATAGATCACTTAAAAAACAAACCTCCCTATTTCTCTCAAAAAATTCTAAAAGAAATACCAAAATCAAATCCTTGTAGGAAATTGTTTCCTTTTTGCAATAGAAGATTAACACTATGGACCCCACTTCCATTTCACCTAGTCCATCATCTCTCATTTTACCTGACTTTGGCATGCATTCAATTTATGCACTCCTATATTGTGATTTACCTATCCATGTGTCACTTATAGTTCATGTTCTTTGTACCAATATTATGGTGCACACTTTAGATCATCATGCAAATGTGTTTGCATCATTCGGGAAGTATACTACTGGTAATGATTCCCAGTTACTCCATTCTGTGTGTCATTTTGGCAGAGCCATTGATATAAAATGCTCCCTATGTTGTTCGCAACATAATTGGCTATCAAGCATATTCTTCATTTCCAAGGCCATTTCATATAAGGTCAACACCTATATTTGTTTGTTTCACGCTTCACAAGGACTTTGCATCACATGTCCTCATTGTACCAAACCATTCATCAAACTCTTCATTTGTTCTGCATTCAGACATACACAAGAATGCGACAATGGATCTTGATTCAAACACATTCGAGCATAAGACACCTAACCCTACCATAGACCCATGTTGACATGTTTGTCCTATAAGTTCCTCAAAGCATCCTTTCAACTCATCTAGGCATGAGAGGCTTATGGGTCCTTTTTGTTAGGAAATTTAGGGGATAAAAAAAGTTACAAATTATAGATCCACCACATTAAATTGCCAACAATCACAGTTTATGAAATGTAGTAGTTAAAAATAGATTAGGATGTTTATATTGTAGATTACAGAATGCAAACAACATGAAACAGAAAGTAAATGAACACAGTGACACAAGATATAAGTGGGAAAACCATGAAAGGTAAAAAACCCATTGAAAATCACTTATCTTTATTGAGAATTCAATTTCACCTAGCACTCCCACTATTTCCAAAGATCCACTTGCAGTTACACCTTCAAGAAGGGATTACAAACCACCTCATACATTTGCTCATGTGTTTTTCACCATTTGCATCATGTATCTATAATCAGCTCGCACATATAGCTCGCATTCATATGTCACACTTGATATTTCACATGTGTGTCCCCATATGTCGATCTCTAATGAGATCACCTTGTTTTATACAAGGTGGGTGACCTGTTTTGGGTCACTCTTATATTTTAAACACTACCGACAACAGTAGTGGATCTGCCATGCTTATATTTTAAATATAAGCTATAAACCAAAAACATATAGTCTTTGGCGGGTTTCTAAACAAGCAGTTTCCCGCTTAATATTATAAACCCAACACTTTTGTGATCCCTTAATATTTGTTTACGCATGAGATTCTCAAGCCCTAATTTGTTTTGACACTTCACTACATGTTCCATTCATCCACATGGCACTTGATCACATACAAACATCTTCTTCCACCATTCACATTCAAATCGGATGGATTTCATATTGGTTGTGGCAAAGTCAACAACATTACTTGCATGGTTTGCAGCAACAATCTTCATGTATTGTTTGCCCACTTCATATATGTACTGATTATCTTGCCTAGCGGTTGCTCACGACCTAAAACAAATCTAATATTCGTGATGGCTTGAATGTGCAGTAATTTCTGGTGTACCCACCGTCTATTCGACTAGTTGTTGTTTTGAGTTCCATGCAACGGATTTCCCAACACCTACAATTGAGATCCTTTGAGGTGTCCCTTTTTTTTTTCTTGATAGCATTTTGTTGTCTTTCTCCAAAAAAATCATCCACTCCACCCAATTCAACATTACAAGGGGGTGTTGTTGTATCGCTTTCGTGGGTTGTTGTGTGTAACTCTCTTGGGTTTCCTTGCAACACATCTCAGTATCTAATTCTGACAGTTCTTTAGTGACGGATCAGCCCATCCAATGCACCTTTCTTCAATAATGGATCAACCCATCCTCTTTCAATATATTGTTGTATTACTTTCTTGTGCCTTGTACTACTTCCTAGGATATGCTTGGGGCACATCTCGACACCTTCATTCACTTATACATTGTACTGCTTTTTGGAGAGACCCTTGTAGAGCGTCTCAATTTATCCAGAGCAATTCTTTGTATTTATTGTACATGGGTACCTACCTTATTGAGCCTAGTTGGCAGGAGCCATTTTAAACAATTCTTAGCCTCTTTTTTTATGTATACCTTCCTAAGGTGCACTTGATGAGGGTGTTGGAGCAATATATTATGCTAATTTGAGATAACTAAGGTTAACTTCTATGCTAATTCTAGATAGTGCACAATTTCCTAGGCTGAGAATAGAATTATGGACTAGCCTTTATGCCAGCCAATAAGATATCACTTTTAGTACGCCACATAGAATTGCCTAAATTCTGGCCAATGAGATAAGGGGAACTAGCTCTTAGTTTAGCTATTATTAACCTTTTAATGTTTGTATTTTATGATCATGAAATATTTTGTTTGATCCATGAATGCACATTCTATTTTTTTGCTTTCATTATCTGAGGAACTCTATGAGATGATATGTGCTGAAGAGGTGATCTTAAGTTTGAATAATTTCAGTATTTATTCACTTACTCCAACATCAAATAGGTAACAAAGATTTCATACTCAACCTGCTTCTTTACATGAAGATGTATTCAGTTGTGAATGTTGAAAACTTACATCTCTTTCAACTTTCTATGCTAGACATGTAGTTATGAGAAGAAGACATGTAGTTATTGCAAGAAGGCATGGTAGTTTTCAAGTTGATAAGGACAACTAGATAAAATCAGCATGAGCATTAGGAGATTGGTTTGTGGGGGCAGATGCCAAGAAAGGTGAAGTGATTTGCCAAGGAGCTGAGGGAATTATACGCTCATCTCCGAAGTAATTAAGATTTTGTCTGAAATTAAAGACAAAGAAAACACTGCATGTTTGACTCAAGCCAAATTCCTCGGCATTTATACCGAATTGTTTGGCATGAGATGAATTTGTCCAAATACAACAGAACAACGACCGAACCACTCAGAATGGAAGATGAATCTACTTATATTTCATATGTTGAGTTCCATTTTCCCCAGAAAATGTCACTGACAACCTGCAACCTGGTCTCAGAGGGTTCTCCATTTCTTTGCATCTGTAGCCTCTTTGTATGTATTAATAAGTATGCTTGGCACAGGCCAAAATATCCGAAGTTGATCGTAAGTTGCAGCAGAGTGTAGGAAGTAGGTTTAGCAGTCTGAGTAGCGAATTTCATTGCACAGCAATGCAGGTGTAAAGGCCAATGTAGAAATAAGTCGCCATCTCGGAATAGTCTTGTGAGATGCTTCATATTGGAGCCATGTCTTGTATCTTACAAATTGGCGATTGGAAAGGAGGAACAGATATTTTCTGGAGTTTTCATCCACTGTGAATTTCTCAGTGTTATGAGGGGACACATCCCCTAGATTTTGGTGACGTCCTGAACGTTTCAGGGACTTGGGGACTTGGAGGGGACATCCCCTATTTTTTAAAAATCTTTCAAAAACTTTTGATGTTTTTACTTTTAAAAAGCTGTTATTTTTACGAAGAACATTAAATTATAATCTTGAAAGTACCTGAATAGAGTTTAAATCCCTAAATTTCATTGAATAAAGTTAAAATATTTAAATATTTATATTTTATATATTATTTTAATAGCGGTCCCTTTGCCATCCCCAAAATTTGGGAATTTTTTTCCCATCCCGAAACCCCGTCTCCCTGTCCCCCATCACCGAGACTTAGGTAACTATGGAATTTCTCCAGCATAAACATCTTAGTGGTGTTGTGCAAGTTGTTTATCTTCTTTTCAAGTTCATTTCCAGCACAATGGCAAATAATATAACTCTATAAAATTGCTTATTTAGAGATGTCAAAAGCATTATATTAAATAACGGTAGAAATTGCAACTGTAAAAAAATTAAAAGTGCATAAGCAAAGCACTAAGGAACAGCAAAATAATCAATTGATTTGAGTCATTGTATTGAAAAAGCAAAAATATTAGTAATGAAAGAACACTAAATTTAAAAAAACTTAGGAAGCTATTGACATTAGAAAGCATCCTAATAATCTCAATCGAGATGAAGGGCTTGAGCTAAGTGATTCATGCAATCCACTCATTCACATGCTCATTAATAGAAATAATTAGGTATTTGCAAATAACTAATGCCCAACTAACAATTATTTAATATATGTAAACTAGCATTAATTATCAACCTCTTCATTATTATTTCCTTTCTGAAGTTGTATCTTGTGTTATCTATATAAGGATCCCTTAATTGTAATCTTATCATCCGGATGTGGACCACAAAGTATGGTCCGAAACATCAATTTTATAAACCATTCACAATTTTTCTGAAAATCTCTTTCTAAATTTTGATATGTTTTTATGGAGCATTGGTATAAGCAAGTTAATTGTGGGTCAATAATTAAATAAAGTACAAAAAAGCAAAGCGCAGACAGGGTATGAAAAGAAAACTAAGTACCTGTTCATAAAGCACATGAAATGCTTGTTTCACAGGCAAACTAATATCCAAAGCCACAACCTGCAAGTTTAGAAATATTACAACTGCTGTAAAATCAAAGCAGGCATGACGGAGGCAGAGGAATTGACAATATGCTCTTTGAATAAGCAAGATATATTCGAAAGGAAAAAATGAATTTTGGAACTCATTCCACTCTAGTAACTTTCAAAATGAGCACACACCTTGCCTGAATCAGGAAGCAACTCATAAGCAGTGTGTGATGATAAGAAATCTACAATTCGGTGCCTTGAAACTTCTATTTCAGCTTGTGAAATCCTCTGGACTTGCTCCTGCAGGGTATCATCTGACAATGTGACCTGTTTGGGATCGCACTGACGAATCATATACTATAATAAAGAACACTGAATCACAAGCAGAGTTTACCAGTCTCAGCAATTGACTAGATTTCAACAATTATCATGGGTAATGTTGAAGGCCATCAACTTAGGACTCATGAAGCAGGTAAACGAAAATGACAAGTAAAATAATCGATAACCTTTCTTCCTCCATTTAACTTCGATTCTAATAATGAAGAATAGGTCGCCATTAACTCAAGATGGATAAGGTGGTCCTTGACATGGTGCCACGTAGAATAAGAAGGACAAATGAAAAAGTTATTTCTTATGCCAAAGCAATAATCCTATCACCAATAATGTGGATAGATTTACTTCCAACAGTACAATCACCGATCTTAGAATACATAGCAAACACTTGAAGCTTATGAAAATATTTTACCCACAAAATGTTACGGCTTTTATTCAAGTTCATCGACAATGCATGTTTCTTCAAAACAATAAAATTTAGCTTTCATTCAAAATATCTATTAGTGAGCCCTCAAAATATCAAGTTCATTACATGTCTTCTCCAACTTACCACCCGTTGAAAGACACGATCTACTTCCATGTGGGATCTCGTTCCCGGAGACTCTGGACTTACTACTGTTGCTGGAAGTTCTGGGGCCGTAACAAACAAAACGTTGTTGACAGTCCCAAAGGTGGCGGTCATTACAGGCTGTTGCTCATCATGCCTGCAATCCCCATCAACAATAAACTTGTACTGCAAAATAAAAGTAGACATAATAAGGATAGTCCTCATAAGACACCTATGAAATTTTTCTCAAACTAGACCATATTACAAAAAAAAAAAAAACATAAATGCATGAGAGGAAAAGGATGGTCTGATTTAGATAACATTTGTATAACTTCTACAAATATACAAGGAACAACGCTAGTTACAATAGTCTACTCAAAATGACTCATCTGGAAAAAACTGCCCCGTGGACTCTTCTCATGGACCTGCAGGTGTTCCACTAGCCCATTTAAGGCTAATTCCCTCCCCAAAAGAATGGCACTTTATGCATTGAAGTAATTACTACTTGAGAAGGATTTATGTCGATTTCAATGTATGTGGTGTTGAAAGTACTCAGTCTTATGTGAATTTCCCACTATCTTGTGCAGTTTTTAAATTTGTTAATAATATTGCTCAAGTTTTACTATTTGATGTACATTTGTCCACTTGTGCTTATGAATAGCTGTTCTCTGCAAAGTTATTTTGTCCATGAATTATTGCAGTTTTTAACTTTGTTAATATTTTTGCTCAAGTTTTACTATTTGATGTACATTTGTCTACTTATGCTTATGAATATCTGTTCTCTACAAAGTTATTTTGTCAATGAATTAACAAAATCCCAATTTTATTAAAAAAATCAACAGCTTTTTCATTTTCCAAAACTTAGTGTCAAGTATTGCCAATTTTCTGGTAACCAACCAAGCAAATCTGAGACATGTACCTATGTTTGTAATGCCACACCATTTTCCCCACTATTTTAGATTAGCTAGACCTCTCCAGATGGTTTCTTTGTGACTATATTATTATGCTCCTGGATATTATGTTTTGCTATGCGCACATCAGACACTTTGTATCTGAGCAGCTAGATCTTATAATGGGCATGGATATTATTGTGATTGTTTACATATGTGGATGCCTTTTAAGTGATTATGACTTCGCATTGTTACCTTATTTGATAATGACATGGATGTTTACATTTGTGTGCAGAAATAGGTGAAGACCTGCAAGAATGGAAAACTTGTATCGCCTAATGGGTGACTCAAGCTAAACCCACCATGGAAAGGACTCCCTTGTTTTACACATTGAAGGAAACATTTCCTTTTACCTTGTCCAACATTTTTCCCTTTCTTGACTTAGAACTTAAACATTAGGGGATAAATTTAAGCTAAATGAAATTAGAAGTATGTGATCAGACAAAGTTGTTATCCTTTTTGATGAAAATAATAATTGGTAGAAAATTCTGGGCATGACAATTTCCCAACCAACAAAGTATTAAGTATTATCAATAATAATAATGAGCTATAATTGCACTTCTTCAAGCAGATGTGTCCACGAGACCATTATACAGTATTAAGCTGCAAAGAAACCACACTCAAAAATAAAAATAATAATGAGCATGTTCTTTAGACACATGTTTCTAAAGAAATGTAAAATCCAAGTTAACAACATGTATCATGGCAACCAAGAACTGCTTTGTGGAACGGATATACCAATATAATAAATATCTAGCAAATAAACATCAGATCCTTCTGTAGAACACACATACATCTCAAGAATCATATAAACAATTGAAGTGGTGATAACTAATTAGATGTCCAGAAAGACCCTTTATGGAGAACATTATCTATGGGAGGGCAACAGTGGAAAATGATTACATTAGATTGTGGGACCATAAACAGATATATATATAGACCAATAATGAATACCCGACAGATATCCTAAAAAGATTGACCGGCAAAATCATATATTTCAGAGCAATTGCTTAGAAGATCAAATTTTTAGAGCAAAAGAAATGCATAGATGTAGGAATTTCTAGGTAATGATAATATTTAATCATAGGAAACATCACCACCCATTCGTCTTTTCCTCTATCCCTTGTGCCTGATATCTGTACGTCATCTTCCAGTTGGCGTCCTCTATTTCTCATTAACACATGCTACCTCAACCCTCCCTCATCAATTTTCCATTCCACGTGTGTACCCTTTTCCTACATCCCTTGCCCTCACTCAAAGAACAGCTTCACTAAATACTTGACAAAAATTGATGACTCTGATTAGATACATAACAACAGAAATCCTTGGAGACGGACAGGTTAGCTTAAATTTTTGGTCAGTTTCTGTCCAAAGTCCAAATCTATGCAGTTGATGATTTCTGCATTCATAGGTACATAAATGCTTCCTTATAAAGGAACCATTAATATTTGTGATCCCATTATTTCCAAAGAAAACATTCCATGAAGTGCCTTGAGCAAAGCACACCTTAAATGTGTAGTTCATTGACGAAAACAATTTTTATGTCTAGGGCTGCTACATTGGCCTTCAAGACATTTATATATATATATATATATATATATATTAGGCAGCTATTAGGACATTAGCACATACAGATAAATAATCACAAGGTTTATAATAGAAGTTGAATTTTGAATGCATTTAAATGAAAAATATTAAAGTCAATCCAAACCCTGCCCACAGACAGGCAGATGTTTGGAAATCAAACCAGAGCTGTATGTTAGACATGAAAACTACAGCTCCCAAAATCTTATGAAAGCTAAAGACTGACAGAACGATGAGAAAGTATATAAAGACTGCTGCAATTAAAAAGCTAAAGACGAGCTGTTTGGAAATAAAACCAGAGCTATATGTTAGACATGAAAACTACAGCTCCGAAATCTTATGAAAGCCAAAGACTGATGGAACAAAGAAAAACTCTCGAAAGACTGCTGCAATTATAAAGTTAAAGACCTGTTCAAAAGAGCTCGAAGAGCTATACATATCCAAAGTACTCAAATTAGATAGAGCTTTTAAGCCATATCTATAGGCCATTACAAAAAAATAATGCCATTTTCTGGCAAGATAATGTCTTAGATTCATAGGCTGAAGAGATGCCACAAAAAGTAAAAGCAATTGTCGTCTGCCAAACCCAGAGTGAAGGTGGCTCTTCATATATCCTGTTCATCAGTCATTGTCTGCCAAACCCAGAGTAAAGGTGGCTCTTCATATATCCTGTTCATCACTCGTTGTCTTCCAAACGGTAAACCCAGAGTAAAAGTGACCCTTCACATATCCTCTTAGATTTTGCTGCAGTTCTAGTTTTCACGAGATGCCTTTAAATGTGTAACTTGATGGAGTTGTGGACAAGGATCAGAACAGTCCTCTCATCTTCCTGCATACTCGCTGTCCCAGTGCTTTCTCCAGGGGTGGCTTGACATTTAGATGGGGCATATGGGTGCCCCACTCCTGTACAATCTCTGCATATTGTCATCTGGCCAGATATTCGTACTTTTGTACAACACCCTCAATAATGGCTATGAGTTGTTGCTTAAACTGGTTGCAGGCAACAGGTAACTCGTTTCTAGCCACCAGATGAAGAATACAGTTCTGAAGCAGTGAGGAAGTAAGTATGTTCTCCCTTCACTAGTGGTCTAACCCTTGGATACATTCCTCTATGGGCAATCAGGATAGTAAGGGTGCCGAAAAACCAGCTTAGGCTGGGATTGGAAACTGCCCCAGAGGAAGTAGGAGTGCTACCATGCTGCTGAAGAATAAGGACTGTGATGGCCCATCGAACCAGCATCCCCCCAATTAAAGCAATTCCTAGAGTACTATTAGTATTTACTAATAACAGATTGAGGAGGCTAGTTGAAAAAGGCAGGGACCTTATTGCACATCTCAGAGACTATTCATTTCCTTGTGTGGTATGGGAGAAAGAGGTGGAAGATGAGATCTTATACGAGAGCCTACTATGAGAGGAAAATCAACATTGGTGACCAGAGGACCCATGCACACCTAAGTGGAGCCTTGTTGATTGCGAAAGCATGGCTGCACATGGGGCACTCAAGGAATAACTGGAATGTCCTCATCACTGACTCTTATGGGGTCCTAATTTTGGCTTCCAACAGAAGCATCCCTAACTAATCTGGCCTGGGAAGTTGTGACATAAGACAGCATGTTGTCCTTTTTTCCTATTGTATATTTTTAGAGTCGCTTCTGTAACTAGAAAGCATTTGCATTTGTTGAAATATTGAGTTATATTTATAGCCAAAGCCATTAGGCCGGGGCTTCTTCTTGGCTCAGTGCTTGTGATTTCAGGGTTTGGAAATACTTGATTGCAAATCTGAAATGCAACAAAACCACTGAATATACAACGAAGAAGCAGATAACCACCATTTTAAAAGTCCTTAAATTGTCCTTCATTTTTTTAGCGAATTCCAGTTATTGTCCCCATGGTAGGTGACAATCTGAAGGTTGTTCTACGCTGGCGAAGTGTGAGAGTGTGGTGTCATGCGTGAAGGTTCTGGATATCATGGATGTGCATTAAAAGCCCGTCCCCCATATCAACCCATCTTTCACCCTGGTTTTGTCCTCCTTAATTGTATGAAGTACCTCTATCATTAGTGCCTTGAAATTGAGGAAGGTTTTTGTCACATCCCTTTTTGTTGTATCAAACTTCCAATGTAATAATTGGCATAAGTGATTGATTGTGCGGAAATTCAGGTTATTAGTATGCTAGAATGTTTAATTATGCTTATTTAAGTGTAGTTGAAAATAAAATATTGTCAAGTTGGCATCAACATGTTTAGCATTGTTTATATTATATCATGTGGATTTTATATCATGATTTGGTTAATTACTTGTGTGCCGTTGTTATGAGTTGGTTGCAAGATAAAATGCCCTCAGATTGGAGGGAGAGCATCATTAGAGAGAGAAGAGCAGATGTGGATTTCAAATACTGAAGAGAGAAGTAAAGTGAATTGGCAATTAACACTAGGGTAGTTGACCTAGATTCCTTTCTTAGGCGAACACTTGGAATAGAATGGGTTATGTACTAATTGTTTTATTTAATTTTGACTTGTTGATTTATGACACATTGTCATCATTATGTGTATCATCTCTAAATCATTAGACTAGTTCGTAATAGGTCATTAAATTAGAGACCCAATTGACCTATAAACTATCATTCACCTTTATAATCATTTAATCCGGTTAATATAATGAAAAGATTGTCAAATGTATTAGTTAACCTCGAAACCTATTACAAGTACTACAAAACAAAATTCGTATATATACATTATCTATACCATATTTTATTAATATCCAAAAGTATTATCTTGACATTATAATAATATAATTAAATAAATAAATTTAACTAAAAGAAATATTAATTTTCTAACCTTTTAATGGATCTCTTTATGAAAAAGTAGCATACGGATTTAAGAAACTTCTTAAAAGTTAAAAGCCACATGGGCTTGCTTTTGGATAGGCTCACATTTTATAAAAGTAAAGACCTTCCATAACGCATTGAATATTTCCAACTACATACACATCTAAGAAATTAATGCATAATGGCGTACATGAGCCAACAAACAACATTGAAAGCAATAATGGTCTTTGGAATCTCATGAATGTTATTTTAAGCCACAATTTTTATATAAAGAGTCGCGTCTCCTACTGATGGAAAAAAAGGAAGGTCTGGCATAACAAAGGTGCTTTTGGAAATTTGATCGTGGGAAAGGCGGTAATAAAGTTTAGAGTAGTGCATTCCAGTGGAAGGAGGCTTTGCAGATTGTGGAATAATGTGAACTTTTTGTGTTCTTAGCATCAGTAATAAAATTAAAAACCTTCCACCGAGTTTTATGAGACCAGATTTTAGCTAATCCAACAGCTTTCCAAATTCAAATTTATATTTAAGACAGGTTTCTATATTCACTATGGTCAATCCAAATAGACTTTTCCTATATTAAATATATATATCTGAAATTCAGAAATATTTGGCAAACTGTCACTTATTACATTTATTTGTATTTCCTCTTGAGAACAATATATCTTTTTTTATTAAAAAAATGGTTTGATAATTAAAAGAGAGAGAGAAAAGTGTAAATAATATTAAGATTATTATAAGTTAGAAAATCTTAATACTTTGAAGACTTCACCTAAACTAATGTGTTCTCCTTTTAAAGATGACATGGAAAGTAAAGTGGAGCATGGAATTTAATTTAGGAAGATTAAGAACTTTATTAATATGTTATAAGTGACCTCGAAGTTTCATTTACATAATTAAGAATGTGAATATTCTATTTAATTCATGAATGTGAAACATGAATTTTATTGTTCAATATTCGACCACGGTATTTTTTTCAATATAGGTATATAAACTCCAATATTGAATATGAAATTATATTATTTAAATGCATGTTTCAATTTGGATATTTATTAGGATTTTATAATGGAAAAGAGTATATATACATTATATATTGTTTCCAAAGAGTAATCAAAATATGTTAATAAAATTGTAAAAATAAGTATATTTATACTAAGACATTAAAACAATTTTTTTACATATGTAACATAGGGATTAGGTGAAAAATTATATCATATTTGTCCAAGTCTTGGAATCACTTATTGAAACTTAGTAGATAGTGTCTAATCCCTAATGGATATTCATTATGAAATGGAAATTTAACCCTCGTATGTTATACATTATGAGTTGAAATGTATGGATACGTCTTCTTTTAGTGCTTATGCTTTCGCACCTTACAATGAGTAGTTCAAACTTAATATGTCTATCATTATCATACAAACCATAGAATTATCATTAGAATCTTGTCTTCTTGAATTTAACAATCCCAGTGAAGTGGGGGAAATATTACCTTGGTTCGTCAATACAATGCATTATCACCCACGCACCTATCAGAGTTTGTCCACTTATTAAGCAGTGTTTGTCATGTGGGGATCAAGCTGTTGTCGAGCATGGGGTTAGGATGGATGAGAAGAATCAGTAGTTGACAGTTAATGTATAGTGAACATCGGAAAGTGGGACTAAGCAGAGACAAGGGAATTAATTTAATCTTGAATTAGTTTAGTCTCGCACCATGACTCAATGGAATGGATATGGGTCCTTCTACGGGGTTACCAAAGATAGACTCAAATGTCTAGGGTAACTGGGTATGCCCCGTATACGAGTTAGGATACACTAGGGGTCACCCTTGTAATCTAAGTCTTATGGCCATAAGCAATTAATACTTAGTATTAATAAGAATGTAATTATTCTTTTCCAATTCACCATCTTGTATTACATCATGATTGGTTAGGTCATATGCTATAGGGATTTGTATACATGGAACACTCTCTTTTGGTATTGATTTCCACATCTACCTTCCTCGTGAAGGGTAGGGCCACTCTTGGGATACGAGAGGTGTGGGGGAACCAAACTAGCTCTATGGTTGGAGGAAAAGCGTTATGATGATGTTCTCCCTCTCTGCTTTCATTACTGTGACCTCAACATGATCTCTAGTGCTATCTCGATAGTGCTCACATTGAGAACTCCACTTATGTTATTCTATATTTTTGTCTCTCAACAAAAGATTGTATTCTTATTTGTAATCTATATTATTAAAAAGGACAATCTTGATGAACATAATGAAGATGTAGTGTACTTGAAAACTCTTATGTACAAAGTTGAAAACACAGAATCTTTTGTACCATTAATATCTTTGTAACCAAAAGAAATGTGTAATGAAAACTCTTATGTACTCTTATCGTTCACGTTCATGAATGTTTTGTCAAATTGAATGAAGTGGAATTTTAGAATGATTAAATGTAATGCATTTATGTATTTCAATTAAAATAGGATTACTCTATTAATTTAGATGCAAATGGATGATGTCATGCATTTGATTATTGTACTTCATTTTCTATAAATAACTATCGGTTGTTTCATATTTGTTTTTGCCAGTGTTACATGGGGACACGTCCCCTAGATTTTGGTGACGTCGCGGAAGTCCCAAACATTTGGGACTCGGGGACTTGGAGGGGACATCCACTATTTTAAAAAAATCTTTAAAAAAAATTATGATGTTTTTACTTTAAAAAGTTGTTACTTTTACCAAGAACATTAAATTATAATCTTGAAAGTACCTAAAATACCTTAAATACAATTTAAATCCGTAAATATTAGTTTTTATATATTATTTTAATAGTCGTCCCCAAAAGTTGGGAAATTTTTGCTGTCCAAAAACCCCATCCCCCGTCCCGAGACTTAGGTAACTATGGTTTTCGCATATTGTAGAGTTTACTTAAGGACCAAGGATGTGAATATCATCCTTGGTAGATAAGATAAATATACTCTGGATGGATTGATGACCATAAAAAGAAGGGGCGGAGTGCAGGGGTTGTCTACTATGTTGTTGTCTGGACGTTTGGTAGATTTAGTTTGTCGCTCGGTGTCGGACCTAGTAAGGAGTTGAATGTGATGGCTCGGGGAACTATGGATGGTGTCCCTGGGATGAATAGATCTGGAGTGAGAAGCGGAGCAAGTCTCACATTGGCGCTTAGTACCTCTCACTAAAGGTAGCACTGTGAAGAAGGAAGTGATCCGTTGGGTAGAATCCAGCTTGGAAGGTGGCTGAAGAGTGTGCTCACGAAGCCTCATGGCCTCCTGTATGTATAAGGCTAGACACTTCTGGTCCTCATACCTAAAGAAGTCATAAAGAGTTTGTGCCCTCCTAAAAAGACAATAGAATCTCCCTTTGATCTCATAATAAAGGGGGCATCGAAAAATGAAGTGCATCTTTGTCTTGGTCTCCTGAAGGCTACAAAGCAAACAAGTCCTATCAGAGCGATCAAGGTGATGATCCGTCTCGCACCGGAGTCTATGGGAACCAACTTTGATCTGGCCAAAGGGGATATGAAGGGCATGCATCCCAGTGATGGAGAGAGTACTGGGAACGGGCAATGAGACCCTCCCTCAACTCCATGAAGTGCTCCGCATAAAAAACTATTTTAGGGCATAGCCCCCCTTGAGGATTCGCCCACGTCGTGTGAATAAACTGCTTGTACATATCCTCTCTGGTAAACTTGTTCAGTTCTTGTCTAGTAGGTAAAAAGTGGCCTGGAGCATTAACGGAATATTGGAAGGGAAGAAGACGATCCATTAGAATACCAACTATCCCTGAAGGTCAGAAACCTCAGAATACCAAATGCAACCCCAACGAGGAGAACCTGAGAGAGCAATGGCCTCCGAGGAATGATAGGCCAAGTACGGGAACCTGTTACATCCCTCAACCGAGTCGGTGAAGCCTCTGATGCGGTGTAAAAAAGAGATAAGGTCAAACATGGTCTCCAATCTGAAAGGACGAGCACCAAACTCTGCCAAAATGATGTGTTGGGGAACTGTTTGCTTGCATCTAATGAACCGGCGAAGGAGTGTTTGAACTCGCTCGACAAAGAGCCCGATCGATCTCTAATAATAAGGGCCACCGGGCAACAGAACCATAGAGCATAATGGGTCGAATGAGGGAGTCCATGAGGGACATTTTAGATGAAATGTCCTGGAAGTGGTGGCAAAAACACCGTCTCTCAAGAAGGGCTAAGGATCCATAGCCCTTGTTGACACGAGGCTGGAAGGCATGTCTCAAACTTAAGAGTGAGCCAGAGAACTGAACCCCAAATAGGTGTAAGAGCTGGTGATCTCAATCTCCTCCCCCGAGAAGAAGTGAAGGTGCGAGGTCTTCAGACCATTGAAGACCATAACCTTGGTTTCCCAAGTTAACCATCAATTGTCGGAAGCCACAAAACAAGTCTAGGGCATCTAGTTGCCTCTGCAACCCCTCTGGAGAGGAGGCCAAGAGAACCACATCATCAACAAACAAAAGAATGGATATCAAAACCTGGTGAAGAAGGCAACCATCACCATCCTGAATATGCTCATGAAGGACTCAAGCTCATCAATATAAATCCCAAAAAGAGTGGGGGACAGGGGACACCCCTGTTTGACTCCGATAGTACTCCTGATGAAATCCGACTCCCCATGAGCCGTGCGGAGGCGACCCAAAACTGTCTCGTAGAGACGCATGATGGCCGTGAGAAGGATCTCGGAAATCCCAATGTCTCTGAGTCTCTAAACGCAGCGCCTGGCGTAACGTGTTAGAAGACGTATACAAGGAAGAAATGAAGAGAAGGCGGATTGCACACATTTGAGATTGTGTGTATTTATTATAAACGAAGAAGTTACAAAACGGTTGATGTAGTTACAACCGGTTACAACCAACTTGTAATGAGACACCTTATAAATATGCCTTATATTCTCATACCCCCTCTTAAGGCTTATTCTACATAAAGCAAAAAAACAAACAATCTAACAAAACTAGAACAAAACAGAACTACGCAATCTTCAAACACTTTCACTTTGAAAGCAATGCTATGATAAGGTAGGGCTCCATCAAGTTGCTTCGTGACCTTCGTAAAGGTGTAGCTCCCGAGCTGAATTCCCGAGTTCCCGAATTCCACCTCCCCGAACTCCCGAATCACAGATCTCCCGAATTATTGGACAACCATCCATACTAAGCCATCCACAAGCTCCATCAAGTTGTCTCATGACCCTTGTGAGGGTATAATTCCCAAGATCCACAATCTTCCGAACTATTTGAGCAACCATCCATACTGAGCTTCAACTACCCTGTATCCTTTCTTGCCTTCAAAATTTAGAGCATCTTTATAGTGTGTATTCATCACTTTGTCCTAACTACCTTTTGCATTGCTAGGTCTTGACCATGGCTATATTGATTGTATTTGATATGACTTTACCCTTGAGCACATCATTGGCTCGAACACGATAATCCCATGCTGTGTGACCTCTTTTCTTACAATAATGACATTCAATCTTCGACTTATCTTTATCCGATCTTCTATGATATTTTTTGGTTCTAGAATAGAATGCACTTTCTTCTTTGGGAATGACCTTCCGCATCCTCTGTAGTCGCGTTTTCCTCGGAGTAGAATAGCCTCTTTATCATATCATCCAGAGATTGAGATTGAATTTGACTAAGGGTAAAAACTACATTGTTGTATTTTGAAGACAGACTATTTAATAGGATAGCTTTGGCATCCTCATCCTCAATCGCAGACTTTGACTTCTGCTAGTTGTTTGATCAGGGACCTTAGATTATTGATGTGGCTTGACATAGAGACTCCTTCCATTTTGAACCTATATAACTGAAGTTTTAGGGAAAATTTGGCATTGACTGCTTTCGCTCCAAATAATTTATTTAGAGTATCCCAAATTTCCTTCGATGATTTGTCTAGGTCTACATGATGAAGTTCAAAGTCAGAGAGAGCAAGGCCAATAATAGCTTTCGCTCTATCATCTCTGCTTTGCCATTCTAACAATTTCGATGCATCGGTAGGTGTTGTCTCTTTCCCATTTACAATGCCCCACAAATTTCTATTCATAAGTTGCATTTGTATTTTCACTCTCCATGTATGAAAATTTAGACCGAATATTTTTCTATGGGCATTTCCATTTTAATAAAATAAAATAAATACAAGCGCGTATTTTGGAAATGAATAAATAAAATAAGATAAAATACCAGTTGCACAATTTCGTGCCCTAGCACAGGTAGTCTTTTTGCTTATGCGTCTTTCATGCCTTATGTCTGTGAAAAATATTTGTGCCCTTGCAATTCGTGACTGTAATAATGTCTAAAATCATGATTTTTCGTGGCTATAAAAATCTAACTATTTGTGGCTGAAAAAGCTCTTCCGCGACTAGGTATATTTGTGTGGCATTTAGCCCTAGATTCACGTCACAGTTTTTTGCTCTTACGTCACAATTTTCTGCTCTCACGAAAATAAGTGTGCCCTAGATCTCTATTGAAAAACAAAAACGAAAAAATCTTCGTCTTTCTCCTTATATTAGCGATTGTCCTTCAAAATACGACTGTGCCTTCGAGATGCCCTAGAAAAAACGAAAATGTGTTCGTTTTTCTCCTTATGCTTCAGATTCCGTGCCCTAATGTGGCGGATTTTCTACCCACTCTCTTTCCTCGCTTGCCCTTGCTCTGATACCACTGTTAGAAGACGTATACAAGGAAGAAATGAAGAGAAGGTGGATTGCACACATTTGAGATTGTGTGTCCGTCTATTTATTATAAACGAAGAAGTTACAAAACGGTTGATGTAGTTACAACCGGTTACAACCAACTTGTAATGAGACACCTTATAAATATGCCTTATATTCTCATAGAACGGAGTCAAAAGCTTTTCAAAAGTATACAAAGCAGCAATAGACTTTCAACGAGCGATGACAAGCTTCCTCAATAATAGCCTAGAGGGTAAAGATGTGATCAATAGTCCGGTGGTTAAGGCGAAGCTGACTTGCCCTTAGCTCTGAGGTGCCTTTGCTCCAAGTCCTCTGAAAGTTGCATGTGGAGAATAGTAACATATAATTTGGAAAAAGTATGACCAACTATAACAATTTTGTAGTTGTTGGGATCCGACCTAGGGCCCGACTTGTGAATCGGGTGGATGGAATGGTGTGACCAAACCGGCGGAAAACCAGAACGAATCACGTGGTTGAAGAGATCAGCCAAGAAACTACCAAATCCCTAAAATCCATACTTAAAGAATTCAGCCTGGAACCCCTCTTGCTCTGCGGCTCGCCACAATTCATCACTCGATAGCTTTCATGATCTTTACGTGCGTAAATAAGTCGCAAAGAGAGGGCGGGTTATCAACCTAGATGTGTGGCTGCCTGGGAAGTCATAGAGTTGGGAAGTGTGAGAGAACATGGAGTTGGGGCTGAGCTCAAGGGGGAGAGGGGAATGACGAGGGAAAATGGTGCACGAAGTGCTTAGGAGAGCTGGAGGGAAGCACACTGGGGTTCTTTGATGTTGGGCAATGAAAAGGCATTTTTGCAGCGAAGAAGACGACGGTAGGAGGTTTTCAAGGTAGGGTATGAGGAACGAGACTGGGAAAAAGCCCGCCGAAGTTGGCGGTGTAGGGATTTGCACTCATCATCGTACCACTTGTTCATGGGGCAAGCTTTGTGGTGATGGGAAGCGGAGGAAGACCGGGTGGCATTGGGAAAGGAAACAAGGGCCGCTTCCCAGATAATGGAAGATAGGAAAGCATACTTGGCTTCAACACTATCTAGGGACAAGAATTGGGGCCCAGAAGTGAGAAGTTGTCGAATGTGGGATGAAACACGTCGGGACCCCGTCATCAAACCGAAATGTAGTACGAGGGAGGGCCTGAAGGGAGGGAATGGAAATAGGGGGAATGTCAACATGAAACGAGAGAGAGAAGAGCATGGTCGGCGAGGGGGATGGGGGAATAGAGAAATGGCTGGTGAGGGACAAGGAGTGCTGGCTAGAAAGGATATAATCCACATCACCGCCCCCTCCGTGAGGGCAGCAAGTGAAGAAATGGGAATCTGGAAAGCAGCTGATCCCGTTGAGGATCAATAACCCGTGTGATTCCCCAAGCTGCAGGAGGTGCCGACCATAAGCCGTGAGGGGCCCTGAATCATCCTCAGAAGTCCTGTGTAGGCCAACGTTCTCGGGATCCACTACCTGAGTACAAAAGGTATCTTCTGCAGGTCGTGGAGAGGTACCTTTTGGGTTATGGTACGGGCGTTGAAATCCCCCAGAAGGAAAACATCCCCAAGCATCGAGTAATCGATTGATATTGTCGTATAGGTCATGAAAAGGATCGTCACCGGGGCCGTTATGAATGGCATAGGGGGAGGAAGCCGGAGAAAAATAACAAATTGCAACGTAGAGATCCCTAAACTGATGGCCAACACCCAGAAAGCAAACCCAAAGGAATCTGGAAAACTCATCCTGGGCGACCAAAGAAATCCCGCTCTAGAGGGAATCTCTGTACAGACAAGCTACGCCTCTTGAACCTCTGACACCCCCTGAACTCCTAGTCTTTTGTCTCCAAGTGAATACCACTCGCAATCTGTCATCCCAGGGAGAGGCCGCACAAGACTCTCATGAGTCTCCATGGCAAAAAGGATGTCAACTAATCCAAGAGCATCAAGGAGGTCGAGCGATGACCAAAAGGAGCCATTCCGTTCCAGCACCTCACGGACAAGCCTGTGTGTTGCCGCTCCTCCCAGCCTAGCTATCATTTGGGAGCCCCAATTCGAGACTCCCAACCAGGGGGGAGAATCTCTGACAACTGCGCGAAGGTTCCTGATAATGGCCCACTTCCCCTCCTTTCGTGCAGCCATAACCAATTCCCTGGAACGTCTGAGCTCTGCTACTTGTGACTTGGTGAGATCTTCGTCAAGGAAGATCTTATTGGGAAGAGAGAATAGTAGTTTTTTGCTCACGAGCACCTTGACTCTATCATTCTTTGACACGAAGGCTGAATAAAAAGGGTAGACTCGTAACCCAGCCAAGCTCTATCCAGAGTAATATCATGTATGCCTAGAGTATCTCTGAGAAAGGAGTTCCAAGCCGTCACGGGATCCTGTTGGCAGAGGGAGCCCTCTTACTTTAAGATTCAATTCACGTTCCCTTCTCGTGCGTTCCTCCACCATTTAGCATGGACAACCTCCTCCACCACCGCCATAGGCAGGGGGTGTCCTTAACACTAGCCTAATTACATGACCAACAGAAGCTATACCTAGTCGCATGAAATCAAAAACATGACCGATCGTGAGGGAAGATTAATATTATTTGGCAAAATAATATTATTTTCAGGCTTCAACAACAAAGGTATTCATTCGATTTGCTGGGAGTAATTAATTTTTAATATTATTTGCACGAATAAGTAATATTGTTTTATTATTGGTTTGGGCAAACTATTATTTTATTATTTCCATTACTTTGGAATAATAAAATGGCAAATATTTCACACTTGACTTTGCCGGAGACAAAAATTAACGGGCACTAATTTCAATGTTTGGAGTCATAAGATTTTAACGGTTGCGGAATTTCGTGATTGTGATAAAATAATCAAGGGTGATGAAAGTCAACCAACGCAACGAACTTCAAGGATTATGACAAACGTCATAAGGAAGCGTTATTACTTCTCAAGTTGTCGGTGTCGGATGATATGATACGAAGTGCGGAATGCCACTATGGCAAGCACATCATGGGCCAATCTGAGGGATAAATATAAGACGTCAGAAAAGAGTCGGGTTTTATACCTGAAAAATATGCTCTTTTCCGTAAAGTTACAAGAAGGTGGATCACTGTCGAGCACCTACTTCGGATGAAAGACCTCCGAGACCAATTATCTTCCATCAACAAAAAGGTGGACGACGATGATATGGTGGCTCTGGTTCTGAATAGCTTACCTTCTTCGTATGAATCATTTGTGCAGGCACTCCATTTAATGGTTGAAAGTCAAACACTCATGTTTGACAAGGTGAGTTCCTACACCGTTTGCAAAAGGAGCGGGACAACTTGGTGAGAATCTAATTGTGACCATTCAAAGAGTGCTCTTGTCACTCAATCAAAGGGAAAGTGGAAACGTCAATCTGGTGAGTCTTCCACTCGGTATCAGGTCACATGCTATTACTGTCACAAGGTTGGGCACCTAAAGAAGGATTGCCGGAAGCAGAAGTATGATCTTTCGCAGCAGAACAAAAAGCCATGTGATGAGGAACATGTGGCAGCAATTGCAAAAGAACGGGATTCGGATGACGGGCATGCTCTTTATTGTCTTACGACATCATGCTTGAATGACAGTGGTACCAGTTGCTGGATCATTGACTCTAGTGCGTCTACGCACTTTTCATGTTCAGTAGGGATTGGTATGTTTCATTTACTATGCGAAATATCTGTTTTGAATCAATAGTACTAGCTGATGGAGAATCACTTGCAATAGAAGGGATAGGAGATATATGCATTGTATTGAATAATGCTAATAAATTGTTGGTACGGAATGTTAGATATGTACCTTCTTTACAAAAGAATCTTCTATCTATTCATCAATTGACTGAAAATCCCAATATTTATGTGGATTTTTGTGGAAAGAAGTGTGTTGTCTCTGATGTCAAACAGAGACGGATAATTGCCCTTCGTATTGGGGAAGGTGGTCAATATCGACTTGTTGATCCAGCTGCAATCAACATGAATGCACGTGTGGAGGACAACTCCACCATTCAAGATGTGCAAGAGGCTACAATGCCTTGGGAGGAAGCCATTCCTCACAAATCTGTTGACTTGGATACAATCAACCTACATGCACCTATTGTGGAGGGAGTATCCACTATACAGTGTATGGGAGGCGAACACCGCCTTGGGAGGATGGATTTCCTCATTCTGAAGAACATTTGTTGTGGACGGAGACTCCACTATTCCAAATGCACTGACGGTGCATGGTGAGATGGCATGCCCAACCACTCACTCAGAGGTCCTTGCTCGAAGGACAATAGAGCATGAACAGTTTGCTCATTGTGTTGTGAAGGATCTTTCCCAACAAAGGGGGATAGATGAGCAAATAGATGAGGAGTTGGTTCTCACTCCTACCACTGCTGAGACGGAGATGGTTATTTCTCCTACTATTGCGGAGTTGGTTCTAACTCCTACTGCACAGATGGTCACATTTCTCTTATTGAGAAAGTTGGATGAGCACTACATGGTGTTGCAAGGACATGATCGAGGTGACTTCGATTGCAGGATAACTGAGTCTTTGTACAAACTCCAGCAGGCTACACAAGCCTGGAACAGATTTTTCAATCCACTTCTCCAAGGTTCTGATTTCAGCACTCTGGAGATGGGGCTGACACTCTCAGCCATTGGTGATTCATCACTGGTCAATGAATCACGTAACAAAGAACCAATGGACCACTTGCCATATCCTTTGTTCATGGGACCAGATTTTTGTTTTGCGGTTCTTCTTCATTCGACAACCGCAACACAGTCATGGACTGCTGATTTTAAAGTACAACCTATGGCACAGTCTATAGATGTAATGACTAAACATATGGGATTTAGGAAATTTGTAAAATTTTGGGACAAACTTTGTCTTGTTTCCGGTTTAGTCATTAAGAGGGGGTGTTAAAATATAGCGCTTTATATAGCATGTAAAACTGTTATGTAGTTGTGATACGGTTGGTAACTGTTCAACCGAAGTGTAACCACCTCCTATAATAAATTGGACCTGCCTGTGTCATTTGAGCAGTGCAGTTTGCCTTCTCTAATTCTTTCTTCTCTTTGCATATGCTAACAGAGTAATCACGAATAGAGCTACAACTTAACTGATTTCAACAGTCTATTGAAGAATGGGCCACACAATAGCAAAGAACACAAACAGATTCACAAAGATCACGAACAGATTCACGAAGAACCCGAACAGACTCACTAAGAACACGAACAGACTCGCAAAGAACACGAATACTCACGAAGAAATTACCACAGAAGGACGTCAGGCAATGCAGAGCTCACACACGAACAGATTCACGAAGAAATTCGTGAGTATTTGACCACCACGAACAGATTCACGAGCAGATAGATAAGAGACGTCTCATTGAAAACTAGGCAAAATGTTGTTACAGATTCACGAACAGGTTCTTTGCACTGTAAACAAGATTGTTCTAGATTACCCAGAATGAAAGAAAAGACTGCCCAAGGTATGGTTAGGGTGATGAAGGTTATTGGTATAGGTATTTCGTAGCAACCTTGAGAGGAATTGCAAATGGCTGGTATATGGAATAAAATAGTTACTTGGAAACTAGTTAAAGAATATCATTAAAAAAAAGGCATTTTTCCAGTAATCTACCAAAGGGTTCTTACAGTTTTTGAATAAAGTTAATTGAATGTTTGACCACATCCAGCAGTATATACGAGTTCTTCTTCGATACTTAACCTTGATTAGGTCCTGCCTTTAGACGTATCACTTGTTTACTACAATGCTGAATATTGTGCAATGTTATGTCACCATGTGTGGTGTCAATGCACAAACTGAAAGCATGTGTTGTGTACTCCTACGTAAACCCTCGACTGAGAATTCACACTGATGGTTGCTAAAAGGAAATCTTTCTACTATGATATTATCTGCAAGTCTGCAGAATTATACATTTGGACTAAGGCTTCAAACCAGCAGCTTAACAGGTCATTTGTTTGATGAAAATGGTATCCAAGGCTTTAAGGCCACAAAATGTGAACTTCATGCTGCCACATCAATACTAGAAACCATGGTTACTTTGACATGGATCATTGCTAGGTAGTCGTTCTATGATGGCATGCTGTTCACGATTGTTCTCCTGTTTGGTATGGACCTCAGGTTGGATCTTCCTTCTCAGCTTGGTATACATGATGTAGTGAATGTGAACTAACTTACATTCTATGAGCCACCATATTTGGAGAACGAAGTGCCTATTTCTAATCAAGAGGATACAATTCCATATTTTCAGCCTCCTTCAGATGAAAATACTCTTCTTGATATTTGTACATGCACTACTAGATGCAGATCCACAACAACTTACTTGGCTGGTAGCAAACGAGTCTTGCACAGCATTTGAATGGCACTAAAACATCTATACAGAAATTAGAGACACTTTCCTATGAGCAGAGAGAAAATGATCAGACATAGTCACATTGGCTATATTGTATTTTTATTGTATAATCATGTTAATTGCACATGTCTTTGTGAGTCTGTCTTTACCTTCCTCTAGTAGCTTTCATGTTCTAGAACTTATTGGTATATCATTGCACCCAATAAAAACCTAATATAATAGAGTGAAAAAAATGTACAGTTGTGGCTATTTTTTGTGTCTTCCTCATCGTTATAATTGTGCTCATATCAGTTTCAAATGGAGAGAAGAAAACACTTGACTTGTTTTTATTTAACTGATGTGTCAAGAATTTTTAGTAATTATTTTACAATTTCCTGAGCTGCTAGATTTATCTAGTTATTACTTAAGAGAAAATTAGAATGTCGTTAGCAAACTGAATATTAGAATACCCATTCCCTCGTTCTATGGTTAGAAATCCATGGATTCTACCTTTAAGTTAGTTCACATGTAAATGGTTACTAAATAAACTAGACATAAAAAACGAATTTGCCACAAAAAAGGAAAAAAAGCAAGACCATAAATTAAGAACTACGTTAATGAAAGACCACCCAGTACACATACGAAATGTACCTGGTACAGGTACAGCCCGATATATGCCGGAAATGCCCTGGAAACTGCTGGGCAGGTCTGGGTACGGATGGGTATGTTTGCAGACATACCGGGCATACCCAGACCCACCCAGCCATTCCCAGGGCCTTTCCAGGCCTGTAACAGTTTTTTTTTCCTACTTTAAAATTAATAAACCATTATAACAGAAATTACAGGTTTTGCAGCAACATTATTCTACAGAAGGTACCAAATAGAAGCCATCAAAAATAGCATGTATGAGATAAATGTAATAAACACCTTGACTAGATGTGGTAGGGTTGATGTTTGTGCCAAGGTTCAATGATATTTTGAATAGTTTAATGTGGTTATTTAGCTTGTTTTGTTTTTCATATGCATAATATGTGGTTAATTCCTATTTATTAAACTGGAATATATATATATATATATATCCGGGAAAAAAGTTTTGCCATATCTGTACCCATATCCAAAATGTATCGGCAACTTAGATTAAAAAATATATGGGAATCCCTTAGGAGGACCAAGCAATTAAGACAAGTTTGCATCATAGCCACCACCCAATATCAAATCCTAAGGATTCTTGTTATAGCCATAATTTTACCAACTTATTTTCATGTTTCTTATTTTGATCCATGGCCCCAAGGCATGGAATTTGTGGTGAAATAAATACGCCTTCTGTACTTCTGCGATGGAATTCCATTGTATGTATGAAACAACCAATGCTGAATGTTTGCATTACTTAGGTATGGGGATCCACATCAGTCACATATGCTTGTGTGTCCCACTTCAATGATAGTGGAATCTGAGGTGGTTTACAAAGATTCTCCAGTGAAGTGGAAACTAAATTTCGTAGGCCTTATCTCTGCCTAAAGACATTTTCTCCAAAAGCTTCAAAACAATTCCTTTGGTGTGTTTCCAAAATTACCAAATGAATTTCATGAATAATTAAGAAACTGGGAATGGGAAGGACTTTCCATGCTCTCATCTCTTTCTATTTAAGCATCTTTTGTTGAAGCTTGCTTCTTCTGCAGATCTTTGCATTCTATCTGATATCAGTCAACATTTCTTCCTTAGCCATCAATTCTCCATGAAACTTCATAGTTTGATTAGATCTCTCCTCAGCTCGAGTTATTCCTTCAATAACAGGGCCAGCAACCTAGGTGCACTGATCTTGCAGGTTTTCTAACTAACATGATAAGGCTGAGGGTTTCTTCTTTTGCACGGAGCTCATTCTGCAAATCTTGATTTCCATCTCTGAGATGCTGGGTCTTTTACTTCAACTTTTGACTCTCCATTCACAGAGAATGCAAAGCTTTCATCATCAAGTCGAGTGCTGTCACTGTCGCTATGGCCTACAGATACAATCAGGAGGACAACTCCCACCATTGTTGGAATTCAATTGTGCTATAGCTGGGAACAATAAATCACAACTACTGTAGCATAGAGAGAAAAGAAAGAAATTATATTAATGTCCACAGATGACCAAAAGTAGGTCAATGGGACTTGAGGATACAACAATTAATAATAGAAAGTTCTAGGAAGAGAGAATCCTAGAAGCAAAATAAAGGAATAAAAGTACATAAGACAAAATAAAGCAGTGTGCCACTAACATAGGTGGTAATGAAATCAATACAAATAGCAATGAAGGGCAAACAAGAGCCCCCAAAAGCATGTGCTGATGAAGATTATAAGGCAATCCCATCCAATATCTCTTCTTGTGATTAAAGTGGAGTAGTCGCCTAAGCTATCATCGATCACCGTGAAGGGACCAATACAAGACCTAATAATGCTCATTGGGAATACCCAAGGTCAAAGGGGCCAGGTTGGGAGATCCTAGGAGGAAGAAAAGCGCTTCCTCTAGAACTCCCTAACATCCATCACTGGTGTAACAACTAAAATAGAAAAGAAACTTGTAATATGAATCTCTCCTATGGTCTGGGGGTGGTCAATAAGTAATAGATCTGTTTCACTAGAAAGGAGTCGATGCACGCTGACAAGGAGCAAAGCCATGATGTTGACAGAAAGTAGGATGGAGGATTTGAGTAATATATGTAGTAATGATGTGCTGAGAGAAGTACCACAGCTCTAATGTGTGAAGTATCCATGTCCAAAAGGTGCCTAGTCTTGTCAATCGCCTTGATGTTCTAGAAGAAATAGGTGATCAACATGGCAACCCTAGAGACTCTAGGGGCCCCTATAGGTATTTGCACTAGAGGGTGACCACCTCACAAAGGCAAAGAGCTAGGCACCATTATTCTGGATAGCTGAAGAAAGTAGATAGCATTTCCTAAACCCCTATAGAGGCAATGATATCTTCCCTGGATCTCATAGTAAATGGGGAATCTGAAAATGAAGTGTTCCTTACTATCCACCCCTCGGAGGAGTAAAAACATAACCAATCTGACAGAGAACGTGATAATCAATTTCACCCCATAATTTGTGAGAACACACTCTCACACGGCCAAGAGGAGATCTCAAGTTATGGGACTGTTGTCCTACATTTTTGCAAGGGCAAAATTCACTTGAAAACAGGACAACTTTACCCTAGTGTCGAAAACTTTCATTGTAACCCTTCCCCAACACCTCTCCGGTTAATCTATCCCCTGCAGACTTATCCCCATTTATATGATTTGATATGTCTCTGTGGTCACACCCTCTCCCATGTGTCAAAAAGGAGAAAACAAGTCTAAATGAGTCTTTCAAGATAGTGCCTTTCAAGGTGGATCTTTCAACAAGCTTGGGAATGGCTATTTTTAGCCTTTCTCAAGCGGGTGCATATTCTCCGAGCCAAATTAAAGTCCTAAATTCATCAAGGAGGTGTATTCATGAGCTAGGATCATTGTGCAACTAATTTAGGAAGATTTTAAAAAGATTCAGAGGTTTAGGAGCCAATTCAGCAAAAACAAGTTTTGAGGCCGAAGGAGCTTACACTGTAAAAAAGCACCTGAGCTTCAGGAGATGATTCGGGAGCTCCGAAATGAGTTGGAGGTCAAACAAAATATCAATGGAAAGCTAATTCAAAGCCCTACATGGTGGTAATCTCAGATTTTTCACAACACCCATACATTGCTTTCCACAACTCATTCTTGCAGGCACAACTGGCGGTCTTGATCAAGAAGGCCATTTTTGAGAAGGTTGCAAGCTGAATCAGACCTTGAGACCCCTCCCATCCTTCTCAAAATGTCATTTCCAGTCAAAATCATATAAAGAAGTGCCTCTAAAAATTCATTCGGGAGCCCAAGATATGCCATTTTCAAGTGCTTCCCCAAGGTACAAACTCCGTCCTTGGTCAAATTTCGCAGTGCCACGTGGCAGCATGAAGCTGGGTCACACTTTTGGTGTCCCTTTGTCCCTCTCCAAGGGTACAAAGGGTGGAAGAAAAATGTGCCAGCCCCCCACCTTAAGCCTCATGGACACTCAACATGACCCTGGGGAGCATGGATAGGCACCTTTCGTCAAATTTCTAGCCCCCGCTCCAACTTCTACATGTGTGTCGGTTGTCCTTACAAGGTTAAGGCATATTTTTGTGTCCTTATGACCCGTTCAAGGGGACAAGGGGGCTAAAAATGCACCCTCCCCACCTTTGGCATTATGGTTCCACCATGTGACCTCGAAGAATGCCCCCTCTCCTCGCTCCACATGAATGCAAGTGTCAACCCGGGGTTAAGGCGCACTTTTGTGCCCCCATTGTCCCTTTCCCAAGGGGGCATGGGGATAAAAAATGTGCCCCCTTCCCTCAAGGAAAAAAAAACCTTTAAATACAAACACTTCATTTTCTCATCCTCCCCCACTTTTCTCCATTTCTCCCAGGATCTCTAGCGAAAGTTTCTGATTCCTCCATTGCCATTTTCTTTTCTTGCATCCATCTCACCATCCTCCCATGATCATACCACTGAAATTTCTCATAAAAATCTCAATTTTCGGGCTCCGTGCTCGATTTTCACCGAATGACTTTGTTGCCCACGATGAAGAAAAACTCATATCTTGCAAACTAGAACACGGTTTGATGTGAAATTTTTTGCTTCTTTCACCATTTTGGAAGGCCATAAAAACCCAGGTGGTGGATTCACATGCAAGGTAAGGATTTTTTGCAACGAAGAAACCCTCGTTTCCTTGCACCAAATTTTTGAATTTTATTTTCTCATGTTCAAGAGATCGGGTGGAGATGAAATTTCATGTGAGACAAGAAAGAAAAACCCATATCAAAAAGTTGATTTCACCCAAATCCAAGGTCAGGAGGACCACTTTCAAAAATAAGTCTTTACACAAGAGCTTACTATAAATAGCAAACCTTCACATAAAGCATTTTTGGTGTCCCTCTCGAGGGACAAGGGGGCGAAAAATGTGCCCCCCACCTTAAGCCTCATGGACCCTCAACATGACCCTAGGGAGCTGGATAAGCACCTTTCCTCAAATTTCTAGCCCCGCTCCAACTTCCGCATGTGTGCCACTTGTCCTCACCAAGATGAGGCGCATTTTTTGTGTCCTCATGTCCCAGTCCAAGGGGACAAGGGGGCAAAAAAATGCGCCCCCACCTTAGGCCTTGTGGTTCCACCATGTGACCCCAAAGACCCCGTCAAGATCAAGCACTTTTGGCCAATTTTTAAGCCCCCTCTCCTTGCTCCACATGCATGCCAAGTGTCGGCCCAAGGTGAAGGCGCACTTTTGTGCCCCCATCGTCCCTTTCCAAGGGGACATGGGGACAAAAATGCGCCCCCTTTCCTTAAGGAAAGAAAGCCTATAAATACAAACACTTGGGCATTTTCTCATTCTCCCCACATTTTTCCATTTCTCCCGGAACTCTAGCAAAAATTTTCCGGCTTCTTCCATTGCCATTTTTCTTGCATCCATCTCACCATCCTCCCATGATCATAGCACTAACATTTCTCATAAAAATCTCAAGTTTTCGGAGTTCCAGCTCGGTTTTCTCTAGAATGACTCTGTTGCCCACGAGGAAGAAAAACTCATATCTTGCGAAACTAGAACACGGTTTGATATGAAATTTTTGCTTGTTTCACCATTTTCAAAGGCCATAAAAACACACGTGGAGGATTTCACATGCATGAAAAGGATTTTTGTAGCAAAGAAACCCTCTTTTCCTTGCACCAAATTTTTGAATTTTATTCCCCTGTTCGAGAGATCGGGATCGGATGAAATTTCATATGTGAGACGAGAAAGACAAACCCATATTAAAAAAGTTGATTTCATCCTCTAATCAGAGGTCAGGAGGACCACTTTGAAAAAAACCAAGTCTCTACACAAGAGATTACTATAAATAGCAAACCTTCACGAGAAAGCAAATTTCGCAAAGGCTGAGTTTTCGGTGAGCATTCAGAGGAACAAGAAAGGTGATCTTCCAAGGTTAGAAAGGGTGAAAATAGTAATTTACTAAAAATAGTAAATCTTCAATTTCAAGTACAGAAAGGTGCCATCAACAGGAATGAAGTTCAAATTTGCTCCTCCTTTTCATGCCTTGCTAATTCAAGCCTTCACGGAGGTCAAATACTCAAATTGCAAGCAAATTCCAGCCTTCGTAGATTCGGCAAGCATAATGTGTCTCAGAGGGAAAATGCCAATCTTGGAAGCACATGTGAATCTCCACCTGTCACTAAGTGGTGACCATCTCTCTGGGGAATTTCTTCATGAGATTGGTGATGAGAAGTTCATGCTGCGGAGGAGTGAAAGTTGGATTGTGACTCATATGGGTGGATTCCTAATTTCGGTCATCAGCGTATTCAAAGTGGCAGAATTATCATGGTTACATTGTCTGAGCAATTGCTTCAAGGGAACAGTGGTGTTTCATGTTATGGAATGAGCATTCTTCATTATTGTCAATGGTGTACTCATCAGTGCTCATCACTTACCTTCTCGGTGTGTAAGGGCAAGTGCATCATTCCAGGAGTGATCTTTGTCAGAGAGCATGGCAGTGTCGCCAGAGGATCATCACGAGCATTGTCCACAAGTCATCTTGAATTCACATCAAGAAATCTCAACAAAGTGTTTTTAAACACAAATTCGGTGGTCCAAGGTGTCTATATATCATGTACAGGGAGTAGATTGTGAGCATCATCAGCAAGGGCAAAGTGATCAAGGTGAATTTCATCAGAGCTTTCCAATCAGTATAGCAATATTGCAGAGGTTCATTAGAGGCCAATTTCCATCTTCAATTTCTTCAGTGTGGATCTTCATCGAAGGCGGAGACATCTTCATCATGCTTTGGAAGCACTTCTTTCTTCTCCTCTCTCATTCTTTCTCCTCTTCTCTTCCCCCTTTCTAATTCTTTGTTGTGAGTAATCATGATGTTTGTCTTATTCATTTAAATGTGACTATAGTCAATATTGTAATAAGTCACCCTTAATTAATAAAAGGGGACTTAATTTCATTCCTAAGGATTCGAAAAGTCACATGTTGTGGAGGACAATCGAAAGGTCATGTGGGGGGTAGGTGAAGAGTCGTTCCAAGTTCTATAAATTGTAATGGCACCCTCATTCTTAAGGGTTGTCAATTTTGTATGCTCATGAGAGATTACTACTTGTGAAGAAACAAAAGAGATAGCTATTTCCTCTTTTTCCCATCTCTTTGTTCTTTTTCTCACTATGTACAATTTTGCCAAAGCATCAATGAAGAAGAAAGGAGTTTCATGCCTTTTTGATGAGAAGATTATTGAAACTTTGTGTTCTTGATCTTATCTTGTCTTGTTGTCAATTGCAAAGTTGTTTTTCTTCTATATCTGTGTGTTGAAGTACTCGATTAATGGTTGTAGGCATCGATTTTCTACCTACAATATTAATCTCCCTCTCTTTTCCCACTCTCTGTCCCGCTCTCTCAACAAATTCCTCCTTATGAGCAATTGCAAGTTTTGCCTGAGTTGATGGAGTGTCCTGTTGGATCCCGATGGTCAAGCCACCAAAGATTTCAATTTCACACATGCATAATAAATGGAGCTGCACCATTCAAGCAGAGGGACCTAGAGTCTCAGAGCGTTGGCGAGATACCCAACAATTTGTCCACCTGACAAATTTTCTCACCAATAGGACCATTACGCCGAAGATAGAGAGGGCACCGAATAATACCATCCACCACTTGTAACAAATGATCAATGTAAAAAGTAAGTTTGGGGCTAACTAGCTCAGGGGAAGATCCAAGTGGCTTGAATATACTATTTGTAAATGTTCTCTCTGGGAGCTCTAGCAATGAAATCCTTCGTGGGGAGAAGTTGAAAGGGGTGTCCAGGGAGTACATGAAAGGGGGCAGCCTATTAATAGATATGCCAACATAACGGAGAAACCTAGTCTCAAAGTACCAATAGGGTTGATGTTTGGTAAGAACCACTGAAGCAATCCTCTCTAAAGGACAAAGTGTTATGTGTGGATATCTCTCACAACCAAAAGTTTTTAACACCGTGGGTGTAGAAAGTAAGTCTAATATTCTCAAGGCATAGCAGATGGGCAGCAAATTCAGCTTGAACAATGCACCAAGGAACTGTTTGCTTGCAACGGATCGTGTTGATATTTGGTGGGGACCAGTGAAGAAATTCTCTCTAAAGGGCAATGTGTTATGTGTGGATAGCTCTCACAACCAAAAGTTGAGTCCCCCAAGAATCTAACACCATGGATGTAGAAAGTCATCTAATAGTCTCAAGGCGTAGCGGATGGGCGATAAATTCAGCTTTTACGGTGGACCGAGGAACTACCTCCTGCTTGATGCATCGTGTTGTAGCATGAGATAGACATCTAGGCCCTCCCAATATAGGCCCAATCGACAACCCTTGAGCTAAGTCCCCAAACCTTTAAACCATATAAAACTATAGGTTTGAAGTTTGTATCAAATAGGTGTAACTTGGAAGGAATGTCATTGAAGTGGATCTAGAAACCTTGACGTTCGAGATAAAAAAGAGGCACACCCCTTGCGAATGAGCAAGTGAGAGGTAGCCTTCATGGGGATTGACTAGCAAATTGGACTACCAAATGTGTAGATAAATGTGATCTCTAGAAATTCTCCTTTGTAGAAAGATTGGAATCTGGAGAGAGAGCCCTTGGAAACATTGGAAATCATGATCTTTATTTTACTAAGGTTGACCACAAGTTGTTGAAGTTCACAAAAAACAAGCAAGAGTATCAAGTTGACGTTGTAAACCCTCAAAGAATATGTGAGAGCACAACATCATCGACAAAAAGACGGATAGCTATAACCACCTCTTACAAAATACAATTGTCATCTATATGGCTATGTTGTCATTGAAACTCCTCTAACTCATCAATGTAAACATTGAATACGGTCGATGATGGGGGGGGCATCCTTGTTTAACGCCAATGGTACTCTTCACAAAGTCAACAAAATTGTAGAAATATGAAACTGCTCAATAATTGTCTCATATAGTCTCCATGCAGCGGTAATTAGAGAATTTGGGATGTCGATATCTCTCAACTTTTGAAAAGGCAGGTGTCTGAAACCCAAGTCCAAGGCTTTCTGAAGTCAACAAAATAGCAAAAGACTTTGGAAGACCTATGATATCCTCCTCAATAATAGCCCAAAATGTAAAGATGTAGTCAATAGTATGGAAGTCCCTCCTAAAGCCAACTTGCCCCTAGCTTTGATATTATTTCTTTCCAAGTACTCGACGATTGCATGTCTAACACTATGGCATCGGTGTTACCTAAGACTACGAGATAGGAAGACACGCGGATGGAGTTTCGGAATGGCAAAAAAATTCCAAAATTTTAGGACTACGGGGGCAACTATTAATATAATAAATCAAATTATAAATATTAAAATATACAAATAAATTTTTTTAAAATTATGAATAGCGATCGGTGATAATTCACCATGTGCATGTGTTGAAAAAAATTTGTATTCATCTATCACTTTTGATTCTTAATGTTTTTGTAATACAATACAGTCTAGTTATGGTTAACCAGGTAAATATTTATTTGATCTATCCCCTACCATTTTTATCATCTACACAACCTTTCTCTTCATATAGAAATATACATATAGGCTTTGTAAATTATTGGAGCTTCCAAAGTGAATTTTAATTAGATTTATACATACAAACTTTTTTAAAAGAGACAAGTGGGTTCCAAAAACAATTTTACATTACAAGAGTACAATTTAAAAATCAGTTTTTAAAGAGAAAACAGCAAAGAAATTAAAATTAAAAAATATTATTTTTTTCAAAAAATGTAAAAAGGGAACATCCCCCTAATATTCGGGGACGTTCCAGAGACATCACTCTCCTTTTTTTCCCTTTAGGGATCATGGGGGCATTTCCCCTAGTCCCGAAGACATCCCGGACACCTAGTTTTGTTTGGGGGAAGGGGGAGTGGAGGCAGAGACGCGAAGACGCTTCCCTACGTAACACTATGGCATAAAGTTTGGCAAATGTACGCCCAATAATAATAGTCAACACGACCAAGGAAAACCTAAACACAACACCTCATTAAAGAGTGAGGCAACGGGAAAAGCAAGGAAATCCACACCATATTTGATGAGCTCGGCTTGAAGACCTTCCAGTGCACTAAATGAGTCAAATGAACCATGATTGAATGGAGATAAAAATATACTCAAAGAACAATATCTAAATTAAAAACTTACTTTATTGATTTAGGAATGTAAAAGTATCTTTGAAAAAATATGTAAGTGATTACAATCTAATTATTACAAAAAGGCGGCAATCTCTAAAAATGTGAAGCTACCACACTTTGCTTTCGCTTTCTACTTGGAAGGAATGAATATGAAAGAGTCATTGTAGAAGAAGAATTGACTTGTCTCGAGAGTTCGAAAAGCTTTGTGACAAATATCTCCCACAAAAAGGGAATAGGATTTGTTGTGAAGTGGATTCAATTAAAATATAATTATTAAGGATTCCAAAGTTTCCAAGTTTATGGTAATTTTTATAGTTTTTATTTTCAGGGTTCTACGGAGCATTTTTCAAGAAATTCGGCATCCTACATGATAGGCGGTGATTTTGCTACACCCTTAGTCTTATAGGTTATATTGGATATGTATTGCCGACTTGTGGCTTACATAATCTCTTTTCTTGTCATATGTCATTCATTTATGTTTTCATATGTTTAGTAGGTCGGCCTTGGTGTTGGCCATAGCATATGAATAGTATATATAGGTGGTAGTAAGGAGTAGTTAATCATTATATTGAGCACTTGAGTCTTATTGTATGGTTTGGAGGTTACCCCTCAAAGTGGCTAAGCTATTATACTTGCATATTGTGATCCTATATTTAATTTGGTGTTTTATTGTTGTTGATATTCAGATTTATCCAAGTAATTTCATTACAAGTGGTATCAGAGCTTGATCTCGGCCAAATTTGCGTTAAAACCCTAGTTACGAAAGGTTCGTTTATATCTCAAAAACATTGCGAATTTTTTTGGAAATTTTTGTGGTGTTGTGAAATCAATCAAGTAATATCCTCTCCAAATTTTGAACATTTTGGCTTTTTTTTTTGAAAAAGTTATAGCAATTTTAGTTTTTTTCATAAATCGGCTTCCTAGGTTGTAATTTTGGGAATTTTTCAAGTTTCTTATATTTTTGGAAAGCTTGCCAAAAATTAGCTAGGGTTTGTTCTCTATGTTTCCATCTATTTGGAAAATAAATTTACGAAACCCAAACCCTAAATTTTTACCCTAATCCTTGTATCCCGAGACCCAAACCCTACATCATGATTGGTAGATCAACTCGAGGCCAAGGGAAAGGTCAAGCAACTCCAGAATGACTCCAAATAAGGAAGATATGGATTTAGAATCTTCAGGTTTTGGAATATTTGAGGTAGTCAATCAACTTCAAGAAAGGGTTAATAATATGGTGAGTAAGAATGACCTCAACAATGAGCTTCATCTACTAGAAGGTAACCTTAAGGGTGAAATGAAGATGGGGTTTGAATCAATGCGGAAGGAGATGATGCTTGCTCTTTCAAGCATGAATAATAGCATGAATTCCCATTCCAGTCACATGGGTTCCTCCAACAATGCACACACAAATCCAAATCACACCAACCAAGGAGGATCCTTTACACATTCTGGTGGATCTTCTAACCAATGGCGTGGCATTATTCCGAAAGTGGAAATGTGTAAGTTCAATGGAAAGGATCCACTCAATTGGATTAACCAAATGGAGAATTTCTTTGATCTACATCAGATCGCATCAAGACAAAAGGTGACCATGGCATCTTTATATCTTGAACTGACCAATGTGTCTAGTATCATTGGTTATGTGGTCAAAGGCGTAAGAATGGAATCGTGTCACATGGACAATTTTTATTGAAGAGTTGTGGCTGCACTATAGTTCTAACGTGTCAGAGAATTACTTCAGCCAATTAGAAAAGTTACTGAGAAAACAAGATCAATCAAGGATTGCGTTCATCAATTCCAAACCCTACCCCTTGCGCATGGAGAATGTTATATAAGGGTATCTAAATGACCTATTTCTTGGGGGTCTTAAGGACCACATTGAGCATTAGGTGCGCATGTTTAATCCACACAAAATTTCTGATTCTATTATCATGGCACGTAGGGCAGCGGAAAAATTTCATTCCAGCAGAAGGCAAACTTTCACTAACATCGACACCGTAGCACCTCGACGCCATCATAACCTCGACGAATTAGACTGACACCTCAACAAATTGAAGAAAATAGAGCAAAAGGGTTATGTTTTAACTATGACAACAAATATGGACCAGTCATAAATGTGCCGAGAAGAAATTGTTTTACATTGAAGGGGTGAGGAGGAAGAAGATGAGGAAACATCAAGTGATGAAGTGGAAAAACTAGAGGAAGAATCTAAAGAGCCCCAGCCAACTATCTCATGCCATGCTCTATTTGGTATTAGCACTCCACAAACCCTTCAGTCGTGGGTTACCTTAAGAAGCGAAGGTGACGGTATTGATTAATTCGGGAGCACACATAATTTCATCAATAATAAGCTGACAAAGAAGGCTAAATTGTTTCATCTACCTCGCACCTGAATTTCAAGTAATGATTGCAAATGGTGGCACAGTCCAATGTTCAAGGAAATGCCATAAAATCAGACTTATGATGAGTTAACTACAAAATGGAATCCACTATGTTTGTTATTCCCATGGGTGGAGCTAATATTGTCTTAGGTGTTTAGTGGCTCACAACTTTGGGCACCATAGAGCTAAATTTCCAGGAGTTGTTCATGTGATTTCATTTTGAAGGAAGACAGTTTGAACTTCGAGGACTACAGGCAAAAACTCCTCAGGTGGTTAGCTCTCACCAAATGCAGAAGATTCTTAAAAGGGGGTTTAAAGGATTCGTAGCACGATTATTCTCCATGGAAGTTCAACCACCAATTACTATAGCACATCCTGATCTTCAAAAGGTTATTGATCAACATACAATTGTCTTGAGGATCCTAGAGGATTGCCTCCTGAAAGAGATCATGATCATGCCATTCAGTTAATTCCAAGAAGCCAACCCCCAACATCAGGCCTTATAGATACCCATATGTGCAAAAGAGTGAGATTGAGAAGATGGTTGAGGAAATGTTGGAAATGGGTATTATTCATCATAGTCAAAGTGTTTATTTTGCTCTAGTGGTGATGGTGCATCGAAAGGATGGAAGGTGGCGCATGTGTCCAAACTACAGAGAACTTAACAAGTACACTATCAAAGATAAGTTTCCTATTCCTGTCATTGATGATTTGTTAGATGAGTTACATGGTGCAATTTATTTTACAAAACTAGATCTTCATTCTAGGTATCACCAAATTAGAGTAAAGGAAGAGGATATTCATAAGACAGCCTTCAGAACTCATCAAGGGCATTATGAATTTATAGTGATGCCTTTTGGTCTTACTAATGCACCATCCACATTTCGAATTTGATGAATTTTGTATTTCGACCATTCCTACAGAAGTTTGTCTTGGTATTTTTGATGATATCCTAATCTACAGCAAATCATGGGAGCAACATTTACATCATGTAAATACAGTCTTGGAAGCCCTAGAAAAACATCAACTATATGCCAAGCCTTCAAGTGTTCTTTTGGGGTACAGGAAGTGGAATACTTGGGCCATATTGTCTCTCGTGAAGGTGTTAAGGTGGACCCTCACAAGATCAAAGCCATGGTGGAATGAGAAGTTCCCAAAACCCTCAAGCATTTACGAGGTTTCTTAGGGCTCACAGGGTACTATCGTAGATTTGTAAAGAACTAGAATTATGGCAATATAGCAGCACCACTCACAACATTATTGAAAAAGATTCCTTTCATTGGAATGAGGAAGTGTCGACACTAAATCACACACTTTGGGTATGAATCTAGTCCTGATCACATACTACTATTCGTATGATTCCTAAGTAAGAAAAGTACTAATTGATCTCAGTCTTTGGCCATCTTTTGATTGCTTTCTATCACCTTTGTTGATCTTTTCTAGCCCAGTTTGTCTTTTCATACTTCGGCATTTCTCACTCTGGACACTAGCGCCCTTGGCCTAGGACACCGGCGTCAAGGGCCCCGTCCTCTCTGGGCGCCCCTGACCTCTTTGTACTTTGCTCACATCTTTTGTGTCATTTCTAGCCATTTGGGCATCTTATCTTTTCGGTAGTCGGCCTTTTTGGGGTTAGTTACAAAATTCAAGCAAGGGAATCATATAAATATAAAGTTATGTGATCATAACAAGGGCCAAGCACTAAGTATTAGCTATCACCACCTAAGGTTGCATTCAAAGGCCATTATAAGAGCATTCAAGCATCCATCTAGCATCCACACACAAGGGCAAGGGACGGATACTTACGGATACACTTCATAAGAGGGAAGTTCATTTTTCCATGCACACATCTATTTACATTTTCTACATCTATTCACTTGTTCGCTATCAAGTGTTACACGCACAAGAGTTGCCTAGGGCAAGATTCCGCACACACACACATAGAACTACATTAGGTCGGAGATGTAGTGCGGCGCTCGATCATAAGTTCATTGCGTGTACCGAGGACAATCCGACCCCTCATTTGCATTATTTTCTTTTTGGGATTTGATGCGCTTTTGAAGCTTTTCTGGTCATTTCTTCATTCGTAAGTTAAAGCACATCGCAAACTTGGTGCGACATACTAGCGACAAGAAGTGGACAGCGAACATCTTGCGACCCAAAAAAATAGTTTTTGAGCTTACGAGAAGTCACGAGCGCCAAGAACAGGTCTACAATGCCCCAGACGCCCGACCCTCCGTAGGCACCCGAGTCCAAAGCATATTCCAAAGCACATCCGCATTTTCTAGGCTTTCATTGCGATAATCTACACTTCGGATTTCCCGGTTCATCGATTCTCATGCACCTTTGAGATCTATTGCAAATCAACTAATCAACTAAGTCATTTTATCTCCTCAAGTTTTAAATCTTAATCGCTTACTTGCTTGGGTCAATTTTGTACCTCACTACTTATTCATTTACTACTACATTACAATCACATTTAGGCATCTATTTATTCAATATTTGCTTAATCATTTGGTGAACCCGTTGCTTGATTCCCACCTTCTTTCTAGGTTTTTTCTTCTTATGCCCATCACCCGTAGTGGTCGTTTTGGGTCTTTTGAGCATCTTGAGCTTCCTTCATCTTCCCATAGGGTTTCTGAATCAATGGCTGAAATTGAAAATCCATTCGCTAAATCTCAACAAGTTCTTCTCGAAAACATTGAAGCATCTGATAGTGAACACTCATATGATGAAGACACCAATGTTGATCAAGAACAATTAGATAAACTCACCAATTTTTGTCAAGCTTTGCGTGATAATCCTGCTCATCTTCCGCACATTTATGCCTTGATTGCTGCTAAAAACTCTCATGATGCTACTTCAGCTCCTCTTGTCGGTTCTTCTTTGACTGTCATGGCCTCCACCCAACCTCTTAATATTCCTACCTTCATACCCACTATTATCGCTCCCATCATACAACCTAATGCTTCTAATGCACAACTTGACGCTTCCTCCAATACTCTTGATTTAACTTCTTTATATCAAGATTTGCAAACTCAGTTCATCAACTACAATTGGCTACATCTCGTGCATCTCCATCTTTGGACTCCACTTTGCTCCTTCATACTCCTTTTGTGCCCGCATTATATCCGCCTATCTGCTTCCTCTCAACTTTGTCACTCCTAAGCTACCTATTTTCAAAGGCCATGTGACCCTCAAAAACATCTTGAGAGTTTCATGTAGCATGCCTAGATTATGCGGATGATCACACTTTGCTTGCAAAGCTCTTTCCTCGCAATCTTCACGATTATGCGATGCGTTGGTTCTATGATCTACCTGTCCACTTGGTAACATCTTTCACGCATCTCGCCGATGCTTTTCTTGCTCACTTCTCTATCAATATCGACTCTAAGATCTCATATGCTCAACTCGCACAACTTAAACAAGGATCTAATGAACATCTTAGCTAAGATGTCTAATGTGCTTGCAGACTCTAAGCTTCAAGATTTATTTGTACAAAGTCTATTGCCGCCTCTCCAGGAGAGTGTTCTTTTGAAACATCTCCATCATTCAATCAACTATGTCATACTCTTAAGCTACGCGAAACTAAACTCTTATCTATAGGCAATCTTAAGTATCAAAAACAAACTTCATCTTTGGCACACTTTCAAAACAAAACAACTTTTAAGCCGTTAGCAAAACCCATGAAGCTAAATCCATTGTCAACATTGTATCTAACACTAAAGAGCTTCAATGAAAACCGCCTAAGCGTACATATACAAAATTGACTATCGCTCCACATCTTCTATTGCCACAACTTGTTGAGAGCAATCTTATTATGCTTCCTCCTCCACTCAATTTGGACCCATCTCGTCCTAAAGGTCGTAATTACAATGAAAATTTCAGATGTGACTATCACCAATGTGTTGGACATTCTACAAATCGTTGCTTTAAACTTTGCAATCTCATTCAAGATCTGATCGATAATAATCCAATTGAGTTTCTTGAGCCTACAACTTCAGCATCAATCAATGAAAATCACAAGCTCAAAATATTCAACAATCCTCTTCCAAAACATGACAAATAAGCGGCTAATTCCTCAGCCAATCATACATATCGCATAGTGCCTCCTCCTGCATCGGGGCTCTTGATTTTCTAGTTGCTCATACTAAGGCATCCCCACTAATCATTAATTTCTCCGAACATGACTATCATGTTGAATTCTCTTGATTGCTTGCACATTAGTGCTTCTATTAGATCTAATTCTATCAATAACACTATGGTCGATCCATCATTTCGCATTAGCACATGTTCTATTGCACTTTTTATTGCTATTGGCTATCCACTCTCGCAAATTTCATATCCAATTCCTAATTCATATGGATATGTCAAGCTTCCAATAATAGTCGGTCCTCTTACGATGCTTGTGCCTTTTCTTGTGGCACCTTCAGTCGAAGGGTGTGACATGCTCTTAGGTCTTCCTTGGCTCCATGCAACTAAGGCTATCATCTCCATGCATCATTTGTGTCTAAAGTTCATTCACAATAGGCAAGTCATTACTATCAATGGTGTTTCACATCCACTCCATGGCATGACCTCCTTGAGGTTGTCATTGCACTTGTTAGAGCATCTAAGTCCCATGACATCTCAAAGTAAAAGCACAATGTGCTCCTAGCTCGCTTGTTCACATACGGTCTACACAGTCTCATCGGTCTGCTAGTCCACCACATCAATCTAGGTCCATCATTCGAACAGCTCCATCACATAGATATACTTCACCGCCTCTCGTTATTTCACATAAGTGCTCATCACCTCCACGCTATCCTACACAAAAGTCTCAATCGTCTTCGCAGTCTACTCCACATAGGTGGTCATCGCCTCTGTGCTCTCCTCCACATAGGTGCACATCACCTTTGCGGTCTCTTTTGCCTAGGTCTCCATTATCTCCTAGGTCTCATACACATTCACCGATACAGCATTTGTCTCATACACCACCAGTCTTAGAGCATGGTCACACACCTCTATCTCCACAAACATCGGATGGAGGAGCCTCGTCTTTCACTATCATCGGATAGTACATACAACATCCACATGGGGGCATCATATTTATTTCTTCCCCCTCCCTAGTATTAATAAGCATTTCACACTCGCGCAACTTCACATCTAGCCTTTCACATACATTATATACACATCTTGATACACTCTTGTATCGTCATTTCCCGATGACGCACTCTCGTGTTATGGTTCACACTTGACTATTAAGGGCATACTATACACATGAACCTCACACGCTACACACTACACACTTCACATATCGCGCACGCATCTCTTTCTCGCAACATCTATTGTGTATTATACACACTGCACACTCTACGCATTCAGGATACATCTTTCTTGCATATACTTATACACGCTACTGCGGTCATTACCCTATGACGCACTCTAGTTCCGCGGTTCATACTTGATTGTTGAGGGTTTACATCTCAAATGAACCTAACCACACTCACACGATCATTCACTCACTCATTCGTTCACGTTATACGCTTTATCAATCACATCTTTCTAGCACACACATTCAAACCATTTCCCAATGACGCACTCTTGTTCTACGGTTCATTCTTGATTGTTAAGGGGCATGTATAAATGAACCTCATCACATGCATACTCATTTACATTCACTGGGGGCACGTTGCTCCTACCACACTCACATTGCATTCCATTCCACTCATCCACATCATACTACATATCTTGGTCGCATTTACTCTTGTTTGCTTATGCTTACATGTCCACTTTTACACATGCTAGACAAATATTTCGTATGTCATTATCTTTCCATATACACATGCGTGTTCACTTGCTTTCTAGTTTGTGGATACAACTTACATACATAGATCGATCGATACGAAGCACGGATGTTTGGCGCAATACCAACCCCTCAGCGGCTCTTGGGGGCATCCACTTTTGCACATCACAGGTGTTATTGTTTCATTTTCCATAACACACTACTATATCGGATTATACACGCTTTGCATACTATTTATTTCTCTAACATGCTAACGGGTGCTTCATGTGTAGCATTTGCTTTGCAGTCTACTCACTACCATGGTTATCATTCATGTACTATTTGCTTGTCTTTGTCTGCGGGTTTTGCCCTATATCTTACTTGTTCTATTGATTGTGTGTATGCTTGTGGCCACTTCGGCCTTGATTTGTCTTGTAACATCGTGAGTGATGTCCCATGTTTGAAACCCACTTTTCATAGTCTATTTTGAATTCTTGCGTGTTTTTATTGACTTCTTCTATGCTTAGCTTACATCTTGTCTTTTACATGTGTATTTATCTTGTTTGCACTAACACTTGTTTCTAGCCACTTTGTTTGCGTGTGCCTTGGTTTCTACCAAACACACTCCCTCCCTTGCAGGGCATCAGTTTCAACACAGAGGTCGGTCCTGCTTTGGGCAGCATGCTCTTCAGTGACATCACATACACCCCAAACGAGGGGGCCATCATTTGGGTTAATTAGTCCCCCCACACAACACAATTCAATAGCTGTACAGCACAGTCATCAGTCTCAACAACGGCCCAAATCCTGACTTAGGTCCTCAACACAGCATAGTCACCAGAGCCCAGACAACAGAGCAGTAGCGCCAGCGCCCCTAACCCTTCCTGGACACCTGTTGACTAGGGGATTACCAACATTTATCATTCAAAGCACAATCTCAACACTTCACACGGCTTTTACAGGCACACAATCCTTTGCATTTGGCACACATGCACTACACAAAGCATTTTCTACTTTCGCGTTGGATCGGAACTATTCGAAACGGATCGGATTTTTACACACCATCTGCAGTGGTGTTCACATTGCAAGAAACAATTAAAGGTTGGAGGATGACACCACACTTTCTCCCTACACTTATTCCATTTCTTGGCGTGAGATCGCCCAAAAACTCGTTCTTCTACAACATCTTCAAGATCCTTTCTTATCTCTTTCACTCATCATGGATCAAGTGGACATGTTCCTTTTTTACATTTTCACATATTTCTTTACATACTTTTTTACTCATTTTGATCATATACACGTGCATTTAACTACTTGATCATTCTTCTCTTTTGCAGGTCTGTCCTTATGAGAAGCGGTAGTCACATACATCAACAACATCATTCGCACATCAATCACAATCAACACATTAGCAACAACCGACATCGACAAACAAGTACAATCGCGACAATCTACACATACGTTTTTCGCCCAAGGATCATCATTATCACTTTTCACTTCCTCTTCTCTAGCTTCCACGCTTCACATCACTCCACACTTTTCCTTGTCTCTCGACACGCTTTTTCGCCATCAATCTACATGGTTATCAGGTACGCATCTTCTATCTACTTTATGTTATCGAGCTTTCGCTCAACAACATAAAGTGGGGGCAAATGTAGACACTAAATCACACACTTTGGGTATCTATCTAGTCCTGATCACATACTACTATTCGTATGATTCCTAAGTAAGAAAAGTACTAATTGATCTCTATGTTTGGCCATCTTTTGTTTGCTTTCTATTACCTCTGTTGATCTTGCACTCTTTTTAGCCCATTTGTTTTTTCATACTTGGCATTTTACACTCTAGACACCAACATCTAACTACAACGCCAACACCAGACGCCCCGTCCCCCCTCCGGGGCGCCCCGACCTCTTTGTACTTTGCTCACATCTTTTGGGTCCTTTCTAGCCGTTTGGGCATCTTATCTTTTTGGTTATAGGCCTTTTTGGGGTTAATTACAAAATTCAAACAAGGGAATCATATAAATATAAAGTTATGTGATCATAATAAAGGACCAAGCACTAAGCATTAGCTATCACCACCTAAGGTTGCATTCAAAGGCCATTACAAGAGCATTCAAGCATCCATCTAGCATCCACACACAAGGGCAAGGGACTAATACTTTTGCATACACTTCATAGAGGGGGAATTCATTTTTCCATGCACACATATATTTACATTTTCTACATCTAACTACTTGCTCGCTATCAAGTGCGACACGCATAAGAGCCACCTAGGACACAATTCACACACACACACACACATAGAGCTACATTGGGTCTAAGATGTAGTGCAGCGCTCAATCATAAGTTCACTGCGTGATGCCAGTGAGGAGGGCAGTCCAACCCCTTATTTGCATTAGTTTCTTTTTAGGATTTATGTGCTTTTGAGGGTTTTGCAGGTCATTTCTTCATTACAGGTTACAGGTGACATCTACAAACTTGGTGCGACATACTAGCGAAAAGAAGCAAAGGACAGTGAACATCTCGCGACCTAGCGAAACTGGGTTTTAGAGCTTCGAGAAGTCACGGGTGCCCAAAATAGGTCTCAGAGCACCCCGGGCGCCCTTGACCCTCCAGGCGCCTGCACCAAAGCATATTTCAGCACATCTACATTTTTTTCGAGCTTCGTTGCACCGGTCCTCACTTTGGATTTTCCATTTCATCGATTATGTGCACCTTTGAGATCACTGCGAATCAGCTAAGTCATTTTATCTCCTCATTTGCATTTAGGGTTTTAAATCTTAATTGCTTTTCGACTTGGGTCAATTATGTACCTCATTGTTTATTCATTTACAGCTACATTATAATCAGATTTAGGCATCTATTTATTCAATATTTGCTTAATCAGAAACTTCTAGGGCATTTGAAAAATTGAAGGAGGTGATGTGCACCACCCAGTGTTGGCAACCCTAGATTTCTCCAAGACCTTCATAGTTGAATGCAATGCTTTAAGAAATGGGATTGGGGCAATACTCATGCAAGAAGGACATCCCATAGCATTTGAGAGCCAACAACTAAAAGGAAAGAATTTGTGAAGCCCACCTATGAGAAGGAAATGATGGCAATCTTGCATGCAATCAAACAATGGAGACCATACTTGATGGGTAGACACTTCAAGGTAAAAATTGATCATGATAGTTTAAAATACTTCTTGGAGCAACGACTATCTTTAGAAGAGCAACAAAAATGGGTCACAAAGATGTTGGGTTATGACTTTGAGATTATTTATAAGAAAGGGAAGGAAAATGTGGTCGTTGATGCACTATCTAGGAGGGATGAGTCCACAGAAGCATTGTTATGTGTCATCTCTATATTAAAGGCAGATTGGGTAGATCAAGCAAGGGAAGAATGGCAAAAAGATGCAGAGACCAGACTCTCATTCAGAATCTCCAACAGGATCCAACCATATCTGAAAAATTTATATGGAAGGATGATACATTGTGGTACAAGGACAAGTTGTATTTGTGTAAGAACTCTACACTTAAACACCATGTTCTTTCAGAGCTTCATTCTTCTCCACTAGGTGGCCATTCTGGGTTCTTGAAAACTTATCATAGAGTTAAACAAGATTTCTTTTGGGAGGGGTTGAAAGGAGATGTTCAAAAATTTGTGGCTAGAATGTTTGGTGTGCCAATGTAATAAGGGTGAGACCATTAAGACACCGGGTCTCCTACAACCCTTGTCTATTCCTAGTGAGAGATGGGAAGAGGTATCTATGGATTTCATCACAGGATTGCCTAAATCAGAAGGGAAAAGTGTCATCATGTGGATAGACTTACCAAGTATGCTCATTTTTGTGCCTTGTCTCATCCTTTCACAGCTAGTACAGATTGCCATATCCTTTATGGACAGTTCAAAAGCTCCATGGCACACCCAAAATTATAGTAAGTGATCGCGATCCGATATTTACAAGCAATTTTTGGACTGAATTGTTCTCTTGTTTGGGTACCCAATTGGCCCGAGTTCATCTTATCATCCCAAGTCAGATGGGCAAACGGAGGTGGTAAATAAATGTAAGGAGGAGTATCTGAGATGCTTTACTTCGGATAAACAAGAACGTTGGCTACAATGGTTGCCACTTGCAAAATGGTGGTATAATACTTCATTTCATACTTCATCCAAAATGTCTCCATTTTTAGCACTATACGGACACCATCCTCCATCACTCATCTCTGGCTTGAAGGCCAAACCTAAGGTGCAAGCAATCGAAGATCACATTCAGCACCAACACGAGGTACTCTCTAGCCTTAGAGAGAATTTGGCAATGGCACAAAACCATATGAAGCAATAGGCTGATCAACACCGTAGTGAGCAACACTTTGAAGTGGGAGACTTTGTTTTTGTACAATTGCAGCCATATAAGCAGTTATCCTTAAAACAACAAAAGAAGGATAATAAGCTTGCACCTAAATATTATGGTCCTTACCAAGTTTTGCAGAAAATTGGTAGTGTGGCATATAAGTTGGAGCTCCCTCAAGGAAGTAAAATACATCCAGTCTTCCATGTTTCTTGCTTGAAGAAAGTCATTGGGCAGCATGTTTCAACCCAATCAGTTCTTCTTGAACTAGATGAGGAGGGAAGGATCATATTGGAACTTGAAGGGATCCTTCAGACACACACTAAAAGACGAGGACCAGAGTCATTATTGAGTATTTGATCAAGTGGAAGAATATGAATAGTGAAGATGCAACATGGGAAGATGAAGCATTTCTACAAAGCAACATCCAAGGATGGCCAACATTGGGGACAATGTTGCTTCGAAGGGGAGGGGCATGCTACGCCCTTAGTCCTATAGGTTATATTGGATATGTATTGCCGACTTGTGGCTTACATAATCTATTTTCTTGTCATATGTCATTCATTTATGCTTTCATATGTTTAGTAGGTCGGCCTTGGTGTTGGCCATAGCATAGGAATAGTATATATAGGTGGTAGTAAGGAGTAGTTAATCATCATATTGAGTACTTGAGTCTTATTGTATGGTTTGGAGGTTGCCCCCTCGAAGTGACTAAGCTATTCTACTTGCATGTTGTGATCCTATATCCACAATTTGGTGTTCTTTGGTGTTTTATTGCTGCTGATATCCAGATTTCTCCAAGTAATTTCATTACAGATTTAGAGGAAATATTAAGCTTTCCACCAGATATCACAGTTTCAGATTTCAAGCACAGTTAAATAAGTTGCAACAGCAGCAAGGTGACAATCTTAAGGGGAAGCGGTCATCTTAAGAGGATTCTCTCCCATACTGCCATCTGAATCAACTAAATACTATTGATCCATCTAATATAAGCATTGATCAGCAAAGATATTTTTCGCAACTCCAGTCTTGGGGAAAGATCCCTTTTATGAGATTCTTGTAAGAAATATCAAACAAATCACACCAGCATCAATGTCTCATTTTGCATTATGTCATTAATTTCATGAAGAAATAATAAACATCAACATACTCGGGATTACAGGTTTTTTTCATGAAAAAGGCTTCCTGGAATTATTCTATGGTGCTTCAGGATGCATAAAATGTTTGTATCCAACTTACATGTTTGCACTAGTCTTATTTGATTTATGATTATATTCAGAAGTGTGTGTTTTCCATTTATATTTAGATAGGCGGAACTACAATATTTTTACATTCTAATATGCATAATTAGTGCACCAAGAATCTTAACCTATCTTCAATTTGACATGTGTTATATTGCATACCCCTGCCCCGTGAGCATGTGTGGACCACTAAGGCAGCCTCTGGAGACGGAATCTGCAGAAAGGAGTAAACTAACATTTATTTACAAGTTTGCTTGTATCTTTCAAAATCTCAATTTACTAAGTGTTGTTGTAAGAAACCAGTCATTCTATTTCTATGAGAGGCTCGCGACTTTCAATCATGACGCTCCACAAAAGGTACATTCTAGAAATATGGACCCATAACTTTAGATATGAATCTGCAAAGGTGCATATAGGTAATTGTTAAAATTGATTGATATGGCTTTTCCTGAAAATAGAAGAAAAACTTGCCATCATCCTTTACATCTAAGTTGCCACATTCGAATTCGTGTTCAAATTCGCCGATGATTAAATTCGTGAAAAATTCGTTGCTAAAAAAATCAGCGATAAAATTCGTGATTAAATTCGACTGAAAGGAATATATTGTTTAAATTAAATATAATAAAAGAGGATAGTTAAAAATATACTTTCATAATTTAATATTTAAACCTATATAATTAAAAGTATATATAGTTAATAAAATGTGTTATTATCCTAGAAAATATTCATATTTACTTTTTTTTTTTTATAAACATTCACCAAGTATAAACAATTTTAAAATGATAAAAAAATTGAGCACCCTAAAATTAAAATACAAAAGCATAATTCCAAAATATTCATATTTACGGTTTATTTAATGCTAATAATTTTTAATATTACAATTTTAAAAACCTAAAACCTAAATAAACGTAAAGTAAACCTAAATAGTATAATATTTATACGATTGTAACTATACACTCACGATGCAATACACATATTTTTACGGCAAGGCATGTCAAAACCCTCCACGGGAAACTGGCCTGCGAGCAACTCCGACGCCTTTGTTCTTACTCATTGAGCCCCAAACCAGCAATGATATGGCAGCAGGCCTTTCGAGCTGAAATGGTCAATGGCAGCAAGCAAATTGAAAGGAAATCGTTACATTGATTGCTTCACAAACACTGCTAGATCTATGCATGACCTCAAAAACGATTTTGGCACAGATTTTAATAGATTTCTGGTCGATTTTTTTATTATATGCGCTGATCAAATTTGCTATTTGTTATGTACGAATGTATTGGCGAATTTCAACAAATGTTTTTGCCCTGATTTGAGATTCGACGAATTTCGAATTTAATGCTTTCAGTTCAGCGAATGCGGCAACATAGCTTTACATACTGTATAGAATTTGCACATTCAATTGATTAATTTCTCCACACATGCATTAACAGAACCCAATTATGGAATCAGCAACTGATTGTGCCTTACATTTTCAAAAGCATGTATTCTACAACCACAGGAGAAATTTTGATGTATTTGACTTGATTAAGACAAACTCAAAATGAAAGTAAATGTCTTTTTATACTAGAATTTAAGTGATGCAAGACAAATTTGATGCTCTACTAAACTTTATCAAACTAAAATAATACCGACTTTCATTGAGCACAAACAATATCCTTAGCACAAGGGCTCATCCTTACATTTAGTCATCTGCTACAAGCTTGACATTGACCACCATTTTATTAGCAATAATAAACATTTTTATTTTCAGCGGCCTCAATAATAAATATTCTGTAAGCAATAAATACTAGGAACAACCAAACAAGTTTCATTCAAGATAGTTCACTTTTGCAATCCCTAGTACTTATGCTTACTAATATTTACCCTCAACAATGAATTCCCCTAGCCCATAATTCTAGTAAGATGCCATTGTTGTGCTTCATATTTTCCTGTGTTCCACAGGAATGCATCTACGACTCACAGTACCCCAGGGATGCAGTGGGAAAATTAGTATAGTTGAGGCTCACCAAAAAAAAATACATAAAAGTAAAACACATGTAAACCTACAAAGGATGTACCCACAAGGAAGAATTTGATTAAAGAACTGATTTTGAATCAAAAGTAAAGAATACTCGTGCACTAAGAATATTGTGGATATGTAAGAGAAATGCGAAAGAAACTTCCTAAAATCCTCGCCAACACATTCTTACCTGATGTAATCCTGGTGCCAAGTTGCAAATAATTTGAAAAACGGATGGACATCCCTCTACTGGGGACATTGGCAAAGTGTCCACCCACCTGCAACAAATGCATGACAAACATGAGTTTTAACTCTTTAAACTAAAAAAGTTTTTACAGTCTGGAACCTTTCCCAGAGTGGTCCTCCAACCCTTCCCATCTTATGTGGGAACCTATTAAGGCCTCCAGTCTTTTAAGAGAAGGCTTCAGAGAGAAATGGAAAGATTAAACCACAAAAAGTAATTGTAGTTAATTCAGACAAAATTAAATTTGATATTGCAATTAACCATTCAATTAATTTAAACAGCTCCAGCTACTCACACAACATGAGAATGCTGCAGGGCAGTTAATAACCTTCCAAGGAAAACACTCAACTAACTAATGTTTATGAAATATTAAAATAGAAATGTTTGTTTTGGAAGATTGTTGCAATGGGTCATAAATTATGTAGCACTGTGTTGTGTAATGAACAATGTGTAGACCTAATGTCAGTGTCATAATGTCCCAAATATGTGTTTATTAGTTATTCTATGAGCAGGCAAAGAGGTGAAGAGTCCATGTATATCTTCTATTGCACAAGAAGGAATCTTTCGAAAAAACTGTAAATTTATTGTTTGAGCTGGAAAACTGACGGCTTAAATTGATAAGCAATTTGACAGCAGAAATTGGCAATCAAAGATTTGACGGCAAGAAATCTGGCATACCAAATACACAATGTGTATTAAATGCTGGAGGTCAGAACCAATATCCAAAATAAGGAAAGAAAATCAAAACCCAAATTTGTACCAGATAAATGCTGAATTAGAAATCATAAACTCAACCATGGAAATCTAAAATTGGAGATCTGAATGGTAAGAGATTTGGGGTGCGAAAGGTGTATTCAAGGCTGGAAGACGGAAGCCAATACCTAAAATAAAATCAGTACATAGAAATTTGAAATATGGGCACAGAAAATTTCAGAAATGGGAAAGACCTGATCATTAGTCTCTTTTACCAACTGATACAACACTATTTCTAAATGTCTATTTGCATAAGAGAAGCCTGTATATATAGACTTAAAATCTGTAAATGAAGTTTAGTGTTTCCATCTGTCCACCTACTTTTAATTTATTTCTATCTACCCTCTACAGCTGTGCACCTACTTCTTTTTTTTTTCTATCTACCGGATTGCAGATGGATTTGATTGATAAATGGCTATAGTTGAATTACTAGCCATAGTAGATGTCCTTGTCACTATATTTCTTCAACAGATGCCCACTAATATAAAAATTCAGTTTTCTGATCTTTGAAACTATAAAATAGCAGACATAGATGTCAAGCAAACAGGTCATACAAGTAGAGTAGAGAAGTGTTAGATCTATAGCCACTTCCTGTGATGTAAACACCGTATCAACAATTTGAGTCAGTGGAAGTAAACCATGTAAGCTGGGTGACATGACACAAGCAGAAGCGCATAATTAAATGAATGTAGTGAAATTTAAATAGATTTTGGTAATGCTAAAGCACGGATGGAAAATGAAAGTGAAATAGATGTGGAACATCGATGGGGAATTGTACAACAATGCATAGCTATAATATCCCCTTCCCATTCGAAGACCTTTGGCCTATTTTGTCAACCCGACGGCCAAAGGAAAAATATAAGGGTGGCTTAAGTTATATTTAATTATTATAAAGTGCCATTAATAAAAAAAAAAAATATATATAGAGCACTTATAATAATTTATATGACTTAATAATTATTAAATCAAGGATGGAAAAGGCCCAAATATAAATTGTTATCCATCCTAGGTGAAAAGGCGACTTGCCTTAGAAAGGGGAATGGGAACATAGAAAAGATAAATGCCCATTTTACTATGTATTTCCCCTAGAAAAATGCGACTTGCATTAGGAGGGAAAAAGTTGTTGGAAAAAGCATTTAATATGAGAAAATATTAAATGCTTGCATAGAGAAAATCCTTGGGAACTAATTGGATATTGTAGAGGTTGTTTTGGGTCTCTTCTTCCTTTATAAGGAGAAGTCGACTTGAAGGGAAAGATATTCCATACCATTTGATATTTTCTAATTTGTGTCTTAAGCTTGTAGCTTATGCATATTCTTTCATGTGCAACTGTTGTTTGCAAATATCCAGCTTGTGGAGTAAGATCCCACAGGAACCCTAGCTTCGGTGGTGAGAGATCCATCCCTAGCTAGCAGGGCATTCTTCGGTAGTGAGAGATCTACCCTAGCTTGTCAAGTTTGGAGCTGAATTGATGCCCTAAATGTGTTGGGCGACCTACTTTTTAAGGCAAAATTAGGGTTTCGTGTTTGCTGTGCGAAAACTATTTTTGGAATATTATTCTTCATATTTTTGTGGCCCAAGATCCAAAGTTTCAGCTCATTTGGACTTCTCTAGCAAAAGATATTAATTTTAGAAGTTTTCAGTTGTTTAGGGCACGCTGTAAATTTCTGGCAGCATTCTGTTATTCGAAAAATTCCAAAAACAGTTCTATAATATTTGTTATTGTATTAGCAAGCTCCATTTAAAATTTCAAGAGATTTGAGCAAGTATTTTGGAGCTATCCATTATTTTCTGTTCACTGCCCTAGATTTAATTTTCTGCAAAAATCAGATTTCTGTTTGGTTGCAATTTGTCTGTATTTTGAATATTTAAAGTTGGGATTGCCTAAAATCCGTTTAGGGATAAAATAATGTCCATTGGGGACATTACAATAGCTACCAGCAATCATGGACTGTTGCATTTTTTGTTTGTCAAGTTTTTGTTGTGGATTATATTCAATTGAAATAAAAGTGTAATTATACCCCCAAGAAAGCGACTCTTGGTTATATGATGGATAATGTTTCATAAGAGGGCTTGACGTGTTTCTTTTGGGGTGCTAGACCATTTTCTAAAAGAGCTTGTTACCCTTAGCTATTTCGCAGAGATAATGGTGATCCTTCTTCAGTTGCAGCACTATCAAGGGTTGCTTGTTGAATAAGGGTGTTTTATGATTGCTGATTGAAGTAATTAAAGTCCTTAAACTTCCAAAGTTCATAATTGTTGAAGACAAAATATTTTCTGGAATAACTATTGAAATTATTAAGTTATTACGTAAATATTAACTAATTAAATATAAGTATATGTATGTTAGTTATCCATGAAGACAAAATATTTTCTGGAATAACTATTGAAATTATTAAGTTATTACATGGTTCTTAAATATTAACTAATTAAATATAAGTATATGTATGTTAGTTATCCATGTATAAGTTATAACTACCTCACCTCCATGTAACGTCTATTATGCTTAATAGAAGACAGATGCACAAGATGTCAGTGTGCCATGTGCCATATGACTTCCTTTCTCTTCATTCTCTCTCAAATCTACTAACATCGATATCAAAGCCACTGCTCGAGGAAGCCCTGGGAGAAGGGTACGAACTCCAAAGAAAACAAGGCATTGAAGGAAGCCCTGGAGTTGGGTACAAACAGCAAGGACAAGATTAGAGGAGGTTGATTTAAACAAAGGCAGCTTTGCCGGACTTCGCGATCCAGACACAATTTGAAGACATCATGGGGAAGAACAGATCAAGATTTTTTCCCATTTTCAATATTCACACAGACCAGATCAAGTCCAGATGTGACATTGCAGGCCGTGATGAAACCAGAATCATGAGGCAGACATTCAGCATTTTCATGCAAGGGCATAGACCATTTGCGGTCTAGCGCAAAACAGAAAAACGTGATAAAAACCTGATTTTACAGGTGTTTTTGGTAGAAACCAGATCATGAACGATAACAGCCATGATTTTTGTCCATTTGCTGTTATTTTCATGATTTCCTGCAGTCATATAGAGCACACAAAAAATACAATCTTTTGTGAGGTTTTTTCATGCTAGACAGACCAGAACCAGATCATTCGAGCTTGGGAGGAAAAACAAACATCAGAAGGAGGAAGTTTGACGACTGCAGGCAGAGACAAGAATAGAAAACCAGGACATGTTTGCTAAGGCACAATTCTAATATCGTGAATTTTTGCCACGTTTGTTCCAGCAGGTAGTAATTGATGTGCATGAAGATTTCCAGAAGACTGTAAAAGCATGATTTTGTAGATTTGCAGATCGATTTCCAGTTTTTGCGGTGTTTCTTCACAGGCATTTTCTTGTAAAGACTAGAATCTGACTTTGATAGTTTACAAAGGACAAAATCGGTTCAAAAAGATGCAGAAAGAATGCAGTTTCCGTATATGGCATGATTTGCAGCAATTTAGTCCTGGTGCAGTTAGATTATAGATAATTTGACATTCTACTTTAGTAAATTCAGATTCTAGTGAAATACTGTGGCACCAAGGGGTTACTGTATAGACTTTGCACTTATTTTTGCTGATTTACAAGTCGAAAGTTAAATCTTGCATGAATCATGGCGATATCCAGAATCTAGTTCTGCCAGAAGGACAGAGGTTGGTCATCAGCCTAAAACTATAATGTCTGGAATTGCAAGATTTTTGTTGTTGAAGTATCGTGATCATGATAAAATCATCCTTGGTGCTGAAACAAGACCTACCAAATTTTTTGTTGATTATGACAAGCATCATAACAAGCCTCTGTATTAAATTCATCTACGTCAGATGATTTAATCCTTGAGATCTAAAATGCCACTGTGGCAAGTGTCCTTTGAACTAGTCTTCTGAACAAGTATCAAACTTCGAAGATAAGTTGGGTTTTGTACCTGAAGAATTTGTTGTTTTCAGCAAAAGATGCATGAGGGTGGGTCCCTAAAAGAACATCTTCGGACGAAAGATCTTTGAAACCAACTCGGTGCCATAGTAAAAGAGGTGGGTAATACCGACCCGGTTGCACTTGTTCTAAATAGTTTACTGCCCTCTTATGAAACATTTACGTAGGCTTTACAGTTGACTGATGGCGAAAAACCAGACCCCTGACATTTGATAAAGTTAGTTCCTATTTGCTGCAGAAGGAACACGGGCAAACACAATGGTAAGTCTAGTCCTGACCAAACAGAGAATGCGTTCGTTGCTCAGTCAAAAGGAAAGTGGAAACAAATTATTGGTGAATCATCTTCTAAGTATCAGGTGAAATGTCATTATTATCATAAGGTCGGGGATGTGAAAAATATTTTCAGAAGCGACAGTGTGATCGTTTTCCCACAACAAAAGCGGCTCGAGGTCAGGCAAATGTGGTAGTTGTTGAAGAAGGGATTTTGATAAGAGTATGCCCTTGGGGAATCATGCTCAAAACAACAGTACTACCACTTGTTGGTTAATTGATTCACTGACGGATCCAAACATTTTTCGCGTTGTAGGGACTGGAACATAAAATTTACTGCAAATACAAATATTTCTGATTCAGTTTTATTACATGTTGGAGAGTCACTTGTAGTTGAGAGGATAGGAGATATCTATATTGTGTTAAATGATGCTCAATAACTCTTAGAAAGGAATGTTAGGTATGTTTATAGCAGTGTTACGCAGGACGCGTCCCCCTTTTTCAACACGTCCGGGACGTCCCGGACGTCCTGGGGACGCGGGGACGTGGGGGAAACGTTTCCCCCACGTTTCCTTCTTTGCGAAATGGGGCGAAACGCCCTGGGGACGGCTGGAGGGGGACAGAAACGTCCCCGGGGACGGGCGGGGCGCCCAGACGTCCCGCTGTCCCCTGCGCCGCTGCGCGCTTTTTTTTTTTTTAAAAACAGACTTTTAATAGACAAAAACACTTTTTTTTTTTTATTGTATATGACTAATAGCATAAAAGTAACATTCCTAACCTAACCCTAACCCTAAAAGTGCTATTTTATGTTATAAATTTACAATATGGGCTCATTTCATATTCACACCAAGCAAGAGCAAGAGCAAGAGTGAGAGCAAGAGCAAGAGCAAGAGGAAGAGCAAGGGCAAGAGGAAGAGCAAGAGGAAGAGGAAGAGCAAGAACAAGAGGGAGCAAGAGGTATTTATAATTTTATTTGCTTACAATACATGTTAAAGTTTTTTTTTTTTTTTTAAATTTAGATTATATTTGCATTTGTTAGGGGCTGTTTTTTAGCATTTGCATCTACATTCACAATGTAATCATGCATATAGTTTGTAGGATTTTTAAAAATGCATATTGCATAGGGTTTGGTTATACAAACTACAATGTAAATGGTTACGTTTTTTTTTTTTAATTACATTTTTATTTCTAGTTTAAAATTTATATTATTTTTGCATTTTTTAGGGGTTGTTTTTTAGCATTTGCATCTACATTCATAATGCAATCATGCATATAGTTTGTGGGATTTAAAAAAATGCATCTTGCATAGGCCCTAGGGTTTGGTTGTAAAATTTAAAATTTAAATGGCTACGTTTTTTTTAAAATTAATTCATTACATAATCAATCAATCATATAGTTATGGTTGTTTTTAATTCATTGCAGCAATCATCACCATGAGTTCTTCTACTGAGACTGAGTATGAGTATGAATCAGAGCATGAATCAGAGCAGGAGAGGGTTGAACGGGAAGTTGAGATAGGTGGCCGTGGAAGAGTTGGTGATGCCACAATGGGGGAGAGTGAAGAAGGGGCACAAAATGTAGTGGCAGCGGCAACTGGTAGTTCAGTTGGTAGTGCTACCAATTGCCCCTCTCAAATGTTGTCCAAATTTGCCATTGGACCATTTGATAAGAAGAAGCCATTGCAACAATTTGCCCAAATAATTGATAACCCCAAGTCTGGAGGGGGGAGCAAAGTATGGAAGTGCAACATATGTGCACTGACTTGGCATGGTAGTATCACTAGGACCAATGCACACTTGTTGCATCTTACAGGAAGGGGGGTTGGCACTTGTAAGGGTCTTTCACTAGAGCAGAGAGCTGAGATGGTGAGAATCTTCAATGGAAATACCACGGACAAAGTGCCAGAAGTTCGTGGTTCTACGGCTAATACTCCATTGAGCGCTCATAGGGTGGCAAACTTACTAATACTCTGGTGGTTCTAGTTTTGAAGTGTCGAAGTGGAAAGCGGAGGGAAGAGAAAGGCCATGGGGCAGCCCCAAATTCGGTTATTGACATGTTTGATTCAAAGGCAAGAGAAGAGGCAGATGATGCTATTGGGAAATTTTTCTATGTTGTTGGGATTCCATTTAATGTTGCTCGCTCTCCTTATTACAAGGAGGCTATGGCTAAGGTTCAAAAAGTGAGTACAAGTTATGTGCCTCCGGAGACACAAAACTCGGGACAACAATCTTGGATAGAAACTATTCCAAGGTTAATGTATTGATGGAGGAGATGAAGGTGACATGGGTGTCACATGGATGCGATATTATCATGGATGGGTGGACGGATATTAGACACCGTCCTCTCATCAATATCATTGTCTCTTGCAAAAATGGACCATACTTCTTGAGAGCAATTGATTGTTCTGGGAAGCGAAAAGATGTTGAGTTTCGGTTTCAGATTTTGAAGGATGCCATTGAGAAGGTTGGACCTTCAAATGTTGTACTGAGTTATCACAGATGCGACTTATGTGTGTGGAGAGCAAGAGGCAAGCTAGTGGAGCGAGAATATAGGCATATTTATTGGACTCCATGTTGTGTGCATGCCATGAACAATGCACTGAAAGACATAGGGAAGATTCAGTGGGTTAATTAGATAGTGAATGATGCCAGAGATGTGCAGAAGTTCATATGCAATCACCACACATCATTGGCACTTTTGAAATTTTCGAAGAAGGAATTTTGAAACCGATTGACACCCGCTTTGCATCCTATTTTATTTTGTTGGAGAGGATGTCCGAGTTGCAAGAGCCCCTGCAAATTATGATTATGACACAGGATTGGACTAGGTGGCGTGAGTCCAAGACAGATCAAGGGAAAAGAGTGAAGGAAGTGGTGTTGCGGGAAACATTTTGGGTTGATATGAAATACATCATATCAATTATAGCTCCAGTTTTTAGTGTCATCAAATATGGGGATTCTAACAGCCCCAATCTTGGTGAGATCTACGAGTGCATTGATAGCATGCTTGGGCAAATGAAGGCAGCTATTCGGGTGAGGGACCCCACTTTGGAGTTCTATAATGAACATATACAGCCCATTATTCAGCGGAGATGGGAGAAGTTGAACACTCCTCTTCATATGGCTGCGTATGCACTAAATCCCAAATGGTATGTGGAGAGGCCAGGCAGAGTTGTCCCATTGGATGATGATGAGGTGAAGAAGGGCCTTATGAAGGCTTTTAAAAAAATGTACACTCCACAAGAGGCTTCACAGATCAGAATGGAGTGGCTTGACTTCACTGAACTCGATGGGTACAAAACATCAGCAAAGACAGACAGGGTAACATTAGCACAGGAGAAACCAGTGAGTTGGTGGCGACTGTATGGGCTTCCAGGATTGCTGCGACCACTTGCCATTCGCCTCCTTTCCCAGGTTTCTAGCTCCTCTGCCTCTGAGAGGAACTGGTCTACGTATGGTTGGATACACTCTGTTAAGAGGAATAGGCTTACCTCTGCGAGAGCGGAGAAGCTTGTAGCTGTACACAGTGCTTTGCGTCTTATAGATCGCAAGACACCTGAGTACAAACAGACTCCAGCATTACGGTGGGATGTAGATCCCGAGGAGCCGAGGCAGGTTGAAGAGGACAACACTGTGCAGCGAGGATTGATTGGGCTTACCTTTGAGGACGAGGATACTAGTACCAGCGAGGAGTTTATGGATATTGCCTTGATGGAGATTCGATTTTTAGGCTGATACTTGTAGTTCTCTTTTTTGTAATATTGACAATAGACAATTGTTGGTGTATTTGGCTATGAGATTAATGATATGAATATTAGCTATTGTCACTTGATCAATCGTATTTTAGAATGGTTTTACTTTTATATTTTGTAATATTAAATATTAATATATTTGAAATTTCAAATTTCAGCTTGTCTCATATTCAAGAATCAAAATTCAAATATGTATTATGAATTTTCAATTTATGACATTAACATATTGATATTAGACTTTATAGTGTATTTGATGTTTATGAGTTCAAGTTTCACCTTATTTAAATCTCAAATGGTTTTATTTCAGCTTATTTATATAATTTAGTCACTATATCTTTTTATTTTAAATATTTATATATTTTTTAATCAACCGTCCCCAAAATTTAGAAATTTTTTGCCGTCCCCCATCCCGAGTAACACTAGTTTATAGCAAGAGTTTCTAGTCTATTTGTCAATTCATAGAGAATCCCAACATTGTTGTAAATTTCTTTGGGAAACAATGCATCGTGTCTAAGGTGGGACAAGACAAGGTAGTTGACTAAACATTGGGCAAAGAATCATGTATAGGGTTGTTGACCCTACCATAGTCAACCTTAATGCATATGTGGAGGGAGACTCCACCATACATGATGTGCAAGATAAAGTTTCTCATAGGCTTGTTGACCTTGCTTGATCAAAGTTACATGCACTACTTGTGGAGGGAATATCCATTATATAAGATGTGCGGGAGGATGGAATGTCTCGTAGCGGGAGGATGAATTGCCTAAATCAAATGCTAAGTTAGTTGTAGAGGGAGACTTCACTATCCAAGATGCACAAAGGATGCATGGTAAGTTGGCAGGAAATGCCATTCAAATAATAGAGGATGACAGCAGTACCCAAGATGCATGGGAGGCGCATGGTGAGATGGCAGGAATAGCCTCTAAAAGAAAGGCATTGGCTCTAAGGACCGGAAACAAGGTTGTTAATTTGGCAGAGCATGTTCACTTTGCTCTTGCATCTAACCTTTTTACGGCACATGTATTGCAAAGATATTCTTAAGCAAGAGGCAAATCTGAGTTGAAAACTGCAACACAAGCAAAATAATATGACTTGTTGAAGAGCCGTACCAAGGAGTTGGTGGAATTAGCGTCGAGTGAGTTGGTGGAATTACCCATTGGATGATACAAATGGATGGATTCAGTCAAACTCAAAGCCAATGGTATTTTGGACAAGTAAAAGGCTCGCCTTATTGTGAAAGGATTTTCACAGCACGAAGGAAAAGACTACGAGGAGTTCTTTGCTCCTACTACAAATATTACATAGATGGTTACATTTTGGTTGCTTCTATTCAAAGATTTGGACGAGGAGGTTTACTTGGTGCGGCCTAAAGGTTTTTAGGATTTTGGCTGTGGTCTTTTGGTTTGCAAATGTGTTAAGCCCCTCTACAGACTTGAGTAATCTCCATGAGCCTAGTAAATTCAAATTGATCTCCATGATTCTAGTTCCAGAACTATGGAAATTAGGCTAAAGTTATCAGCCAATGATGATTCATAACTGGTTGTAGAATCATCCTATTTGGTGAGCAGCGTGATATATCTTATGCCTACACAACCAAATCTATGTGGTGTTGTTAGTGATCTTTCTCAGCTTTTGTCTCGGCCAAAGCTCATACATCGGACAGCAGCAACACATTACAGGCCTGCAGATTTCAAAGTAATAATATCTAAGAAGCAGCCTACTGATCCTTTGGTCCCATTGTGTTTGTAAAATTTCAGGACAAACTTGGAGTAGTTTCTGAATTAGTCATTAAGAGGGGTATTAAAGTTATTAAGTTATTATGTAAACATTAACTAATTAAATATTAGTTAATGTATGTTAGTTATGTATAACTACCTCACCTAAAATGTAACTTCTTTTATGTTTAATAAAAGACAAACAGACACAAGATGTCAATGTATCATGTGACATATACCTTCCATTCTATTCATTCTTGTTTGATGGAGAAAAGTTCAATTTTGTGTTCAAATTTTTAATAAAGGTCTTGGCTATGTCAATAGTTTGAGCTTATAGAAGCATAAGGGAATATGCAGTTCTAGTTGAAGACGAGGAATCACCCAGCTGAGATTATAAGTTGTTCAAAACTTGAAAATGCTGTATTGAAACAAACAAAAATGTTACTGCTTTGGCTGTACATTCGTCAAACATGTGCAAAAAGAATTGATTGTTTTGGTATTGAATTACGATATAGAAGTCATGTTTATCATGTTCAGTTTGCAAGGAGTACAACATGTAAAAGAAACTAAGCAAGTTTTTATTTGAGAGTTGAATTGTTGGGGCGGTTTTTGTCTAGTGTCAAAAAAACTCAGTAGCAACTTAAAAGTTAGTCCATGGTTTCTATCACAATTGTCATCCCAACCAGTTGACCATTGTGTTCAAATGAATTAACGATTGAAACCAAACTTTTTGCAGGCTTCAACAATCAATGTTCAAGGATCATGAACTCAAACAAGTTGAAGATTCAGATGAAGTTGAATGAACCATGTAAGATGATGAAGTTTGGATGTGTGGAAGATTCGTGATGGTTAATGATTTGCAATTATTGCTTATCGATTCATTACTATCAACATCGGTTAATGATTTTTGATGCATTGAAGATATGCTGCCGTGTTGACAAACTTTCAGTTTATGTACATCAAGTTGTTGAGGTTGAAAGGAGAGTATCGAAGACACTTTTATCATGGGGTAACACAAATACCTTCAATCTATTCTTGTATGGTTCAGGGTAATCTAGAATCCTTCAAAAACAAATGTGGATAATTTACACCCTAGGCTGATCTAGAAACCCTAAATTAAGTCTCGAATAGTTTAGAGGGTAATCTGATCAATGAAAAAAAGTAATCTGATCAATGAAAAAAATCTTAATATTTACAGTTTGTAAATTTTTGGAGTTGAAAAGGTTAAATAAATCAAGTATCCAAAAGTTTACTCTTAGAGAACTAGCAACAACTACAGTTGCTTAGCTAGGTAGGGTGTTGTAGGTCACAAGAATCATCATAAAAATGAACAAACAAAAGAAAAGAAAAAGAACGTGCTTGATGAAACACTTTACAAAATTGTGAACTTACAAAACACAAATCAAAAATTAAAGAATTGTCTAAGGGAGATGACAAAAAATGGATGCAGTCTCAGCAACTATAAAAGAAAAAAATTAAAGAGTTGTCTAAGGAGACAAGAATAAATGGGTGCAATCCCAGAAAAAGATTATAGGACAATAACTTCTACATAGTGGATGGAATGTCAAAGAATGGAAGAGGAAACCAGAACACACAACTAATAGTGGACTTTTCAACTAAGGAACAAGATGAACTTTACCTGTCAACGAGCTTCAAAACATAAAAAGTCAAAATGATAGTGAAGAAGGAGCTGTCTTTATCTGACAAAAGGCAATTTTTGTGTGCAACCTTCAAATCTAAGTTGATCCTACCAACCAGAGATGAATTGTTTTCACCAACCAACAAGTAAACACTCATCTTTGGCAACCAATGGCTGCAAATATCCAATATCACGCGTTAAAACCTTCTATTCTCGATAGACTGAAAAAAATGGAGTGATTTTCTCCATCAGAAGATGCCCCTTACCCATGTAGGTATCATAACATTTCACAGAGCATTTCTCATCGTAGGCCCTAGAACTCAACACTCAACACATATCAATTACTATGTTTGACCAGCAAAATGAGAGATTTCAAGGTATAATATCATTTCAGTGAGCATTTCTCGACATAGGCTCTAGCACTCGACACATTAGATGACTGACCTGCCTCTTACAAACAATCTAGAGAAAGGTTACAGTTGTTAGTGTGATCACAGTAATGACATATGTTTGAAAGGAAACACATTTATCACAACAGAACCCTAAAGGCTGTGGGAGTGCTCCATCTCAATATGCTGTAGGGCCAGTGAAAACAGAGTTCCCGAGGGCTTCTATTCTCTATTCATGCCAAAACCGTTTACCATATTTCACAAAACATACCAAAATATGATAAGGAGTTTAATGGGATGGACATTAATCCTTATGAGCCTTGTCAGACCAACCACGTAGGCTTTAAGAGTTAGCAGAGAAGCTTCTATATTCGTTTCCTTGTCCTCTTTCTGAGTCTAGTGAAATAGTACAATTCTACAAACCGTCAATCAAAAAATATCTATACAGCTAATGTTTGAGTAAAAGAGTTATGTGTAAACAGGAAGCAAACCTAGCAAGGGACAAAGTCCATAACAAATAGGCATGGGACATCTGAAACTTTAAATTACATGGATAGTCATGTATGATAAAGCATTGTCTTTTGAATTTGAATGAAAATAAATATAGGAGTCAATTCATTTGTCATAGATAACGTGATCGGAAAACATATCTGCCAAGGACCTCAATATTTCAAAATATTTTAAACTTTAAAGGTTTCAATGGGGTCACCACCCAGCTCGTGTCCATCATTATTAATAGATTATTTTGTTCAAAATATGAGCAACATCAACACAAATATAATGCTTATTATCCTTATAGCACATGGGAATGCCTTTATATTGCACCATTGTTAGAATCTACTTATTATAAAGCTGATGTTTTTTTTTGGTTACAACCACCTCTTTAACTAACGTGCTCCTGTTTATTAAGGACTTGTGGCCTTTACACCAAGGTTGACAACACTTGGCATGGAAGTTAAAAAATATGTTCAAGTGGCACTTACTAGTCAGGGATCTAATGATGCACAACCAATATGGTGGAACTAAATGCCTAGAGGGTATACAGTTTTTCAAGGAGGTCAACTCAAGAGATTTCGTATCAAGGACAACTGTTTTTAACCCCCAATCATAAATGGTGATACTTTGTACATGACACCTAGAATCGTACAAATTTTTGTGGGGTTAGATATAGACCATTAAAGAAGAAATTAACAGTATGGCATATAAGAAGTTTATGTGAGTAATTGTCTCAATCTGGATTGAAACATTTGGTATTTATAAAATGATCACTTCAATTGAAAATCATAACTTGTATTGAAGTCAAATCCACAACAATAGAACATGTTATTTCATAATCATTCCTTATAAAATATATAGTATTAGTGTCCATATATTCTTACTAGGTGAACATGCTTGTACCCTTACATTTACAATCCCCATTTGTTAAAGATGATAGAGTACAATTCTAAAGAAACAATACAAAAGAATAATCCACACTAGAACAACATAAACAATTTGACTTGTGAAAGCTCAATACCGTTTACCAGTGTCAATTTGTTATTCACGTTAGTCAAGCACCTTCACCTCAAGTTCAACAATTTAGAACAAAAAGAAAGGAAGAATTTAAACTCTCAGAGTTTACAACAAGAATAAAATTTGCAATATTGATAAGGGTCTACTGAAATATTTCTCATTACAGGCTGAGATCAAATGGAGGACAAAGTATCATTCAATTTAAGGGCATAAAAAGATGAATTGCTTCCCATGAACAATGTGCCTATTTACTTGAAGCTTAAAGGCTAATCATCAAGAGCCTAACTACATGCTAAACTTGTATGGAGTATCGAGTGGATGGTTAATTATTAAGACAACTAACAAATGGTCTGTCACATAGTAATTTCAATATAGCTCGAAATGTGGTTATCTTTTCCTAATTTTCAAACAACAAAGTTCTTTACATAATGCATCCACTCTGTCCACATAGAATGATACAATGTCATATACAATACTGACATCAACCATTAAGTGAAAATAGATAAATGGGAAATAAGTTAACATATAGCGGCATCAAACATTAAGTGAAAATAGTTAAATGGGTAGTGAGACAATGTGCAAATTATGGTCATGCTTTGAAGCAATCAAATTTTGGTGAATAAACTTGATGATTTGAGATTCTATTGTTGACAAGTCATTAAAATTTATAATATCATGATAATAACTCGTCATTGAAATAATTATACGAGCTCTCCTGCACAAAATATCTCTGACCCTACTGATTAGGCTATTAACCTTACAAAATTCAAGATTCCCATGGATCTGAGTCTCTGACCATGATATATTCATTGCAAGGAAGAGAATGTGGTTGAAAACATGATTAGTGGTGTACTCAACATTCTCACGGCATGGTGACCAAGACACTGCTGGAATGTAATATCATAAACTACAGCTTCTAATCATTATGTATTTTCTATGCATTGTTATATAGTCTATTAATAGATGGCTCACATTTTTAAAAATGTGCATGAGATTTACAGTAAGAGGCCACAGTAGTTTGTAAGAGGCATTATGAGATTTATGGTAATAGGACACAGTAGTTAGAAAGAGGCAAGTCAAGGATGCAAATGTTTTTCTAGAAAAGGATGCATTAATGTGACACTGACATATGATGGACTATTCTTAAAAACAATGCACAAGTTACTAATTACCTGCTCTTGCGTAAATGTAACATATCATTTACTTCAAAACTGAAATAATTGTGCCTTATTCTGATATATTGTCTTAAGGTATATGAAGGTTAAATATATTTTGGCAAGGGTATGTGAGTTGAATCCTCTGAAGCGACAGGAATATCTCCATCAGAAGAATCCATCAATCATTAGCCATCATAAAATGAAATGATGTCATTAAGAGCAAATAATTCTCCAAAGAAATGAGGTTTTATACAGGCTGCTTGTGCCCAAAAGAATAATATAAAATACACCACAACGTACAAAGGTCATCATGTCTAGAAATAACCCAAAGTGCAATAAATAATGGCTCTATAACTGATTAATGAAGCATTCAAGTTGTCCAACAATCTTTACAAAATTGTCTCTCCTGCTCCACAGAAATGTATCAATGTGCTCTAATGCAACTCCCGTGTCATGTTGAAGATTGTGATATCCAAAGATGTAGAAAAAGTCATCTAGAAAAGGTAGAAAATTTTGACCATTAGTGCAGTGATCAAGTTGAAAGTCGTGATGATCCATTTACACCACCACTAGCTGATATTTTTGTTATCTTCCCTGCATTTTCCCTTACTATGTGGACTTTATGAACAAGACCACTGATCAAACTTAAATATTTTACTCATTTAGATTTTAGACCATGGATATATTTTTTCTGTTACCCAGAGCAAGGGAAAAGGAACAGATTTTGAAATGGCCACAAAGCTTCACAAAAACAGCTTCAATATTTAGTGAAAAGACATAAGTATATAAATAAAATATAATATCTAGAAGTTTGAAAAAATATAAAATTAAACTATAAAAAGGTATGGCTGGAAAACTATTCAAACCTAGAAGGCAATTTGAGTTCAAAGATGACAACCACATATTGCCTTTGACATGTTAGAGGTCAAAACGCTATGCATTAATGATTGTCATTCGAGTAGATTAGGGCCAAGTCGTCGAGGCCATACAATCAAAATGGGTTAATATCATCAAATTCGCATTATAAGTGCAGGTTGGCATTGTAGAACCTATAGAAGACCCTCCCAGTCCTTTGAAACCCTCGATGAATTCTCATCCTTATTCTGAGAGACATGGCACAGTTTAGAATGATTGACAAAAATAAATTCAACCTTCCGTGAAAACAGCCAATTATGTTTAAACTTGACAGACTGAAAGTGAAAATAAAGAGGAGTAAACAATCATAAGACTGGAACATTAAACTATATGCCCTATTTTCTTTATTGTTTCAGCATTTGCAAAGATCCTATACCATGGGAATTAAAAGCTGATTTATTTTTTTGCACTGAGAATCCCATTTATAGGTACAAACGGTTGGGAATGTTACCCTGCAAATTTTGTATTTAAAATATCTTCACAAACATTTCCAAATTGTTTCAGAACCATTTTCCTTGGAAAACTTTTTTGAGTGAGAATGCAAGGAGGGGAGGCACATAAATGCTATTGCTTGTGACCTTGTTAAAGTGAAAACAATCATAGATTCTATACACGGTACCCAAGTCTTGTCCTTCTTGGGTACAAGTAAAATGTCTTATCTATGGCTCCAAATTATCCTCAATTTCTTCATTATCCAGTAAACAAGCTTCACATAGGGCAGCGTTTACACAAAACAAAATACAACTAATATTGAATTTTCAATTGCTTAATGTGGCAGCATATCTTTAACATCTCAAAAGCCTTTGAATACTTCTCAAAGACTTTTTGGAGTTGTATAATGGGTACAAATAGTGAGACCACGAATTTGTGATAATTTGTCATCAATCTATTTATGAGAAAATGAACACCGTAGATGAAGCAATAAATCCTTTAGCCTATGTGGCTGACACAAGGGGCCATGAGCATTCAAAAGAATGGACCATGTAAAAGCTACCATATTTCACCAAACTAAATTGATTGAAAAAGTTATAGAACATTGTCTCCAGGTTCACAATGCATGGGTTGTGCAAATGATGACTCCATATACATCTCTAGTAGGACAACATTACAGTACCCTTCATCCAAGATTGTATGGTGCCAAATCAACCATTCTCACAACCCCATATTGCAAGACCACAACATCAGAAATTCCAGATGTGCTAGTTTCCTCTGTCAAATACAGTTCTCACCAAGGATTTCTTAATTAATATATTGATCACAAAAAATGCTCTTTTCTAGCTGGATTGCTTAATTGCTGTGTGTCCAAGTGCCAAAATGTTATCAGATACTACAGGACATATATCAGTCTTTGAGGAGAACAATCTTAAGGTGGAGAATGAATCGATCGTCTATGCGTACATGTTTGTATCTCTATATTTTATATAGAAGATCCTACAATCTTCTTTGGGATGCTGTGCCAACAAGACTAAGAGCATAATGGCAGACTTTACTTATTATTATGGGAAACTGAATTATTACCATTGTAGATTTATCTTTACAATTTGTCTTGGAGGTAGAAGAGGACTTGTTTCTCATCCATTGCCACTCACAAAACAACTTGATGAGACATGCATTTTGCAACGAAGATGGTGCAGTCTTTAATGTGTTTCAATAACACTTTTACTTTTCAATCTTGGTGTTCAAGAATTTCTCTCCCAAATTTTGTGTCATAAACGTTTGCAGTTCCTTCTAGACGGGTGGATACAAGTAGGTAACGTACTTGAGGACAAGTCTACCTTCTTCCCCTACAATCATTGGCTCAGTGATGAGATGTCTGAAACCGTAAACATAACTACTAAGTGTTAAAACATTCTTTCAACAAAGAACCTATGAGGCTACTCGCTTGTTATGGGAATAGCGAAGTTTAGTAGAATGGTTTTTACATTTCCTTCCTGAATTCAGACCAATCTGCGGGTGGTTATCTAAATACAGACCAATCTGCAGGAGGTTATCTCCATGAAATTTTGTGGTGCAACAACTCTCTGGCCAATGGAGTGTAACATACTGCCCTTTCGAGTCCCAAAATTGATGACCATATAGATGGCCAATAGACTGTCAGCTGGTTTAAACAAAGTTAACAACCGGGAGTCTTAGCTTGCACCGGCATTTTCTGTCGAATATATGTTTTATCGTATGTTGGAATATTAGTGTTTGATACTCGTAACCTCTGCAGTAAAAAGTCAAATTTGGAAAGTATTCAGAAGGTGATAATTTTATTTGTATTTGTTCTCTTGCTTGAACTCTTCCTTCAAGTCATTTGTTAGAGCATTAGCACTAACGATGGCAAATATATATATTAAAGTGTTTTGTTGGGCCTTTGTTGCATATTAAGTGGTGTGGTATGCATTGAAAACTCACTTGGCTTTCATGACATGTATCAATGATGTTAGCTCTCATGGCATATTGAATTGTGAGGTATTAATGACATGGACAAAAGACTTAGCAAGTGTGGATTTATTAGAAAACATGGCATATGAGCATGGGTTAATATTTATATTAAGTTTGATTAAGGTGTATGAAGGATTAAAAGGATTTCTTAAATCTATGAATATTAATCCACTTGATTATAGTGGATGGCATATAACAATGTCATGCTTTGCTTTCGTGGCATATACATTACATCCTTTCTTGACTATCGTGGCATAATAAGTTATGTGGCAGGGTGACTCGGTTAAATAATTTGGTAAAGGTAATGTAGAACATGTTTGTGAAGTTAAGAGGAGTACGTGGCATGTGGAAGTTGTATCGATGGGTTTTGGGTTTAATGGAAATTAATGCAGGTTTGACTCCTTGGGAATGGTTAGCTTCCCGAGAAGCCAACCCTAAATGTGGTCGTAATACTCCTCTATTTGATCATTTGCTTGTTTTGTTTTGTCGAGCTATTTTTTGGGGGTTTATGGAGATAGTGGAATTTTCCCCCACTGTGCATGTTTTGTGGCCATGAATGTGATTTTGGATATGGATATAGAGAAATTTCATTTCAAAGAGGAATATGTGAATGAATGTATGGTTGTTTTGATTTTTGGAGAAGTTTGCAGGAGAAAGGAAACAAAGTTGAACAGAAAAGTGGGCATTACAAGCATGAGTTTCTCACTCATACTCTAAATCGTAATGATTAAATTTTGTTAATAGCAGTGAGTGTTTTGTGCACCTGGTTTTTATGTCCGAACATTATTTAATATCTATCTATTGGATTTGCATGTCAATGTTTGTAGAGATTCATGAGCTTCAGTGTTAAATACTAGATGGGCTTGCGTATTTTTGTGAGTTGGAATGATGTTTTAGTTTCCGGGTTAGTGTATTCTGTACATGGAACAAGTTCTTGAGTTTTTATAAAATCGAGGGCTGTGTTTTATTTTGGGATAGAGTATTTTTGTAAGGAACAAGTATGAAATACATACTAAGACTACGATTATGGTTTGCGTAATTTTTATATTTACAGAATAAAAAACGAATATCCCAGGATGGGATTGTGTCTGAATGACTGAAAATACTCGTTTCGGGTAAGAGACTGAAATACCCTAAGGGTTCACATGTTGTATGTTTTGTTATGGAAGTATGTGCACATTTTTGTGGCAAGACACTGTATTTTAACTACTTCCTTGTGAGTTATGGTTTTCCCTTATCTGGGTATGCATAACTTTGAGTGCATACGGGTGTTTGTTTATTTGTTGCCTTTTGGATCTAAATATTTTGTAGGATATAGAGACCATTATCTGCCCTTCTTGGGTCTGCATATTTGTAAGATAATAGATTGTTATCTGCTCTCCTTTCTGTATCTGATCACTTTGCAGGAAAATAGGAACGTTTGTATGCATGTTTTGCTTGAATTTAGAGTTTGATTTCTGCTGAATGATAGAACTATTATCGTTGTGAATAGATGGCAGTAGCAGGAAAGAATAATGTTTGGAAAATTATAAATATATTTATGAAATAACTAAATGAATTGAACTTGAAGTTTGATTAGCATTCATATGTTTATTGTTGATGAATTTTAATAGTTTGTCATAAATTACAATCTGAAGTTCATTATTTGAAGGTTAAATTTGATTTGACATGAAATACAAGTAAAGTATAATAATTGCGGAGTTATTTTGGTCTGATGTAATTTGATGATGTTATTCTTGTTGATATAAATTGTCTGATTCAAATTAGTAAGTTGATTTGATTTAGTACGCGGTCAAACTTGATTGTTATTATCATTATATAATGATTATGATATAGATAATGTGTGAGTTGACTCATGTCAGTTCTCTCTCGAACTGACCCATGTATATTTCTCTCTTGAATATCCACATAAAACAAAATAGGTCTCAATGCCTAATACAGTATCAGAAATCCATGCAGGCACAAAAAAACATCTCAAGTTATATGGCTTGGCAATCTATCAACTGTTAAATGAAACAGTAATCAACCATAAATGATGTAATTTATAAAAATAATGTGATTGGAAGGAATGAAACAAACTTCAATTCATGTTGAAAGATAAATGGCACAACAGCATATCCTCCTCCACAGAACCAAGTCACACATTTCAACATATTAATAGAACCTGAGGAACCTTTCACAACCAACAACCTTTACATTTCCTCACAAAAGTACCATGGTGTTCCATTCTCTTTGAAAACTTCACTCTCATATGGTATTTTACATTGTGCACTCTATTTGGCAATGATAATGATACATATGAATCCTAATGGCACACACAACCTTATAAATACATCATCCTAACTCACTAATAAATGCATGCTGCATGACTCCTGACAAATAGATTGTAATGCCAATCTCTTTAGCCAACGTTCCACCATTTCATGTTTTAACTTGTGACTGGTCCCCCATAATCTCATTTAACTGCTCATTATGGGTTGTAATCTTTTGAAAAACATGCTTTAAATAACTCCTAGATAAAAATAGACCTCATGGATCCATTAGATTACATCCATAGGACATAGATATAATAAAAGTATCATATTGATAAGTATCAGTTTATTGACCATGGGAAGCACACACATACCCACACAAGCGGGCAAAAGTGCATGGGTATAGCTATCTACACAGATTTGCTATGGTTTTTAAACTTCTGAAGTAAAATAATGGTGTTGTTGAAATTTTTGTTGAAAGTATTCTTTAAAGACAAGACCTGGATTTTTCACTTCTGATAAAGAATAGTGAAGACGGTTTCCCTGTTAGTAGCAGTCCCTGGCATCCCTTCAGAATATGCTGAGGTTGTAGTGTAAGTAGTTTATACCATTGGCATTATACCAAGGAAATCACAAACAGAATTTGACGTTCTCGCAGGGTAACATAAGCAACAGAGTATTTAACAGAAGTTCACCATAGTTCTCTATCTACTGCAAATGCAGAGTAAACAACGGCATCAGGAAGATAAATATGCTTGTTCCTAATGATAATGCATAAAAATGCAGTTGTGAACTATTTTCATATATTTCACACAAACTATAAAAGCTAGGGAAGATCATCTGTATTCGTGCAGGCTTATACAATATTTATAGAGTACTCCATGACTCCTCAACTTCTTGTCTTTTTGTTTCAACTTCCTTTCTTTCTTATGGAAACATCACATTCTATATTTGAATTTTGTTTCATCATTTACATACAACGATTACAATATATATCTAGGGCACAATTTCCCAATGTCCCTCTAACATACCCCTAAATATAATTTTATAGAGAAACTTGTAGGAAAATTGTGTAAAGTGTGCTGTGTTTCCTTGAGATTTTGATGTCTGTAAATTAAACTTAGGGTAAACTTTTAGGATTTAGTTTCTGAGGATGTTGCAGAAGATAGTGGTATGTCTTATGGAAGACATTCCAGAGGATGAAAGAGGAAATCTGAGTGCAGGTGCTCTATTTACTTTCCTTCCATTTCATGAGATCTGGAGTTGCTTGGATTGACAAGGAATTCTAACTGCATTTATGTTTTAAATCTTAAACTATACTGCTTAATTGTATCTTGGAAACTGTTTAGCTGATAGATTACAGGTTTCTTGGTGCAATCCAACAGAGTAGGAGGCCCACTGTATTCCCAATATGGTCAGCTGTGAAACAAGGGAGTTTTCTCACATTTTAAATTGTTTACAGCATACAGCGTAAACAAACGAAGATGTAGAGATGAGACAGAGGTACTCTGCATCATCTCCTACAGTTAATAAAGTTAATAAACAAAAAAAACTGTTGTCATTAAAGAGATTTGAATAGCTAATGTGTTAGTAATTTTGGAAGCACTGTTTAGAAATTTTTGAATTCATGTTATAGATTCTACTTCGCTATTCCTAAAGTGCCATGAGCAATTTTGGTTTGATTGATGCTGTAGCTTCTACTCAGCTACTCTTAAAGTGCCATGCAGTAGCTTCTGTAATTGACTTTTGACACTTGGAGACACATTTGCTTACTATGTATAAATTTTCCTCAATTGGAAAAAACCATGAAAATTGTCACCATTATACACATTATCTCCCATTGATCATTGCACAAATTGAAATTGTACAAAAATAGTGGATGGTTTTAAAAGCCAATTGAACATGTACATCAAAACATAGCCAAAAGGCCCAAAACTATGGCAGAAAATTGTATTCTAGCATTTGCAGAGAGAAGCAAAGTGCAAGCTATGCAAAAAGAACCAACCTTGTGAAGGAACCAACAAGAAACACACGACGTCCTCCATGTGGCCAGACAAACCGTGTAGGTACCACAATTGAGGGTATACCTCCTGATGACGAAGCCAGTTCATTTCCTGTCGGGAACATTGTTCTCCCTTTCTGATAAACTTGTGCTAGCAAATAAATCAAAGCCCAGCTGCCAGATCTTCCAATGTTATTTGATTCCTACAAACATTCTCTCGTATCCTTAAAACTAGCAACTCCGCATAATACACCAAACTGGCGCCATAGGTAGTTAAAATTTTCTGTGATATTTGGATATTGCGAGCAGTCCAAAACACGACAAGAATGGAGGAAAATAAAGATGGAAAAAACGGGATCCTCCACTGTGGCGTGCAGAGGACCCCCCTAGCACACGCCCATGGGCTAAACTTGGCGAATATCTCTTTTTACACAAGATGCAGATAAACGGACTTAAATTGTTCCTATTGAACAGAACTGACTTAAACTCCTATTTAGGAGTGAATTTTGTTCTATAAATGCAGTTGAGGAATTCAGAGTTCCGAGGGTAAGTTTTCCTCTTGTCACGGGTCGAAACCTGGTCTCCAGGGTAAAATATATAAAATACAAAGGCAGGTAACAAGGTCGAGACTCGAAACCTTGAAATGAAAACTAAAAAGGGCCCCGCAAAAATAGTTGCCGATGCAGGTCAGCAAATCGACATATTGTATGGGGAAAATCGGGCAGTGAAGTCTAAAAAATCAAAGGCAATAGATCGTCACAAAATTTATGCCGGGAAACACAGGTCTGAGCTCAGGTTATTTTGCTATAATCGAGAAATAAAATCACAGTATACAGTTTATTTGGATGCTTGCAGTTTACACAATCTCTAAATCTCTAAAACACCCGCTGCAATTGCATCAAACAAACGAAAAAACACTTCACAAAAATGACTCGAATTCCTTACTCTGTAGCTCAAATGACGCGGAAAAAAAGATCCCATTGAATCTCGGCAAGAATCTCCGCCAAAATTCACCAAAATCCATCCAAATCCATCGCAAAATTCAATGCGCCGGGATTAAAAACACACGAGCGGATTAGGGTAAAAAAATACCAAAACCTCTGTAAAATAACCGAAACCCTCAGCAGCTAAAAAGTGTTCTTATAGGCCGCATTATATTTAATTGTTTTGTTCTTATAATCTGTTATGTCAAGTTAAGTTTTGGTTCCGTTAAGAAGCGCCCGAACGTTAAGCGCGTTTCGTTTGACGGCCTCTCTGACGATCGGGATTGGTGGATCGGAAGGGTAAATGAGTTAAAGTACGGGTTATTTATGACGGGACGCGGTTATGACGGAGGGCGTCCAACTGACGGTGAAGTCAACTTTTGTGTTACGTTAATGCCGGTGATTACGTCATAGTTTGGGGGTTATAGGGAGTTAGTTGCGTCATATTTACGTGACGGGCGTATCACACGAAGGAGGTGAGGGTTGGGTGGAATACATCACGGGAGCATTTTGCTAATTTTGAGGTTTCCAAAGAAGGAAACAACACATCTTTATTAGGTGTAGCTAGTTTTGATTCATTTTGTGTTAAAAGTTCTAGTATTCCTTTGTTATTGTGGCGGTACTTGAATTTTAGAAGGGGTCCATCGGTACACGACATTCTTAACCACAATATTCCACCTAACCCATGTGCCAAGGGCAGTCTTTGTAATTAGAGTCCACCTAATTCAAGCATGGAAGGGTTTGTAATCAAAGTTCAAGAATTTCATTATTATTAAAAAAATATGGCGGAAGTTTACGTTAAATAGTTTAGTATCTATAATATCGTAAATATGTATCAAATTGTATCAGGGGGTTTATTTTTATATTAAGGATTTGCACCTATCAAGATTTACATTACATTGATATCCTTTTAACATTGGTGATTTACTTGTATCTAATAGGTTTCTATGTCTACTAAGGTGTGGATTACATGACAATGACCTTATACTATTGTGAATTTACTCACACTAAGTCCTAATATAACCTGGAACCATTACAAGGAGAAAACTTTATATTATGTGTATAAATGTTTTTCTATTTTATTGTTAGTGTGTGACGGTATTTATAATGTACCTAAACATACGATATAATGTTGGTAGATATGTAAGTGGGTAATTTGTTCAATCTTAATTAACGAGCTCACTAACTTAACGTGTGGTCCATTGAGTGAACTTTTTCCTTTTTCATGTATAAATAAAGACATCATCCTCATGATGTGTCTTATGTTCAATTGCATTATTCTATGACAATGTATATGGGCCCATGCCATATTATTCTCATAGTATTATGCTTTATGTTTGATTATATTATTCTATTAAAGAAACTTCTCAATTATAAAACATCAAAGGTTTTTATGCCTATTGTGGTAAAATTTTGGGCACATGATAAAATCATTTTAACACTGTCATTTACATGATATAGTCATTTTGACATTTGTGTCTACATCTCTCTCATTTGATGGTGTTTGTGTGGTCATTTTGCTATTAGACTGAATGAGGACGTTTGTGGTGTGTGTACACCCATACAATAACATGATGATATGGATTGTATACACTTCAATTATAATGCATTGAACTAAATAACTATAATTCATTACTCATTTTTATTGGTTTATCCTACTTTAATCTTATTAAACCATTTGACAATTATTGGGTTTTGTGTCATATCATTATTATAGTATATGATATCAAGTTGTATTGCATTATTAATCATGACACGCGGGTATTATAGGATTTATGTTGCACATTAGTCAAATATAATATAACAATTATAACAAAGTATTTTTTATTTTATGTCAATGAATAATGTTTAAAAATCCAACATGTCCACAATTCTTAAAACAAGTGGGGAAAAAATAAGTCATTTCTTGATACATATGATGTTATAAATTTCTATCTTATTCTTTGTTTACCTTTCTAAAAAGAACATTCTAAGACTACAACCTGCATAATTTTGATCCGAATTATTTTTGGAATTCGGTGGACAACACATTAATGGTGGCATTTAATGTGTTATGACAATACATTAATATAAATGTTGTTATTAAAGAAGGTCAATTATTGACTAATAGGCCTTTAGAAGTCAATTTCTTTATAACGGCTATTATCATCGTCATTATCATCCCGATATACTTATATGCTTATATTTTAAATGTATCGCATTTGTAATTCTAGCCTTCTTTGTTTATTTCGTGAAAAATCGGTGGATCTAGCTAGATGTTTTGGTTATAGCTCTTTGTATTCTTTTTGAGTTCCTTCCTTTTTAGATGCCTATAATGGAGAAGTATCATGAAACATAATTTATACGGGTAGTGAGGAATGGTTCTAAAGTCGTGACTTCGTAAAGCTGTGAAATGGTGCTAATTATACCAAATATATTAAAACGAAATACCCCTCATACCTTTTATTGTCCTTTCAATTAGACTCCAAACATATTCCAAGTTTTTCTCTCTTTTTATTCTCAATCGATAGGAATTATGTGTGGGACAAGTTCGATTCGAAAGCCTCTTTAGTTCCAATCATCAACTATTATATAATTTCTTGATTCAAAACTAAGATTGAGATAATCTCTTAATCTCTGCAATAGTGTTCATAACCATGAAAAAAGTATGTGTGGTTTGCTTATTTTTTTGTAGTTGTTAATAATATATAATATGGAAGTAAAATCGGTTGAGGTGATATAATTCGAATATATTTTCCTTTGATGAATTCAAGTTACGTGATCATTCAAATATATTTTCCTATTGAGGTGATAGGAGGTTTATAAAATTTATATGTTTTCCCTTTATGGATTCTATATTTTCTATTTGATAATTAATCATTTAGATATTAGGTCACTTGTAGAATCTTTTTGCAATCGGGGAAGAGAAGATAATGTGAGTGCCGATTTTGAAACAACCCATAAATCGTTCGTCGCTTATTATTATGAAAACATCGACGGTGACCAATAAGCACAACAATATTGTTATCATCATAATATGTATTTAAAAAAGAATGATTTTGGATTCATTATTTTCCGTAGCTAAAATTATACTAATTGTTGTTTTTTATCTATGAAAATAGTCATTGCATCCATTAAGATTTTGGATTTAGGTTCAATAATGGAAAAGGAGAATATGTGCTTCAATATTCATATGAAAAGACAACATCACACAACTTGAATGTGAGGTGACACGGAAATTGTGAAGCGGAAAAGATAAAAATCTAAAACTTGAAGTGAATTATCGCATAGAAACAACATGGGGGTTCTTTTCTAAACCTCTTACAAATATTTTACCTCAGTAAAACCTATTTTTTTAATCAAAAAGTGAAGAATAAGGACTCGAACATAATAAACTTGTTTTTTTCTCTTCATTTGAATTTTTGAAAGCTTAAAAATGGATTCTAATCACTTCAAGATTGTGAAGATGCGGATGTACGGACAAACTACAACATCCTGGAAGATCGGACTAAAAGCGGAATTCATGGCATGCAAACTCTAGACTATCGTAAATGGTACAAAAGGCGTCGGCCGTGACCTGGCAGACCGACAACAATAGACAATGTATTCGCATTTCAACAAAAAGCAGAAAGCAATGTTTATCATCTTTGGGAAGCGTGTAATACTACTTCCTACTTCACATTGGAAATCAGAAAGTCCCAACAAAGCTCGGAAACTATTAGAATCAATGCAAGAAGGTATGTTCCTTTAAAAGATTATAAAATTGATTCTTGAATTAATGACAACTCCCATGAAGGGAGACGAAAAGTGGTTAATTTTCTAGCAAAAATTAAAAACATTAAATCTCAATTAGATGGATGTAATTGTAATTTGATTCATGATAAACTATTTTATTATTCAAATGAACATCCATGAGAGGTTTAGAACTTCATTTCCATTTTAAATTCAAAATATCAAATTGAACAAGATATTCTCGACCTATCTACTTTGAGTGCTCTCCTAATTCAAGAAGAGCAAGTCATGTCAAACTTTGATTTAAAGGAGAATGTCACTCAGGCACTTCTCACTCAAAATCCTAAGAATAACTTTTCTAGGTTTAACAAGAATCAAAAGTTCAAATCAAAAGTTCAAATCAAAATTTACACCCCCTAGTAAAGATAATAAATCAAGGAATAATCACCTAAAAGTCAATTTTGATGGGAAATGTCACAATTATGGGAAATTTGGACACAAAAAGGAAGACTGTAGGGTAAACAAAAACAAGCCAAATTTCAAAAATCAAAAAGGGAATAAACCAAATCAAAATCAAAACAACAATTAAAAAAATTTAAAAATCTAATATTGTTGCTTTGTATTCTACATTAGTTATTTCAAAAGAAAATGGATGGATATTAAACAGTGGTGCATTTAGGCACATGATGTATAGATCGATATTCTAATCGATGATGTCGAAATGTAATGACCAAGTCTATCTTAGTGATCATTTCATTCTCGTTGTTCAAATTCAAGGAAAGCGGTAAATTTTTGATGGTTTTAGGGATGATGTTTCGTGTGTTCCTAAATTGAAAATGAATTTGTTTTCTTATTCATGATTAACTCAAAACAATCATAGAAGGATAAATGGTTTATTAAAAAATGAGTTGGACGTTACTATTGTTGAAGGCACAAAAAGAATGGTTTATATGTTTTTAAAGGTTTTGCATATGCTTCATGTTTTTTTACTTGAAATAGGAATGGTGTTCAGTTGTGGCATGAAATATTAGGTCATGTTAACTTTAGGAGCATGTATTATTGGTATGTCTCCTATCTCTCCCGCCCTGAGAAACCAATGAAGGGTGCTTACTTGGTAAACAATCTATTAACCCCTTCTAAAGTCATCATGAAGCTAACTCCTCGAGAACCTCTCGGAACTTGTCCATGGTGACGTTAAAAGACCATTAGAAGTTCCTTCCCTAATAGGTTCTTTATATGCCATTACTTTCATTAATGATTATTCTTGTATGATCTAGTCATTCTTTATTAAAAACAAATTAGACATGTTTTCTAAATTTAAAGCCTTAGTTGAAAATGAGTCTTATCACAAAATTAAAAGACTTAAAGCAAATAATGAAGATATATATATATAAAACATTAATGAACTCTAAATAAGTACGTGATCACTAAAAATAGTATTATATGCACATTAGAAGACACTTGGGGATGTTTTTGTGTCGTCAGATTGAGACGTCCAATATTGATTACATCTAATATTTTTTCAAGATTGAAATGTTGAAGTTTTTTTTTCAAAAATTCAATACATTGGTAATATGACATGGTTAGTTTTAAATATGTTGTCATTAAAGTTAGTATACAACTTGATTTTAATCTTATTAATGTCGATTCATATATGGCTAAAAGTGAAATCAATAATGGTTTATATTGTGATAATGCTTATATGGATATTGTGATTCTAACCATTTTGGTGTTGTGTTAGATAAAATATCTACAACTGGATATGTGTTCAAGTTTGGTATAAGTGTCATTACTTGGAGCAACAAGAAGTAGTCGGCATGTCTCCATATTTTCTACTAAGGAAGAATATAGAAGTGTGATGTAAGCATCGAAAGAAGTTGTGTGATTTGTAGACACAAAATCATACACTTTGGGTATTATTTAGTCTCGGTCTCATACTACTATTCATATGGTTTTTGAGCGAAGAAAGTACTAATTGACCCATGTCCATTGGCCATTTTACTTTGCTTTCTGTCATCACTGCCAACCTCCCACGGATACTTGCCCAATCTATTTTTGTCATTCTGCGTTATTCTACCCCCGATTGTGGTGCCAGTGCCCGATCTTAGAGTGCCCTAGGCACCTGGTCCCATTCAAGGTGCCCTGATCCTTTTCCTACTTTATCTCCATATTTTGGGCTTTGTTTAGCCGTTTGATCTTTCTATATTTTGGTGGTCGACTCTTGGGGTTAATTACAAAATTAGATCAAGAGAACCATATAAATATAAAGTTATGAGACCATAATGAGGGACCAAGCACTAGGCACTACTATCATCACCTAAGGTTGCATCCATCAAAGGCTCCATTTGCATCCATATAGCTCCATCACAAGGGACAAAGTTGGTTCATCTACATCACACTGCATAGGAGGGAAGTTTATTATATTCCATCCATCATTTATTACATTTCTATATCTAGTTATTTCTTTCTACTTCACAAAGTGTGACTGGTACAAGAGCACCTAGAGCATGATTTACACACACACACACACACACCTAGAACTATATTTGGGTTTGTAATGTAGTGCAACGCTTAGTTAGTAAGTCCACCATTGTTGTCGTTGAGGACAGTCTTAACCCTTCATGTGCATCTTTTTTTAGGGTTTTGATGTTTGGCTTGGGGTTTTGCAAGTCTCCCCTTCATCATTAATTACCAACAACGCACAACTCATCCCAAATGACATCGACACGACAGACAATGAAGGCTTTGCATCACTTAATGACCCTGCAAATTTGGTTTCTGGACCTCCCTGCACATACCAGGCGTCAGGATCTTTGACTAGGATGCCCCAAGTGCCCTCTTCCTTCCCAAGCGCCCTAGTCTACTCGACTACTCGGATCCGATTTTTTTAGACATCAGTATGTGATCGTTTCCTCTCCTGTTTATTCAATCATCTCGTGACATAGTGTCTTGCAAGTTCTTGAATCAGCTAAGCTCTTTCTAACCCTCCTTATTCATTAGGGTTTCACATTTCTATTTACTTAGTTGTTTGGGTCATTTACTTTATTTATTTAGTTGTTATTTGTTGTTGTGCATAACATTTAGATTAAACTAAATTAGGCCCCCATATTTCCATTTTAGTTTAATCGGTGACTAAAACCATTGTTGGAAGAGATTCACACGAACATTAAAGGAAGCACTCATCTTCTGTGTGATAGTCAAAGTTGCATTGTTCTTGCTAATAATCTAGTTTAGCATTAGAGAACAAAGCATATAGAGATACATATGTATTTCATCCAAGAGAAGGTGCTCTATGGTGATATAGATCTCCATTACTTCTTGGTTGAAGATCAAGTAGCAAATGTGTATATGAAGCCTCTGTGTGTTGTATAGTTTTATAAGTTTCATGTAATGTTTGGCCTTTCAGAGTTTCCATATAGGGGGAGTGTGCATGGTAATGCCACCTCCTAAAGCGACCATGTGTTTTTCTCCTTCACCTCTATATTTCTTCTCCAATTTAAAAATTGTAAAAGATCTTTTTATGATCTTAGTAAACTTATAACTCTAAATTTATTTGTAGTCCAATAACGTTGCATCATGTTGTAAAGGATATCCTTATTTTATAAAAGGCTCCTAGAGATGTTGGTATAGATTTTCTATGAGAAATTGTGAGATGTAGTCTCACAAATCATGTTTATCCTAAATCATAACTTATGATTTATGGATTCCAAATCCTTTTGTACCAAAAGGTAAGTTTAACATGATGAAGGTGTATAAATCCTTCAAATGTGATATGTTAGCCTAAACCCTTCATTGTGGTTTAAGGATTGTAAATCATGTTGTATAAATAGGTAATGTTGGCATATGATCCCCACTTAATATTAAGGGGGAGTGTTAGAACATTAATATTAAGTGTTCTAGATATATATAAACTATAGTTTATAATTAAATAAATTAGAATATATAATATTTTAATTTATTTAATATAAACTTTAGGTTTATGGTTAAATTGATTTTTATAATCAATTAAATTAATGGTTGGGGTGCTTCACGAGAAGTCACACCCATTTAAACCATTTAAATTGGCCCACGAGGCCAGGTAAAAACAATTCATATGGGTGAATTAAAATTGTGGAGAGGAGTGAGGTGAATGGAGGGTATTTACTAGACTATAAATTGTGTTTCTTGTAAATGGAATCTTACCTTTTCATTGTGGCTTTTTACCCCTTTAGGGTTTTTACACTTTAAATTCTTGTGTCTGTGTTATTTACATTTCTTGCATTATATTTTAATGTGATTTATTTAAATGCATTCATGTAATATTTTATTTGATTAATTATTAATTTACATACTTGGACCTCGCAAAAAAAGGAAAATCGAGAGAGGTTTTTGGTCATAACTATGAGTTGAACAAAAATCTCCTTTTTTCTACAACATTCATTACTTGCATGAAAAATGGAGTTCGATGCAAGTGGAGTCGAAAAGTTAACTCTTGAGGTACGTAATAACACCAAAGTCCTTCCAAGTCCAACATATGAGTACAAGAAGATTGAAGAAACATTTTTGGAAACCATTTGAAAATGTTTATTCATAGTATTTCCAAAAATAGATATTTCCATAAATATTTTATTAATTTTGACACTTGTGTAAAATAAGGAGGAATTAATATCCATTTTGATTTTCACAATAAAAGAGTTGGATTATTAGTTAGATTTAGTTGTGATAAGCTCTCTATATATATTATGGAGATTGATGTTATTTGTTGATAGAATGAGATCCTAGTTGATCATATTAGAATATGATTACTAAAAATGTGATATAGGTACTAATTAATCTAAGCTATGAACAATTGTAAATAAAGTAAATAGATGTTGTAAATAAATGTAAAGATGACATAAACACCTATGAAAAGGGAAATTCTAACACTAATGTGTAAGAGAGAAGAGGAAAGAACTTTTTTGAATAGAAGATGCTCACAGGACTGCATCGCAGGGGTGACTGGAGAATCTGGAAGTAGGAATGACTGTGCAAGAGCCCCAAAAAGGATGGATCTGCGTTGATCCTTTGGACTAGGGCACAGAGAAGTATTGGGAACTTACAGGTGTGCCGTGGTCCTGCAGAATGGGCGCCCTAGTCTATACAAAATCTTTGGAGTTGATCTTCATAGGTTTGGCAGGTGTTATGAAACCCTCATTGTGTGTCACATCAAATCCTCTGTCTTGCGCCAGTGTCGCCGCTAATCCGAGATGAAAGGAACACCTGTAAAACCCTAAACACGCATTAATCCCTCAAAAATAAAATGCATATGATAGGTCGGACTAACATCAACTACCACAATGTTAGTCTTACTAACTAAGTGTTACACTACATTCCAGACCCAAATGTAGTTTTTGTGTGTGTGTGAAACATGCCCTAGGTTGCTCTCGTGTCAGTCACACTTTGTGATGTAGCAAACTAACTATGTGTATAAAAATGTAATAGATGGTGCATGAAATAGAATAAAATGCTCCCCATGTGTTGTGTGTGATGCAGATGTCCTAGCCTTGTGCCTTGTGATGGAGCTATGTGGATGCAAGTGATCTCCAATGCAATAGATGAATGCAACTCTAGGTGGATGATAGTAGTGACTAGTGTTTGGTCCCTCATTATGGTCTCATAACTTTATATTTATAGGGTTTTCTTAATCTAATTTCATAATTAACCCCAAAATGGTCGACCACAAAAAATTTGAAGACCTCAAACTACTAGAAAGAGCCCAAAAAGTGGTGGGAAAGTTCAAGAAGGATCAAGGCGCCCATGGGCCTCGGTCTGGGCTGGCTAAAATGATGGAAGATGATGAAAATGACTAGGCATGTGTGTGGTGGAGGTCGGGAATGATGATAGAAATCAAATAAAAATGGCCAAGAGATGGGGTTAATTAGTACTTTCTTCACTCAAAAACCTTCTAAATAGTAGTATGAGACCAGGACTAAATAATGTCTAAAGTGCATGATTTTGTGTCTACATTTGCCCCCACTTTATGTTGGTGATTGGAAAGCTCGGTAATATAAAGTAGACAGAGAGATGCATACCTGATGTCAATGTAGAGTAACAAAGAAGGCACGCTAAAGGACTAGATAAAGAGTGGAATGACAAAAAGATGATGGAGAATGTAAACTAAAATGAAAATACATATAAAAGTTATAAGAGTGAACCTACGACAGAATGTGTGTGCTGATGTTTATGTGTGTAGTGTATGTGCATGGTCGGTATGTGAAGTGTGTTGTCGTGAAGTGTATTTTTGATGTCGTCGCCGTCGTTGTTGCTATTATTGTTGCCCCATTTGATTGCTTGTTTATCATACGATCGGACATGCAAGGAGAAAATGATCAAGTAGTTAAATATATATGTATATGTGTGTAAAAACGCAATGTAAAAGATGCATGTAAAAGTAAAGTATGCAAAATGAAAAGTGTAAATGGAACATGTGCACTTGATCCATGTTGAGAGAAAGAGTGTAGAAGGATATCTTGTATTGTCGGGGTTTTTTGGGTGATCCGGTGTCATAGGCTGAAGAAGTATAGGGAGGAATTACTCTATGTCCTCTAACCTTTAACTGCTTCCTTGAATGTGTGTGAAGAGATCTCTGCAATTGTCTGGTTTTTGGGTGATCGATTCTAGCGGTAGAAGAAGTATTAGGAGGAATTTCGTTGTATCCTCAAACCGTTGCTTGCTTCCCAAAATGTTAAGGACTTCTAGGTCTTGTAAAATCCGTTGTGTATAGAGTTGCTTACATCTAGTAGTCTCGAACTCACTCGTTGTATGTAAACCCACAATGCCAAGGGCGGAAAGTGCATTGAATTAAACAAAGTGTAAACACGTTGTATTTAATGTAAATTCTACATGATGCCCCCTCTTTGGGAGCGCATGCGACGTCGTTGGTAGGAGAATGCGGCCCCAAAAGAGGACCAACCACATGAACCCTAAAACTCTACCCTGCAGGGGAAGGGAATGCACTTGGTAGAAACCAAGGTGCACACAAATAAGGATGGCTAGCCAAAGACAAGTGTTAGTACGAACAAACATGCATGTAAAAAGACAATGTGTAATCTACACAAACAATGTAAAAGCTACCAAGAAAAGTAGTGTAAACACGCAAGAAGACAAGGAAGCCACACAAAGTGGGTTGCAAACATGGGACATCACTCATGATGTTACAAGACACATAATGCCATCATGGCCGCAAACAACAAACAAGTGTGCACACCAAACATAGGGCAAAGCCCGCAAACAAGAGAAAACAATAGCAAATAATGTAACAAACAAGTATGGAAGCAAATATCCTTGCATAACAAATGTTGCACATGAAGCACTCGTTAGCATTTTAGGAAGATAACCAACACGTTGGGAAGATAACCAATATGTCAAAAGTGTGTATAAGCAAGGAATATAAAGTGCTAAGAAAAAAATGAAACAATATCACCTAGAAGAGATGAATGTGGATGCCCCTTGTGACTAGTATAGGAAGGGTAGAAGGCGAGCATCCACACTGCGTGCAAAAGATCTATATCCATGATCACAACTAGAAAAAGACATGAACATGCATGCATGGATGATATAGATAAATGACATACAAGTAAGCTAATTAGCATGTTTAATAAAGTGACCATAAACAATCACAAGTAAGCAAGAGTAAAAACAACCATAATATGTAGTATGTTGTGGATGGATGGAATGGAATGCAAGATGAATGGTAGGAGCCGCATGCCCCCCAAGTGAATGGAAATGTATGCAATGAGGTTCATTTGGTTTTCCCCCGATCAATCAAGAATGAACCGTAAATGAGAGTGTGTCATCGAGAAATGGTCGAAGTGTGTGTATTTATTCTAACATGTTGTGATGAATGTGTATGTGTGGTGATGAGATGCGACCTAGTGATAATGTGCGCATGAACCCTAAAGCCAAAGCGTATATCATGACCAGATTGAATATATAAGTGATGATTTAGCCTAAGCGTATATCACTATAAGATGAATGGATGAGTGATGATTTAGCCCTAAGCGTATATCACTACGAGATGAAAAGAGGGAGTGGTGATGTAACCTAAGGTGTATACCACTACAAAATGATAGAATGGGTGACCATTTAGCCTAAATGTATGGAACTAACCTAGTAATGTCACATGATGAAAGGTCGAATGATAAATGTGTGATGAAGAGAAGGTCCATTTGATTTGTAAACCTTGACAGGTAAAGTATGGACTGAGGAACTAAAGTGCGTCATAGGGTAGTGAGTGTAACATGTAGAAGACAATGTAGTATGCATGATGATAATAGATGACCATGTGATGAGTAGAATGTGTAATGTATGATGTAATGCAAGATGTAATGTATGATGTATAAGATGTAATGTACGATGTAGACTAACAAGTGTAAGATGCACATGATGTAGTATGTAAAATGCTAGAGTCGTAGACCATGAAAGTGTTGTATATGTATGATGAATACTAGTATGTTGTGTATGTATGATATGAAAATGTGCAAATAATCGAAATGATGTAGTCTAAATGCAAGATGCGTGATGGAAGATGTATAGATACCCAAAGGTCAAAATGAAGTAGATGTAATATAGTATATATGATATATGGCGAAAGATGTATGAATAGGCGCAATGTGTAATACCTATAGTGAAGTGTGTGGGGTTCATGTGTAGTAATCCCTTAATAGCAAGTGTGAACCAAAGCACAAGAGTGTGTCATCGGGTAATGATGATGGTAGAACGTGTGATGAAGATGCCTATATGAAATTGCAAAGATGATATATGTTAAGGTGAGTGGGGGGGAATGTATTATATGTGATTCTCTCCAAGTATCCATGAATGAAATGAACTAACTAATGATAATGAAGAACAAAGGTCCATCATGTGATGTATGCAGTGATGAAAGCGTATGATTATGGGATGTATGTATAACAATGTGAAAATGTGGTATGTGCAAATGTTAGGAGTATGATGTAACACTATGTAAGGATGTGAATGAATGATAATACAAATATAAGAAATGTGCCTATGATGATATGATGATGAGAGAGGGGGATGTAAATACTATGCCCCCAATGTATGCGTGATGAAAGAGGCTATCATGTAATGTCATCTAGGAGATCATCGCTCTCAGGATCATAGTTGAATGGATAAGCATTGGTGACTTGATAAGCAATAAGTGTCTGGTTGATTCCTTGATGAGCCATTAAGTCATAAGTTGTGTATGCCCATAACATATTCCTCATCGGTGTATGGAGGAAGTGGACAACCATGTGCATACCAAGGATTGAGATTTTGATTATATATTAGGAAAGAGCTATTGCAAATGAAAACACATCCAAAGGGCATAGGAAATGAAATGTTTACATGATCACGATCTAGAGTGCCCCCAATATAATCAAGCCATGATTGCCCTAATGTAAGTGATGAAGATCGAGGAGTACTTGTGAGAAATACCATGAGGTAAAGATACACATACCATAAGCGGTAGTGATGGTGACATACCCATAATAAACATGAAGAGCATATGGTGTAGGATAGAGGTCCTCAAAAGTAAAGCCTGAGCAAGCTAAACCGTCGTGTGTACATATAGTGTCATCGCATGTGGGATCAAATGGAATATGTTCCCAATATGAATTATTCATGAAGAGTGTGTAAGTAAATGGTGGGTGTGTTGATGTAGATGGTACAAATGAAGGTGTGTGTGATAAAGCAACATTCATGGATTGGACGAGCCCATGATACATAATCATAGCAGTAGTAGTAAGCAGGTGGCATATAAGAAACGAAATCTATCACACAAATTGTATCTTGTCAGCGGTGGTAAGTGAGGTGGTTCTTCTATAGGTTGGGGCTCGTTTGTAATATCTGTGCATGGAATAGGAAGGCTGGTATTAAGAGCCCTATTGCAATACTTAAAGGGGCCGAGTCATGAAAAAATGCATATTCAATGCCTTTATGTAAGAATTTGACATAATTATGCACAATAGAGGCAACAACTTGCATGACATGAAGCCATGGCCTACCAAGTAGACAGTTGTAGGAGACTGGAAAATCAATGACAAAAAACACAGTGTGAATAGTTTTTGGACCAACTAGTAATAGGTAATGTAACGTGACCGAGACATGGGCGAGACAAAACCATCGTAAGCATGTAGTGATATAGAAGATGGACTAATGTCACGAGTGGAAAGACCTAAAGCTTCAAGGAATGACATGGGACACAAATTGAGTTCAAACCCATTATTAATCAAAGTGCACTTAACACCTACATTATGAATACGACATATGATATGGAGAGGCAGATCATTATCAAAAGTATGAACATCAATGGGAAGATTAGACTTGAATACTATGTGTGAAGAGAATGCATCAACAAATGTTTGATAAACCGAGTCTGGATGCATGTTAACATGAATGCGAGTAGTAGCAAAAATATGTTGGAATCTATGTAATAAATCGAATTTGCAAGCAAATAATCATTGATTGAGATACTCATGATGACCAAACCCTAAGATGACAAGCAATGAATGAAGAAACTAAAAGTGTGAATGAAGGAAGTGTTGAAACGTGGGGTTCACCAAAATGATTAACTAAAAATTTGATATAGATACTAGTTAATCTAAGTTATGAATAACTATAAATAAAGTAAATAGATGTTATAAATAAATGTAAAGATGACCCAAAAACTATGAAAAGGGAAATTTTAATGCTAATGTGTAAGAGAGAAGAGGAAAGAACTCAAAGTTGAATAGAAGATGCTCATTACCTGTGTCACAAAGGTGATTTGGAGAATATGGAAGTAGGAATGATCAAAAGAGCCCGAAAAGGATGCATATGGGTTGATTCTATGGATTGCAACTTCTAAAGAAGGACTAGGTGCCTATGGACACTCTGGTCCATAGAATGGGTGCCCCGGTCTCGTGTAAAATCTTTGGAGCTAATCTTCACAGTTCGATGGTGGTCGAAACCCTCGTTGTGTGTCACATCAAATCCTTTCAGACTACGTGAGGTGTCATTGTTAATCCAAGGTGAAAGGATGACATGCAAAACCCGAACAAACATCAATCCATAAAAAGAAAAATGCATATGAGAGGGTCGATCGACCTTGACTACCACAATGGTGGTCTTACTAACTGAGCATTGCACTACATTCTAGACCCAAATGTAGTTTTGTGTGTGTGTGTGTGTGCAACATGCCCTAGGTTGCTCTTGTGCCAGTCGCACTTTGTGATATAGCGAGCTAACTATGTGTAGAAAAATGTAATAGACGGTGTATGGAATATAATAGAATCCTTGCCCTATGTTGTGTGTGATGCGAGATGTCCTAACCTTGTGCCTTATTATGAAGCTATGTAGATGCAAGTGATCTCCAATGCAGTAGATGGATGCAACTCTAAGTGGATGATAGTAGTGACTAGTGTTTGGTCCCTAATTATGGTCTCGTAACTTTATATTTATAGGGTCCTCTTGATATAATTTCATAATTAACCCGAAATGGCCGACCACAAAAAAGATAAAGACCTCGAATGGCTAGAAATAGCCCAAAAAGTGGCGGGAAAGTTCAAGAAGGATTGGGGAACCTATGCTGGGGCCAAGGTGCCCATGGGCGCCTCAGCACTAGCCTGGGTGCCCCAGTTAGGGATGAAATAATGGAAGATGATGAAAGCTAACTGAGCATGTGTGTGGTGGAGGTCAGGAATGAGGATAGAAATAAAATAAAAATGGTCAAGAGATGGGGGTTAATTAGTACTTTCGTTACTCAAAAACCCTCTAAATAGTAATATGAGACTGGGACTAGATAATGTCTAAAGTGCATGATTTTGTGTCTACAAAATGATTTTAAGATCGGATTGTATGCCTCAAAATAAGGAGTTGGTTGAGAGCATGGAATTATAAATGCAACCTCCCACACCATTGAACGTAGCCTCCATTTTTTACGAATAATTAATTATGGGTTTTGTGACATTAACCTTGTAAATAAGTGTTGGTTATAATCATCTTCCGAGGAATGAGTTGGCCACTCATTCCAAATAAGATGGATCTATGTGTTTGTGTTTGTGTTTGTTTCTTCATTCTGGAACTATTCTTTTGTTACGAATTGTCTTTTTATTTGTATCATGTAAACATTCCTTCATTATATAGTTTGTTGTGAACTGCAAGTGTTTTATGTGTTTCTAATTTATTTTTAATTTAGCAATGTTCCTTCGCAAGTTTGATTTAATTTTATGCAAGTGTGATTTAGATTAAGTGTGATATTCAATTTCATGTAAGAGTGGTTTTCAATTTCTACAAGCACGTCTTTCAATTAATGCGAGCGTATTATTTAATTTCAAAGAAGTGTGATATTGATTATGCTAAAATGTAAAATAATAGCCTATATTAATGCAATTTTGTAGTAAATAAATGAATATTGAAATAATGAAATAATACCCAAACCACTAAGCGATAAAATATGAAACCCTAATTACAAAGAGGGTTAGAAGAGCCTTTGTTGTTTGAAGAGGTCTTTGACCGTGTCATAGTGGAGACCTGGCCGAATCGAGATGGATGACCGTCACACGAAGCACGGAAAAATATAGATTCGATAGATTTGACTCGACCGGGGCGCTTGAGAGGGATAGGGCGCATGTGGTCTCCTTGGTCTATTTTTTGGGCACCCTAGTCTGCGTAGATGCTCAGAAAACCTCCTCTAATGTGTCATAAGAGGTTCACACTTCTTCGCCTTTTGTCACACGTACGTCGCTATAAGATCGTCGAGGTACATGTAAACCTGCAATAAAGAAAGCACCTACAAAAACCTCAAATAAACATGAAATCCTAAAAAAGAAAGACGCAAAATGAGGGGTCAGGGTCCTCATTTGCCAAAATGATGGACTTATAACTAAGTGTTACACTACATCTTAGACCCAATGTAGTTTTGTGTGTGTATGGAATCGTGCCCTAGGTTGCTTTTGTGTGTGACACACTTTGTGAGTAGTGAGCAAGTAACTATATGTAGAATGTAAATAATATGTGCATGGAAAATAATAGACTCCCCTCCTATGAAGTGTGATGCAGATGAACCAACCTTTGTCCCTTGTGATGGAGCTAGATGGATTCAAATGGAGCTATAGATGCATTTGATGGATGCAACCTTAGGTGGAGATAGTAGATGTTTAGTGTTTGGTCCCTTATTATGATCACATAACTTTATATTTATATGATTCCTTCATTTGAATTTTGTAATTAACCTCGAAAAGGATGACTACCAAAAAGATAAAATGCTCAAACGACTAGACATGACTCAAAATGTGTGAGTAAAGTACAAAGAGTACATGGGCACCCAAATTACACAAGGGCACACAGTCAAGGCGTCTTGTCCGGGGTGTTGGTGTCTAGGATGACAAATGTCGAAGACCGAAAAGGCAACCGAGCAAGTAGAAGTGTAAGACTAAGAAAAGTGATAGAAAGGAAAGAAAGGTGGCTAAAGACATAGGCTAATTAGTATCGTTCTTACTTGGGAATCATACAAATAGTAGTATGTGATCGAGAATAGATAATTACCCAAAGTGTGTGATTTTGTGTCTACGAATATTTAATTTCCTACAAGTGTGTTTTTACATTTATGTAAGTGTGGAGTTTGGTAGAAGGAACCGTTTCTGCAGAGTTCTCTTTCTTCGTTACATCTTATGATGGGCACCAACCCTAGATTGACATTACTTAATAACGAGGATTGAAAAACTCCATCAAAATACTTAAAGTGACAAGACTATAAGATAAGGCTAGAGTACCCATAACTTCCCATGTAGACCTTTACATCATATGCACGGGCTTCTACAATCAAATATTCATCCCTTATTTCATATCCTCCTAGAATTATGTTTAACTTGGTGATTACATCCCAAGGTTCTTTGTTTTTACATAATGGTTAGGTTTCTTTGACTAAACAACTCCACTAGTTGCACTTTCTAATAGACTCTTCAACATATTGGAGATATTTTGGGATATATATTCATGCGGAGTACATTTAATATTTTTAATGGGTTTTATAATAAGGTAGCTACTCCTTGCTTCAAAATCCTCATTATTTTCACATATACATGCACTTCAACCTCCCTATGTTATGACCATTGACATCTCTATTTTGAATTAAATTCAAGTAATCCCTTAGCTTCTTCTTATAGCTTCTTTTTTCATGGGTTTGGATATCTATCATTGTATGTGCACCAAATGTGTGGCTCACTAACAATCTTCATGTTGGGCCCTGAATTGACTAAGTCTCAAGGAAGAAGTCAACACACATGGGAGGCAATAAAGAAGGAAGGCACTCAGGAAAAAGCATGCAAGGGAAAGGCACGCGGGAGAAGAGGTTAGCATGCACGGGAGCAGGAAGGTTTAGGGACTTAGCCATATTTTGAAGAAGTTGTCATAGGAGAAACACGTGAAAAGCCTGAGTAGGCATGTTGAATGGATAAGGTGCCATCATGGAGCCTTGGAGGTCAAGAAAAGAATATTCCACGTAAGGAATATTCTCAGGATGATCATTATAGGTAGTGAAGGCATTTGCAAGTGGCATAGGCATTTGATCATGGAGGACCACACTTCCACTTGGCATGTGATCTGTTCACGAAGGAAACCAAGGCGGTGCATCCAGATCCTATTAAAAGGAGTGTTGGGTCTGAAATAGGGGGCATGAGAGTAACAATGCAAAGTCTTTGGGAAATGGAGAGTTAAAGGAGGCAATAAAGTGTTGTTAGAATGCTATAAGGGTTAAAAAGGGTTTCAAGTGGTAATAAGGTGTTGTAGGAATACTTGCAAGGATGTTATTGAGCATATATGCATAGGTTTGGGTCTGAAAAGGGTTGTAATGTGTAGAATAGCTAAGGACTCTCTATGCAAAGTAATTTTGTATGGTTTAAGATTATATTCCCTAATGTATTTGGTCTCAGTATCACCCGTATGATTTAATGAGCCAACCGTAAATGTTTATAAATCAATATGTGTGTGTGATTAAGTTATTCATGTTCTTAAGTGTAAACCCTTGTGTTCGGGAATAATTTTAGTGGTGAATATTCGTAATATGGTGAAAATTTCATTTTAGGAAAATTTGAAAAGGTGATTTTTTCGGAGCGGGTCGGTGTCCTATTCGCCTAAAATTTATAGTATATATATTTTTGGGGTTGGCTTCACCTACATTTGAAAACATCTCCTATAAAAACCTAGGTGATTCACTGGGTAGTATACTACAGTACTACCACAAGTATCGCATACTCTTAAACACCAGAGATTATTGATATTTGCCAACACGCGACATGGATATAGTTGGCTGACGCTGTGACAAGGGGGTTAGTTGTTGACGCGCGACAGGATATAGTTGATGCGCGAAAAGAGGTATTGTAGATGCGTGACAAGGAGGTATGTAATCACATGACATGGAGGGTTTAACTATTGACGTGTGGCGTGGATAGAGTTGATGCGCGATAGAGATAGTTGACACCTTGTTGGCGCGACGAGAGACAGTTGACGATGATAATGATAGTCGACGATAAAAATGATAGTTAACGTCACGGCGTGGATTGCGATAGTTGACGCGTGACAGGAATTTTGACTCTGACGCGCATACTTGGTTCTTTTGTTGACACAGGACTCTGTTCAAAATAATGGAAGGTGCTAGTCCTCAAAATGTGAAGACCCTAAAAGTAACTAAGAAATATTAGAAGTCCTTATTCAAGTATTTTGGAAACTCTGTTGATACAGATATTGAAACTACCAACAACCATATAGTTGCCACTAGAAAGAATTAGAATATTGACTGTGTGGAAGGTAATATTGAGGTGGACATGCATTCTGCACAATATCAAACAAATGACACCTACTGATAATATGCCAGATCTTGAAGATATTCTTCATGTTGGGGTGCAACCAGGAGTGCATCAAGATATCACACATACAAATACTCAACAAAATGGAACACAAAAATCAAATTCAAATTTTGGTTCACGAAAGAGGAAACCAGGTGATTGTGATATTGCTCAAAATTCTACTCAAAAAAGTAAAACATTAAAAATGAACAAGAATATGTGGACCATTGGCAAGGACATACAAGTTTGATTGGGCAACCAAATTTCTGTTTATCGAACCTATACAATCATCTAATTCAGAAGAGATCCCATCTGAATGTACATGTACAATATGTACGTGGAAATTGGGAAAGCAACAAAAAATGCAAATGAAGCTAGACACTATAGAAAAACATTGTGGAAAACAATATTTGACTGTAACAGGGGTGGATGGCCAAAAATCAAAACACACAGGTGGAAAACTGAAAAAGAATGCATGCATGTTAAATACACAAAGTGGATTATGAAGCAGAGCAGAAAAAATGTAGACATCTCGTGGAAAAGGGAGGAACAATCACATCGCAAATTGGTAAGATGAATCAAACAAATCTACATGCAAAACTCATACAATTCTCTACTTTATTTCACATACTAAAGAAAGGAAGACCAATTTGGACCTCAATTTCAAAGTTTTGTATTAATATAATGGAATGCCGAACGAACCGATCTCATTGGTCTAAAAGTAGTGGATTAGAAATGGCAAAATGCCTTTCGATGATAGAGAAAGAAGATTTGAAAGAGAATGTAAAAACTCAAAGTTTATCTCTCTTTCAATTGATGAAGTGACACTGTCGACAACACTGCGCATGGGTATATATCCACGTCTATACTTTAGAAAATCATATGAGGACACCTCATACGTTAGGTGTTATGAAAATGGTTGAAACTGTAATGCCGAAAACCTACATAAAATAGTTGTTTCTCATTTGAAAGACATTGCTGGAATAACCGATTATGAAATTGCTACGAAGTTGGTATGTGTGGGAGCAGATGGTGCATCTATCATGCGGGGTCACCGAACAGTATCAGTGTGTGTTAGATTATAAACAACAAGTGGCCCCATATATGCTACCAATTCACTATATGGCTCATAGAATGAATTTAGCGTATAAAATGGTAAGCAACTACGAAAATGTTGCTAAATTAGAAGACCTTATAAGAGAACTTCGTGCCTATATGGTAAGTTGACCCAAAGCGATTTCTTGAGTTCCAAAATTTGCAATTGGAATTACAGATGGCAAAAACTTCGAAAGATGATGAGACTAGATGGATCTCTTTGTATGAACCCGCATGCAGAGTTTCGAGGAGTATCCTTCGTTGGTTGGTTTCATGCACAAATATCGTCATGAAGTTGATAGGGTGAGGGACTTGTTGTTGCATTTAACTAATTTGGAGACATTGCTTACATCGGTTGGTATTCTTCCAATGTCGCAGGAGATCAATACACTGATGAAGCGTGCACAGGGGAGATTAATCTATATTGTGGATTTTACACATATGAGAAAAATGGTATGTCAAAGTCTTGATATGTTGTACTATTCCCAAGATAGTTTTGATACACTGTTTTTGAGAATTGGAAAGCTTTATTAGATCTTAAAAATCCCAGTAACTATTTGAGATTTAATATCCACGATCACCTTTGCATCACTATTAATGGGAGGGACATACCACTGCACATTTTACAAAAACGTCAAGATATTACAGGATTGGAACAAGAAGATGTTCCCGTGACACGTAATCTCTTTGAGTCTATTATAGTTGAAACAAGAATAAAGCTTAAAAAATTTTCAGAATCCTTATCATCATAAATTAGAGAACGTTTCTCCAAAGATAAAATTCTTGAAGCCATGGGTGTGATGAATCCTAATTTTTGGAATACTGAAGGTGGTCATGCTAACTTTATAAGAAAGCATTTCCATAAATCCATGGGTATAATAATGGAACATTTCACAAAGACTTCATAGTTCAAGGGTATGGAAATCAAAATTATTGAATGTTGATTTATTAAAGTTTCAATCAATGAATTTTACAACAACAATGAGGAACCAATATAAAAATTTAGACGAACCTTCTGAAAGTGGTGCTATTACAAGGCTATGGTGAGGAATTTATCAAAGTTCTATCTTACAAGAAGATATCAGTGAATATTTCAGATTATATGAGTTATGCCAAACAATGATTTTGGGCGGAGTTAGATAAAAATCTGGAAAGTTGCATGAGGTGTTATGTATCTCGCTACTCCATGGAAACCTTTCCTTTCGATAGAGCAATTGCGCATTGGAATTCCCTTTGTGAAAGAAGAGGTGTGAATAATACAACTACAAGTACAACTGTTCCCAACGTTGAGAGTGGAATTGGCGCATCATCACACTCTACAGAAGAGAACATTGAGTTTGAAGAAGCTATTGATAATGGATTGTTTCAACTTTAAATAGGTATCTCCTTCACCTTAATTTTATTGTTTGTCACCTTAAATTTTGTTTCAGCTCTTGTTATCATTAAAGATGTTACAGGTATATATATTTACATTTATTTAAATACAATTTTTTTATTTTTTTGAAAATGTGGGTTGACATCCATCCGAGGAAGTTGGTACTTCTCGGGACTGACAATGTCAGGCAACTCACCCATCTATCTACTAATCCATTTCTCGTGTTGAGTTTTCTTAAAACAAAGATCTAGCACATTACGAGTGATGATTTCACAACCATCTAAAACACTAGAGGTAACTTAAACCCTATCATATGACCTTTCTTGATTTTTTACAATTATGTTTAATTTATTTTTTATATTTGCAAAATGCTTTGATATATTTTTTAAACTTTGTGGGATAAAATCACACAATCAAATTTTACACAGAGGAAGATTTTTCCATATTATACAATTCATAATCCACGATCCATTATACAATTCATCATCCACGATCATGCTTGAAGCTAAATCTACATCCACATAAAATTCATCATCATCCATATATATCATATCATAATCCTGACACTCCAATTATTATTAAATTCATCATATCATTATCATAATCCTAACACTCCAATTATTATTAAAACAATTATTTATCTATTTTAAATTTATAGAAATGTCTCTGTCCTAACACATTCCATTTTTTAAAAACAATTATCCATTATCATCATTCATCATCATCTATATCCATTCTAATGTCATCATGATCATATCATTACAAGTATAGAGAAGAAGAATTTGAGAACGTTTAAATGTCTCTGTCGTACAACATTCCAAATTTTCTTAAAACAATTATCCATTATCATCAACCAGATTCCATGATCGTGCTTGAAGCTAAATCTACGTCCACATACAATTCATGATAATCCATATCTATGAGACTGATTCTATTGTAATGTCATCATCCACATCTAATGCAATCATCATTACAAGTAGAGAAGAAACATAAATGCCATATACAATCTAGAAATTCTATACATAATATATAGGAAGTTATAAAATTAAAGATTATATAGTATTTCAAATTTTCAAAGGCTATCAAATTCAAGTTTCAACTTTCAAATCCAGATAATAAAATTCAAATGCCATGACCATAACATTCAATGTTTCAAATTTTCAAATATAGATTCAATTTTTCAAGTTTCCATACTCAATAATGAAAATTTTCAACCCTCAATTTTCTATACCCCTTTCCACTTTTGTACTCCTTTCCCCAATGGCTTCTCCGCCTATACCCCTTTCCCCAATGGAGAAATAATCCCATAACTTATGAGATCTTCCATAAACACTATCTAGATTTTTAAAAATCTTTCTTCTTGCTTTGTCACATCTCCATGGGACAACAAATTTGGATCAAGCTGCCTTAGTTTTGAATAAAATTTTAGGGTCAAAGCCATGCTCTTTAATTATCCGCTTCAGTGTATTGTTTTGTTTGTTAACCAAAACAATATTTTCCTTCAAATTCTTTGCTGCGGATAAATTGTTCTTCATAGTTTCCAAGTGAACTTGGAAAACCTTTGCTTGACTCTTCAAATTTTCATATTTCAACTACACAAAAAAAGTGATGTCAATTCAACATATTACTAAAATAAGAAAACTTTAAATTAACAAAAATATTGTTTGAAAGTGATAATACTTATGACCGCTCTATCTCTCTCGGCATTTGCAACTGCTACCAAATCCTTGTCCTTAGACCATTTGTTAAAATATGCTTGGGCCTCAACACTAATATTTTCCAATTTGTTTAATGTCTTATCCAAAATGTCATCTTTATAGTTGTTATACGTGACAGTCCCACTTCTTACTTGGGTAAGTAAGGAATCCATCTTCGTAGGTTGATTCTGGACTGCAGCGTATAAACTATCCCTTTGCCAATAATTTTCATAACGACTTATTATCTCATTGATAAGTACTTTAGCCCTTCTCTCCCATTCTATGAGTTGAATGATATGAGGTAGAATAAACTCATCAACATGGGATTGACAATCATAACCAATTAAGTTCTCTAAAGGAAAAGGTAAAGAATTGTTCACCATCTGTATATGATGAAGATGATCTCATTGGAGAGGTATGGGGGCTTTCGGGTTGATCAACTGCCACTTGTTTCTGCCTTTGGGTGGCCTGATCCTATTTGTGATAAAATAAATTAAGATTCAAATAAATAAATCTAAAGTGAAATGTAATTCAATATGGTAAATTATGTTGAAATAGAAGTATACTTGCTGGCCTTGAATCATCTCACGTGTATTGAAAAATCATGTTAGGTCATTGTTATCAATGCCCAAGTAATCTTCATCTAAATTTATATTATTTAAAACCGATATGCCCATTGTCATTGGGCAAGCCACCAAGTGAGAGGGTTGGAATTCGAAATGAGGAGGCAATGTTTAGTGTCCCACTAGGGGCCAGAGCAATTGGCATGCGTTTACCAATGTTCTTTTTCTTGATCATCTGGTTGGCATTTTGAATATTATTGGTGGAGGGGGCGGTGTCGTTGTTTGTATGTAACGAGGACTACAATGTCTTTGAAAAGCTCAAGAAAAAACAAATGAAAAACTAGAAAATAATGAAAAAACTACAAAATTAAACAAAGTACTATTCAAAACTCGTACCTTGTTATTGAGGGGTAGCTTGTCGCGGTGCTTGAGGTGGTCGTGTTGGAGTAGTAATTGGTGGTTTTTGAGTTATCTGTTGCTGGGATTGTTGAGGTGGTTGTTGAGAAGACACAAATGCATGTGACTAAATTGAGTGAGTTGGGGAAGATGGTTGACTTTGAGAAACACGCGTCTGGTCCAAAGTCCCTGTAATGTCATCAACATACGATTGTATGTCAATTCAATAGGGTAAAATTTAAATGGGAAAATGAAAATACAAATTTGGAATTTATAAATAATACATGTAAGGGTATTACTTCTCTTGTGTTTAACGAATTCAAACGGCTTGGGGTTCAAGATTAGTGAGCTTCCATTTCAAATTGTGAATCTCTCGATGCCTCAACGTGTTGTTGGCCTCTTCCTCTTGATGCCACCTTTTTTTGGGGAAGGGCCTCCATAAATCTTCTCTGCAAATAGTAAATAGTTAATACATGTGCATAGTGTAATGTCGAAATACAAACTTTATAGTTTATACATGTTGTTCTTGAAATGGAATTGACAAATTCATCAACGCCTCGTCTGTGCAAGTGGGAATTGGTTTGTCTTTTAAATTTAAAAGAGCCTTGTAATAAAGGCCAAGGAGATAGTTTGTGGAGTAAATGACAAGTTTTTTTGAAAGCTTTGCATTTGTAATGTCAGTTCTTATTTTTTTGATAAAAAGGTGCACCAATCAAATTTTTGTTTTGTGATAGTTGTAACAATGTATGCAATCACCCAGTTTGGTATATCTATTTGCCTACCTTGCAAAACTATTCTGGATTGAAAAAGGAAATCATTGCAGTAAGATAGTGGTGTGAAATTGCTTGCGTATCCACACCACGTCTAGATTTATTGACATGAGCTGCAAATGCCAAAAATAGTGGGAATTAATATAAATTTAAATTGTATCAAAATAAAAAACTGAATAAAAAATGACGAATGAAAACAATTTACACTTACAATCAACATGGAAACCGAAATTCGATTCGAGATATTTCTTATTGTCTTCGATGAGTGTTGCCTTTATTGTAACAAAGGGTAAATTTTTGAATGGGAGGATTGTAAATCGATGAATATCAGTTGGGTCGATATCGAATTGAAACAATTGGTCGTCATCCATAGTAACATTAAATAGGCCGTCCTCTGTATTGTAAGAGGAGAGAAGGTAGTTCAAAATATCTTGGTTTGTTTCGAAATGGGGCATCTTAACGAGCCCACCAAACTCACATGCATCGATCAAATCCTTGTATTCCGAAGTCATTTGTAAAACAGTCTGGATGTGGGGGCACAAAGGATTCCTGTAGAGTATCTTGCCCATGGATAGGGCTTGTGGGTTGACTGGATTTTCCTCTTGATTTTTGTCTTGAGCTTGGGATGCACTTGTAGTTGCCATTGTAGTTGTCCTTGAGCTTGATTGTACTTGACCTGGATAATGGATTCATGTATACAAGAAAATTTGAGAGTTGGAAAGTGTAAACGTGAAAATGACCGAGAGGGAGGGTATTTATAGGACAAAACCAAGGTCAACAAATTTTTCCGACGCGCGTCAATGAGCCTTGTTGATGCACATCAACGAGTCTTCTTGACGTGCGTAAATGGGTCTTGTTGACGACGTCAACAAGACTTGTTGATGCACGTCAACAAGACTTGTTGACATGTATCAACGAGCCTTGTTGACACACATCAAAAGCCTTGTTGATGCGTGTCAACAAGGCATCGATGTTTGCAAATCTGCGGTCTCTCTAGCTCAAAAAAATAGGTGAAAATTTAGTTATGAAAAAATGGTAAATTCACCTTTCACTGAAACCGGTTCCAGGGATATTCGCCAGGTATTTTCCACCTCCAATTTTCTAGAGGTGTCGAAAATGAACCTTGCTTGTGTTCTTCATATTATTATGAGTCGAATCTAGTTTCATTATGCTTATTTACAATGTTCATTCCCATTTAGGATGCATCTATGCACGGATCTGTTATCTATATCTTGTTTTTGAGTGAATGTCTATATTTCCATTCTTGCAACTCATTCTCCATCAATGGCGGATCATTCTTATGAAGCTCACATAAAGGAGGGGCTTAGTGCTGCGCGAGCCTCGGGTGAGCACCCAACACATAATAGGTGATATGCTGATGCGCTTGGGGTAGAAAGAAGGTACATGAAGAAATGACTACATTTTGGTTCCGTTGCCGGGACCTCTTTTGAAGTTATTGTGAGAATGAGGTGTGATGACAGAGTGCTTGACCTTGGACAACATTGAAGCATGGCTTAAAAGCACGAAGGATGAGTTTTCTTAGAGATTTAACATTGGACCTGAGTTTGATGCACGTAAATGGGTAGAGGACCACCTGTATCATGAGTTGTATGAAACATTCTTTTGTTGTTTCCAGTGGAGTTGTATGAATGGCTTTCAACATATGCATCTAGGTCAAGTTGGTACTATAGACCTCATGTATGGACCCAGGAGGAATATCAACGGTTGTAGGATGCTGATCTGACTGGACTCGTGTTGTTGATCACTGGTGGAGAGGTGTGTTGACTAGTTACACATTGGAGTACGCAATCTCAACTTATTCTTGTCCAGAGGTTGCTAAGTTTGATTTCTTGTGAGAACCTAGAGGATCTTTCTTGTGTGCTTTGTCATTAGCCATCAATATCTTGATCATTACTTTGAGTTTGGAAGCCTTTCCCATGGTTGTCTAAACTCTCGCTAGGTGCAGGGCACGAAGCTAGCATGGTAGAGGATGACAGACCTTATGGCGGAAATGGAGAGAGAGGAGAGGTGGCTCAAGTATAATGAAGCATGGGAGAGAGAGTTGGCAAGACAACATGAAGTTGTAGAAGTGATGGATTTATGGAGGCAAACGTTGTGCAAAGGATTTGAGGTTCACATGGAGGACGTGGAACCTGAGTAGTCTGAGCTACCCCATCTTGGAAAGCATAGAAGAGTAACCCCTCGGCTTCTCAAGAGATTTCATCATATGAAGAAAGGAGGAGAGCCATAAGCATGCATCTTAACCCACATGGCGACCAAACCCCGTGCTTAGTTTTTGAGTTCCTGAGATAAGTTTTGATAATCCAATTGGTATTGGTATTGGTAGTCGAGTGACACCTAGGAGGTATAGTTTTTCATTTGTTACATATATGGTTGCATAGTTGTTTCCTATATTCGGAGGTATCATGTCCAGTACAACATTTGGGCAAGGTGTGGGTTTAAAATTTTTAGGTATCATGTCTGTAAGTAGCGCGGGAAACATATACGGAGTGGTTCGATATTTTTAGACTATCGGCACGCAGCTTTTAGCATAACAATGGGTTCGCAAGGAGCAATGCGGTAGGCCCCCTTACCGGTAGGACTGGAGGAGGATCTAGTGGATCTCTGGAAGATTTAGCACTAGTGGATCTAGTGGTTCGGATCTAGTGGGAAAGGGCCTCAAAACCTCAGCAGTATTTTTGAGATGTGTTTACATTTGCTTGATTACAAGGGCATGGAAGATGCTACAAAACATGTGCATAAATGTGAATTGTTATGGCGTAGTAAGGTTATCATTGAACCAAAAAGGAAGGTGAGTTAGTTTGCAACTATGTTACAAGGGCGCACACATAACCGGTATAGGAAGTATGATCTACACTAGAAAGTGGTGGATTACATCACTCTACATTATGCGCTGCAGCGAGTTCCACATTCCTGAGTTTGAAAAGAAGAGCATACGCACGTTAAAGGAGATTCAACAGGGGATGGTAGAAAGTGTACGAGAGTATGATGCGTGCTTTAAGACTCTTCTGTCAAAGTTATCTTATGATATTCACCCATCTCAAGCATGCTCAGTGGTTTGTCAGAGGGTTGATCACTCTGTTTAGGAGGGCACTTTCACATAAGACCTTCATAGATATGCGGGAGGCCTTAGAGGCTGTCTTATGTGCTGAGGCCATGAAAAGCATTGATACCAATGTTAGTCCATTCCTTGAAGCCCAGATTGCTACCATGGAAAATCAACTAGAGAAACTATCTGTGAAGTCAGTCATGAGACTCGTAGTGGGCTATGGTGCATAGATTGTGAAGTAGAGGGGCACACCAAGTATAGTTTATCGTGAATATCGGTGCGTGCCATGATAGTGGACTATTAGATTTTCCATGGAGATCATGATGTAAGTAGATGTTTATTGCTACAAAGACATGATCCATAAGAATGTGTCTTGTTATTACAAAATCTACACCTCTACTACTCATGACACCAAGGATTGTAGATTAATTGACTAGATACATGATGCCATTGATATTGGTGTGCGCCAGACCAGCTTGCCAGTAGTTCCAAGGATGATGGTCATCATTATGAAGGGTGCGTGGATGGAGGAGGTCATAGAAGAGGCTTTTGGGGTGGATTTTGAGGTCATGGCAATCACGGAGGAGGAAGAAGTGAATTTCCTTATGGAACCTGTTATAACTATGGATCTACAAAACATTACAAGACGAGTGTCATGATTTTACGCAGTTGATTTTGATGTGGGAAAAATAACAAGTATGACGAATGCCCATAATTTTTTTGAACACATGAGTGGAAGAAACGAAAGGATAAAGGTGTCTTTGAGATGGTGAGCCTAAAGTGTGTTGATCAATAGTGGATGCCAAGGGTGGCACATGAATCCATGTTACAACATGTATTGGTGACGATGTGAGCCGAGGTTGCGCGCTGCCAGGAGATACCAAAGTCAGAGACCGCTTATTACAAGGGAAGAAGTGATACATGGGAAATATCATGATCCTACCCACTAGAAGGAAGTTTATCAGGTAACCATGGATGTTATTCGAAGCCTATAAGGAGATATCCAATGCTTGAAGGAGCAAGTCATGATAGTTAGAGTAGAAGAAGAGCGCTTAGGCTCCATAGAAGGATCTGGATGAAGTTAGGGAGGTAGGAAAGATGTTGAGATAAGAGAATATCATCCCTTTGTTAGGAGAGTGGTTAAAGGATCAAACACCACAGGAGAGCGCGAGAGACAGGTTTTGCATGCTTATTGTCCTCCTCACAATCTTGACTATGATAAGGAGATTAACTTGAATGTAGTTGTTGATGGATGACTCCTAAGTAATATTTTGATTGACACAGGCGCAAAAGTTAATGTTCTCACCTTGGATGTATGGAATCAAATGGGAAGACCTCCATTATAACTATCTTCAAATGTGTTTTATATGGCTAACAAGACAAAGGCGATGCCCATTGGTGTTTTAAAGGATGTTGCTATAACTATCCAAGGGGAAAAATTCACTAGAGACTTTAAAGTCTTGGCACTTGCTGAGGTAGACAACTTTCCAACATTACTTGGGTGCCCTGGTGCTATAAGAACAATGTTGACTTATGTTTCAATAAGGGGTATATAAATTTTGAGAATAAGGAGGAACATGTTATTATTCCTCTGACGGATGGAAAGTCAACGCCTTATACTAATCCCTTGGGAGAAGAAGACCTAGACAAAATCCATGTGCGCATTATCAGAGACCTTGAGGTTGTGCAACCAACAAAAGAAGGTGGTAATCAACAGGAAGACACTCAATCTATAAGTGATACAACTAGTGTGGCACGTGACAATTGGGTGCACAAGACCTATGAGTTAGTTAGAAGGAAGTTAAGAGGCTCTATGATGAGAATAACAAAGGTGCACTCAGTTAGGTGCCTGGGAGAAAAAAAGTTGCCAAGTTACACTAGGGGAGCCAACCCTGATGTTTTCCTATGAGAAATGGAGACCTAATGGAGATGTGATATCAAAAGGAGAAGTATGCTTAGCTATACTTTGCTTGGGACCACAAAACATTGGTGGGCGACCCATTGAGATAACCTTCTATAATGATGCGAGGTGAGAATCACGTTCTCTGTTAGGTTTCTCTGAAGCCATGCACTTAATGTTATACAAGACTATCATGGGAAGGAACCCACCTCATTTCACATCCATGCATGTGAGAATGCTTGGATGGAAGGCGTGGAATCCTTTCCTCCATCTTTATGGGTGCATAATCTTTACTCCACCTTACAAGGCTATGCGCACGCACATGGTACATTCATTTAGAGTTGCTTCTCGGAGACAGAAACCGACAGGAGTTGATGACTAATCTCATTCAAGCTTTTGAGTATCGGAGTACTAAGGCATCAGTGGATAAGGCGTTGTAGGTTGTTAAGCACCTAACTATGGGAGATAGTGCCATGGCGGAGGATAGAATACTAGAGTTGTTGGGAGAACTTGACTTGGAAGCGCATTTTGATGAGGAAGAATAAGAGGAAGTACATCTTGAGCGCACTTGCATGGAAAAAGAGAAAGGAAAGTTGGTCTATGTGATATATGGAAAAGAGATGGAAAACTTGGATGTTAACCATACTGTCGGTATGCGCAAGGTTATGAATAGTTCGATGAGAAAGTGCATGCTTACCATGAACCCCTGAAAACCAAGAAGGTTAACATTGGCTTGGAGGTGGAACCTAAAGAAGCTACTATTGGAGATTACTTGGATAGAAAGGGAGGTTTCAAAGATTATTGATTTGTTGCATGAATTCTAGGATTTTTTCTCGCGTAGGTACCACGAACTCAAGGGAGCTCACCACTCTTTAAGAGAGATGTGAATCAAACTGAAGGAGGGTGCACACCCAATTCGGAAGAGACCTTATGAATCTGCATGTCAAAATCAAGGAGGAGATTGACAAGATGATCGCATCAGGCATTATTGAGGCTATTGAGGAATTAGAGTGGATAAGTCCAATGGTCATCAACATTAAGAAAGATGGGAGGATAAGGATTTGTGTTGACTACATGGATTTGAATGTGGTGTGTGTCATCGATCCCTTCTCGACCCCATTCATGGAAGAAATTTTGGAAGGTGTCACAAGATGAGAGATCTATTCCTTCATGGATGGGTTCTAGGATATCATCAGGTTAGAATTGCTAAGGAGGATTAGGAGAAAACTACTTTTACGACAGAGTGGGGAAGTTTTTCTTACACTGTTATGCCCTTTGGACTGAAGAATACGCTGCTGTGTGTTTTCAAGCATCGTGGTTCGGGTATTTTAGGACTTCATCCATAAAGTTTTTTAATTCTACTGGATGATTAGATGGTGTATGGATTAGTGAAGGACCATTATGACAATTTGAGGTTGATGTTCAAGAGATGTAGGTAGTTAAGTATATCCCTCAACATTAATAAATGTGTCTTCGCTACTCCATTTGGCACCCTATTGGGACATATCATATGTAAAGAAGGCTTACTGGTGGATCCTGCCAAAGTTGCCGTTATTGTGGGATTGGGGGAACCTACCAACCAGAGCGCAGTATGTGGATTCCTTGGGCATACGGGGTATTACAAGAAATTTATCAAGGGGTATGCCAAGATCGCCGTGCCATTGGAGGAATCGCTTAAGCAAAAAGTACATTTCATTCGAGAGAGGCACATCAGATGGCATTTGACACATTAATGAATGGGCTTATCATTGCACCCATATTACATTTTCCCTCTTGGGATAAGCCATTCCATATACATGTTGATGCTTTAGGATGACGATTAGAGCAATCTTAACACAACCTGGAGAGGGAATTGTTGACCATCCCTTGTGCTTTTCTAGTAGGAAGCTAACCCCAACATAACATAATTATACTACCACAGAGCACGAGGCATTGTTGATGATTTACGTGCTGCAAAAATTCAGGTAATATTTACTAGCGACACCTTTTATCTTTTATACAAACCACATGGCATTAAAGTACTTGGTGAACAAGACTTGTATTGCAAGGGCGCATATACGGTGGGTCCTATTGTTTCAGGAGTTTGAGTTTACGATTATTGTAAAACTGGGTAAGAGTAATTTAGGGCTTGACCATTTATCAAGGATTGACTCAGAGAGGACGTGCATAAGCATTGAGTAGGGGATAGGCCTATGTGGAAACATTTGTAACTATAGAATATCAAATCCAAAACATGAAAATATGGATCTAACAATCCCCACAAAATCTACAATAGTGGAAGTATAAACAAGAATAATCCAAATCACACAAAAGTACACACACATAACACAACATGTACTATGGTTCACCCAATGTGGGTTATGTCCACCAAATATAGAGATCTCATATATATAATATAACAAGAGATTACAAACCAACTCTTTTGTTCAAGAGTACATGTATCTCTACAAGAGTATCTTTTCCTCCCATCTCCTACGGATCTACCCGAGTACACTAAACCGTGCCTCCATACTTCCACCTGTGTCTCCTTAGATCTCTATTTGGATCTACTTGAGTGCACTGTACAGTATTGCAAGGCTTGTGACCATTGCCAATCTTTGAAACACTACCAAATCTCACATACCTAAAGCTATCCTGCATCTGCCACTGTGTAACCAATCTCTCACTGTATTATGAATGGGCAAACAAGACCTTTTGAAGGGTCTACCAATTTCAATCATGTGAAGGATGGCACCAAGAAATAAGCCTCTTCATCATCACTACATGAACACGTGGAGGCAAACATGAAGACAACTTCCTCTACAATACTAGATTCCTATGGCAATACATCATGATCTCATGGATATGTAATATAAGATCTCACAACATGTGGATCTATAAGAATGAACAATAACAAGATCTCACAACAACATATGGATCTAACAAGAAGAAACACTAAGTGCTTTGCATACTATGCAAGTCATTACATGAGACTAAATAATACAAAGGAAATATGCAGTAGAAGATAATGCCATCTTCTCACCAACAAGTGTACTTGCACTTTATCGTTAAAATTTCTCTATGAAAGCTCATGTCTTCATGCAATTTGATTTCTTCTTCTTCTTCATTCTTTCAACCAAGGATAGTTCAATTCTTCTCTTTCCTCATTCCTTATATTCGAACCCTAGTTTTCTAGCTTATATAAGCTTTAGACAAACTTAGGGGACTATAGTTATGAAATTATAACCTTTAAATGAGCTTTAAAATGAAATCTAGATTAAATTCTGTGAGTTAAATATAAAATTTCAAACACGGGTAACCGGTGTTGGTTACCCTAATGTTGGCGGCAGCCATTTCAAGTTACCAAAGGAGTAGTGTTACCCTTGATAGCATGAGTTAGAAACTAGTGTCGACATTCGAGTAAACTAGCAAGGTGTAAATGATGCTAACTATGAAGCAATTCAACTCCACTACCTAACATGGAGGATATAATTGAGTGATGCACAACTATTTAGATTGAAGTGTGTGCCCTCGACTTGGAAGATATTGTTGTGTTTCTCAAAATGGGTGTGGCACTGGAGGGAATGAAGACTTTGGAAAGGAAGCAGTTAGCCATACGCGTCGTGTCCTACATGTTAATTAGTGTAGACTTATATAAGCTAGGTCATGATAAGGTTTTACATTGGTGCGTGCTTGAGCATGAGTGCTGCAATCATGGAAGAGGCTCATGGTGGAATTGCAGGAGGACACTATGCGGGGAATGTGACTGCGTGCAAGATCCTCTTAGTTGGCCTTTAGTGGGAGACAATTTACAAGGATTGTATTAAATATTACAAGGCATGTGATCATTACCAATGCCTTAGTAAGCCAGGAAAAAGGGATGAAATGCCATTGATACCAATAGCTAGTGCTGAATTGTTCGAGAAATGGGCAATTGATTTTGTAGGCCCTATTTCAGGGAAAATTTGTGTGAAGGACGAGTTCACGTTATATCATTACTTGCATTGATTATCTAACACGGTGGGTGGAGGCAGTGCCTACGAGGGATTACACGATGGCCACAATAGAAATATTCCTATGGGAAAATATAATCAGCAAGTATGGGTGCCCTTTGAGTTTGACTAGTGACTGTACTCATTTTTTGAATGAGACAGTCAGGATTTTGTTGGCAGAGTTCATGGTGGCTCATCACAATACTACTCCTTATCACCCTCAAGCTAATGGGACTGCTGAGGCATTTAACAAGATATTAAGTCATACACTTACCAATATTTGTGATGTTGGGAGGAAGGATCGATGACAAAGTCTCAATGTGCTATGGGCATATAAAACAATTTACAAGAGATTGAACAAAGCCACATTGTTCCAATTGGTGTTTGGTGTGAAAGTTATTTTTGGTAGATTTTATGCTACCCTCTCTATGTATTGTGTGAGAGCAAGAGGATTTGTAATGAACAAGTATCGAGAAGAGTGAATATACAAGATAATGATGTTGGACGAGAGGCGATCACTTGCTAAGTGGAGTCAAAAGCTGAGAAGGTGAGATAAAAGGCCTAACATGATCATCACATAAAGAATAAATAATTTGAGGTTGGGAAGATGGTTTTACTTTATGATTCTAAGTTTATGCTTCATCCTGGGAAGCTCAAGGTCCATTGGTTGGGATCATATTATATTACCCATATACTTGATTTAGGCACTTTTCACTCAGCGTTAGATAGCTAACGCAACTTCCTAGGTATTTCAATGGAAGTAGGTTGAATCCCTACTATAAATAAGGTTTATGGGTGTTTGTAAATAAGGCATTATTGGGATGCTTAAATTAGGATTTCCCTTAATGCACTTTCCTTTCTTTGTGTTTCCCTTTCTCGTGGTTTTGTTCCTTTGGTTTGTTTTGGGCGCATGTGTGCACCGATGACTAATTACATCATCAAGGTGTTATGCGCGAGAGGACATCACACATTTTTAGTGTGGGGTGGAACATGAAGGTGAAGTTTAAAAGGAAGTGGTAATATTTAGAGAAAGTGCGTGAAGAAATGTTGAATTAGTTTCGATCATTGTAAAGTCAAAAGCGCATGGGTTCAAAAAAGCGCGCGTAAGAGGTGATCAATAGATAAAATTGGTGTCAAAAGGCTTTGATAAACCACATACAATGATAGGAAGCATAGGAGCAATAGGAGGTAAGCAAGGAAAAAACTTGGTAAAGGATGTAGGGAAGACATACTTGGCATGAGGAGTGCGTGAGATAGTTCTATCGTCAAATAAGTCTTGCGTGCTAGAAGATTTGCAAAAAAATTTCGCGTTAGGCTTATGCATGGAGGGAAAGCATTGGGCAAAATTCCCGGAGGAATGTCATTGGAAAAAGTTGACTTTAATACATTTTCAGACGTTGGTAGTTGATATCAAGGTTGGTGTGGAAAAAGCAAAAACTATAAATAGAAGGTCGGGGTGAAGTATTCTTTTACCTTGCATTTTAAGTTATCGAAGAAGTTCTTACGTTTTAAGGTGATTCTTGCAAAGAAGTGTGAAGAGGAGTGTGTAAAGTTGAAGAAATTGAAGGACTTTTGAACCAATGTGGAAGTAAAGTGCACAAGTGTACGCAAAGGAGTTTGTTTATGGGTTCCCGTGGGTGGATACATTGTCTTATGGAAAGGAAGTGCTCCAGGTTAGGGTTTATAAGCTAGGGCATGGGTTTTCATGGAAATTTCACAAAAGTAGAGCCAAGGGTTTGAGTAGTAATAGAACTTGACACAAGGGATAAACTACAGAGGACCGAGGAAGAGAAAAATGGCACCAAGGAAAGATCAACCACTTCACTAAAGAAGGGCAAGGGCAAGGGCAAAATGAAACCCGTTGTATCAACAAGTTTCAATGAAGAATGATATGTAAAGATGCAATACCCAGATGGTGTGTTCTTTAGGGAAAGAGTGGGTGTCACATATAAGGAAGATGGCCGTGAGTGATTACAATCATCACACGAGCACCACAGAAAAGGAGATGACCCTAGAGTTGGTTCACCCAATGGAGAAGAGGACGCTAGATGGGAAACCCATCTATGATGATGAAGTAAAAGTGAAGTTAGAAAAGGTTGGGCTTCTGTGAAACTTTATGAGTTTCCCTATTTTGGAAAACCTAAGTGATTATACCAATGGTTAAATGTTGTGCATGCATGAGGATTAATTTACTTTGTAGGATGAAGAATGCACATAACTCAGTTGATTTCCAAGTTCACTGGTATGATTTGGGAAGGTGATTTGCTTTGAATAGTGATTTAAGCAACAAGGAGGTCATTAAGAAGACTATTGAGGCGTATGACTATAAGAAGGGTTTACGATACTTTAACATCACTGCAATCACCGAACTTGTTATGAGGATGGCTACGCACTTGGTGAAAAAGCTAAATGGGCAAGAGAGATGGACACAAATAAACAAAGGTTGGTTGAATGTCTGCCGCAAGATCTCGGAGGGAACCATTTACAACCTCTCAGCTTTTATTGTGGAGGAGATTATTGATGTGTGTGCGACGATAGGGAGAAGATCATGTTCGGTAATGTCCTCCTTACCATTGTCTTTTTAGAGATTGGAGTGCCCGATGGGCCAGATAAGTTTGTTTGGGAGTACCCGGATGAGAACCCCTCTCCTACGAAGAGGTTTGAAGCTTATACTTGTGACACCATGATGACTACTCATAAGGCGCGCTTGGAGAAATGGTATAAAAGGATGCACAATGCATTCAAAGCTGAATGGAGGATACCAGAATAGTTACCTACATTGGTGGATGGAGAAGTTGAACTTGCTATATACTAGCATTTTTGTATCAGTAAGTTTATCTTGATAGATGGCACCAAGAGTCCTTGGTGTAAATTACCCTTCTCCTTCACAACACAATATTTTCAAGGCATGGTAAACAAGTTTAAAGAGGCGAAGAAACTGATATTTGATCTAAGTGTTGTAGATCAAGATCACCACGAGATGCGACATACCTTGGTGTATTAAAAGAAGTGCGAGAAGTACGTATCTCATGATGTACGCATGATAAAACCAATTACATTACCTATTGCAGGTAGGACGGCGGGAAGGGTATGTGTGGCTAAGGCCCAAGTTTGAGAAGGGTGCTTATGTTGAGGATGATGTCTCTATCCTAGAAGACCCCATCGGGAGAAAGAAGAAAGTAGTAATTAAGAAGAGAGAACGAGAAGAGACTCCTATAGAAAAGGTGCCAAGTATGCGTACTGTGAAAACCGTAGGGGCATAGGATTCAGGCATGGGTACAAGCACCTATGTTTGATGGAAGAAGTCTCCCGTCAGGAAGGAGTCACCAGAGAAAGAAGAGTCTCCTAGGAGAGAAGAGTCACCCGAGAAGGAGGAGTCCCCTGTGTTGGAGTCACCAGTGAAGAAAAAGTAAAGGGTGGCACAAGGTTCGGACTCAGAGAAGACAAAGAGCATCATGATGATGATGGAGAAGGAAAATGAAGGAGACGATAAAGAGCGTGAGGAAGCTCAGAATCTTCCTGTGTATAATGTACATGAGTAGTGAAGAAGGGGATGAAGAGGAGAGGAGTATGAGGAGGGCACCCATGCCAAAGGAGGAAGTGAGGAGGTGAACATGCATGGTTAAAGGACCCCAACCCCTACTAAGGAACAAATAAATGATACAGTTGAAAAGGAGGTGGTGGGTATTATACGATATCTAGTGGGCCAAGAGGTAGAGTGCAGCTACTGATGAAGTACTAAAAGAGACTGAGGAAAGCTCTAGTGTAGGGAAGGAATATGGAAGTATGGGCAAAGACCCCAACTTAGCAATTAGTTTTCCCAAGGCAGAACGCACATGTGGAAAGGGCATAGTAGCAACACAAAACATGCCATGACCTATAACAATGATCTAAGCAAAGTATTTCATGCAAAGTTCCAGTAAGTTCCCGCAGACCAACTCCTCACTTGGTCATATTTTGATGAAGAGAGTACGTACCCATGCGTAAGAAAGATGTTGTCTTGGGCATTTGAGTCCCACGTTGATGAGCCCAAGTTCAAAGTTACTAAAGATGCAATGATGGAGACATTGGGCACTAAAGGAATGAACCCCCTTGTAAATACTCAACAACTATTGGATGAATAAGTTTGCAATGTGCTCAACAAGGTGTCAATAGAAATGGAGGCAATTTTTTTGGGAGAAATGACACAATAAGAGCTTTGGAGGAGGAACTTGGAAAGAAGAATGAGGAGATCATTGAGAGGGATAGGAGATAAAGCAAAAATATTTGATCAATGCACAATTAAGGTGTGAGTTGAGGGATGAAAAGGTGAAGGTGCGCGAAGTCCACAAGAAGATAAAGGTTATTTCAAATGCCATTATCTTGAAGCACCCAGACCTAGCCCCTCCTGAACAAAAATATGAGTTGACCTTGCATTGCTTGGAAGACTTAATGTGCATACTCACCATGGAGAGGTAACCACTCACATTAGATTTAGCAGAAGAGGTGATGACACGCTAGAAGAAGGAAGAGAAGTTGAAGATTGGGGAGATACTAACTCAAGTACTTTGAGCTCCTTGCCTTAGTGAAGACCACGATGCAAATGGAAAAATTTGTATATGACAACTGTGGTGATAGGGATAAAGTAGCAAGCATATTAGTTGTTAGCCATGAAGTAGATCTGAAATAATTTCAAGAGAAAAATAAGGGCAATAGGGTGGAGTAGGACATGATCTTGGCCAAGGTAGAGAAGAAATCAGAGGTGATGAAACCTTAAGGGTTTTGATTAAAAATAAAATAAAAGAGTTGTACCCCAAGTCACTCACATGATGGACGTGCATTAGGAGACCTTAACAAGTAGATGGAAAGCATTGAAGATACATTGAAGGCTAAGGGGGATGAGATGATTTTTGATGAGGTTAGCACGATGGTGGGTGACTTAATTCAATAGGCATAGAATGAGGTGGATGCTTGGGTTAAGATTGAAGCCCCTCGTGAAGAAATATTTCCCACTTCTCATGCAACAATAGTAGGATTCTTCCATTCTTTATTCAATCATAGATTCTTTCATTTTCCTCTATTCTTTATTCTTTGGTGGAAGGGCGAGTGTTTCCAAGGATGGACAACATGCGTAGTGTGGGGTAATTTTGGGCCCTGAATTGACTAAGTCTCAAGGAAGAAGTAGCATGTGAGAGGTAGTAAAGAAGGAAGGCACTCAGAAAAAGTGCGCAAGGGAAAGGCACACAGGAGAAGAGGTTGGCGTGCGCTAGGAGTAGGAAGGTTTAGGGACTTAGCCATATTTTGAAGAAGTTGTCGTAGGAGAAACACATGAAAATCTTGAGTAGGCATGATGAATGGATAAGGTGCCAACTTGGAGTCTGGAGGTCAAGAAAAGAATATTCCACATAAGGAATATTCCCAGGATGATCATTATAGGTAGTGGAGGCATTTGCAAGCTGGCATAGGCATTCGACCATGGAGGACCACACTTCCACTTGGCATGTGATCTGTTCATGAAGGAAACCAAGGTGGTGCATCCAGATCCTATTTAAAGGAGTGCTTGGGTCCAAAATAGGGGAGGAGAGTAACAATGAAGCTGGGGAAATGGAGAGTTAAAGGAGGCAACAAAGTGTTGTTAGAATGCTAGGAGGGTTAAAGAGGGTTTAAGTGGTAACAAGGTGTTGCAGGAATACTTGCAAGGATGCTATTGAGCATATATGCATGGGTTTGGGTCTGAACAAGGGTTGTAATGGGTAGAATAGCTAAGGACTCTCTCTACGAGTAATTTTATAGGGTTTAAGATAATATTCCTTGATGTATTCGGTCTGTATGACCCTTATGATGTAATGAGGCCACTGTAAATGTTTATAAATCAATATATGTGTGTGATTCTAGTTATTCATGTTCTTAAGTGTAAACCCTTGTGTTCTTCATATTATTATGAGTCATATCTAGTTTCATTATGCTTATTTACAATGTTCATTCCCATTTATGATGCATATGTGCATGGATATGTTATCTGTATCTTCTATTTTTGAGTGAATGTCTATATTTCCATTCTTGCAACTCATTCTCCATCAATGGTGGACCATTCTCACGAAGCTCACATAAAGGAGGGGCTCGGTGCACACGCATGCCTCGGGTGATTTCCCACTCACATTGGGTGATAGGCGACGCGCTTGGGGTAGAAAGAAGGTACATGAAGAAATGACTACACTTCACATGTTCCAAGCCTTTCTCTTTCCTCTATGATTCGATAACAACTTGGATATTATAGTTTCTACGGGAATTACAATAATCGTTTTGGAATTATGTATTTATTTTTATTTCTTTTAATTCTCCAATATGAGGTAGTATTCATCGTTATATTACACCTATACCTTGAAATATGTGTAAAATACTTGTGGCTCTAGATTTGGGGTATAATTTGCTATAATGTGATTTGGTTCTCCGCAAAGGTAACATATTACTCCTTGTTTTTGAGGTTGAGATCCCATCCTCGTTTGTTGGTAACCACCTTGGTACCATCTTTGTCACACACCATATGGTCTATCCAGGGCATTCTATCCTTGATATCCTCCATAGGAAACTTGCGATAGAGGTACACTCCACATAGGTGATTGTTGAGGTGAAGGAGGTGCCCAAATCATAGTTTTTGTAGAAGGTGAAGCCCAACTCAAACTAGTTTGTGGATATTATGGGGTCCAGTGTGTATTTTATTGAGGTGACAGACTAATCCATTACAAACTCAGTTGAGGAGATGTGGGAATTTCTATCTCTAGGATAAGCTGGATGTACTTTTGTAGCTAATTGTGTTTAAATTTTGATACATTCCTTGTAACTTCCTCTTTCAAGTTTTTTAACGCTCTGCAATCCTTAGCATCATGCATAGTTGATCTACAAAAGATACATACTACATTTTGGGGCTGATGAATGTAATGTTACACTAGCTAAAATTAACTAAGTGGGTGTCCCCATACCTTACAGATTTCACAATATTCTCCTCTTTCACCGCCTATTTTTTACACAATCATTGTTTGTGGTGTCCTTTGTCTCTACACTTTACATACCATACACTCAATTGATATTTCTTTCCTTCTTGCAACTTCTCCAATCCATGCACTTTGTTGTATAAAATTTGGCATCTATCTTTTGACTTACTACCCCATTATCTCCATAGTTTTAAATCTTTTCTACTTGTATATCAACTTAATTTTTTTTTCTAATTTTGTGCCCAATTTTGTCTATGCAATTGCAAAATGGATTTTCTTGTGAAATCCTTCCACACTCTAGATACCTTTACTACACTCATCAAAATTGAAGCTACTTTTACTCATTACATTAATAAATTTCATGTCATACTCCATGATAAATTCTCCCATATTTGTTTGATTTCTTTCAAATCTTAAATGGTCTATTGTTTGATTTATTTCAAATCTTAAATGGTTTGTCCTATGCACTCATTCCTTTTGAATTCATGAGTAAGGGCATCTCACACTTATTTGAGTGTCTTCTACTCAAGTTCATAGAGTATATAAATTCTAGTGCCTCGCCATGCAATCCTTCTATGAGATTGCATTTCTTTTTTATCATCTTTCACTCCTTTTTCTCCCCCATTTTTTGTAAGTTATCAAATAGTGTTCTAGATTAACAAAATCATCGAAGGTGAGAATCAGCTCCAGAGTCCTTCCAAGTCCAACATATGAGTACAAGAAGATTGAAGAACCATAATTGGAAACCATTTGAAGATGTCTATTCATAGTATTTCCAAAAATAGATATTTCCATAAATATTTTATTATTTTCTACACTTGTGTAAAATAAGGAGGAACCAATATGCATTTTGATTTTCTCAATAAAAGAGTTGGATTATTAGTTAGATTTAGTTGTGATAAAATCTCTCCATATTTTATGGAGATTGATGTTATTTGTTGATAGATTGAGATCTTAGTTGATAAGATTGGAATAATTCTAAGATCGAATTGTATGCCCCAAAATAAGGAGTTGGTTGGAAACATGGAATTATAAATGTAACCTCCCACACCATTGAACATAACCTCCATTATTCGAATAATTCATTCTAGGGTTTTGTGACATGAACCTTGTAAATAAGTGTTGGTTATAATCATCTTTTGAGGAATGAGCTGGCTACTCATTCCAAAGAAGATGGATCTATGTGTTTATGTTTGTGTTTCTTTCTTCATTCTGTAATTATTCTTTTGTTGTGAACCTGCAAGTGTTTTATGTGTTTATTGTTTCTTTTCAATTTAGCAATGTCCCTTCCTTGCAAGTTTGATTTAATTTTATAGAAGTGTGATTTAGATTAAGTGTGATTTTTCATTTCATGTAAGAGTGCTTTTCAATTTCTTCAAGTGTTCCTTTCAATTCCTACGAGTGTGCTATTTAATTTCCAACAAGTGTGATTTAAATTTCTACAAGTGTGTTTTTACATTTATTTAGTGGAGTTTGGTAGAAGGAATTGTTATTTGGATTTCTCTTTCTTACATTGCATACTACCATGGACACTAGGCCTAGATTGACATTAATTAATAATGAGAATTGACAAACTCCATCACAAGACTTAGAGTGACATGACTATAAGATAATGCTAGAGTACCCATAGCTTCCCATGTAGACCTTGACATCATATTCACAGTGCTTCCAAAATCAAATATTGCATCCCTTATTTCATATCCTCCTAGAATTATGTTTATTCTAGTGTTTACATCCCGAGGTTTCTTTGTTTTGACATAATGGTTAGGTTTCTCAAACTAACAACTCCACTAGTTGCAATTTCTAATAGAGTCTTTAATGATTGGAGATATTTTGGGAGATATATTCATTCGGAGTACATTTAATATTTTTAGTAGGTCCCATAATAAGGTAACTACTCCTTGCTTCAAAATCCTCATTGTTTGCCCATATATGTGCACTTCAGCCTCCCCTATGTTATGACCATTGACATATCTATTTTGAATTAAATTCAGTAATCCCTTAGCTTCTTCTAATAGCTCCTTTTTTTTCATAGGTATGGATATATATCATTGTATGTGCACCAAATTTGTGGCTCACTTGGTAATCTTCACATGTTCCAAGCCTTTCTCTTTCCTTTATGACTTGATAACAACTTGGATATTGAATTTTTATGGGCACTATAATAATAATTTTGGCATTATGTAGTTGTTTTTATTTCTTCTAATTCTCCAATACGACCTCATATTCATTGTTATATTACACCCGCACCCCGCAATAGGTGTAAAATACTTGTCGCTTTAGATTTGGGGGATAATTTCTGCAATGTGGTTTGGTTCTCCCCACGGGTAACATATTATTCCTTGTTTCGAGGCTTATATCCCATCCTCATTTATTGGTAACCACCCCGGTACCATACTTGTCACACACTAGATGGTCTATACAGGGCATTCTATCTTTGATTATGGCCTTCATATCCTCCGTAGGAAACTTACGATAAAGGTACACTCCACATAGGTGATTGTTGAGGTGAAGGAGGTGCCAAGATCTTAGTGTTTTATAGAGAAGGTGAAACCCAACTCAAACTGGTCTATGGATATGGGGTCCACCTTTGTGTATTTGATTGAGGTGACAAAGAAATCCATTGTACACTTGGTCGAGGAGATGTGGGCATTTCTATCTCTGCGATAATTGGATGTTTTGGAATGTGGATGTTAATTTTTCATTGATGTAAAATGAATATTAATGACAAAGCAAGATGCAGGAGAGCTAGAGGAGCTTGGAGTGAGTCTGACAAGGAAAAACATGTCAAAGGCTCGAGAAGCATTGACTTTTGAGCAACTATAGATAGGTACAAACAGGTGATGATGTGAGAGCATAATATGATAGTTTCGACATAAGATAACATGTATATGATGTAGAAACAAGGTCGAAGGATGATTACAAGGATTCATGAGTTTAATTAGTCAAAATAACTTAGTTAATGAGGTCTAATCCCTAGGCCTAGTTAGCAAAGTGACCTGGAAAGGTGAAGTGAAGGCTTGAGACTAATGGTGAAGTATGTTAGAGGCATAAAACACATAATAGGACATGGTTAAGGGGCTACATGGTGAAGAATAGTTCAAATGTGGTGAGTTACAGTGTAAACTAGCTCAAATTAACCCTTGATTCAAGGACCTAACACAAGGGTATGAAGAAAAAAAAAGCCATATCAAGAAAATGAAAACATGGGAAGTGTGTGAGAAGATTTTAAAAATTCCTAATATGAATCTACATGTCATAATTCAACATTTAGAGGCATAATTAAGGTCATTAGTATGAATGCCCTTCGAGACAAGTAGGTTTAGCTTTCCCGAATGAGATTGGATTGGAATTTTTAGAGTGAAATATGATAAATTAGCCATTATAGAACATGGATGAGGTAGTCATGAATGTGTAGACAAAATTTCAGGACTTGAGGATAAGTTTTATGTAAGAAGTTATAATTTTACCAAAACTAGGTTAAGTAAGGTAGGCTAAAAGAGTACCTTGAATTCTTAGCATTTGATCTAAATTATGGAGCCTCCTTCAGAAAAATCATAAGATACATCTTTTAATATGATAGATATAAAAATATGTTGCAAATAGTATGAGGCCAAAAGGATAAGAAATAAGAAATTTCTATTTATTCCTCTAACATTGTCTAAAACCCTCCTATACCTTAATGGAAATTCATATGGAGAAAATTGTCTGCAGTTAGGTGCTCAAATTAAACTATTTTTCTTGTTTATGAATTTTAGAATGCAGATAATTCCTTAGATCATATTTACATGGTGATTTGAGCTCTTGACACATGGTGGGTCACTAAAGAAATCAACTGTTTTGTGAAGAATTTAGTGTATAGGCTAAATTTGCAAAGTAACCCATGCTCGAATATTTTTTGAAGGATGCCAAAGACATGTGCTTGATGTGCATGAGGTTATCTAGACCACTCCTTTGGAGAAATTTTATGGTACATGTATGTTTTTGTCTCTACCGCTTGGGATTGCTATGAAGAAAAACAGTCATGAAGGTGTTCATGATAATTTGCATAATAATGTTGATGTTTTTATTCCTAGATAGCTTAAAGGAGTCCCATATGAGGTTGGAGTGTGATCAATTTGGTTTGATGAAGTGATTTCATGCATAATTCTGAGTGATCCAAAACCGCCGTTTGAACTAGTGAAGAAGCACTCAACTACAAGTGTGAAGAATATGTTTTTCCCAAAGAAGGTATGGATATAAGTGCTTGATCATGTTATTTAGGATGTATATGAATTTTTTGAAGAAATTAAATGATTTGGTGAGTGATCTGAAGGTGGTTGTGCCATGTTAGTTGAAGACTAGATTTTAAGCTTCTAGAACCCAATCGGACAGTTCGAGAGATGAAGCTGGTTGAGAGATTTCTACCTTGATTTGGTGAAATAAATGATTAGTTCCAGAAAGAAGACATCAATATATTTCCAATGATATATCCATGGGGTGAGTCTTTTTGAGATGCCTTGTTGTGGGAGCAATTTTCTTCTTTAAGACTATTTTTTTGTGCATGGAAACTCACAAGAACCTTGATAAAAATAAGTATCATATGTCATAAATGAAGAAATTGTTAGTTACTACAAGACTTGAAGGTGGACTATAGATAAAATACAACTGTCCCAAATCTTTTGTGGATATTGAACCTGCACAAATCAATGTTAAAGGAGCATGCACCATGACTGCAATTTTTAGTTCCTCCATGACCAAGTTTGGAGCTCCTATGGAAGTTGAAGAGGAAATGGCAAGTGAAGAAGTGTTTCAATGAGTTAAAAAGATAAATGAGGAGTGTTATAACATGAATGCATGATATACAAATTTGGCATCAAGTATCTTTGGCAACAAGTCAATCTTCCTACGTGAGGGAATAAGACAAATCAAATTTGACAGATTACAAATGAGATGTGCGAGATGTTATAAAATAATATTTAGAGGTGGATTCATAATTTTATATTGTTCAAAGGCTTCATATGATCATCATTTGCATGAGACACATCTTTGTAGGTCCCAAAAAGGCAACATAGGTAACTTAACCTATGACAAAGGTAATTATTGCAAAATGTGGACAATTTTTGTTATGCTTCTTTTTCTTCTTCCTTATTCGAATTAGTGAGTTAGATGAAGAGTTAATTGGAGTTGAAGTGTAAAAGTGACGTGTATAAGTATTTCTTGTTGATAAAAAAATCTCACTTTGGTGTGTATAAAAATGTTGTTATTGTAATAGAGAGTCTTTGATGAAGACAAGGTTGATAATAAAATAAGAATGCTAGTTGAGTGAAGAGGAGTGTGCATGAGAATGAGTTGTTGATGTATATGCCATTAAAGGTGTAGTAAAAGTGATGAAAAATCATAAGATGATCTAATGCATTTAGGACTGTAATCTTGTAAGAAAGTTGTGAACATGAAAGATCAAATGATTAAGAGGTGTACCTAAGAAAAAATCATGATAAAAGTGTGTGTATGAGAGAGGCCTTGTAATATATTGCTTGCAGTAGATGAAGGAGAGTGAGAAGAGAAAGAGTTAAGTTGAAGAAGTTATCGTGATTAGTTGTGGGAGACAACACAAGAAAAGTGATCAAAATATTGTGCGGAAGTTTGAGTGGATCCTAAGCACTTAGGGAGCTGATGCTTCCTTGAAAGTGGCATCTTACAAAAGATCAAGTTGAAGTTTGGTTGAATTATTGGGAGTTGAAGCTTCCATGCAAGTAAAAGCTTGTTAAAGGTCAAGTGGCAACTTTATTGAATTTTTGAGTTGCAGCTCCAAGTTGAGTGGATGCTCAACATGAAATCATTGTAACAATTACAAGACATTTTTTCTAAGTTAGTTCTTTGGTTTCAATGGGTTTTTCTCCCTTGAAGGGTTTCCCACATTAAATCTAGTCTCTCTGTATATGTTCTCTTACCGATTGCTTGTGAATAATTTTATAGGTTCAACCATAACAAGATTAAGAAAATTGAATTGTTTATCAAATTTTGATAATGCGTTGATTCACCCCATAGTGCCTTGAATTTCCAACAATTGGTATCAGAGCATGGTCCTCTTTAATCAAATTTAACAACTTGTAGGAGATCTTTGGAGCACAAGTATGGGTGAGAGCTAAATCAATCACGAAAAGGAAGTACAAGATTTCTTAGTCACTAATTATTGGAGTGAAGAAGGAAATCATGATTATGGAAGCTGACCATGGAAAAACACTCAAAGAGATAGAGTCATTTGTTGAGAATGTGTCAAAATCTCTGAAAGACAAGGAAGATGTTTGACTTAAACATGAAGAAGAATTAAGAATCTTAAAGGTTGAACTAGAAGAAGCTGATTAAGCAAATATTGGAATTGGAAAATATATGTTAAATCCTAATTAATTTATAGTGCAATGATATAACAATGAAGTACAAATTTGACACAAACAAGTAAGCTAATAAATTTAAAACCCTAAGTGCAAGAGAAGGGATGAGATACTTAGCTGATTTCACAATAATCCCAAAGTTGTGCTTTGAGTGGAAAACAGATGAAATAGGATGACAAAATATCGCAATCGAGCCTAGAAAAATGCATAATTGTCGAAACAGGATGGAGGGCACTGTGACGGGTCGAGGTGCTTGGGCATTATAGACCACTGTTAGGTGCATGTGATTGTGAAAATGGGTAGAAAGTGATTTCTTTTATGTCGTTTTATGTCACTACCCTTTGTTGTTGATCGCCTGTATGTTGCATTAAGTCCGCAAGGTTTGCTTGTAACTTGTAAATAGAAAAAGCATCTGCAAAACTCCAAAACAAATAAAATCCTAAAAATAAAAAAATTCAAATGGGGAGTCGATGACCTGAGTGATCACCCGACTAAGTGAACTTATGATCGGTCACTACACTACATTTCAGACTCCATGTAGTTTCGTGTGTGTGTGTAGAATCGTGTCCTAGGTGGCTCTTGTGCTAAAAACACTTGAATAGTGAGCAATAGCTAGATGTCAAAGATGTAAATAAATGTGTACATGGAAAAATGAACTTCCCCTTCTATGAAGTGTATGCATAAGAATGCAGTCCCTTGTCCCTTGAATGAATGCTAGATGGATGTTTTGATGCTCTTGTAATGCCTTTGGATGGAACCTTAGGTGATAGTAGTAAATGTTCATTGCTTGGTCCTTTATTATGGTCATATACATTTGTATTTATATGATTTCCTTATTTGAACTTCATAATTAACCACTGAAATGCCAACCACCAAGAAAATAAGATGTCTAACAACTAGAAAGGACCCAAAAGATGTGAGTAAGATATAAAGAGGTGGGGCACCTAGATGTTGGCATCCATTTGGACACCGGTGTCTAGAATTAGAAAAATTGAAGTGTCAAAAGTTAGATTGGGTGAGAAGGTGTGTAAGACCAAGAAGGAAACCAGAAAGAAAGAAAAGAGGCTAAAGACAATGGTCAATTAGTACTTTTCTCGCTTAGGAATCATATGAATAGTGGTATGTGATCAAGACCTAGAAATATACCCAAAGTGCGTGATTTAGTGTCTACATAAGAAAATACCAGGTTGAAGATGTATGGTAAACTCTATAAGAATTCTGAATCTCTTGATGGAATTTTGTATAATCAAAGAGCACCAAGTGATAAGATAGGTCTAGGCTTCAAACGATAGCCTATGAAGAAGTTTGAGGATGATAAAGTTGGTCAAACAGACAAATAAACATGAGAATGATCAAGGAGAAAAATTCAAGAAGGCCTAAATCAATTAGACAACCAAATGCATCCAGGTATGAAAGAACCTTTAATGGTTATTATTTTCCCTGTCATAACTATGGACATAGAGCTAAGGAATTTAGGAAGCATGTCATAGATGACCACCCATGGAGGGATAACAAAAGTGAGAAAGAAAATAATATAGTTTGCTTCAATTTCCAAGAAAAAGGTCACATTTCCAAGTACTACTTAGAAGAACCATCAAGTCAGTTTTGGGAAGAAGAAGACTCAAGAGGCATGAACAAGATAGTATGCTACAATTGCAACAAGATTGGACACTATGATAGGAAATGTCATGATGATTTAACAAAAATAGAATTTATGTTAAACCCTATATTGTAGAGTCATGTATGATAAATAAATGTTAAAATACATATTTGACACAAGTAATAAGATAGATAAATATGAAACCCTAAGTGTAAGAGAGGGAAATAATGTCTTAGATGATTCACATTATCCTGGAACTAATGCGGACCTGGAAAAATGATGAACAAGAAGGGGAGACTCTTCATACCGAGCATAGTAAATTATGATGTTTTCAGATGAAGTTAGACTAGGCGCCTGGTGAGTTAGGGGTGCCTAGGCACCAAAGTTTGCTTTTAGGTGTATGTGATTGTGCAAGGGCTCGAAAACCTAATTTTTCTTGTGTCACAAGATTCTCGTTGATAGTCATTGTTGGTCACCTGTATGCCACACCTTGATTGTAGAAATTATCGTAACCTTTCAAAGAAATGTTGACCTACAAAACCCTCAAACTACATCAAATCCCAATAATAAAATATGTACTATGTAGAGTTAGAATGAACCCGATGGGCACTTGATCGAGTGAACTTATGACCAAGTGTTGCACTACATCTCAGAATCCATGTAGTTCTTGTGCGTGTGTGATAGAATCATGCCCTAGGAAGCCCTTGTACAAGTGCATTTGATAGCGGTGATAACTAGATGTACCAATGTAAATAGATGTGTGGATGGAAAATGAACTTCCCCTTCCTATGAAGTGTATGTAGAAAATGTAGTCCCTTGTCCCTTATATGAATGCTAGATGGATGTCTTTGATGCTCTTAGATTCCTTTGGATGCAACCTTAGGTGATGATAATAGATGCTTAGATCTTGGTCCCTTATTTTGGTCACATAGATTTGTATTTATATGATTCCCTTGGTTGAATTTCATAATTGATAACTAGAAGGCCGACTCATAAGAAAATAAGATGCCCAAAAGATAAAAAAAAGAATGAAAAGAAGTGACTAAGATAGAAAAGGGTCACGAGCACTAAGAAGGACGAGGGCACCTAGGCGTTGATGTCCTATCAGGCGCTAGTGTGCGAAGCCATAAAAGATAAACAAGTGAAGTACCGATCGGGATGTAGGATGTAAAAGACCGAGAAAGAAGACCAATAACAAAGAAAAGATGCCAAAGATAGTTTTCAATTATTAGTTTTCTTGCTTAGGAATCATATGAATGCAAATATGCTTTTAGGACGTAAAAATGTGCCCAAGTGCGTGATTTTGTGTCTATATTTGCCCCCACTTTATGTTGTTCATTGAATACTCAATAACATTAAGTAGATAAGAGATGCGTACTTGATAACCATGTAGAATGTGATAGCAATAACATGTTGAGGAGACAAGTGAAAGTGTGAAGTGATAAAAATGAAGCGTGAAAGCTAAGAAAGAGGAAGTGAGCCTAGGGGTGGAGCATATTATGTTGTACCATGTTGTACCTATTGTGCTTGATGTAGGGCTACTTCTTGTTACGTATTAAGGATGGACCTGTAAAAGAAGAGCGAAAGAGTAATCAAAATTATGTATTATGAAAACTCGCAAAGTATGTAAAAGTATATAATTGTGTGTAAAATTAGTAAAAGGAAAGTGTGCACTTGATGAACATGAGTATAAAAGGATAGAAAATGTTCTAAAAATGTTGTAGAAGAGTGAGTTTTTTTGGTGATCTCACACCAAATGCATGTTTTTTTGGCGATCTCATACCAAGAACGAGTTTTTTGGGTGATCTCACACCAAGTGTGAGTTTTTTGGGCGATCTCATGTCATGACAGAAGAGTTGTCTAGTGTCACTCTCCTTCCATGACTGCTTCTTGAATTATACACCACTACAGATGGTTTGATCTGTGTTGTTCTAAGTAGTATCGTATTTAGTTTTGTATTTGTTTAGTGTTGAAATGGAGAAAGAATGCATTCTAATTGCCGAAGGACTGAGCCTGTATTGTGAAAACTGATATGTGAACTACTGAAAACTATGCTAATATGAGAAATTATTTGTATCTACCCCCATGACATAGGCGCTCAGGAGAGGTCAGGAGTGCCCATGTGCTAGTGTTTATATCTAGGAGCTAGAGTCATTGTTAAACTGAGGACCCAAGTCAAATTTTGGGCCGTTTCTGTAACTGTAGATTGTGCTGATCTAAGAAAGGAATTGTATCTTCCCTTAGGACATAGGTGCCCAGGAGAGGTTAGGAGTGCCCAGGCACTAGTATATGTATCTAGGTGCTAGAGTTTGTCTTTGAATAGAGGACCCAAGTCAAAATTTGGGCCATTTTTTGAATCGTATCTTGTGGTGATTCTCAGATTATGCCTATCTCGAATTATAGCTCGATTTGTTGTATGGGTTGAATGATTCACCCAATGTATGCCCTCTTCATTTGGGGAACAAATAATGTCACTAGGAGACTACGGCCCAAAGGAGAGGACTGCGCATTCGAACTAAACTCTCCAAACAGGGGAGGGAATATGCATGGTAGAACCAAGGCACATGTAAACAAAGTGGCTAGTAAGATGGGTTAGTATAAAAATAGTAAGCATGCAATAGAAAATAGTGTAACCAACAATTGTGCATACAAGATGAACCATGAAAAGTAGGTTTCAAAGATGAGACATCACTAACAATGTCACAAGACAATCAAGGCCGAAGTGGCCAAAAGCATACAATGTGCATACAAGACAAAGGGCATAACCCGAAAATAATAGCATAAAATGAAAACAATGACAAGCAAAAGTGTAATGATACAACCATAGTAGCAAATAGTCTTGCAAAGAAAATGTTGCACATGAAGCACCCGTTAGTATGTTATAAATATAAAGAGTATGGGAAAACATTTATAGATCAATGGAAAATAGAGTGCTAAGAATAAGTCGTAAGTAATGAAACACTAGTACCTATAATGTGTGGGAAAGTAGATACCCCTAGGAGCCTTGATGAGAATGGTAGGAGGTACAAGTACACAAGCATCATTGGATCGTGTAAGGATTTGTAAGAAGTCTTGATTCACAACTAGAGAACAAGTGAACACACATGTGTATATAGAACATATATTGACATGCTAAGTATCCATCTAACTTGGAAAAGAAAGTGTACATGTAAGCATGAGTAAGCAAGAATAAAAACAACCAAGATATGCGGTGTGTAGTGTATGAGTGAGATGAAATGGTATGTAAAGTGAATGTGGTAGGAGCAACATGCCCTCGGCGGATGTGAATGAATATAAGATGAGGTTCATTTATAAAGACCCCTCAACAATCAAGAATTAACCATATAACAATATTGTTTCATCGAGAAATGGTTTGATAATGTGTGCTAGAAAGATAGATCATGAAGCATAGAGCGTGAAGAGTAGTAAGAGGCGAGGTTCATTTTTGATTTAGACCCTCAAGAGTTGAGCATGAACCGTGGAACAAGAGTACGTCATATGGTTTGATAATGTGCACTAGATAGATAGATCATGAAACATAGAGTGTGAAGAGTAGAATAGGTGAGGTTCATTTCAGATTTAGAACCTCAAAGAATCAAGTATGAATCTTAGCACAAGAGTGTGTCATAAGGTAATGACAATACAAATTGTATCAAGTTATGTAAGGATACTTAGAAAGATGAAGGATGAAGCACGAAGCGTAATGATAGATACCTGACGATGTTAGGATGGGGGAAGAGAAGTAAGCATGATGCCCCCAAGTGTGTAGATCTAGTTGATGTTGCTAAGGGGATCAATGTAAGGAGTAGTTTCCTTGACAAAAATGATTGGTTATAGCTTATGTGGGATTGGTAACGTTGTAGAAGACTTGAGAGGTGGAGATGTTTGACCGATTTTGAGAGGTGGTTGCTTAGTTGGAGTTGACAATGTTGTTGGTCACCCGTATACCACACCTTGATTGTAGAAGTCGTTTGTAACCTACAAATAAATGTTGACCTACAAAACCCTCAAACTACATCAAATCCTAAAAACAAAAGATGTAATATGGGGAGTTAGAATGACCCCGATGGTCACCCGTGAGTGAAATTACCACTAAGAGCTACACTACATCTTAGGACCGCAAGTAGTTCCGTGCATGTGTGATAGAATCATACCCTAGGAAGCCCTTATGCAATTGCACTTGATAGCGGGCGATAACTAGATGTACCAATGCAAATAGACGCATGGATGGAAAAATGACCTTCCCCTTCCTTAGAAGTGTATGCATAATATGTAGTCCCTTGTCCCTTGTATGAATGCTAGGTAGATGCATTTGATGCTCTTAGATGTCTTTGGATGCAACCTTAGGTGATGATAATAAATGTTTAGAGATTGTTCTCTTATTTTGGTCACATAGCTTTGTATTTATATGATTCCCCCTGGTTGAATTTCGTAATTGACAACTGGAAGGCCCACCCACAAGAAAATAAGATGCCCAAAAGATAAAAGAGAACCAAAAGAAACAAGTAAGATAGAAAAGGGTCGGGGGACACCCAAAAGGATGAGGGCACCGACGTCTTGTTTGGGTGTTAGTGTTCAAAGTAATAAAATATAAACAAGTGAAGTACCTATTGGGATGCAGGGTATAAAAGACTAGAAACAAAACAAAGATGCCAAAGATAGGTGTCAACTATTAGTTTTCTTGCTTAGGAATCATATGAATGCAAGCATGATTTTAGTCACTAGAAATGTACCCAAGTGCATGATTTCATGTCTACGCATGATCTCAAGACTACCAATCATAGTTGGAATGATAGTCCACACCAATTCATAGGTAAGAGTAGTGTCATATGCTATAATTGTCATGAACTTGGACATTTTGCAAAGCATTGCTATCATAATGAACATTCTAACTACAATAGTAGGCCTCATACCTTCAAAGGTCAAGTTAAGAAGGTTTTCAACATGAAGAGCAATCCTAAAAATGAGTCCAAGTCGGCTATGCTTAAGAAATCCTTAGGAAAGAAGAAGGTAAAGTACATATATAAGGTCAAGGAAGTCAAATCTAGAGTTAAAGAAGCAAAGAATGACAAGAAAATAACATGGGAAAATGACTAAGAGATAAAGCAATCAATGATAGTCATAGGAGAGCCTAGTGCAAACAAGACATCAAAAGGTGATGATAAAGCCAAGAAGAAGGAAGACAAGCCTAGTGCAAGTTATGAAGAACTTCTACCCCAAGTTGTGATAGAGTAGGTATATGAGATGCATCATGAATGCTTGTTAGGAATCCAATTAAAAGAAGAATATATAGGTGGTGATGTTATTATACCTAGAAGTACATCTAAGAATATTGACAAGATCTCAAGGGAAAGAAGAGAAAGGATTGAGTCATCATGTTGCTTTGATGACTATCTACTATTCTAAGGTGATCTCACAAGGTGGTGTGCCTTCTCTAGGATTCTAGAAGGCATGTATCAACTGAAAGAAGCAAGATATGTTCTTGGAGTAAGTTATCATCAATAGAAGTTGATCAAGGTTTTCACAATGCTGTCAAAGTATGAAGAGTCACAAGGTATGTCCATGTATTTCCCCATGAAATTTTCATGCATATTCAGTCTGTAAATGGTGTTTGAAGGTCCAAATTGATTGGGAAAACAAAAAAATCTCTTGAGTTCTCAAGTGTATTAGGTTTTCTCCTCATTAGTCTATCAAACTTCAAGTAAATTCTTCTTCATATTGAGTTTGAGTAAATAGTCCAAGATATGTGTTGTTAAGCTCACTCATAAAGTCATGGTGTACATCAAGCTCCTAGGTCTGTGATGTGTATTACCAAAGACTCATCATGTATAGTGTGTATAAAAGTTTTCAAGAATATGAAAAATTATGAAATGAGGTCCCGTGGTTATGTCCTTGTATAAAGCCGTGAATAGTATGTGTAAGCATCTGTCATGTTGTGGTCATGTTTTAGGTTGTCACAATGTAAACTAGTTAGTTGAGAGAAAAGTATTCTAAGTCTATACATGTGTTTCACAAAGTGTAAATAAGATGAAAAATGTCAAGGTACAATTCATCTCTCAAGGAGAAGCAATTGGTCTTAATATATCAATGATAGAGTTCAAGATACATCAGTTGAGAATTAGATGCCAATATGAAAGAAGAATGTTTGTCAAAATTCTATCAATATGGGCTCTTGTCATGAGCAAAGTAAGCTTCACGATGCACGAAGTTTGTCCATTTACTCGGTTAATGTATTAACAATATGGTCAACCTACAAAGCTTCATGAGGTTTTGAGGTCACTAAAAAGTGTTCAAGTGTTGTTGATTCATTGAGGCTAGTCCATGAGATGTCAAACATGTATGCTAAAGTACATAGGCTCTGATTTATCTTTATGTAGAGTCAAAGGCATAAATCCATCACGAAGGAGAATGAATGCTTTGATGGGATTAGAGAAATTCTAAAGATAATTTTGTATTGGAATGATTAAACAAGTTGATAATAGTCATCTAATGTCTCGTGTATGAGTACTTGAGCACTCTTTCATCTAAGACCATTAAAGAAAGATATTCCTACGTAGGTAGAATGTATAACTTCTGTTTTATTGATCTACAGGATTATATAGTGTCTTGAGTGGAGTTATCTGCTTGGACAATTTGTTGAACCTAAAACAAAGTTTCTTGAATACAATCAAAGTTAAGGCTAGTATGAAAGGTGAATGTGACATTTTAGAATCATTGTTAAGGAAGAAAGTATTGGAAGGAGACTACAAAACCAAAGAAAGAAGTTGCATACTTTGGAAGAACGTGTGAAGGTTTTGTTAAGAAAAGCTCTGTGCACTGGTTTATAAGAAACCCTTACTGTGGTTTGGTGATTATTCATGGTTACAAGGTGTATACAATGACTTAGACTCTCAAACTTGGAGACCTACATACCAAGTAATACCTTCTAGCCTAAATTTGACACGATCAGTAAGTGCTATTTGTTGTATCATAACCACCAAATTATTTGTAAGGAGTATCATGGTAAGTTATACTTCATGAAGACAATACGAGGGTTTGGATTTAAGAGAGAACAGACATAATGTTGTAAAAGAACAAATGCAACTTGTGTTAATCATCATGATGGTTGATTCAATGTGTAATCTACATGGCCAAAAGGTATCAACATGTGGGAAGAAGACTTAGTGTAAGAAAATGGAGTATCTCAGTTGAAATCTATGAATACATAGTTTGAAGAGCCTTAAGAGCCATTCTACTATGAAATGAAATTATTTAAACATTAATATGGTCTGTAGAGCTATGTGAAGGAGTGGTGGACTTATTGGAAACATTGAGGTATGAAAATCAATGAGTGATGTAACAATAAGAGTTTAGAAAGTAAAAGTGCATGACATACCCTAAAGTTGTGAAAGATTATTTTTAAAGACCTTCAGAGGGAACCATATTTTTAAGTAGCTTAACACATTCTTGGGAAGTCATTGAAGGTATTAACAAAGTGAGTAACAATTTCAAGGGAAAAATACACAAATAACGAAGGGAAATTAAAGAAACTAGAAAATTTAGAAGGAAAATGTAAACACGGTCAATACAGACAATCTTATTTAAGAAGGTGAATTGAATGTCTTAACCTCAAATGCATAAGAAGAGTATTAGTAAGAAGAATTGAAGATAATATTACAAAGTGATATTTGGAACGAGTGGAATAGCTCCTTGGATATAAAGAACTTGTGAAAGCAGAGCGCATGAGGACAATTAGTGCTTTACAATGCTAGTTAAGCCAAAACATGAAATCTTGGTGGAATGAAGTTAAGGAGTATTTGAACATTGAAAGGATCTTAACCGAGTATGGAATAGGTGGTTTGAGATGGTGGAAAATTTGGAAAAATTTGTGGAGGTATAAACCCTAGTTGAGATATGAAACCTAGCTTAGCTTGTAATCGCATTACAAGCCTAAAAGTGAAGATTTAGAGTTGGGTGAAGTGGATAGGGAATTGAGAGATAAACATTGGTAGGAAGTACAAAAAAATAAAGGGTATCCAAAAATCCAACCCTCTTTGATTGAATGATTGTGGGTCATTCCTAGTATGGAGCTTTGTACAACTAGAGGGCTAATTTAGGCCCAATGTAAAATTACAAAAAGAAGTATAACTTTTTATAGGAAAGGAGTTGAGGTCTAAAATTTGGAAGGAACTTAAAAGAGCTAAATGGGTGTCTAAAAAGTTTAGAAATCGATGTTGAAGGTGAAAATTTGATGATTTTGTTCAGAAAAGTGTTTTTTCAGGGCTACAAAGCTAAATGAAGGTCTACAAAGCAAGTTGTTAAAAATGCATTAATAAATCTTCTTGAATGGATTAGTCATGATAGTCAGATAGTTTAGAGCATGTTCAAAGTGAATTTAAGGTTTGGATTAGTGTTTTTATGTATTTTGCATATTTGAGCAAGATTTGGCAACTTACTAAAAATGATGATTCTTGGATACAGGTGGTTGGTCAAGTTGATTTGAGGTATCATTTGTCATTACATGTGATATGGAAACAGGTAAAAATATTGTTGGAGCTCTATAAAGTGGAAAAGGAGCTAAAATGCTCATAATGAAGGTGCTAACAAGGTACTAGTATTGCATGTTTTCTTAAATTGTATGTTGACAAAACACTATGGTTGATGAGAGTGAGAAATAGTTAGCTACAGGTCTAAGAGAGATGCTTAAGACAGGGGATATGTTCATGTCCTTCAAGATGATTTATTAGATGCTAAGAATTCTAGAGTTGAAATGAATGCATGATTACTTCAGGAAGAGCAAGTTATTGGCTCAATGAGTAGAATTGACAAACAATGAGACCATAAAACACCGAAAGATCAGTTCATGACAGAGCTAGATATGTTTTCTTACCTATATGATAAAATATCACATTATGAAAACCCATTCTTGGCACAGGAAGATAGAGTTAAATGGTATCACCTCAAGGGGAGGTAGAAAGGATAATTTCATGAGACAAATGAGCTTCTACAATAGGTTAAAGATTGTCAAAAATGCTCTGAAAGTTCACTTTAGGGACCTAAGTTCTAAATCTTGCCTACAAGTAGCATATGGAGGAATTAAGCCTAAAATTGAGATGTCTACACCGAGATAGACATATTTATGTCCCGAGAAGGCTATCTCCACTCAAATATCATATTGTTGACATGTGTATAGGATATGAAAGCATCTTCTCAGGGGGAGAAACAATGAATTCAATGCATGATGAAGGCAAAAATAGAGTTAAAGCAAGGATATTAAGTGACGAGTTTGGTTGATGTTTCCAACCAAGATGGAGTCAAGTAAGTTTATGAAGGAAGAGACCATGATTTAAAAATAGGCACTTTGTCATTAATGCAAAAAGGGGAGAAGAATCATGAGGTTTTTCCATCAATGACAAAGGGAATATTATCGACATGTGGATCTTTGAGTTATCATTGATTCCAAATGCATATTAATGACAACGCATGATGCATGAAAGCTAGAGGGAGCTTGAAATGAGTTAGACAAAGCAAAACATGTCAAAGGCTTGAGAACACGTGACTAAACATTGATTTCTTAAACAACTAGTGATAAGTAAAGGCGGGGTGATGATGTGCGAGCATACCAAGATGGTGTCTAACATTTTCTAACATTTATATGATGTGGAAACAAGGTTAGAAGGATTATTACAGGGATACATGAGTTGAATTAGTTAGAATAACTCATTTAAGGAGGTCTAATCCCTTGGCCTAGTTAGCAAAGTGACTGGAAAGGTGAAGTGAAGGCTTGAGGTTGATGGTGAAGCATGGTAGAGGCATGAAACACATAATAAGACATGGTTAAGGGGATACATGGTGAAGAAAATTTTAGATGTGGTAAGTTACGGTGTAAACTAGCTCAAATTGGCCTAGTTCAAGGACCTAACATGAGGGTATGAAGAAAAATAAGCCATAACAAGCAAATGCAAACATGGGAAGTGTTTAGAGACATTTTCAAGAGTCCTAATATGAAGCTATAGGTCATAATTCAACATCCGGAGACATGGTCTTTGGTATGACAATCGTTTAGGACAAACAAGTTTAGCATGCCAAAATGAGATTGGATTGGAAGTTTCAGAGTGAAACATGAAAAATTAGCCATTGGAGATCATGTAAGAGGTATTCATGAAGGTGTGTACCAAATTTTAGGACATGAGGATGATTTTTGTGCAAGAAATTACAATTTTACCAAAACCGGGTTAAGTAAGGTAGGCTAAAAGATTACCTCGACTTCTTAGCATTTGATTCAAATTGTGGATCCTCCTTCAAATAAATCATAAGAGACATTTTTGAAGAGCATAGAGATAAAAACATGTTACAACAATTTAGAAAGTTCTATCTATTTTTTTGACACTTTCTAAAACCTTCCTAAACCCCAGTTGAAATTGGTATGGAGAAAAGTGTTTAGTTAGGTGCCTAAATGGAACTGTTTTACTTGTTTATGAATTTCATAATGTAGATAATTCCTAAGAGAATATTTCCATGGTGATTTGAGCTCTTAACACATGGTGGGATACTCAAGAAATCAATTGTTTTTGAAGAATTCAGTGTACAAGCTAAACTTGCAAAGTAACCCATGCTCAAATATTTTGTGAAGGATGTTGGATATATGTGTTTGATGTTCATGAGGTTATCTAGACCACTCCTTTGGAGAAATTTTATGGTACATGTGTGTTTTTCTATACCGCTTGGGATTACGTGAAGAAAATCTAGTCATGAAGGTATAAATGTGTTCATGTTAAATTGAATAATAATGTTGATGTTTTTGGTCCTAGATAGCTTGAAGGAGTCCCATATGAGGTTTGAGTCTGATCAATTTGGTTTGATGAAGTGATTTCATGCATAAGTCTTGAGTGATCCAAAACTGCCCATTTGAGCTAGTGAAGAAGCCCTCGATACAAGTATGAAGAAGGTGTTTTTCCCAAAGAAGGTATGGTTATAAGTTCTTGAGCATGTTGTTTAGGATGCATATGAAGTATTTTAAGAAATGAAATTACTTGGTGAGTGATCTAAAGGTGGTTGTGCCATGTTAGTTGAAGACTGGATTTTAAGCTCCTAGAACCCAGTCAGACCAATTTGAGAAATGAAGTTGGTTGAGTGACTTTTTCCTTGATTTGGTGAAAGAAATGAGTAGTTCCAGAAAGAATACATCAAGAGCTTTCCAATGATGTATGGATGAGTATTTTGAGATACCTTAAAGTGTGAACAAGTTCATTCTTTAAGACTATTTTTTGTGCATGGAAACTCACAAGTACCTTGATAAAAAAGTATCATATGACATGAATGAATAAAATTTTGGCTGCTCCAAGCCTTAAAGGCGGAATAGAGATAAAATACAACTCTCCCAAAGCCTTTGTGGATATTGAACCCACACAAATCAATATTAAAGGAGTATGCACCATGATTGCAATTTTTAGTACTTCCATGGCCAAGTTTAGAGCTCCTATGGAAGTTAAAGAAGAAATGGTGAGTGAATAAGTGTTTCAATGAGTCACAAAGATAAATGAGGAGTGTTATAATGCACATGCATGATATAAACACTTGGCATCAAGTCTCTTTGGCCAAAAGTAAAGATTCATACATGAGGGAATAAGACAAATCAAATTTAACAGATTACAAATCAGATGTGTAGATGTTAGAAAAGAATATTTACAAATGGATTTAGAATGTCACATTGTTAAGAGGCTTCATATGATCATCATTTGGATGAGAAGAATCTTTATAGGTCTTGAAAAGGTAGCATAGGTAACTAACCCTATGACAAAGGTAATTATTGCAAAAGTGGATGGTTTTTGTTATGCTGAGTTTTCTTCTTCCTTATTTGAATTGGCGAAAGTTAGTTGAAGAGTCAATTGGAGTTGAAGTGCAAAATTCATGTGTACAAATCTTTCTTGTTGTTAAAAAGACCATTGTTGTGTATAAAATGTTGTTGTTGCAATGGAGAGTTGTTGATGAAGAAAAGGTTGATAATAAAACAAGAATGCTAGTTGAGTGAAGAGGAGTGTGCATGAGAATGAATTGTTGATGTATATGTCATTGAAGGTGTGGTAAAAGTGATGAAAAATCACAAGGTGATCTAATGCATTTAGGACTGTAATTTTCCAACAAGTTATGAACATAAAAGATTAGATGATTAGGAGGTGTACCTGAGAAAAGAATCATGATAAAAGTGTGTATGAGAGAGGCCTTCTAATATAGTGCTTATAGCAGATGAAGGAGAGTGAGAAGAGAAGGAGTTGAGCCGAAGAAGTGATCATAATTAGTTATGGGAGACAACACAAGAAAAGTGATCAAAACATTGTGCAGAAGTCTAAGTGGATGCTCAACACACAGGGAGTTGATGCTTCCTCGTAAGTGGCGGGTTACTGTAAGATCAAGTTGAAGCTTGGTTGAATTTTTAGGAGTTGTAGTTTCCATGCAAGTAGAAGATTGCTAAAGTTCAAGTGGCATCCTGACTAAATTTGGAGTTGCAGCTCCAAGTTGAGTGGATGTTCAACATGAAATCATTGTATCTATTATATGAAATTTTCCTCCAAGTTAGTTCTTTGGTTTCGTGGGTTTTTCTCACTTGAAGGGTTTCCCACATTAAATCTTGTTTTTGTGCATGTTCTCTTGTTGATTCTTGTGAATGATTTTATAGTTTCAACCATAAAGAAAATTGAATTTTCTGTGAAATTTTGATAATGTAATGATTCACCCCACTCTCGGTGCCTATAATTTCCAACATGATTTACTTTTGTAGCTAATTGTGTTTAAATTGTGATATAGTCCTTGTAACTTCCTCTTTCAATTCTTTTAATGCTCATTAATCCACATCATGCATAATTGATCTACAAAAGCTACATACTACATTTTGGGGCTGATGAATGTAATGTTGCACTAGTTGACATTTACCGAGTGGGTGTCCCCATACCCTACAAACTTCATAATAACCTCCTCTTCCACCCGATTATTTTTTACACAATCATTGTTTTCATGTGTCCTTCATCTCCGCACTATGCGTACCACTTACTACCATAATATCTCTATAGCCTTCAATCTTTTCTACTCTTATAGTAACTTAAAAAAATTATTCTACTTTGGTGTGTTATTTTTTCTACGCAATCGCACAATGGATTTTACTATGTAGTCCTTCCATGAACTAGATACCTTTACTATACTCATCAAAATTAAAGCTACTTTTACTCATTACATTAAGAAATTTCATGTCATAATCCATAATAGATTATCCCACTTTTGTTTGATTTCTTTCAAATCTTAAATGGTCTATCCTATGCACTCATTCCTTTTGAATTCCGAGTAAGGGCGTCTCACATTTATTTGAGAGTCTTCCTACTCAAGTTCATAGTGTATATAAATTCTAGTGCCTACCATACAATCCTCACATGAGATTGCATTTCTTATTGTTATCATCTATCACTCCTTTTTCTCCCCATCACATTTTGTAAGCTATCAAATAATGTTCTAGATCAACAAAACCACCATATGGTTGTAAAAATGCATGGATATGGTTACGTGTTTGGGTTTAATTTTTGGATCGGGAAGAACGGGAAATCCACATCACTTGTTTAAATGAGACCATGGAAGCATTTTATGAGTAGATTGAAAATGGGAAGCTATATACAATTTCCAATGGGAGGATTATGAGGATTGCTGATGCAAAGCTATGTTACAACATTTTCACACCCACGAGCCCAAATCTCATTAATCAAGCTTCCAAGGCTTTACATCTTCCGATTTATTGTTAAATTGACATATCAGCTGCATAAACATTGCCTAAAAATTGCTATGATTAAGACAAAATAGAACACATATGGCCTAACAAAATACTTTTCTATGATAAGAATATTATAGACAAACACACACACACACAAATATATACAAGAGAGGTCCAGAAGAGTTGAGAATCAAGATCAGTTACTCAATGTTTTCTGCATAGGAAAATTCATTATATAGGACTACAAAAGCTATGCACAAGATATAACTAAGTAAAGGAATCTTAACGATGACAACCTTTAAATACGACCTTAATATCATTTCAAAAGTTTAAATCCATGCATGGATAATAAAACACTCTACAATGTACCCTTGTCATTTAAGGTTTGTTTATATTTGCTTGCATATTTTGTCTCATTTATGTTTCTTGGAGAGCTAATATATTAAAGCACTTGAGTGGTTCTTTAAATCTACTTTAACGTCAACACTTCATATTCACTACATTCTCAAGAGTGAGTGTTAGCGAACTTACATGTCTCACTTGCATTTGTATTTGATTATTACACAAATAACTATTATTTAACATCCCTTCCAATGTACTTTGCAACATTTTTTAGATTTAATAGAAAATCAGAATTGTAAATCATAACCCATTATCCACATCAACTACAAAAGAAATAACTATCCCTCTAAATAAAATAACATATTCATTCAAGCGTTCACATATTTCCTATTATACCAAGGCTAAATTTTTGTATTATTTTGTGCACAAGTATGTGTTGTACTACTAATTGGACTATTCAAATGCACACTTGGCTAGTTATGAATCATACCTATACTTACACTTACTTTACTTTGGATTCATGCTTGAATTATTCCAAATATGAAGAATCCGTGCTAGATTCTATAAAATCTAGAAAAATTACTTTACATTTTCGGCTCACAAAAATATTATTGCTACAATCCTCACTCTTTCTCTATTCCCATTGAAAGAGAGCATGCATAATGAATTCCTACTCAATGGATGTCTTCCACACTTTTTCTTCGACACTTGTAGGTGAACTTGTTTGCATATTATATGGTTGACTCGACTTCCTTCATAATTTTTGTAAAATTCTAATTTTCTTCCCATCATTTAATCAAATCCCAAGTAATCAATTCTCTCTAGCTCAAGGGACGTATATCATTGAAGAGGGGTACAATCATATTGTATTGGCCTTTATGGATCTTGTATAATTTCCCCATCGTAAACGAGTTCTTCTTTGTTTGCACAATACCACAATTTCCATGATGGCTTCTCCAAGTTAAGCTCTAGCTGACTCATTAACCTACTCCTAATTAGTTATAACCCCCTAGCTTCTTCTTCTTCTCTTTCCTTATTGTCTTTGATCTTCTTTTCGATTTACACAATCGGGGTCCATGCCTTCTTACACATGCTTTTGGTCACTTATGTATTCTCCTCTAATTTTCTCTTCGATTTCTTTAATAGGTTTCTTTCCTCCTTCGTTGGTCACTTTTCCTATTTTAATCTTAGTCACAGTTAGTTTTACCTTTTCCCTTATAACACTTGAACTTTCCCGTCTATTGCATTGGCTTGCTTCTCTCTACAATCTTTCTATCTTTATCTTTTTTTTTTTTTGTCTGACCCTTTTGGACCCTTCAATGGTTTGCTTTGGTTTTATTCCTCTCCCCTTCATTCCCCTTCTTTTAGGATTACATACATTTTTCACCTCCCCAACTACTCCATGTCTCATGAAATCAACATCGTGGCTTTTTCCACAACTTGAATTTTTACTAAGAAAGGGAGTTGCTTGACAAATTTTCCCCATAATCAATAAATAAAATGTTCCTCCATTGAATCAAAATGAACAAAAAAATCAGATTTTTTTAAGTGCATACCTATCAATAATAGGTTGCATCCAATGATCTACACTCGTGTCCACGCAATGTCTAATTTTTGCAGCTTTTTCTATCTTTTCATCATGTCTATTTATATTATTTTTTGACTTCATACCTAAAATAGTAACATTCCAATTAAGAAAACCATGCGTTTAATTATTCTAGAATCTCACACCAAAATATCTCATGAATAACTTTATATATATGTTCAACCTGATTCTTTCATCAAAAATTCCCATCACAAACTCTTCCTCTTCTCGCAAAACATTTCATCTTCTCTTACAACCATCATTCCACATCCGATGTCTGGTAGCCATAGTAATATTTTACATGTTGACCATGGAACCATTGTTAGGAGTGGTCATTGGATCTAACATTAGGACACACAACAAGTTGTAGTCTAGGATGATTGCACATTAATCTATTTAAGCAATGTGCAAAAGATAAAATGGAGCACAAACTATAATGAAAAATAGCTACATAACTGAAATAATTCAAGGAAGATATAAACAAGATACAAGAATATATATATTAATAGATTGGAATAGGTAATATTGAATCAAGAACTCAGAATGGAAACTAAGATCAATATTATGGGTTCAAGATCAAATCAAATCAAGATCAAACATTCCACAAAATTCACTTACATGGTGTTATACAATATGAGGTGATCTTTGAGTTACTAGTCCCTTGTCTTTCCTTTCCTTAAAAAAAGAGGCTCTTCAAATTTTCTATCTATGATTAAAGATTATTACATATCCTATAGTTTGTCTTTTATGAACTAGGCATGTACATAGGGATTATGCAATATAAAAATATAATCAAGTTAACTTTCAAGTCCTTATACACTCCAAATAATAAGAGGGTAATTTGTTTGGTCCTAATATAATGGTATTACTAACTTAACTTGCGGTCCATTGAGAGAATGTTTTCATTTTACATGTATAAATAAAGACACCATTCTCATGATATTTCATGTCTCATGTTCAATTGTATTATTCTATGGAAAGTTATATGGACCCATGTCATTTTATTCTCATATCATTATGTTTTATTATATTATTCTATTAAAGAAACTTATAAATTATATAACATCAAAGGTATTTATGCCCTTAGTGGTAGAATTTTGGGCGTAGGATAGAATCATTTCAACATTGTTGTTTACATGATGTAGTCATTTTGAAATTGGTGTCTACATATCTCACTCACTTGATGGTGTTTATGTGGCCATTTTGCTGTTAGACTAAATGAGGATGCTTGTGGTGCAAACACACCCATAATATATCATGATTGTATGGATTGTATACACTATAAGCATATTACATTGGTTATGAAGTTATATAATTCACTAGTCATCTTTTTATTGGTTAATCCTAATTTAATCTTATTGAACTAATGTTAAGTATTGGATTTTTTTGTCATATCATTATTAGAGTATATCATATTAGGATTTATTGAATTATTAATCATGACACATGTAGTTATCATCATATTTAAATTACACACTAGTCAAATAAAATAAAACCAATTATGAAAAAGTATTTTTAATTTGATGTGAACCAATAATGTTTAAAAATCAAACACATCTGTAGACACCAAAATTAGGTCACTATCGGAAAAGCACCATAGATCTCTTTGGTTCGAAGAATGCAGGTGAATCTTTGCAAGACATGAATTATGCCAAGACAACACAATGAAAGCATACAAGACTACAAATTATGAAAAATACAAGAGAGATAATTGTAATAACACATAAATAGATCCAACTCAATACGATCAAATTGAATAATGCAAGAGATGTACATATAGGATGTGAATGTGTAACCACCTCCTAGAATCATGGAGATATCCACCTAGAATAGTGGTGACCAAAAACTAGAATGGTGTAGTCAAGTATATACCTAAGCAAACATATCTCATAAGCGTAGGGAAACTCCAAGTGAGGTGGAATATCACAAATAGGATAATACAAATAAAGTGAGGAAAATAAATCCAACACTAACACCCCCCATAAACACAACTTAGGTGGGTAGTGAAAAAATAAAGTGGGTCTCGACAACAAGGCTTGATTAGGTACCCACATACAATGCAATATCTCATAAGATAGAGTAAAAGGAGAAAACCCAGTGGGGAAAAATCCCCCCCAAAAAAGAGACATGAAGAAGTGAATAGGCTAGAAATCCCCCTTGAAGATGATGAAGCTGGTGATGTAGACTGCACCCTAAGAAGAGCTTGTAGATGAATGAACTTGCCTTCAGTGAAAGGTTTGGTGAAGATGTCAGCAACCTGCTCTGAAGACTGGAAGAATATCAAATTGATGACCTGCTCATGACTGAGCTCTCTAATGAAGTGCATGTGAATCTCAATTTGTTTGGTCCTCTGATGAAGGACTAAATTCCTGCATATCTGGATGGTGCTCTGGTTGTCACAAAAAATGAATGTAGGATGTTTGATATGGATGCCAAGCTTAGAAAGAATCCACTGAATCCAAATAGCCTTAGCATATGTGTTAACAACTCCCTGTACTCTGCCTCTATGGATGATAGAGTAATAACATTTTTCTTCTTGCTCAACCAACTAATAGGATAAAAACCCAGTGAGAAACTGTAACTCTGAAGTGGACTTACAACACTCAGTGTCACCAACCCAATCTGAGTCTGAGTAGTCGACCAAGTCAATGTCTGAACCAACCTTATAGTGAATCCCATATCTGTGTGAGCCCTGAATGTAGTGCAAAATCCTCTTAGTTTTTTTCCAATGCAGCTCATGAGGTTCCTACATGTACCTCGAAACAATACCAATGGCATAGGAGATATCAGGTCTGGTGTGAGTCAAGTAAATAAGGCTTCCAACAAGTTGTTGATACAAAGTAGCATTAACCGGGCGTGGAGCAATCATCCTCAAGCTTGACTCTAGATTAGAGTTTCTAGATCTCTCGATGAAAAATGAATTCATGATAAATTATAAAAATCAAAATAACTAATAATAAGATGGAATATGATGAAGAATTCATAAGGCAAGAATGGATCTAAATCAACTCGGTGCTCCATATGATCCATAGGATACACCGATGTAAGTCAAGTATATATAGGTGGTGAATGTTCAATCTCCTCCTAGATCGGCGGGAATAACTCTCACTAATTGATACTAGAAGTAGAGTTGACTCCACACAACTAGTAGGCTAACTCAACATAACTGGTAAGCTAACTCAACACAACTGCTACAACTAAGAAAACATATCCCATGAGTGTAGGAAAGCTCCAAGTAAATAAAAATACAAGGATATTAAATATCCTACACTAACACCCCCAAAAACTATATTAAGAAGCCCCCATAATTTTGGCACTTTATAACTTAGTGTGTTTACAAAATAAATAGGTCCAATGCTTTGGGAAATGAAAAAAGTTAACTTTTGCAAAAATGGCACTCGATATCAAGATACCAATCCAAATTTTTACAATAATTATTTCTCGTAAATAAGCCCTATTTTAAATGAATTGCACTAAACTTGAAATGTACTTTTTTACTAAAAATACGTTTTAGAAAAAAAGGAGGGTTTAGTACAAAGGTTGCGACCTCGAAATTCTTCTGCAGATCTAAGTGTAACAAACAACACTATTGCGGGACTAAAAAAACAATGACTGAATTTGGATATGCAATGCGTGTATGGGTTATTGGAAACTTAGTTACAGTGTCCTGAAACACCTCTTGATCGAAACATGCCATTCACAAGTCCGAACATGCATGTAAAACACTACCATAGGAGAAAACGCCCTTCACAGTGTCCGAAAATGCCTAGATCGGATAAATCTTCCAGGATCCCAACAATGTTTTAGGGCCTGTAAAAAGTAATCTCCAAAACTGTATATGCACTATGCGGGCCTATAAACCTCATAAGCCTGCACATAGGCTATATAATCACAAACCACACAAAACCAATACTAAATAACACCAAAATACATGCAAATAACGATCTCAAATGAAAAATAAATTTACGAGAATAATAACCAAACAATATCAATACCAAATCGGCTCGATACCATATCGGAGAAGTGCCATAGATCTACTAGTTCAAAGAATGCATATGTGAATGATGTGAGATGTGAATTATTCCAAGAAAAAACAATGTAAACATATAAGACTGCAAATTACAAAAAAACAAGAGAGATAATTGTAATAACACAAAAATAGCTCCAACTCAATATGATCAAATAGAATAATGCAAGAGATGTACATATATGAGGTGAATGTGTAACCTCCTCCTAGAATCATGACAATCTCCACCTAGAATAATGGTAACCAACAACTAGAATGGTGTATTCAAGTATACACCTAAACAAGCATATCCCATAAGTTCATGGAAACTCCAGTGAGGTTGAATATCCCGAGTAGGATGACACAAATAAAGTGAGGAAAATAAATCCTAAACTAACAATCACCCTAGTTCCGACATGTGTGTGCACAACCTATGACATCCCTTCATAATCCCATAAGATCACTTTATCTATTTACCAACCTACATTTATCATTCTACTACCCGTAACCACCCATAACCATAAAAACTAAAATAAATAAAAACAAAAATCACCCAAACAACCCTAACCCCCTAACAAGCTCCCCACAAGCCTAAATAACCTCATGACCATTACAAACCCCAACAATATCATAAAAGGATATGGTTGATACGAATCTCGACCATTCTCCTTGAAAAATACAAAAATCATTGTCGATTCTCTGAATCAGCGACTATCAGTGCGGGTTGATACCAATTTAGTTGCAACAACATTGATCCTATAAAAATCAACCCAGGTCATTGCCCAAATATCTAGAAAATTTATAGCTGAGAGGTCCAAGTCTTAAGCATTTTTAGTGATGAAGAGGAACTTCCTGAAAACGTGAAGAATCCATAACATTATGTTGTTTTGATTCCCATTTAGGGAAGCCATGTTCGTCAACCGGTCATTCGAATCATATCCATTACAAAGGTATGTAATTCATCTAAATTTATAAAACCCCTTGTCTTCAAATCAAACCATAATATTACATACCCCATCCAAGTATCAAAGTATAAGGCATATTTATCTAATCATCTTCTTTGAAAATCCTCTCGTTAAACTTTTGAAATTCTATACACAACAATCGACATTGATCCCTATGATCGAAGATGATCCACCTGATCGACGTCGATCCTTGTCTAAAACACTCAACTTTACATTCTTAGTACATTTTTACATACCTTTTGTGATATCTCTAAATCATGGCTAATGTTCTTCTACTTGTAAGCATTGTCCTTTGTCGGATGACTATTCCTAGAGTAGTTTCTGAAGCCACCACCATTCATGATCTTCCCATAGTATGCCATCCTTTCATGTGGGAACAATCGGACATCATGTAATGCCCACTTCTCTTTAACACTAAATGAAACATGATCATCTTTTCCGAATTATTGTAATCGTAAACCTTGCTACTTTATTCTAATTAGCATACTAATGAGGTGTGCGGGGCATCGTGACTCCTTTGTGTTTGATTATTATTATTTTAACTATATGTTGTATTGTGGACCCTGATGGGCATTTAAGGATAAAACAATTAGCTAGAATGGTTGCATTGTCATAATTTGATTGTGATATCATTACTCTTCGATATTGTTTTGTTGTATTTGGTTTATCTCTGTGACTGGACACATAGACACTATTGTGCTTTATTACCAAAGCATATGTTAATAGACAAATGACATTTACACGTTGTGATATGGGAATTGAAGGATAGACATTATTGTAACTGAACTAATTAACTTTTGATAGACATTCAAGTATGGAAGAAAATGATGTGTTGTCAAGATAAATATATGTTGATATTTCAAATCATTTTCGTAATTGGTTTTTAGTATGATGTTCAAAGTTATTTTTGTGATTTAATTGATATTGGAAATTGGCAAAATTGTGAACGAGTGAAAGTATTGCTTTAATTTGATGATCCAGTTGGTCTTTGATCTTAGTTGCAAACTGATGTATGAGTAGAATCGAAATGTTGAAAATGGGAATAATTGTTAAATTACTTGGTCTTAGCAATAGTAGTTATGATTTTTGATGTTTGAAATTGATAGTTAGATGTAAGTGTTTTATTACTTTGACATCGTTAATATGGCCATGAGGCTAGAAGGGTATTGTGTGTTTTGCAGGAAAACATATCATGAAAAACTACGGGGGGATTGGAGACCAACCACATTGGAATTCTAGGTGAATTCAACAAGGGTCACCATGGAAACATGTATTTGTGTGTGTGTTGGAATTATTGTATCTCTCCCTTTTCTATTTAATCAAGTTCTTTTGCTTGATTGGGGGTTACTTCATTATTTTGTGCTCATGCATTTTGGGAGTTAGAGGATTTTTGGAAGTGTTTGTGGATTTGTTGGAGATTCTTGGTGTTTTTTTGGGCTTGAAGAAGCTTGGTGTATGGCTCTTGGATCAAGCTCTACCATGGAAAGGTAAGAGACAAACTCTTGTTAAATGATTTCTTTTATTTTGTATGCATATGTGCTTGTTTTTAGTGTTTTGCTATGCTTGTTGGGTGCTTGGGTAGATTGCCTAAGTGTGGTGTAGGAGGGGACTATGGGGAGATTTCATGTGGGAGGCATAAAAGTTTATAATTCTTGTAGGGAGGCATAAGAATTTACTTTCTTGTTTGGAGGGAGTTTGGGTTGGGTACCCCTCCTTGAATAAGAAATACTTGCATTTCTTACTTGTTCTTTTATGAGGGAGGCATAAGAGTATGTGGGAGGAAAAAGGGGTACTTGAGGGAGGCATAAGAGTATGTAGGGATTTGAGATATGCATTGGAGGCTTTAAGGTGGGCACCCATTCCCATTGGGAGGCATAAGTGGCCTCCCCATAGGTCTTGCTCTTGTGGCTTTCATTTTAAGCCTTGTTTACTTGTTGTTTAGTTATTTTTTCATTATTGTGTTGATGATTAAAATGTGGTTGGAATGGTTGTGAAACAATTGTTGTGTTGTGGAAGCTTGTTGTTGCCATGAGTTGAATCCATTTTCCATTGCATTGTGGTTGGGGCTCGGGGGCCAATGAGGAGGATGGCTTCTCCTCCTCATTGGAATTCTTGGTTGGGTGGAGAGTGTTGTCTCTCCCCTTTTTGTTGTGATCAAATGAAGCATGGTGGAGCTCTTGTTGGTGATGTGAAAGTTGGAGCTATGTTGGTGTCCAAAAGAAATCCTTCCTTGTGTTTAAGCCTTCCTATTATTCCCACTCAAGGTGGAAGATGTGTAATATTGTATTTTGTTTAAAGGAAATGTAGTTTTGTAAGTTGTAATATTATTTGAAGAAGTTCATTGAAGAGTTGTATAATTTACCTTCTCTTTCAATCAGTAGCAAGGAAATAAAAGATTCAAAATGGAAAGCTTGTGTAATAGTTTAGTTGGATTTGTATTATGTGAAAAGAAGTTCTTTGTTTTAAAAATAAATGAGACATGCTCAATGGAAAAGGAAATTTTACTTGTATTGTGAATTTGTATCATTGTAAATAAGAAAGAAGAAATATAGAAGTTGTAATATGTAAAAACATGCATGCTTAGTAAACTTGTATTTAGAATGAAGTGTTATAATTATTTTGAGTAAAGAAGTAGTAGTGAAAATGGAAAGAGACAATAAATTTGAAGTATGTAGTATGTTGATATGTTGCTCTTGGTAATAACAAAATAATAACAATGTAGAAGTAGATATAAATTCTTTATCTTTATCCTTGGAATTCAAATAAAATTAGTTGAACAAAATGAAATGATCCTGCAAGTAGTTGTGCTTTTATTGGAATTGATAATGCTTAAAATGAGTAGTTTTAACTAAGAAATGATCAAATGGAATGAAATCTCAAAACTGGAAACTTTAGGTGCATAAAATCAAGTTCAGAATGTGATTTAGAACATTGTTGTAACTTTTAGTTTTTGTAAAAATCTCGGATTTTAGGTTCTATTTCTAGGAATCAAGACTGCCGTCCTGTGCAGAGCAGCGGTCCCATAACCACCGCTCAGGCTAAGGTGGCGTCTCAAAACTACTACTCAGTAGGGCAACGGTCCATGGTTTGTCACCTAGGTAGGGTGGTGGTCCTAGGACCACCGGTTTGCTCTAGGCGGCGGTTCTATCAATTATGACAGAACTCCTTGGATCCGCACCTATGCAAAAATTTTAATTGATTTATACTAAATTTTAAGTTGTAAAATTTAACTAATAATTACCAGCAAGCAAACAATGGAAAATCTCATGGGTTTAAGCAATAAAATCTTCAAATGGTAATTTTAAACACTCTTTTTCATTTATGTTGATGGGGGTAGGGTTTTCCCAAATGGAGAACCCCAAATACAATGACTTGAAATAAAATTAGATTGGGGAAGGAAATCCCTCCCAATCCTTGAATGAAAGTAATGACAACAATAAACCTTCAATCTAAACCATCTAAGCTTGATCTTCTTGAAGAAAATCCTCCATAGTTCTTCCTCCTTGCTCCCATGGCTTCCTTCTCTCTCCAACCTGCAGTTTAACAAAAGAAAATAGACCAAATGTGAAGAGATGAATAAATGAAAGATTTTAATAAGAATTCATAAGGATTTCTAGGGTTAGTTTAGAACCCTAGGATATAATAGCCAAGATTGGTGTAGACACTAAAATTAGGTCACACTTCCCTTTGGTCCCTCGTCAAATAAACACCATTGAAAACATTCACCTAGCCATGACCCCCTTCACCCTACTATAATATTAATTTAATTATTTAAATTAAATTAATTCATTATCCTCACCATATTTATGATTTAAATATCCTAATTGGGATGATGCCCACATATCCACCTCATCTAGCCACCTCACCCTAAGACCTGTTCTTAGTAAGTTTCCATAACTAAGACCTACCCAAACCCTAAAATTCAATGCCTACATTCCCTCTAACGATATTCCCACATGTTAGAAGGTAGCTTCTAGTCTAATATGTAGGTAAACGAAACGAGATCCCAGAAAATCAAGGGGATCTGCTCAGTTTAGTAAACCTAGGAAATCCCGCCCTAACCGACGCCATTTACCCTTAAATGCCGCGGTTGCTAATCCAGGAACCACCTGTCGATTACCATTTAATTCCCAAAACAACCTTATTTTCGAGGTTGGCATATTCCTGAGAGATATCACATCTTTTGAGAACAAGTTTCAGGAGAACACACATGCAAAGAAGGAGATCAAGTATTTTCTCTTGCATAGACATCCAGATTCACCCAACAACCATCCAACACTCACCCCCAGCACAAATTTGATCCAATCAGGAAAGAAGGAGAGCACATGTAGCCCATGCAAGAGCTCCCCAATGTTTGGTGATCCTTTGCAATATTCAACCTCTTATTAACACCTTCATTCCTCACTCACAGACGTCCAGAACCAAATTCCAAGTAAGTAGAACATTTTACTCCTCTGGTTCACTCATTTCATCATTGTATTTTCATCTTTTGTTCTCCTAGCCACCCACTGACCTCCATTAATACTCACCCCTCCATATCCCTATTAAAACTTTTCCAAATCCCATCCAAACAACTTAATACCTCTTTTCGACTAGCCTAGTCCTTTGTGCAATCATATGGGAGATCTAAAGCTCATTTTGTGACATTCCCAGTACCCCATAGTAACCGACACTAGTTCTTCCAAACCGAGTCGGTCACCCTTAACAGCATCGGTCTTTGTATCTACCAATACAGCCCAGAATAGTAACCTACCTACCTATTCCCACATCACCCTTACTCACCTGTGACCTACCTAAGACCTATAGAGACCCAAAACCAGTTACTTGACCTTTGGATCTTATTTTAACCTAGCTTGTTAGATTAGATCTTTCTTATTGTGTTTTAAATGAGATACCTAAATCATTTTAACTATAATAGGATTTACTTTATTACCAACATTAAATTGTTTTAAACAGTGGATTGACAAATGCCGCTTCAGAAGTAGCACACTTCCCAAATCTAGCATACGCTAAGCGAGTCCACTGCATATATTGTTTAACTCTTTTTGGTGGTCTTGTTTTTTCTTTCAGGTAGTTCTTCCTAGCCAAAAGGAAGATCTCACGATCAGCTGTGGATCAAGGAGTCAACACACGCACAACAACCTATCAACCGACATTTGACGGGTATTCCTCCAAAGACTGTTACCTTATCTCTGCTTCGTCATTTTGAAGAAACGTCTAAGAATCAAGTGAAACAATTGGTTTGATCCAAGGGTTGAGGATCAACCCTACTTTTGTTTGGTAGGAATATATTTTTATAAATGTTTTATTTAAAATTTAAGGGTATGTATAGATGAATGAATGGGGCCATTTAATTACCTTAGTGTGCAAGTATTTTTCCTAGCTCCTAGTATGTTTTAGTAAATTAATGAAATGTGGGATATTAAAGCTAATAGGATAATGAAACAAAATGACTAAGTATAAGGTTGACCATGTTGGGATTAATATTTGATTAAAGAGAAGAAAGAATTTAACCAAGAAAATTAAATTATGCACCTTCCTAGATTGAATGTTAATTAATTGACTTTAGAGATAAATTAGAAATATTTAATCTTTGAACTAGACCTAGTTCCCCAATCGTAAGGTTGAGAATATTGGTGTAAGTAGATTTAATGTACCCTAGGGGTTGTCACCCTTGTAACCTTCTTATAACTTAAACAAAAAAATTAGTCGCAACTTTCGGGATAAGTGTTTAGGGTTTCAACGTGTTTCTAGAACGTCATTTTTTTGCGGGCGTTACACATCAATCATGAGTTAAACATATGCATAATTTTCCTCACGCTTGATCTAGAAAATATTACTAAGCGGTTGGATACTCTCCTCAAGAACAATGATGAGGCTAACACCTATTCGGACACTATTTTCAATATGTTGTAGCCTATCATTGAGGACATTGATTGAGTCCCACATTCATACATTACATCCCCACAGGTTTGTTATCTACATCATTTCTTAATATATGTAATCTTGTTATTATTTTTAGCTTAATTTCCTAAAAGTGAGTTGAAACCTATTAAAGGAATCCCTTTGGTTCATGGGATTGACATTTTCCAAACAACTCACCTCATAATTATCTAATTTGTCTTGTTAAGTTTTCTACGTGTGTGTGCGAGTTTCCGGTTTTTGAAAGAGGAGCTTCGTGTGTGCACTTGCATCCATCATATCTCATCATCATCCACACAGGTTTAGATGATTTATTTCATGAAATAAAAATTGAATCCTAAAATCTACTAAAACATCTTGCACTCCTAGAGGGATGTAGTCCCTTTTTTATTAAATTCTACATTCCTATAAGTAGAGTCCATTTATTGTTTATTTCTGTATGTTGACTAAATTTTCAATCGAGTCCCCTGGTAATTTCTTGGAAAGGGTAAGACAAAAATAGTTGGCAAATAGAGGTATTTGTTTCCATTCTTTTTCAGTCCTCTTTTAGAGTTGCGTTTGTGTGTTGTAGTCATCAAAATTAAACTTTTCATTTGAGACTTAAAACAAACCCGCATCTTCATCTATCCGGTGTAGACACAAAATCTATGCACTTGGGTACAAATCTAGGTCCTAAAGCATACTAATGTATACACGATTCCTAAGAAAGAAAACTAATGGTTGACAAATCCTTTTGGCATTTTGCTTTATCTTTTATACTTTTATTGACCTTACACACTCTACAACCCTGTCGGTATTTGACTAATTTATATTTTATGGCCTCAGACACTAGCACCCATTTAGGAAAAAAGTGCCCAGACACTCCTGACCCTCTCTAGCCCTTTCCCACTCTTTTGTGTCTCTTTTACTTCTTGGGTATCTTTTATACTTTTGGGTCGGCCTTCCCATTGTCAATTACAAAATTCAAACAAGGGAATCATATATATATATATATATATATATATATATATACATTGTTATAGCTCTCAAATAAGGGTCCAAGCACTAAAATTATTACTATCACCTAAGCTTGCATCCAAAGGTACAAGAGCATCACAAATCATCCATCTAACACATTCACTCAAGGGACAAGGACTCGCATCACTATGCATACACAACACGAGAGGGAAGTTTATTCTATTTCATCTCACACATTCTATACATTTTCTACATTCTACAACTCACACAAGGGCATCATCACACACACTTACACACATAACTACACGGAGTATGAGATGTAGTGTAAAATTCAAGATACTAAATTCACTCTTTGTGTGACCGTCTGGGTCGGTTTGACTCTTTATGTGCATGTGTAGCTAGACATTTGTTTTGTGTGTTACATGTACAATCAACGACATTGACGTGAGACTAGAGCACCAAATAAGGACCAATGAAGAATATCCTCTTGCATATAAAACATTAGAATCTAAGCATCGGGTGGAAACTAGCGCCTAGATTCTATCACTAACACCTAGATGCTCTTGTCCTCTCGTGGGAACTTCATGTCCTACACATTTATGGGACTTAGAACCTCTAGTGAGCTTTGACAATGGCGCTTCTAGTTTTTTCTAGCTATTCACCTGCCCAGATCATCTCCAGATTGTGTAAAATTAGCTAAATCACCCTCTCTCCTCTCTTGCTTATGGTTTCATATTATTGCATGCTTGTTGCTTGTCCATTTACTATATTTTATCACTTATATATCATACACTACAATAGTTACTATGAAATTATATTTAATTCCATTTATATTAAATCATTTGGTGAACCCCACTCATGATCAAACACTTGGATCCTTATTTTTCCTACTCTATCCAATCTTCTTTCATGGATCCTAAAAATCCTCCAAAGTATCCTTTCATCAATTACTTCAAATGCACCCACCTTGAAAATATGTTCTCTAAAAATCCCTAGACACTATGTACCTCCTTCGCAATACACCACCCATACAAGTAAGTGCCATTTTCAATTGTCTATTCGAAGACCCTATCGGTCATAATCCTCCAACCAATCCAGATATCTTAGAGTCAATTTAAGCTTTACACCATGATTTTCAAGATAAATTTCAAGCTATGGAAACCACGATTACATCCCTCAAAGCTGAAATCCAACATCTTAAGGATGCTTCTCATGCCCATGCTAGTTATTCTTCTACACCTCATTCTAATCCTATGTCTACTACATGTTCTCATATAAGTGAAGCCCAAGTCTTACTGCTACCAACACCTCTCAAGTTTGATCTAAATGCTAAGAAACATAATATTCTTCTTGAGCTCCTCAATCACTAGTTGATCAACTTGCTAACTACTCATTTCTAAATACATAGGTATCCCATTTTGAAATTATCATGACTTAATGGACATCATGAAAATGATTACTATGCTTTAAAATGATGAATTAAGCACCTTGAGCATTAGGGTTTTATTCCATTTACTACACAACATCCTATTACATCTCCAATTGCTACATCCCATCGGGCTCCAAAATTTGATCCTTCCGTTTCTAATAAGCATCATGCCATAATTACTAATGTTCCTTATTTGGTTAGTCAATAACTTCCTATCCAACCCAATGTCATACCACCTTCAAAAATCCATACCCCATCACATCCTCCTATTAAGTCCTCTACAATGTTACCAATTCCAACTAAGTAGTCACTTTAAAAAATCCATACCCCATCACTTCCTCCTATCAAGTCCTCGACAACATTAGCAATTCCAAGTAAGTAACCACCATCTAAGAAAGACCTATCCATTCACCCTGTGATATCTAACATCTTTAAAATTCCCTATCACAACCAAAAATCCAACTTTAGTCTTACTCTTGCTTCTACCTCTCATTGTGACAAAAATATAATTTCTCATGGTACATTCCAAACTCTGTCACCATTGTAATATCTCTCTTACATCATCACATAGATCTTAATCACGGCACACTTGGGGGCATCACATTTTCTCTTCCCCTTCCATCACTATTAGTTGTCTCTACCATCTACTACTACACTTCACGCTCCACGCTTCATGTCTAATATTTCTTAGCACTCCTACACCTTTTATACACACATTGTACCATCATTACCCAATGACTCACTTTTGTGTTATGGTTCACACTTGACTATTGAGGGCATACTTCATCAATGAACCTCACATCATCCACTCTTGCTACACTTCACGCTCAATGCTTCACTATATATATTTTCTAGCATTTACTTTCACATAACACATTCATTTCCCGACGACTCACTCTTTTGCTACGGTTCACACTTGACTGTTGAGGGCATACTTCATCAATGAACCTCACATCATCCACTCTGGCTACACTTCACGCTCAATGCTTTGTGATACATCTTTTCTAGCATCTACTTTCACACAATACATTCATTTCCTAATGACACACTCTTGTTTTATGGTTCATTCTTGACTGTTGAGGGAGCATTTCTAAATGAACCTCATCTCATACACATATACTAGGGGGAAACACATCCCCTCCTCATCTTCACATCTTACACATCACAACACACCATTACACTTGCACCACATTTGCATATCTTGGTTGTATTTACTCTTGTTAGCCTATATTACTTACATGTTGCACTTTGCTTACTATGTTAGACAAATTCTTAATATGTCATTATCTTTTTCTATATACACATGCACGTTCACTTGGTATCTTGAGGTGAATGCAGGACCTATCAAAAATTCATACACGATGCATGATGCTCGACACCACTCTTTATCAGTCCCACCGAGGCTCTGGGGGCATCTACCTTTACTACTCTCACACTCCACATATTACAGGTTATATTGTCACATTCTTTACTACTTCTAATTACTATCAATTTACTTTTTCACTACTATATAGATGCTCTAACATACTATTTATCTTTTTAACATGCTAATGTGTGCTTCATGTGTAGCATTTGTCTTGTAGGATCAATACAACTATGGATATTTTTCACTTTTTATTGTTTATTATTATTTGTGGCCTATGCCTTATGTCTGTTTGATAATTGTATGTTTTTGGTTGCTTCATTACTGATTGTCTTGTGACATTGTGAGTGATGTCCCATATATGAAATCCACTTTTTGCGGTCCATATTTTCTTCCTAGTTGCTTGTTATATTGGCTTCTATTACATGCTCGCTTTTATGATAACACTTATTACTAGTCCATATTGTATGCATGTGCCTAGGTATCTACCATGCACATCCCATACCCCTGCAGTATCCACTTTAGCTTAGTATCGTGTCCTTTCATTTGGCCCACATTCTCTTATAGTTTTCACATGCACCCCAAATGAGGGGGATCTATTAGGTGAAAAAATCACCCCTTAAACAACTTAGAGCTTAATACAACATAACACAATGATGCATAATCAACACAGAACACAATTACATTTGGCAAGAATCAAACTTGGGCCCAATATATAGAGAAAATACTAGCGCCCACTTTTGGCTAGTAGCGGTGGGCACTTGTGTTCCCCTTGGGTGCTAGTTTCCTAGGGGAAAAAAATTCAATTTCTCGATTCAACATAGTTTATAACAGAGTTTCAAATTATTATAGCAAGCACTTGCCTCTAGTTATAGAATTCAATCTACAATCAGACAATCGGAATAGATCAAAACAATTGGAACAAAAGGAACAAATCAGGGACATACCATCTATAGTGGTGCTTATTCAAGAAGTGCAATGGAATGAGAGAAAATCTAGAACTCTCTACCCAACACTCTTCTCTTGGCATGAGATTACAAAAAAATGTGCCTTTGGCATGAAATCACCCAAAAAAACTCACTCTATGCGTGAGATTGCCCAAAAAAGCACTCTCGGTGTGAGATCGCCCAAAACCCTCACTTCAACACTCAAATCCAACAACTCCAAGAAAATACGACAAATTTTCTATCTCATAATATCTTTCATATCAGTGTGCACTATCCTTTTATACACTTTTACACTCTTTACTTACTTATACGTGCATTCCTTCGATTTTTAATATACAAACCTTTGACTACTTTCTCACTCTTCTTTACAGGATTGTCCTTACTACAAAATAAGAAGCAACTCACATCAGTAAGAAAAAACTCCAGCAATATGCTACTATGCATACACTTCACCCTAGGGTCTACTTCCCTTTCCTAGTCTCCACACTTCGCATTGCGATCACTTCACACTTCACTTGTCCACTTGGCACACTATCACCTACACTCTTATCTACGACATTATAAGGTACACATCTTCTATCAACTTTAGGCTATCGAGTATCCACTCAAAAACATAAAGTGGGGGAAAATATAAACAAAAAATCTATGTGTTTGGGTACATTTCTAGGTCCTAAAGCATACTAATGTATACATGATTCCTAAGAAAGAAAACTAGTGGTTGACAATTCCTTTTGGCCTTTTGATTTGTCTTTTATATTTTTATTGATCTTACACACCCTACAACCTTGTCGATATTTTACTGATTTATCTTTTATGGCCTTGAACACTAGTTCCCATTTAGGATAAAAGCACCCACACACTATTGACCCTCTCTATCCCTTTCTCACTCTTTTGGGTATTTTTTACTTCTTAGGCATCTTTTTACGGTTTTGGGCACACATTCCAATTGTCAATTACAAAATTCAAATAAGGGAATCATATATATACACACTCACATAGTTATAGCTCTCAAATAAGGGCCAAACACTAGAATTATTTATTATCACCTAAGCTTGCATCCAAAGGCACAAGAGCATCACAAAGCATCCATGTAGCACATTCACTCAAGGGACAAGGGCTGCATCACTCTACATACACAACATAGGAGGGGAAGTTTATTCTATTTTATCTCATACATTCTATACATTTGCTACATTTTAGATCTAGCCCATTATCATTGTGAAACTTACACAAGGGCATCCTAGGGCATCATTACACACACTTACACACCTAACTACATGGAGTCTGAGATGTAGTGCAATGCTTGGTATTAAGTTCACTCTTTGGGTGACCGTTAGGGCTAGTCTAACTCCACATAGTGCATCTTTATTTTTAGGTTTTAATGTGGTTTATAGGTATGTGCAGCTAGAAATTTGTTTTGTAGGTTACATGTACAATCGACGACATTGAAGCGAGACCAGTAATGACAAACAAGGACTAGCAATGAAGCTCCTCCTATACAAAAATAATAAGAACCTAAGCATATGGGTAGACACTAGCACCTAGATCTAGTCACTAACGCCCAGACACTCCTATCCTCCCATGGGTCTTTTGTCTGCACATTTTTGGGTCTTAGAACCTCTAGTGAGCTTTGACGACAATGCTTCAATTTGTTCAGTTTGTTCATCCGCCGAGGATCATCTCAGTTGTGCAAAATCAGCTAAGTCACCCTTTCTCCCTCTCTTGCTTAGGGTTTCATATTATTACATGCTTATTGCTTGTCTATTTACTATATTTTATCACTTATATATCATACACTACAATAATTACTCTAAAATTAGATTTAATTCAATTTATATTAAATCAATTTGGTCATCTAGTTTAAGTAGGGGTTAAAACATGCTTTCATCACTTTCCACCACACACTATCAAACCGCGATAATCAAAATTGTATTCTAAACATTCCCTCCTAGGTCCACCTACTTGGATTTCATCACGAAGGGGGAATTCGACTTGGTGTTCTTGTCGAGTATAAATAATTGGTGGGCAGTATATCGGCTAAGCATCGACACCCTTATCACCATGGGACCATGAAATGAGGGGCTAGGCCTCGTATCACACCTCATACCAACACCAACAAAGATACATGACTCACCTACCTTCGGGTATCTTGAGGACTCTCGCCTAAGCTCCCTAAAACCAACCTTAGTAGGCCCAATTCTTAATACCTTCTATAAACCATTTTTTCTTTTCATACATTTCTAAAGCTAATGAAGATAAATTTTTTTACGATTGATTGATTGACATTAAAAAACTCTATTTAATTTATTGTTTACTTGTTATCTTATGGTTATGACTAGAAAATAACCATGAATCCGAGAATATTACCGATATGTCGGACCCACTACAACAATCCATGGAATAGAACCCAAGAACCACCACACTCTCCCAACATTCGATTAGACACATAAAAAAATCCCGAACCACCCATCCCATAGTTATTTTCTAGTGGAGATCCTAGCTTCAAAGAACTTATGGACACCAATATTGTCACCCTTAAGAACTACCTTGTTTCATGAGATATCTATATTCCACATCACAACCACGAAGCCTTGACCAAACATTAGTTCCATTACTTACTGACCCCACTTCGCACGTTGATCCTACCTATCATCTGGTCATCAAATATGTCTTTCCTTATCCCCCCCGGTTGTATAGAATAATCAAAACCTATTTCATCCACTCTTGTAGTCAACTTTGAGCTAAATAACATCTCGTTACAAAACATGTTTAGCCAACAAGACCCCCGCTATATCTGCCTCTTCATCCAAATCTTATAGTGTACTGCATCATGACCACCCCAATACCTACAATTAGCCACATGGCTTCCACTTCTCTAGTTTCCACTTCTCCTCCTCTCGGGAGGCTCCTTTGGTGTGTCTCATTCTATGAGATCCTTGGTCACATCCTAGCTTGTGAGCTCCAGTAGTCCTAACCGAATCCAAAACGTAGTTGTGTCCATCCCTACATCCTTACCACCTATTAACTTGAGTTTTATCACTAGAGTCTAGTGTTTGTCCCTTCTCACAGTTAGCATGCACACGGTTGGTGTCCGAAGTATGGGTACATCCCAACTCAATAAAATCCACATCCCTCACATCCCTTCCTCAACAATTTTTCCTCCAACCTTACCATAATATTTATTCTTCATCACAACCATTACATTCCCGACCAATTTATAGTGGACCAAAAAACCTTCCCCATTTTTAAAATCCTCCTTTACCATACCAATAGTACTAATCAAATCCTTTTATATATGGATAGACTAATCCTTTTGTTAGTGTAGGTTATTATTTATCCTTTTATTTATTTATTAGGATAATTATTACACTTATGTTAGCACTACACTTGTTGGGTGAGCTTGCTTAGGTGTACTAGTTGTGTGGAGTTAGCTTGCTAGTTGTGTTGAGTTAGCTTCTCGGTTACGTGGAGTTAGCTTACTAGTCTTACGGAGTTAACTTAACTACAAGTTTTAGTTAGTGGGAGTTCTTCACCTTTGAATTAGGTAGTAGTTGCACTTCCCTCCTCCTATATGTACATATTTCTTATTTATTAATTCAAGTCATTTTATTGTAATGTATTGATCATTATGGATTATGATGAATTTCCATATATGGTATTTTAGCTCTTTGTCATGAAAATATAATGTGGTGTGCTATTATCATCCGAGATCGCGGCTTGGAAAAATCTTCTTATTGTTTCTTTCATGGTATCGAGTGATAGATGATGTAGACATCCACTGTAAGTTTTTTTTGCAAAAGCAAGGGTTTATTATTTTCATGTATTCGAGAATTTGTTAACACTTTTGTGAAACATGAATTTTTATAAAAAAATGCGCCATTAGATTTGGAAGGTTCCAAAACCCTAGAATCGACTGTAAACTTGACCATGTTTTGAGACAGTCAAATTTGGACGCAGATCTATACCCTCTGGGTGCATTCTTTTATCCATTGGATATAAGCGTGTACCTTTGGATGCATTCTTTTACCCTCTGGATATTTCTATTTTAGATGCAGTATTTTATCCACTAGATGTAGATATGTACCCTCTGGGTGCATTATTTTATCCATTAGATATAAGCATGTACCTTTCGGATGCATTCTTTTACCCTCTAAATATTTTTGTTTTAGATGTAGTCTTTTATCCAATGGACGCAGATATGTACCCCACAGGTGCATTCTTTTATCCATTGGATATAAGCATGTAACTTCAAGATGTATTCTTTTATCCTCTGGATATTTCTATTTTGGATGTAGTCTTTTATCCACTAGACGTCGATCATGTACCTTATGGGTGCATTCTTTCATCCATTGGATATAGATATGTACCCTCTAGACATTTAGGTTTTGGGTGCAAGATTTTATCCTTTGGTCGCAAGCTTGTATCATGAGGATGGACTCTTTTACCCTTTGGAAATTTGGGTGTCACGTGTACCTTTAAAAAAACATTAGTATTAAAATATTATTTTAAAAGCAAAACCTTCTAAAGCTCATAACTTTTGATCCATAGCTCAGATTAAGGTGATTTTTTAAAAATTGTGTATTTTTTCAAGATCTACGCATTGGTGAAATTTTTATACACATATTTCAAATGTAAAAGGTACTTTTACTCATTATAATATTTACATGCACTTAATTATAAAGTGCCAAATTTAGGAGGGTGTTGTAATCACTTGTGGACGTAATTTCGGTTGAGCCCGACGTCCTAAACTTTTAGGTGTTGCATTCTTGTATCTATGGGTGTATAAATTTATATCTCTCTTGTTTGTTGAGATATTTTGGATCTGTATTTTTGACATTTTTTGGCATGTTGACAGTCTCTCTTGTGGGGGAACTATTCTGGTGAAGCCCAATGTTAGTTTTTAGTGTTCAAGTAGTTGATTTTGGCAACTCATACAGATATGTGGTGTCACTCTACCCATTTAGCAGTATGGGAGGGTGTGGTGTTGATACTGATTCTTTGGGTTTCATGTCCTTACCTTGTTACATGTTGATACTACTTCTTTGGGTTTTGTGTCCTTACCTTGTTATCTTAGCTTTTCTTGGATTGTGGCATTGCTATTTATTTGGATTTCGTGTCCTTGCCTTATTGCCTTGGTTGTTCTTGGATCGTGGCACACCTATTTGTAATAGTTGATCAAATTATGTTTGGTGTTTTTTTACACTTTCGACATCACTCCATTGATAGTCTCCTTGCATGGAGATATTCTGGTGAAGCCAGTGTTAATTATTTTTGAGTTCTATGATCGAGTAGTGGATTCAGACCACAATGTGCACCAAAATTCTTCAACATTGTACGAGTTTTTGGAGCCGAGCTTCTTAGGATATCTTACAACGAGATTTTTCTCTCTACTTTGTTATTATTGGTTTTGGGTACCTTGCGGTGTCCAATTTTCCTAGTTATTGTATATTGGTACCTCATCAGGCCTTGTTGCGGGACCCACCTTCTTTTTCACCCACCTAAGCTATGGTCACGCAAGGGTGTTAGTGGAGGTTATTATTTATCCTTTTATTTATTTATTAGGATAGTTCTTACACTTATGTTAGCCCTACACTTGTTGGGTTAGCTTGCTTATGTGTAATAGTTGTGTGGAGTTAGTTTCTAGTTGTGTTGAGTTAGCTTCTCAGTTATGTGGAGTTAGCTTACTAGTCTTCTAGAGTTAACTTAACTACTAGTATCATTTAGTGGGAGTTCTTCACCACTGATTTAGGTAGTAGTTGCACTTCCCTCCTCCTATATGTACATATTTTTTATTTAGCAATTCAAGTCATTGTATTATAATGTATTTATCATTATGGATTATGATGGATTTCCACATATGGAATTTTAGCTCTTTGTTTTACACATCTAATGTGGTGTGCTATTATCATCTCGAGATCGCGGCTTGGAACAATCTTATTATCATTCCTTTCACCTTCCACAATAAATATCTAACCTCATTAGCATGATCACATACAAACCTTGATGAGTAGAATAACAAGCCTAGAAGTGTCTATCATAGGACCTAAAAACATACTCCTACAAATGAATTTGCAACAAACCCATTAGTCTAGCAATGCCCTTCAAACCATACCCTCTGCATTGGGAACTTCCAAATTTCACTAAATTTTATAGCAAAGAAGATCCACAACAACATCTTAGGGCCTTCGAAACTCTTGTTACCTCATAGCCCATGATCAAGACCTCATGTTAAGGACATTCTTGATGGCATTAGTTGGGTTCACCCTTGATTGGTATAAAAACATCCCTTAACATTATCTCTACTCATTTGTATAGTTAGCCCAATTTTTCTTAAAACACTTCTCCATCAATATTGCATGCAAAATATCCATCACCGATCTATATTCTATCAAATAATTTGAGGATGAATCTATCACTGACTTTGTCACTAGATGACCAGAATCATTAATCAATTATATTTTTCCCTACCATAGATTTAATTAATTGAGTTAATTACTCGATCTTGCATTAAACACATATCTTCTACCCTCCAAATTTAGACATTCCAAATATTTAATGACGCCTTTAACATGGCCCAAAAATTGGAACTCCCAGTCCTTGAAGATGGTAAAGTTAAAATACGACCTAAAAATCCTAAATCCGATTCTTCTAATTTTTTTTCCAATAATGACATATCTAAGGGTTAAACTAATGTGGTTTTTATTAAAAATAACATATAAGATTCAATCATATCTCGAATGGACTGACCTCCTTAACTCTATACACCACTAGGAGAGTCTTATAGTTCTATCTTTGATAAGATTATGACTTCCTATCTAGTAAACCTCCCTTCTATCGACCTATCAATGAATCTCGTCTTAAGCCCTCCTAGTAAAAAGAACAAGACTATTATAACACTAGGTTTGCATCCATGACATCAATAGGTGTCGCTCGTTTTAAAAAGTTTTCCAAAACCTTATTAATCATAGTAATCTACAACTAGATAATCCTAATGTGCCTCCCAATCAAGCTATATACATGTTCAAATAACATTTTTCAAATCATCCTTGCCCCATAACGTGATCCGGACCAATGTTACAAGGGCTCAAAATTGTACCACTCACATTATCAATACCATCAATCAACTCCCAACATCTAAAGAATTTGCACCTACTTCTAAGGCCAAACATTTTTAATCTCCTCACTTTGGTGACACCTTAGATCAATCAACATCTCGTCGAACGCTTGTAAAGACCACTTCTATAGATATCCACGATATTATCTCTTGGAGCTTAGAAGAAGGAAATCCCATTACATGAATCCTCCTAAAGATAAAGTCCCTCAACACCGAACAAAAACCATGATGATAATGTATAAAAGTTAGCGGTCTCCTACAGAGAAGTCATGACTTCCCAAGAATCCTAGAGTAAGCATACATAAGGATACCACACCACTACCATCAATTTTAGGGTCCCACCCATCATAAAAATTGTAATCACTATCGTATAATCCAAACCCTCTCTCACAACTACACCTAAAATTGCTAGTCAAAGTATACCTTGTGTAGCCGTACCCCCAAACCATTTGAAGAAGCCAAAATCCCCAAAATCTCATCACTTTCTCAACAAGCTCCATTAGGATACTATACCCTTATTCTCAAAAATATTGTATAATCATTGGCCATATGACTACCCCCATGGATGTAAACCTACCCGGTAAAAGTATGATGTAGTTTGCACTTTTCATATGGTGTTAAGACATCACACCAAAGACTGTAAAGCCCTTCACACCATAATTTGATGTCTTTCCAAGGATGATGACTTACAGATAAATGTAAACCATCCTGGTTCACCTATTGATCCCCATCCAAGTAATTCTCATTTTTATGGTATTAAACTTTCCCATGTGTTGAAGAGATGAGAACAAGCTCACAAGTTTCTTTTGAGACAATGTCTTTCAAAGCGGATCTTTCGACAGACTTAGGAATGGTTATTTTTAGCATTTCTAAGATTGATGCATATTCTTTGGAGTGGATTTGAAGCCCTAAATTCCTCATGGAAGTTTACTAATGAGCCTAAATAAATTATTTATTTAGGAAGATTTAGGAAATATTTGGTGATTCAGAGCAAATTCAGGAAAAGCAGATTTTTGATGCCAAAAGAGCTTACATTGTGAAAGAGCACCTGAGCTTTGGGAGATGATTAGGGAGCTCCAAAATTATTTTTAGGTCAAAAATATAAATGGAAATATAATTCAATTCCCTACATGGTGGTAATCTCATATTTTTCACAACACCCATGTATTTCTTTCCACAACTCATTCTTCATAGATACTAGTGGAGTCCTAATCAAAAAGGAAAATTTTGAGAAGGTTTAAAGATGAATAATACCTTGAGATACATTCCATCTTTCTAAAAATTCTGTTTCTAGTCAAAATCATATAAATAAGTGCCTAAAAATTCATTTGAGAGCTCCGAAAATGTCATTTTCAAGCTCCTCTCCAAGGTACAAGCTCTGTCCTTAGCCAAAATTTTTAGTGACACGTGTCACCATGAGGATGATGCATAAATTTTGTGTCCCTATATCCCATTCAAAGGGAAAATGGGGGCATAAAAATACGCCCCCACCTTAAGCCTCATGGACCCATCATATGACCCTAGAGGCCTTTTGTAAACACCTTTCACCAAATTTCTAGCACCCTCTCCTTACTCCGCATGCTTGAAACTTGTCATCACCAGGATAATGTAAAATTTTTGTGTCCCTCCATCCCTTTCCAAAGTGAAAAATGGGACAAGAAAATTTTCCCTCCCCCCTTGCTTCCACATGGTTTTTCATATGACCCAATCTCAGCCCCTAGGAGGAGAAGACAATCAAAATAGGTACCTGATCTTCATCGGATGATTGTAAAAGATACGCAAGGTGTTAGGAGGGGAAAAATAACTTTTTTGAAATCTAATAGTATCCTATATAAGGTAAATCATTCATATTTTTCACAAGCCCTTGACACTTCTCAAGGGAGCTCATTTTTAGCGGGCACACTCTATGATTCCAAGGAAGAAGGTCATTTTTGAAGGGGTTTCAGGCATAACCAGACCTTGAGACCCATCTCATTATTCTCAAAATTATGTTTCAATAAAAATCATATAAATAGGTGTCCAAAAATGACAACTTTGTTTTCAAGCTCTCTCTCAAGAACGCTCTCGCAGTTAGAAGATATTTCAAGTGTCACTTGTCACCATAAAGCTAATGTGCACTTTTGGTGTCCCTTTATACCTTTCCAAAGGGACATGGGGACAATAAATTTCACCCCCACACCTTAGACCTCATGGACACACCACATGACCATGGGAGGCTTCGATAAGCACTTTTTACCAATTTTTAAGCCCCCTCTCCAAGCCATGCATGCCCGCCACTTGTCACCATGGGGCTAAGGTGCACTTTTGGTGTCCCTTCATCCCTTTCCAAAGGGAAAAGGGGAAAAAAATGCACCCCTTCCCCTTTATCCTTCATACTTATAAAACCCAACACTTAGCTATTTTTTCACTCTCCCCACATTGCTTCGTTTCTACCCGGAACTCTGGCAAAAATTTTCAGGATTCCTCCATCTCCATTTTTCCACTTGAATTCATTCCTCCATGTTCCCATGATCACGACAAGGAGAAAATTTCATTAAAAATTTAATTTTTAATAATTCCAGGTCATTTTTTCTAGATTGACTCAGTAGAGGCTGCGAAAAAAAATATTCATATTTTGGAAACCGATGTACGGATTGATGTGGGTTTTTTTACATTTTTCATCATTTCAGTGCACCCTCACAACCAAGTGATAGCATTGACATGTATTTTCCATATTTTTACGGTGAAAAACCCCGATTTCATGCCCTCATTTTGTAAAATTTTATTTCCCGTTGTTTTGGAGATCAAATCAAGCTAAAAATTTGTATGTGAGATAAAGAGAAAAACCCATATCAAAAAAGTTGGTTCCATTGAAATTTGAGGTCAAGAAAGCCACTTTCCAAAAATAGTAAGTCTCTACATGAGCACTTATTATAAATAGTAAATTCTTACTGGAGGGAAAATTCTTCAAAGGCAATGTGTACAAGGAACAACCAGGGAAACAAACAAGGTGATTGAAAGTGAAGAAAGTGAAAAATGGCATTTTCTAAAAATAGAAAATCCTCATTCTGAGTGCTAGAAGTTGTAGTTGTTTCTATCTCCATTCACCTCTCTACTTTACAACATCTTCATAGGGGTTTGGGATAGTTGCACAATTCAAACAAGGTAATCCTTCCTCCATGGGGAATCCCAAGACATCACTTTGTGGTCACAAGAAAAGGACACCTTTGTATGGGTGCACGATTTAAACGAGAAGCATCATGTAATCCAAGAGGATATTCAAAAAGGTTTGAGAGATTTAGAGGTCATCATTTTAAATCTTCAATCAGGTTGAAGGCATCCACCCTCCCTGGTGAGTGAGATGAGTGAGCTCAGTAAGCTGTTCAAAGTGAGCCAAACTAGTTGAACTCGGTGAGCTAGGTGAGCAAGTTGGGTTGAATCTCTCAAGAAAATAAATATCCATCAATAGGGAGTAATTCATTGTAGAACATTCTAGTGTCCGACCATGTCTTCCTAAAGGTCGAGTTTCCTCGTGGTGAAAAGAACTGATTCCATAATGAGCTCTTGAGGATGCTCTAGTGGGAAACATCATGGTTGCATGGTGCGAGAAAGTTCTCCCAAGTCTTCGTTCATATGCATGATTGGTCACAAAGGAGTGAAAACTTCTCATGGTTTGATCAAGTATTTTGGGGGCATCCTTCATTGTCTATAATAGTCTAGTGATCAAGTTCTTCTCACTTCTTCACTCGATGTGCCTGATGGGCTGCAGTTGTTGATCATTCAAAGGGAGGTTTCTCATGATGTAAAAGAGCTCAAGATTGTAAGTTTTCACCATTTAGGAGGAGGCTTCTTTCAGTATGGAGTGTCAGAGTTCTCCACTCAGAGTTCATGACTGCATCAAGGCATTCAATTAGATCATTACAAGGAGTGGATTTCCTTCATCTCCTCCCTCCTTCCCTCTTTCTCCCTCTTCCTTCTCTCTCCTTTCTAATTCTTTGTTGGGATTCATCATTGTATTTTGTCCTATTCACTTAAGTGACATATTTTCAAAATTATAAAAGTATTTTCTCAAAATTATAAGAGAAATACTTAATTTGTCTTTTCTAATGGCAAATGAAAATTCACAAGTGGAATATGAACACGAAGAGTCATGTGAGGGAAGATGAGAGGTCAATTCACATTGCTATAAATTCGGATGGCTTCTCCATTCGAAAGGATCCAAAAATTTAGTTCTTTGTAAAAGTAGTGGATTATGATATGTTGTTGAGATATGTATCACTAATGCACATGAAATAAAAGCTACATTTATTCCATTCTCCATTTCTTCTATTCCTCCACTTCTCTCTTTTATGCACTTTGTAAGCATAGGGATCTAGTAATAACTTTATATCTTTGATAAATGAATCTAAGAACTTGGTGTCTAGGTTTATTCATCTCACTAAATAGCTTCATTTTTACTTTTGCCTATATTGAATGTTGAACTACTTTGATTAATGGGTGTGAATTCTGTAATTGGCCTACACACGGAAGTAATCTTCCTTTCCTAATTTACCTCTTTCACCCCTCATCACTATGATTTCCTCCCTAGTACCCCATAAAATAACTTTTCCACAAGTTCAATGGAGTGTTCTGTGTAATCCCTAACCTTTTAAACCAACCCAAAACATTTAAGTAGTATTAGATTATTTATCATTCAATAATGGAAGTTGCATTGATCAACGCAGGGCGTAGCCCGTGAACGTTAGTGGAGACTCCTAATTTTCCCAACTAATTTTTTTCTCACCAACAGAGTCCTAACTAGGAAACTCTTAGGACTCATAGTATCTATCGGGGAATTGAAGTCAACCCCATCAAAGTCAAATCCACAATCGAAATGCCTCATCCATCTAATCTCAAACAACTTCGTAGCATATAAAGAAAACTTCAATCTATCCATCATTTCATCTCTCAAATATCAAATCGGTGTCAACCCTTCCATCACCTCCTCAGAAAAGACATCTATTTCAGATGGGATGATGATTGCCAAAATGCCTTTGATGCCCTTAAACAATATCTCCTATCACCACTAGTGCTTACCCATCTATGTGAGGGAGAGTATTTCTATCTATATATTTCTTCCACTAATCATGCCTTAGGAGCTATGCTTTAGCACATCGGGAAAACAAGGTAGGGAACATGTCATTTATTATATAATTTGTACCCTTCACGATTATGAAACCCACTATTTAGAAGTAGAAAATTTATGTTGTGCCTTATACTTCATAACTTTGACATTACCTCCTAAATCATAAAATTATGTAGTCAATTAATCCACTAAAATAAATGCATTTTAAGTTGTATCATAATGCCCACATAACTAGATGGATCATGCTCATGACCAAGTTTGATCTTGAATTCATTTCTCAAAAAATCCATTAAAGGGCATGTATTGCTGATTAGCTTGCAAAAGCTCCCTTTCGATAACCAATCCCCTTGTGAACAATTTCCTAACTAATCTATCAATACCATTGATCACGATAATAATCCTCTCAAAATGACCTTATTCTTTGATGGTCTAAATTTTGACAGGGGGGTCTCGGAATAGTCATAATACCTCCTTGGGGGACTCTTATCCCGCTTTATCTTTTAAACTAAAATATGATTGTATAAATAACATGTCCGAGTAAGAGGCCCTCATCACGGGTTTCCAAACTAACGTACTTCTTGGTGTAATAATTCTAGACATCTATGGTGATTCCCAACCCATCATCAATCAAATCAAAGGAACATACTAATGTAAAAATGAGACCTTGTAAAAATATAAGGCCATCATGGACAATCTCTTAAAGGTATTCAATCATTATAAAATCCAAATGACTCCACGCTCATCTAATAATTTTGTAAATACTATGGCATTTCTTGCATCTCTCATCCCTTTATCTCCATGGGATTCCAAACTCTTCATCTTCATACATAAACTTGATCAACCATCCCATACTAACACTGATCTTCTTTCAATCAATAATAGAAGATAACCAGGCCAATATTTGGTACAATCAAATATACAACTATCTTTCCCAAAGTAAGAAACCCTCGGACCCGTCTAGAAAGGGTAGGAGGCCCTTTTAACAACGCGTCACCCACTATGTTATATTAGAGGTATCCTTTACAAAAGAGGGTTTCTGGCCTCCTCCTTTGATGTCTTAAATATCTAGAAGCTAGCCAAACCATTTGAGAATTCCACAATGGAATATGTAGTTGACACTTTAATGGTTTCGTCATCACTAAACAAATCCTATGTGTGGGTTATTATTGGCCTACGATTAATCAAGATTATTGTCAATATGTCAAGAAATGCATCAAATGTCAACAACATACTAATCTTACACACATTCCTAGTCACACTCTTCAACCTACTCAAGATCTATGGCCTTTCTCACAATGGGGACTTGATCTCATTGGCCTTATTAATCCTCGATCATCTCAATGACATAATTCCATCATCACAACTACTAAATATTTCAAAAAATGGGTGGAAGATATCCCTCTTATCTCCACTAAAGTAGATAAGATTGTCAATTTCATCCATCATCACATCATCTGTCACTTTAGCATCCCCATAAAATCATCACATACAATGGTAAATCATTTAAAAATAAAAAGTTTCAAAAATCTATGACACCTACAATATTAAACTCAATTTCTCCACACCATACTATCCATAAGCTAACGGACAAGCCAAAGCATCTAATAAAACCCTCAACAAGATCCTTACCAAGACTATTGATCAGGCTAGTAAATATTGGCATCTCCAAATTCCATTTACATTATGGGCTTATCAGACTAGCATTCAAACCCCTATGGGTGCTACTCCTTTCTCTCTTTATATGGCTTTGAAGCCGTTCTTCCGCTTGAAGTCCAAATTCCATCTCTATGCATTTCTCTTAAAGATTTCATCCCTAAAGAAGGATATCATAAAAAAACACCTATCACAAATTAAATTATTAGATGAACACCGACTAAACTCCCTTGAACATATTAACATCTATCAAGAATGAATCAAATGCGCATATAACAAACATCTTAAAGAACATGAATTCAATATTGGTGATCTTTTCCTTAAAGAAAATCAACATGTCACAAATATGGAAAAGAGTAAACGTGGGAAGTTTTCTCCAAACTGGCTTGGACCATATATCATCACTCATAAATATGGGTCTAGGGCATATCATTTAGCCTCTCTTGATGGTAAACCTGAAAAGGAGCCTCTTAATTCCTTGCACTTGTGGCCCTTCTACTGTTAACATATCTACTTACATGACCTTAGTCTAACTAAGATCCCCACTTTCAATATCAACCAATCTCCTTACCCTAGTAATGATTTGGAATTATGTGGTCTCAGTTAGTATATCCAATATGACCTTAAATATGGGCACCATGACCCTGCTCATAACATATTCCGTATGGATGAGTCCCCTTGGTTATGGTAGGGGACCCTGAAATCATTACTCCCTTACTCCAACCTATCTACCAACTAAAAACATGTTTCAGGTACATATGTTATTTTGTATATTGAACCCACCCTCATCAAGTGGTCTCTTAGGCCCAACCTCAGCTAAAAAAATCAAAATCACTATGGGATGAAGATCATTATATCAAAATATAGATTGCTCCCTTAAAGGACAACTATCAATCAAAAATATATCTGTTATTGCCATCAAAATTCAAATATATTATCATAGACCATTCCGTCGAAGGATGACTACTCAATATAACAAAAATCCACAAAGAAAATGAAAAATTGAAAGCTTCCCTTATCGATCAAATTTCTTAAATATGTCTAAATCTTTTATCATCCTAAGAAATCTTCCTACATCGATTGGATTTCCCTTTGAAAATGCAAGCTTCCCACATCGATCAGCGCACACAATCTATAAAAAAACAAAGTCGGGGTAAAACCTAAGAACCACTAAGGAGAACATATTTCCCTATAAAAGATGCGTAAAAATCCCAAACATGTTAGAAAGAGGTAGATAGTGTATCACATCTTATCTTAAATCAATCACATAACCCTAAAACAGACTAACCATTGTTCGTAATATGTTACCACTAGTTAGGGTTGCAAGTGCATTATCATTGAAATTACCATCACATACATATAAATTCCAAATCAAATAAAGAATCAAACACATCCCACAAAATGCTTTAACCATCACCATGCATATCAATAAAACCAATACCCATACAATATAATCACATCTAATCGACATAACATTCATCATAAATAAATCAAATCATCACATTCATACAATTGTATTACATCCACATCTCATCACTACTATAACCATCATCATACCTAAATCTATCCATAAACTCTTATAAAACATCACACGAAATCATGAAAACACATTTACACATCTATATATAGAAAAAATCATATATATATCAAAATCAAAGTAAATCTAAAAAAAGATCATGCTCCACGGCCCACAAAAACTACGAGTGTAAAATATACATTCAAAATCCCTAAAGCGCCAACTCCATCCTCGGGATCCCTCTTTGGCCCTCTCGACACTCTCATACGCAAGTATTAGGGCCTCGTTGAGAGGCCTTGGTGACTCACTACATACTCTACGTAGGGGCCACTTGGGAAGTATCTCCACCACCAAACCCTCATAATAACATATCTCTACAACCATGGACTAATAAAAAGATAGGATCATTGTTCGTGGTTCCCCCATCACTCCTGCTAATGTAGGTCCTTCCGCTACTCCCGACGCCCCCACTCTCAAACCTATTGTCCTACCCTAATACTCCTGGACCCGATGCCACCAGTGTAATCCTCATCAACCCAAACCATTCCCTCAATATCTCATGTTGCTGATGGTACCGGTCCCGATCCTATCATACCTTCCCGTATCTATCTCCAAGGCTGCCACATGCTCATCCCTCTCCTCAAACTACTACATAAACCTCACTTTGCCCCATCCTCTAAGACAGTCACTCGAGTGTCTCTCTCGACTAGCCTCAACCTCAACCTCTCCGGCTCCACCTCCAAACCACCTATTTTCTGCCCTCTACCTCCTCTCCCATCTCAACATCCCCTTCACATGTCCCATCATGCCCTTATGGCCCTATCTCCTCGATTTACCATCTATTCCGCCACCATGTTGCATATTCGAGTATCACCATGAAATTATAAATATTGACCGATGTTACCTCTTCCTCTGCCATCTCTTGAATATCTCTCATATGTCCTATAGGAATTTATATATCCACCTCAACCCTCATGTAGAAAATAGTATTTCCTAGTACATCCTTTACTAGGAAAAAATGTCACCACACCCGCTTAAACTATACCACCTTGATCATCTCCGTCCACCTTTGCCCCTACATCCACATCTCATATTGCATCATACACATCTCATCTCCCTCTCCCAACCATGTAGGGAAGCATACATATGGCCTCCATATCACATCATGTGCCCTTAAGCCATCCAAGTAAATCCACACAATACTCCGGGCCCGAGATACCACATCTTGCGTAAAGTCACTGCGCCACCTCGGGAATCCAAAATAATAATCTCGATCATGCTACTGGCTGATGGAAGATGATGTGGTCATATCACTCAAATGTGCTCATATGCCAGAAGTGTAATACAAATGTCACATCTAATCGAACCTCCTCCATGTGGACCAATTCCATAACTATTTATAAATCTGTGCCAGTAGAGCTGGCTCCCAAGCAAAAACAATATGTTACGCAACCATATCTTCCACCACCCTAGTTAATGCCCATGGAACTGACCCCCTCTTGAGCTTGGTAATTCATAAGAGCTAATCCACACTATAATTACACTAAACAATGAACTCCCAACCACTCCATCACCCCAAAATGACTCAAAAGCAAACCCCCTGTGACATATGTCACATCCAAAGTACCATCACCATAAAATCTCATCATAGTTGCTCCTTGTCATGTCTTGTCAAAAGGAACAATTGGCTCCCCCTGAATAGGCAACTACAAAATCCTGTATATGTCCTCTAGAGTGATGATAATATCCCTTGTAGGCAACCAAAATGTCCACGTGGTGTACCCCATCGCTCTAAAAACTCCATCATCATCTCTAAATCTTGATGGATGCACATATAATGACATAGTCCACCCAACTCCAATACCTCCAAATTTTCCTAATCATCATCTCCCATGTGCTCACGTAACCACTATAACAATGACGACACACGATCCCTCATCACCAGGTGTGTCTTCGCCTACATTCACAAAACACACAAAGCAACTATTAGCCATGCCAATTAAAAAAATTATCCAATTTTTCAAAATTGAAAAAATATATCAAATTGGCATCGATCCATAAAATCGAATTGGATTATATAGATCATTATTGATCCTAACCAAATCAACACCAATCTATTAATTAGACCTTGATCCTATACACCCATATAGAAAAAAATGAACCTACCTCTATCTGAGATGGTCTTCATCTCCTTTGTCCACTCTCGCTAGCCTCCATCTCTCAAAATATCAAAATCACAAATTTATAACAATAAACACAATGAACTTTCATGATAACCCGACTCTTATATATAGACATCCCACCCAATCGATGTTGATTTCTAATTGGTGATGATTTGTTTGGAATCGATACCAATTCTATAAATCAACAACCAATTCCATAAATTCTATACATATTAATCAACATCAATCCTGCAATCGACATCAATCTTCTTATCGACATCGATCCATGTCTAAAACACCAAAATTTACATTATTAGTACATTTTGACGTACTTTTAGTGATATCTCTAAATCATGGATAATGTTCTTCTACTTGTAAGTCTTTTCCTTTGTTAGATGACTATTCCTAGAGTAGTTTATGAAGTTGCCATGATCTTCCCATAGTCAATCATCCTTTTGTGTGGGAACAATCAAACATCAATCAAGAGCTAAGCATATGCATCATCATCCTCACGCCTAATCCATATGACATTCTTGAGCAGTTGGATATTCTCCTCGAGCACAATGACGAGGCCAATACGTATTGCGACAACATTTTCAATCTGCCACATCCTATCATCTAGGACATCAATTGAGTCCTAGCATTCATACATTACTCACCCAAATTTTTATTTACATCATTTCATAATATATGTAATCTTGTTATTATTTTCACCTTAATTACCTAAAAGCAAGTTGACACTCACTAGAGGAATCCCTTTGGTTCCTAGGATTGGCCTTTGCCAAGCAACTCACCTCATAATTATCTAATCCATCTTTTGTCATGTTTTCTACGTGTGTGCAATTTTCTAGTTCTCTGGAAGAGGAGCTTTGTGTGCACGTTTGGATCCACCATATCTCATCATCATCCACGGAGGTTTTGTTAAACCCTGTAATTTCAAAGTTTTAGTGATTTATTTCATGAAATAAAAATTGAATCCTAAAATCTACTAAAACAATGTCTACAATTCTTAAAACCATTGGAAAAATAAACTAAGTCATTTCTTAATACATATGATTTGAGAAATTTCTATCTTATTCTTTTCCAAAGTAGTTTACCTTTCTAAAAAGAACATTCTAAAACTACCACATATACAAAAACTAATGAAACTAATATATATTCATCTATAAACTAACTTCCATGTCATAAACGTCTGCGTGAAGACAAAAAATTTAATGTAAACCCTGGGGTTGGAAAGAGAGTACCACCAATTTGAGGGAAAATTACATGGTGTTCACATGTGAAATATGGAGAAATATTATGATCAATCTACAAACACCCCAAATCCATCACTCACAAATCATTCTAAAAATACAACAAGTCTTATGAATCACACTTTCACTAATTAATGATGACGACTTACACAAATTTAATTTCAACCCCATTGATGAAGATGAATCTATGTTCCATTCCCTTTTTGTTTTACTAGTCTTGGAATTATTGGCTTAAATCTTCTACCTTTGACACATCTACCCCAATTAGTCATGAAACATATACTACAGTTGGCTCCAACCCATTATGACACGTTATTAATACAATTGATTTTATTTCATTTGTTAGTTCTCTCATCATTATGGCACATCTTAACACCCCATGAGAATTACTATCTAACTTGTTGGATCTTAAGTTACTTTACCATATATATGACATCAATCTACTAGAAACTTATCTCATCAACTGGGTAAACGCTTTTGTGACTATCATTGCATATATAGACATGAAAATAATCAATACCACGTTTTTATTACTAACATTACCATGCTAAAAGTTTATGGTATTATCACCATATATTTGTAAAAGTCCTTGTGATTGAAACATGCACTTCACTTGATCTAGCTAACTCTTAGAAATGAGCACATCTTGATCCTTACATTGGTATACTTATTGTTCATGGATAATACGATAAACTTGATCAAATTAATGTGGATACCAACATGACTATTACTCCTCCTATGGGAATTAACTCCTTACATATTATTGAATTTGACCTTGACAAGGATGATCATCTTGACGAATGATAGAATATTATGCTATCCCCTATCTTATATATAACTATTCTCAAAATAATGCAAAAACATTCAAATAACCACACAATAAAAAACATACAAAAATACAAAAATAAAGGCATGCTTATGGTTTGATTGGTTAGCGTGTTCTCTATACATGTTGTTTGTCATGATGGTTATATATATAACATATTTACTATTCACACGCATGTGTTCACAAGGAATATTGAGCTTGATGGAGGACATACATAGGTTGATACACGATAATAGATGTTATCTTAGTTCTTTACACTACTCTTTGTGGGCACTCTCTTAAATTGTATATGTTTTTTTGTTTCATTACACTTACTTTAAACCTTCCTCATACCAATTGATTATATACATAATGCTTATTGCTATCTTATGAGCTAACATCACTAACACATGTGTCTTGTGCAACACTTATCTATCTTGTCATATCTATTTTCACTATAACTATTTTATATATTTTCTAGATACATTATTATCATTAATTTCTTATAAAAATTACTTCCTTGATTGATTATCGTGTTGTTTGACTCCTTTCTTATGGATGATTATTATCTTACTCACTTTAAATTCTATGATTGTTTGATTTATGTGTCCCATGTTTATGGCTCTATACCTGAATTACATGTATGCATGTGTTTATTTGTATGTGGCACATTGTTCCTCCTCTTGTGATTGTCTTGTGACACCGTGGGTGTCCGATGTTTGTAGGTCAATGCCTAGACATTAATATGTTTCTATATACTACTACTTACTTGTCTCAACACTACTATTTCCACTTGTATGCATATCAAAGAAACTAAGATAATTAAATGAAACTAACACCAAGTAGTTCCAATAAAAAATATAATCTAACATGAACATCAATGATAAAGCTTAAAGGAAACACCTAATAGAATGCATCAAAATGAATTTAAAAATATAATGCTAAGCCATCCCTTGAAATTGGATGTGCTTTGTAATGTATGATTGCTAATTAATATGAACCTATTTATATCATAAGAAATAAATTTGTATGTTGTCTCCAAGTGAGGAAATGATCTCACCAAAATGGCTTAATGGCCATGTTTGGATCTTCCTTTACTACTCAACTATGAGAAGAATGGATGCAAAGATGAAAGAGCTATTCCAACAATGGAGAATGCTCTTATCCTATGCAAAAGTATTTCAAGGACATGTAAAGGTGTAAGGTGTGAAGGATAGAGGTAGGTTCTTTATATAGCTTTCCAATTTGGGAAAAGTTAGAAACCTAGTGAATGTGGGACAAAAGATAAAGTAGAATTAGAAGGGATAAGCATGATGAATTGATTAGAATTAGCAACTCATGGGAGTTGGAGATGATTTAATTAATCAACTAGGATTAATTAATAGGCTAGGATAAGCTTAGAAAGCTATTTAGAGGTGATTTAGAGGAAAATAGGTAGGATTTGGATGATTTAAAAGGGGTATTTAATTAATAAGAAGGTTTATTAATTAAATACAAGGTTATAAAAGATTAATTAACTAATAAGTAGTTAATTAATTGATTGAGAGGGATTATAACTAATGAAGTGTTGTTAATTGGCATCCGAGAATGGGGAAAGACTAGTTAATTAACGAAGTGTTGTTAATTGAATGAAATAGAGGGGAACATTATCAAATTAGTGGGAAACCACTAATTATAATGAAATTGATGGGAAAGACGATAAACAATGCAATTTTAGTAGTAAAATTACGTAGTCGGATTTTAGGTGTCTACATTTTCCCTCTTTGGGGTGGTGTAAGCAATGATGCCACTTCAAAGATATAGTAGATAATTATAGATAAGTAAAAATTTTTGAAGGAAAATGACTAGAATTAAGAATGTCTCATCAAGTTTTGATGGGGAAATAGAAGATGTCAATCGACGATCGAAAAAAAGGATGAAAAGGAAGAGTCGACACAAGCTTAGTAGGCGAGTGTGCAATGTGAGTGATTGGGAAAGAAAATCTAGTGTTTCAATAGATAGAAGAAATAAGGGGGAGGAGGGGGGATAAATATAATCCCTATTGCCCCAGGTGGTATTGAAGAAAAATTTGTGATAGAATAAAATGGTGATGAAGAAAAGTGGAGATGAATAAAAATGGAGATGAAGAAAACTCACATATGGAGATTACAACATATCAAGTTGGCTTAGGAACAACTTTGTCTCATCATTTTTGTTATATGATCTATGTCATCGGTTCTTTATTGAATATAAACATGCATCAAAATATAAAATGACATGAAAATCCATAATACTAACATTTTGTGTGCAAAAGGACTAACTCAAAGAAACATACATAACGTAATGCAATATGAGAAAGTAAATAAGTAGACCAACAAGGAAAAAAGCACAAAAACATACTCAAATAAACAACATTCAAGACAGTTACACCAATTTTTTTGTTATCGAGATTCAACTCCCAAATGTTTGAGTTAATGACAAGGGTTAAAAATGGCACCCAAGCAAGGATACATGCAAGGTGAATAAATGAAGGACACATGGGTCCTATGAAAAATCATTCGTGCTCTATGAAATTGCCCCAAACAATTGGATGTACAAGGAAGGGAAGACATAGTAGGCAAACCAACTTTATTAATGGAGGTAGATCAAATGATCCATAAGTCGTGCGTGGGAACAAGTGAGGACCAAAGAAAGATGTTTTGTAGGAAAAATTTCAATGTTTGAGGACGTTGTGTCTTGTAAATGATTCAGATGTGTGAATGTTTTTACCAATTTTTTTGGGTTTTTGAAAATTTTACCCATGTTTTGGATTTTTGAATGTTTTACTTATTTTTTTATTTTATTTTTATGATTTTTGAGGTTTTTTTAATTTTGTAATGATTTTTACGTTTTTTTTAAATTTTTGGGAAGAATGTGATATATAAGAATGATGATGCATGTGGGGCATTGTGAAATCCATGAGAAGAAAAAATATGCCCCAGGTAGAAGAAAAGGTCATCGAGAAGCAAAACTATGCCCTAGCGAGGAAAAAATGTCAAAAATTGACCATTTAATAAAAATAATCATCATGATGGAATGCTAACACATGATAGGAAGAAAATAGAAGAACACGTTAGTTATTTGGCCCTAGGGAAAGAAAAATGAATAATTAGGGCTTGGAGGGTATAAATAGCAAGGTGGGAGGGGTAAAATCCATCGGGACCCATTATTTGCTATTATACTTTACTGATGTTGTGAGAGATTTTACTCTGACGTTTGAGAGAGATGACAGATTTTGAACCATAGACATCACGGTGATCGAGTTTGAGAGTTCGGGAGGGTCCCGATAGATGGTATCTCGGTATGTGACATAATTTTTAAATTTTTAGTGAATTTATTGCTTGTTTTAGTTAAGGGAAGTTGGTGGGTTAATGTTAGCATAGGCATTTCAATGCGCTAGTGTAGTCTCGCATGCGCTAGCGTGAAGACCACAGCTAGCATTAAAATGTGAGCATGGGAATTACATTGTTAGTTAAGTAGAATAGGGCACACACTAGCATCAAAATGACAACATGGGCATGAAAACAAACATGCTAGCGTGGCACTCACTAACACTAAAATGAGAAAGAGCATTAAAAGGCCCACGCTAACATGGAATGCACTAGTGTGCACTGAGGCATGCACTAGTGTCGAAAGACATTCACTAATGCTAAAAAGGTATGCACTAGTGTAGACTTCGGTCTTTGAGCATGCCTTAGAAGAATTTAGGATATTTTTAGAAGAAACTAGGAGTGATTAGAACATCTTAGGAAGATGTTTTCAAAAGAAATGATGTTAATTGTTTGAGTTTTTATGTTTTAAGTAATTTTACAGGTGAGATTACTCAATTTAGATGTGTGAGCAACATGGACACCTTCGAGCATATGAGCAGACCTTCCCTCGATGAGAGTGGCACAGATTGATTGCCATTTTGGAGGTGACACGATTATCACATATTGCACAACTATCCCACATCTTATTTGGACAATAGCCTCCTTACTACCTTAGTAGAGAGGTGGCATAGTGAGAGCAGAAATTCAGACTTCCTACTAGTGAGATGACCATGACATTGGAGGATGTATATTGGATCCTCAAAGTTCCCATCCAGGTAGCTTGGTGACATATGATGGGTGTTGTCGTCCGATTTTGAAGCACTTATGGGATATTTTTAGCTAGAGGATATTCCTTGATAGGGCATGAAAGTGCACTTGTACAAGTACTTCGAGGACTGGAGGATTGTACACCTACTAGTGTATCTTATGGCTCTTGTCAGTGACTACCTGCTTCCTAACAAGACTGGGATTCATTTTCCACTTGGCTTGATAGGATTAGTGCACAAAATTATGGATGGAGAGTTATTTTGTTGGGGTTAGTGCATAGTGGCCCGTTTGTATTGCGATTTAAATTTGATCACATACATAGAGGCATGAGGAGTCTAGGCCATGTTATGCTTTTACATATTTGGTCATGGGCCCACATGGCTATTGAGTGCCCACTTGGAGTGTTATGAGCTAGAGCACCTAGATGATCCATCTTTTAGGGGATGGGAGTTAGTTGGAGAGGATGTCAGATCTCATCTAGGTGATACAACTTACTATAGATGAGCATTTGATGACCTACAACTACGGATGATGACACAGTGATCATAACATCTATATCGTGTGTGCAAGAGGATGGCATAGAGCTTAGAATTGCTTTGAGGTGGGCCACTTTGTGATTGGAATTCGTAGACATATTTTTGAGTGGTACCGCATTGATAGGGTTCCGTAGAAGTGTGGCCTCATCTAGGGCATTCTGGGGACGATATGTGGTATGCGTGTAGAGTGCGTGAGACTTTTAACTTTGGGCTCCACATTAGATCATAGAGGGCACTGACAGTTTTAGGGTGTCACACCATAGAGATGGGATGGACGCGAGATAGATAATGGACCCAAGGACCATGAAATATTATGAGCATTGGTATTCTATAGTAGTGCCAGAGATGCATCACCATTCACAAGCCACCATAGCTTTCCGGTATAACTATAGTAAAACATGACTTTAGGGTCGGCCCTACGAGATAAGGCAAGATAGGGAAGCCCGAGGTGAGGCAATATTACATAGAGATTAGGGACATGGACGGGGACTAATACAATAAGGTCCAAAGTACATGCTCCACCACAATGCATCATCTCTACACATGTGCCTCCTACATATAGTAGTGTCCTATATACCACAAGTGCAGCCACATATGAAACTAGTGCAATAGGTGGTTCATCAATTCCAATTTAGAGGATATACAGATGATTAACATGCAAGAGGGTTTGATACAGGGTCCACCATCACCTCCTAGAGTAGTTACCCACATATTGTAGTAGGTGGGGGTGATGGGGATGGAGTGGGGGCATACCAAAGAAGGACATACAAGTCCCAGGTTACTGAGTGCTTCAAGAGCATGTGGGCCATCAATGGCCATTTTACATGTGCAAAGAGACATGACCACACAACATGGGGATATAGCTTTTATTATAATGTAGACCTTATAGTGATAGGGTGAGCGGGGTTCTATGGATTAGGCTGCTTTGAGGTAGCACCTGTAGCAAGAGGTCATTTCTGAGAGGGATCAGGCCACAACTATGTGAGGTTATCTCACAAACGAGAGAGCACACTGGGGAGATGAGAGGACTCACATGTAGGTAGATGTTGCTAGAATTACAACAAAGTGGGATGTTCTTCATCGGGAAGCATTAGAAAAAGGATCCCAGATTTAGTATATGACTTTTACAAGACTTTGGTGAGGTAGCACATTACGGGGCATTATATAATGTCGTAGTTCTAGAGGGTCCGAGGGCACCTCCATATAATTAGATTGCAGGCATTCATCTAGATTCAAATCACAAAAACCATCGAGGTTAGCTTGATCATGAAAATTGCCTCCCCAAGTCAAATGCCTCCATAGGTCATAGGCCGGGTAGTCCAGTGTTGGTGAGAGTTGGGGTTAACCCTATATATGTATCCATGTATTTATTTTTGGTTTATGCCTCATGGTAAAAGCACAATTTTGGATCGATGTATATGTACTATTTTTTATTATGCCTTAAGATGAAGGCACACATTTTTGACCCATGCCCATAGTGGCTTGTTTTTGTATCTGATGTATATCGAGACACACTTATGTATATGGACATTTATTACCTGACATTGATATGATGATGATGGACTTTGACTATTTATCACATTTTTGTTTTATGAGATAACATGTTTATCCCATGTTTTTATTATGGTTTATGATGGGGGATAAAAATAATCCCTATTACCCCATTGATGATATTATATGATGTTAGCTTAGCATACATGTTTAATGTTTATTTTATGATGATGTAGCTTAGCAATTTTATTGATGATATATGATGTTTAGATGTTAGATGTGATGGTAATGATGTGGATTCATGACAACAACCAACATATAAACATGTGCAAAAAAAACTTAATGTAATGAACCCTACAAATATTGAAGCAATACTTAATCTAAGTAAGAAAAGAACACACTAATATAGAAAATCATGTAAGATAACAAACAAAAATGTAACAAAACTATGTAAAAACAAACAACCAAGTAAGCAAAACACTACTTTTTTTTGTGGGATAATTTTTGAAAGGTTTTGAGTCGTTTTATATTTTTTGGATACAATGTTATACTATTTTTGAATTTTATTTTGAGAATATCTATGTCGAAGGTTTTGATGTTTTTGAAAGTGTATTTGAATGTTTAAGGATTTTTAAAGGTTTTCCAAATCTATGTAAAAGGTGCATGGATGCCCCAGTGTTAGATGGGGAATGTAAAAGGGAAAACATCATGCATATGTACAAGAAAGTGAAGATGCAAAGAATTGCCCCAGTGTTAGATGGGAATGTATAAAGGAAAACTCCTCACATACAAGTGTAGGATCAGTCGATCAAGGCCATGAAGGGAATGATTCAAAAAGAATCTTAGACACATGTGAAAACTAGTTTAGGATAAAGCAATGACACCCCTAGGTGTAAGATGTTTTTGAACAATGGACCCTCCGATGGCGCCGAAACCAATTTTCACCAAAGGAACTATCCAAAGTGCCACTATTACATGATTTTCACACTTGGACGGATTGATTTCTCTTTACTTTTCTGTTTCATTTTTTGATTTTTTATTTTTTTATTTTTGAAGGTCCCCCATGCTTAGGCATAGAAATGCTTGAGATGCATGGCATTCATAGGTTCCCTAAGTTCATCACCATCTTGAGTCGGAAAGTTTATATGCTTCTAAACCAAATTTAGCAACCACAACATATGGTCCTAACCTAGTTAGGCTCAAACTTGCCTTTCTTTTCTCGATCTTTGGTAGTGTTGAATTGATTCTCCTTTAAGACAAGGTCTCCTACCTCAAATGTGTGAGGTATGATGTGTTTATTGTAGCTTTGCACACTCACTTTTGATACACTTTTAAATGGTCTAGTGTGTGAAGGTGCTTCTCATCCAATAACTCTAGTCTGCAAGTCTGACCACGCTATACTCCTCTTTGTTGAGATAATCTCTCAAAAATATGCCCAAAGAAGGGATCTCAATCTCAAGGGCAGGATAGGCAGGATAGAATATGTGACAAGAACAAGTGAATATGGATGTTCAGCATAAGCCCAGGGGCGGATGGATTTGCAAGTGCCAATTACGACTAGTTTTTTAAACCATATTTTCCATAATGTGAACAAGAGTCTTGTTCGAGGCTTCAACCTGTCCATTACCTTGAGGGTAATAGGGAGTTGACCATTTTTGCTTGATTTGGAAGCATTGCACACACCTTCACTTATTTATTCTTAAAAGACTTACCATTGTCAGATACAATGGCAGCGTGGGAATGCCATAGATAGATAATGTGGTTCATTATGAATTTGGAAATTTGCGCACTAGTGACATAAGTAAGAGGAACAACCTCTACCCATTTCATGAAATACTCGGTGGCAGTTATGATGTGGTTGTGGCCATCAAAAGAAGTGGGGGTAAGTTTCCCAATGAGATTGAGTCCCCACTTTGAAAAAGGCCATGGTGTTGTAATGGGTTGTAATGATTGTGTTGGAGCATGTATCAGATTGCCATATTTTTGACATAGCAAACATTTCTTGACATACTGACAACAATCAGTTTCCATGGTAGGCCAATAATAGCCCACTCTTAATATATTTTTAGCAAGAACCATTCCACTTGTATAAGCCCCATAGATGCTTTCATGCACCTCTTTGACCACTAAGGTAGATTTGTTTGAGTGAAGGCAACGTAACAAATTCTCATCATATCCTCTACGATAGATAGTACCTCCAACGAGGTTATAACATGCTATACATTAGATAAGGTGATATTTTTCAGAATGGGAAATGTTAGGGGAAAGGGTCCAGTCATGTAGGTAATTATAGATGTCAACATACTAGGGGATAAGGGACCAACAACTTCACACACCAAACAAGATTCCAACATGTCATATGTTGGTATTCTCAAATGTTCCACAAAGAACGACATGTCATTGTTTCCATGTGGGATGCGTAACATAGATCCAACTGTGGCCATGGCATCTACCGAGTGATTTTTTCCTCTAGGTATCTACTGGAACATGATTTATACAAATAACTCTTTCAAAGTATCCACCATCTTCTTGTAAGGGAGGAGCTTTTCATCCTTAACCTTATATTCATCATTTACTTGCTTGATGATTAATTGAGAATCACCTATAACATTAACATGTTTGATGTCCCATCGTATAGCAATTTTCAGTCTTGCAATCAGGGATTCATATTCAACTATGTTATTAGTACATGGGAAACCAATTCTAAATGCTTGCGGAATTAGATCACCCGTAGGAATAATAATCACAACTCCTACTCCTGAACCGTGAAAAGTAAATGATCCATCAAAGTACATTTTTCATGTGATGGATTCTTCAATATACATCATATAAGCATCTGGTAGGTCTAGATTCAATGGTTCTCATTGCACGGTAAGGGGATTCAACTAGTTGATCTAGAATCACTTGTCCCTTAACTGATTTTTGATTGACATACTCAATATCAAACTCACTGAGAAATATGATCTGATTAGCCATCCTCCCAGTAAGTGTGGGTTTAGACAATAAGTACTTGATTGGGTCAATTGGATATGAGCTTGAACTTGTTATTCAATAGATAGTGGCGAAGTTTCGGAATGCAAAAATATGGTCAAACAAAATTTCTCAATTTTTGGGTAGTTAAGCTCATAAGCAATTAAAGTGTGACTGAGGTAGTAGGATAATTTCTATCTTTGATTTATATCATCTCGATTTAAAATCACACCTATTGTAAATTGAGTGGTTGAAATATACAATAGTAGGGGCTCACCTGGAGTAGGTGGCATATAAACAGGTGGTTTGGCCAAATACTCCTTGAGTAAGGCAAATGCTTTGTTTTGTTCAAGACCCCAATGGAAATAAACATCTTTCTTAAGAATATGTGTAAAGGAATGACACTTATCCGCCGAGTTGAGAAATGAATATGTGGATATCTTGTATTTTTCCTTACAAACTACACATTGTTTGAGGTTTTTAGGAGGAGGCATTTCAGTAATAGTAGTGACCTTTGCAGGATCTACTTCAATTCCTCTTCTTGAAACAATGAAACCTAGTAATTTTCTGATAATACCCCAAAAACACACCTCTTTGGGTTAAGCCGAATTTGTAGTCTTTGAGACGTTGAAAGATACGTCATAAGATTTTGGATGAGCCTCTCTTGTCCTGGATTTTCCCAAGATGTCATCAACATAATCCTCCATAATACCATTCAACATGTCATGGAATATTAATGTCATTTCACTTTGATAGGTTTCACCTACGTTCTTGAGACCGAAGGGCATGACTTGATAACATAATGTTCCCCAAGGGGTTGTGAAGGTAGTTTTATGTTGATCCTCTTCTGTAATTTTAATCTGATTGTAGCTTGAAAATCCATCCATGAGAGATAGCATTTCGTAAATTGCAATTGAATTGACAATCATGTCGATGTTTGGAAGAGGAAAGTCATCCTTAGGACATGATTTATTAATATCTCTAAAATCCATCTGATTACGATGCCAATGGGTTTCTTTTATACAGGCACTATATTGGAGATCGATTTTGAATAATCAATAGGCCTAATGAAGCCTACTGCCAATAGTTTTTCTAGCTCTTCTTTAACTAAGAGGGCTACATGAGGATGCATCTTACAAATATTTTTCTTGATTGGCTTTTCTTCTTCGTGCATAACTAGGTTATGCACTACCAATGATGGATCTAAGCCTGACATGTCCACATAGGACCAAGAAAATATGTCTAAAAATTCTGTAAAAGCATGACAAAGGTATTTTGTTCTTATGCCAAGAGGGAAGCTCCCATCTTAACCATTATAGGTTGATCCTCTATTCCAATATTCACATCTATAGTCTCCTCCATGAGTAGTTTGGATTCATCCTCCATATGCGTAGGATCGGGGGAGATTGAGATCTTCATCTAAGGGTGTCTCAATGAGATTTTCACCCTTAAGAGTGGTCACTTTTTATGTCCATCGATGTTTCAATTTGTTTGTCTGCAAGTGCCTTGAAGAGGTTTTCACTGTGGGACTTGGAATTTTTATTTTTACAAGGCTTCTTTGTGATATTTTTCTCGTTGTTTTTTTAAAAAAATTTTGACCACGAAGTTCAACCTCCTCCCTATAGTACACCGATGCCTTAAGATTAATGGAGAAGCCCTTCTTATGGTCGCCAATAGGAATGCCATCACGGAGACCCATAAAATCACCAATTGCTTCATCATTATCAAAGAAATCAATTGGTACGTGTTTTTATTGGTCCCAATTGACAAGGGAAGGATGGAAAAGATTTAATTCAGGAATGGTAGGGGATATGGTTAGAATAGCCATGTTAGGAAACAAGTTTGTAGAGGTAAGGTCATCATAGAGACTACATTGGGAATTTTTTTGCTATCATAATTAGATGAACTATCTTCTTGTTCGAAGAGGTGGCTTTGACCTCCGGAGGATGGGACCCATATGGTTGGATACCAATACCATATTTTTCTACTTTGTGATGTGGTTTTGAAGAGGTTCCCACACACCTTTCTCATCTATGCCACATCCATATCCTTGATATCCCATGACATACATCATTTTATTTGGGATGGCATACTTGGGTGCTTGATAACATGATACCATATCATTATCAAGAGATTGGGATATAGAGGTATCGATTAGTTTCTCATCTGCTAAAAGACTACGGGATTAAAAGTATTAATGTTACAGTGTTCCAGGACCAAAGATATTTGTAGCACATATTACCATGTGTTCTAGGTGATAGGGGAGTTTGTAAATTAAGAGGGCTTGTTGGAGGTTATACTCTCTCTGCAACCATTCACAAGAACCTTCATGTCTCATGAACGAAAGGGAGAGACCAATGTAGAAGCACAATCCTTACAAGATCACAAGTTATCTAGATCATTGTGGGAAGCAAGAACCTCTAACTGAAACTGGGAGAAACTTTTGTGGAAGGAAATTCATAGGCAGTAGGGAAATAACCCAACAATGCTAGGAAATGGGAGAAGGGTTAGGGGTCCCCCAGAATAGTAAGAGTTTATCCTTCATGGCACAATTTAATACATTGTATGAACATGGAAGGCATGAAATGCATTACATGTATCCATGGGTGACCGAGGAGCATATTGTAGGAAGGTCCAAGTCTAAGACATGGGCGGGTATCATGAAAATTAGACCCCACTTCCATAGGTAAAGTGATCATACTAGTTGATTGTTGCTCCACGTTATCATAAGCCTTGATCATGATGATTTTAGGCTCCAGTTCATTTTCAGTGTGTCCCAAATTGTCGACAAGATTTAAAGTATAAATATTCAAGCCATATCTGTTGTCCATAAGCACCCTTTTTATCTTTTTATGAGTGATAATGACTTATGTATAAGGGTAGGTTGTGTGTATGATCATCGCTAGGAATCTTATGCTGATTGAAAAATAATGTTTTTCAGAGAGAGAAATCTACGCGACTAAGGCTTGGGGCGCATATGATTAATATCAGTTGGAACTCTCGACCCCTGAAGTGTTTTGCAAAGGATTTCCTTATGAACATTGGATATTTTAAGAAGATATAAGATCGAAATCTTAGTAGTGGTCTTCTCAAGCTGTTCTAAAATATCATAGTGACTATCTTGAGGGGTAGGTAGAGGAGGTTTTGGGATAACAAGGAAAGCACATCGTGTTATCATGGCACACTCTCGTGCCTTGATATTAATAGTGTTTACATGCTCAATAGATGGATCAACACAACCAATAAGGGAATCAAAGGGATTAGTGGAGTCAACAACATGATTGGCACTTTTAGTTTGAGAAGACTGACCTTGATCCGAATTTTTATCCACCTATTTATGTTTGGGAAATGGCTCTTTGTATATTCCCAATTTTTGATTTGAAGTTTTATTAGGTGTAGGTGAATCCATTTCAACCTCTCCGCTATCTATGAGGTCTTGAATGAAGTGCTTCAACTTCAAACATTTGTTAGTGACATGACCCTTAACATGATGATATTCACAATATTCATGGTCTTTGTACCATGATGGTTTAGGTGCATCATCTGCATATGACGTAGTGTTAGGGAATTTGATCATGTTTACTACATCTAATTGTTTTAGTCTATAAAAAAAGAATTTGTCGAGAGGAGTGAACACATGATGTTTGACTTCAGGTACAATAGGTCCTTTGGTAAGTTTCAATGGAGCACTATTATGGACTGCTTGCATGCATTTTGAATCGGTTATACCATCACCTACAACATTTTTGTTCTTATTTTGAAATAATTTAGGTTTGTCTGTAGGTTTGGTTTCATGATTTTCTCTTGAAAAGGGTTTCAATGTCCCTTTAGCTAATAAATCCTTTTCGATATGGCTTCTTTTTCAATGACCTCCTCGAAAGTATTACCACAATGCATTTGCAAGTGAAAGGTAATTTCAGGATGTAAATTCGGCACAAAAATTCTAACAAGTTGTTTCTCTGGTATTGAGAAAGGGAAGCGACTAGCTAACCCTCGCCATATTTGTAAGAAACCAACAAAGTTTTCATTATTTCATTGTTTAGTGTTGCATAAGTCTAACATGGTAATGTCACTTTCCATATTGAATGAAAAGTGGTACACAAACTTTTCCACCAATTCAGCCCATGTGAAGATTGACCCTTTAGGTATATGGAGGAACCATTCAAGTGTTTGGCCCCAAGACTCCATGGGAATAGGCGTATGAGGTAATTGTCACTATAGGAAAATTCTTGGCAAGCCATGAAGAAGTATTTAATATGATCACATGGATCACCTTTACCCTTATATTTTTTGAACTTAGGGAAGTCAAAGTGAGAAAAGGGTGTTCTTAACATTTCTCTATCAAAAGGATACAAACACGGTTCTTCAAATTGATACTTTTTACTATGTCCTACATTGTTTCTTGTAAATTGGTGAGGGAATTATTCATATATTGCCATTCTTGATAAAAGATTTGTCCACACATAGGTGAAGTAGGTATATATACACGGTTAGATTTGGATGTTTCACCACCTCGATTATCTTTATAGAGTTTATGATACACATCTTTAGGTTTTTCTTGGCGTGGAGTTTTAGTAGTTATTCATGGGTCTTTAAAGACATGGGAATTCAAACTCGCCAATTGACGACTAAGAGCTTGTAATTGTTGTTAGACCGTGACTTCATCATTTTAGGTTTCCTTGTGAGTTTCATGTAGAGGTGGTTGTTCACGATCTTCACATTCTTCATGTTCTACATTTCCATTACGATTAATGCAAAAAATGGGTATACGATAACTACCGATTTTTTTAGAAGGCACATCTTCTTCATTCCTTGGGCTAGAAGTAGAAGCATGTCCTGGATTTAATATTTCATCCATAGATTGAAGGGTCATTCCTCCTCTTCTTCCCCATGAACCATGTTCGTGAGGAGAGTATGGTCAAATTTAGGTGGCAGTTTAGCCCCTAATTCTATGACACGTACAAGACTTCGTTTCTGTTTTGGAATAGAAAGTTATCCATGTGGGCGGGGTCAAATTCAAAATTATCTCGAGGAGAGTTCCCCTCGCCACTATGGTCAACCATGTTTTCTTCTTCAAATAAGGGGTTTAATTTATCATTAGAAAAGGATTTGACCCTAATTTTTGTGCCCCATTCTTGTAATAGGAGGCATAATGGGAAATTTTTAGCTAGGGTTTGAAAAATGTGTACAAAGACTACAAGGACCCTAGGAAAAATCAAGAAGCGTGACGGGCTGTAAATGTCTCAATGAATTCCAAATAAGAAAGGAAAAGAAACCTAAAGAATAAAGGTAAATTGAATCAAGGAATCAATGAATCAAAGAATCAAAGAATATCCTAAGACTATGAAATTTTATGATGAGAAGAACCAAGGAAAAGTCAAACAAGTTTCGAACAAGGATCCAATCACAAAAGTATCTACTCCCTATGTCTCAAATATGGTTTGGTTCAATAATGACAACACAATGTCAATACTTAAATCAAGTTTGGGATAAACAAGACTTAAGTATTAAAATGGTGTTGAAGTGATTTCAATTCAAGGTATACCCAAATGAGTTTAAGACAAACAAAGTCCAAGTTTTTAAAATGGAAGTTACGAATGCGAAAGCTGCAACAATACAACTTGGATACTTTTAATCAATATTTTAGGAAAAGTGAGATGTTAGTATCAAAATGGTATTGACACAATGCGAACAATGTAACAACGACACTTTAAAAAACCTAAGGCAATGTTTGGTAAAAAACAAGGTCTAAGTATAACAAGGAATTGATATTATGCAAGCAACGTAACAATACAATTAAGAAACTTATATCAAGTTTTATAAAAATAAGATGTAAGTATCAAAAATGTATGGATATGATGCGAGCAACGTAACAACTCAAGGGGAAATCAATGATAAGACAACCTAACTATAATGAGATGGTCTTGACGTGGGTATCAAGATAAAGGCTTACCAAAACATGAGGACGTACCAACACACTTTCAACACTTAACATTCCTGCCACAACATGGTCATGTAAGTGAATACAAAAGTGGTGGACATGATTATTTTTAACAACTCACGTATGTTGTTCTCTTTTGACCAAAAATGGCAACAAGAGAACAAATGAGATAGATCAAATGGGGATGAAAAATACGTGGTGTAACTTTGGCGAGTTTCACCTTGTCTTATGAAAAGGTAGAAAATAAGACAAATTGATGCCTTGTAAGTTTCGTGATGAATTTCATGTGGTGCCAAATTTAATGGACTCTCCCCTTGTTCAAATAACAAGGTTTTGACTCGAGAAAGTCATTGCTTTGTGAAAGCTCTTTAGAACATGATGGATAAAGTCAAGTTGGCCCCAATGCTAAATGGTTGCCTAAGTTTTGTTCTCAACACTCGCCAATACTTTCCTAAGAGAGGTATGCTTTTCTAGAATAAATCCTAGACAAAGGACCATTACCCCACAATCAAATTAATGAACGGGCCTCATACGGGAAACTTGAAGCATTTCCTCATAGGTTTTTGTTCTAGTCAAGTAGGTAGTGGGGCACTTCCCATTTTGTCCACCAGTTCCCTCAAGGTGTGGACTACTTTGGGGTTCCTGTGGTAATCCTCATAATGATTTTTATGGCTTATGCTAAGATACTTCCCACAATTCAAAGCAGATGGGTTTTAACCCTTAACCGAACTTGCAAATACAATGTTTTGAATAAATGGTTTGTTTTTTATCTTTTGATTAAAATGTGATTTAGCACACCATTGAAACTGTAACATGTTGGAACATAATGATTAAGTGGTCCGCCAACCCTTAATTAATATGGGTCCATCACTATTAGATAGGTTAAATATTTGATAATATGAAATACTTTTCTATTATTACATATTCATACCTAGGTAATATACATTAGGTAAGTATTTAATAATGTGAATCATTTATGTTTATATTTATTAAATACACTCACCTAGGTATATGTGTCAAACATTTAGGTTGAAAAGGTGGGTCGGGAGACATACCCGATCACCTTATATAAAAAGGACTTTAGGTCCTCATTTGATATATTTAGGAAATATATCAAAGGTGTGCAAATCAAGTGATTTGGTTTTACCCTTGGTAAATAGGGTTTTAAGGAGGAGGTGATCTTATTGGATGTAAAATAAGTTCTCTGAAGTAAAAGGTTATTTTCAAAGTGTTTTTACCCTTTTGGGGTTTTCCACTATAAATATTGTGTCACATGTGTTATTTATTTCATGTAAGTATTTCTTTATTTACTTATGTTATGATGTAATGTTTATTTAAATATTTATTGTAACATTATATAATATTTAAGTTGATTAAATCCGTATTTATTAGAATCCTCAAATTCTAACATAACACACTTGTAATTGGTATTTGTTTAGATCCCGATTTCTTTGATAAAGTGGATTAGGTCTCGTACTCAAAAGTTAGTTTTTTTCCCAAAAAAATCACAATATTAAGAAAGAGGATTAAAGGTTGTTTTGATTCTCAAGATCATCCAAATACGCAAGAGAAGAGCATACACAACAATTAATCCAACTAGATAAGAATGGAAAGCTTTAATCAAAGGACCATAAAAATTATTTGTAAAAGTTCATTCCCTTAAGCAAAAACATAAAAGATGAAATGCTCAAATTAATCCAAATGTTAGAGAAAGAAGACTAAAGCTGCTTTTGATTCTCAAGATCACCAAAAGGTGCAAGAGAAGAGTATACACAAACTTTAGCCTAACTTAAGCAAAGTAAGGAAAAAAAAATTCATCAAAGCAATAGACATGTTAGAAAATTGATTCAACTAAAAACATGCAAAACAGAAGTTAGAAAAACCTGTAAAATGACAACAAACATTAAAAATCAGATTCTAGAATTTCTTGAAATCTGAGCCAAAATTTTACACAGAACATTAGCACAAGCCTTGTAATAGTAATGCGGGGCTATCAATGGTAATGCAATCCTACCAACGCTGACCAGTGGAAAACAACAAGAACACAAGGTAATTCTCTTTGCAGATAGAGTTCAAAAAAATTTTCATGCTAGCGCAGCAGAGAGACGCTAACACATGGCTAGTTCAATAGTAACATGTGAGCTACACAGAGGCCAAAAATCCAACAAACGCACACATAGGCCAAAAATCCAAAGCAAATGTTAACTCAATCCTAACAACAAGAACATAAGCATATTAACGAGTATCACAAGCATCTTAACGATAGCATACACCTTTCAACACTTTGAAGCATGGGTTTTAACGTTAGTACAAGGCACTGTGCAACTTCAAAAACATAGGATTTTGACAAAAAGATGTCAACAAGCTCAAATCTTTGTTGATTAACTTTGAATTTGGTAACACCTCACCTCCCTTATACTTGTAAGGAACACTCAACACATGCAAACTTAATAAAACAAGTTAAGAAATACAAGATTTATCAATAAGTGCTTAAAAGAGGGTTAGTAAAGCAAAAATGAAACTAAACTACAAAAACTTGAAATAAATGCATGAGACAATGGAGTAAGTCCCACCAGGCGTGCCAAATGTATGCATATCAAAAAAGCTAAGCTAATTAAATGAAACTAATACCAAGTAGTTCTAATAACAAAGCTAATCTAACATGAACATCAATGATAAAGCTTAAAGGAAATAGCTAATCTAATGCATCAACATGAATAAAACATCTAATGCTAAGCCATCCCTTGAAATTGGATGTGCTTTGTAATGTATGATTGCTAATTAATATGAACCTATTTAGATCATAAGCAATCAATTTGTATGTTGTCTCCAAGTGAGGAAAGGATCTCACCAAAATGGCTTAATGGCCATGTTTGGATCTTCCTTTACTACTCAACTATGAGAAGAATGGATGCAAAGATGAAGGAGCTATTCCAACAATGGAGAATGCTCTTATCCTATGCAAAATTATTTCAAGGACATATAAAGGTGTAAGGTGTGAAGGAAGGAGGTAGGTTCTTTATATAGCTTTCCAATTTGGGAGAAGCTAGAAACCTAGTGAATGTGGGATAAAAGATAAAGTAGAATTAGAAGGGATAAGCATGATTAGAAAGAATTGATTAGAATTAGCAACTCATGGGAGTTAGAGATGATTTAATTAATCAAATAGGATTAATTAATAGGCTAGGATAAGCTTATAAAGCTATTTAGAGGTTATTTAGAGGAAAATAGGTAGGATTTGGATGATTTAAAAGTGGGATTTAATTAATAAGAAGGTTTTTTAATTAAATACAAAGTTATAAAGACTTAATTAACTAATAAGTAGTTAATCAATTGAAAGAACATTATAACTAACAAAGTGTTGTTAATTGGTATCGAGAATGAGGGAATGGCTAGTTAATTAATGAAGTGTCTTTAATTGGTGAAATAGAGGGTAATGTGAGCTAATCAATAAAAAATCACTAATTATATCGAAATTGATGGGAAAGACAATAAACGATGCAATTTTAGTAGTAAAATTACGTAGTCGATTTTAGGTGCCTACACTACTATTATACTATTATTATTCTAGTTTATGACATGCTTTATTTTTACTCTAATGTTTTTATACTATTACTACTAGGGTTTATGACATGCTTGATTTATACTATGATGTTTCTATGATATTATTACTCTATATTATGACATGATTGCCACTTTCTTCTTTGGTGTTTTACTTATATACACATGTATTCTTACTTATTGTGTGTTATATGTTGTTTTCTCCGTGTGCCATGTTTTCCACCATGTGTAACCCCTTTTACAGGTATAGGTTCCCAATGGTGGCCATAATTTCAACCTTTTACGTAATCCTACACAAATTATTAGACTTATTCACATGGGTACACATCTATTATTTTGAGACACATGTTCAAATGCTTTATCATACACACCTTAAAGGAGGGGCCCTTCATCGGATATTTTATACATCTATTAATAGATTACAAGATTTAAGAATGTTTTTATAGAGCTCAAATCCTCATAAATAGGCACACATTTTAAAAAGTGGTAGAATCCAAAGAAGCTCAAAACCATACATTACAATTATGACCGTGGTATAGTCTTGAACAAGATTCATGTTCACTGAAAGGTGGAATATTCTCTATAATTTTTAACTTTACTAGATTATATCGATTATTTATAAGATTTTTCTACCATCTTATATATATATATATATATATATATATATATATATATATATATTACTTAGTTTAGATCATGATATCAATAGTCACGAGTACTTCATTCATTTTCCTCTCTATTATTTACACTTGTTTGTAAGAAAATGGTTTGGGAGAATGAAACTCCTCCCCTATGAAATTTTAGAATACATACATTTAATTTTAGCAATACAACACCTTACGGGGCCATGAAAATTCCCATTCCTTTAATGGTTCTATCTTACTCAAATATTCTGATAGTACAAAATTTAACCTAGGTCCGTTTGCATAATGTGCAGTGTGATCTATGGGTTTTGTGGAAGGTATCAAAATGGCTAAGTTGTTTAGTGAATCTCCACTTAAATGGTTAGAGTGAAGTGAGTTGTTATTTAACCCTCTAATATCACACCTTAGACAATACTCCTCTTTATAAAATTGTTCCTCATGTATAACAAGGTATAACGAGGACTCCTTAGCAACCTTATTATACCTAACATAAAAACCTTCTTACCACAAATTGTATAATGAGTGTCGGGAACACAAATTTCCTTAACACACCCACCTCGTGCCTTTGAGGTATCTTGGTTGGGTTCTACTTATTTGTAATCCTATTTTGACTAGAATACATTGTGATTTAATTTAATTTGAATTAAATATAAATATTTTAGAGTCACTATTAAACCAAATGATGTATAAATGTTGAAATAAAGAAATGAAACAAGCAATCTAAGATGTAATATTTGAAACCCTAAGCAAGAGGTAGAGAAAGAGGACTTAGATGATTTACACTTAACTTGGAAGCTTTCGGATTGGGAGAAGTGATGAACAAACTGGGAAGAGTGTCGTTATTGCTCTCTGTATATTACGGACTACGGGAATAAGACCGAGACATGGGCACCCATGGCGGGACAGTGCTGGACACTAGAGACCTCTTTTGGGTGCCCTGTGAATGTGCGAGATGCTCAAGATTTGATTTTTATAGTGTCACAATATCTTCATTTTTTATTCCTGTTGATCACCTAAGAGTCACACAATGATAGTAAGTAAGAAAATTTATATTCCCATAGGAGCCTCAGTGAGACTGGTAATGGATAAGACCAAACATCATACAACATGGAAAAAATATTAAGTAACATGCATTCACCTCAAGATACCATGTGAATGTGCTTGTGTTTATGAAAAATGATAAAGCATATTATGAATCGTATTAACATGAAATGTAAAAGTGCAACATATAGTAGTATAAGCAAGGAATAATGCATCCAATTAATATCTAAGCTAATATTTTTGGATTTTGAATGCAAATATATAAAAAAATTGGCTAAAAGGGAGGAATAAGGATGCCCCTTGGTGTGTGTGTAAAGTGAGGTCCATATAAAGAAACCCTCAATAGTCAATTATGAACTAGGAACAAGAGTGCATCATCGAGTGGTGTGGGGGAATTAGGATGCCCCCAAGTGTGAATGCCAAAATGATCTATGCAATGAGAATACTAGGAAAGGGCCCATGATTAGTTGATGTAAAATAACTACGCATGTGAACATGATCTAGGGTCCGATGGTCATGGGAGAGTGCATGAGGCCAAGTATATGAGATAGGTCTAGATCGAGCATTTGGAGAAATAGAATGCGAAATATGTCTAGATGAATCAGTTGACCAATGTGAATACATTCCCCATGAGGTCAACTATGGGATATATAGATGTGACAAGGCCTATGAGTAGTAGCCATGTGTGAAGGAAACTAAGATGGATGTGCAAAAGGTGTTACAAGAGGAGAAAGGGCTCCAAATACCATAGGAGGTGTCAAGGATAAGGAGCCATCATGAATAGGAGAAGATGCACTAGGAGTAGGAGCAACTAAATATGGGATGGTTAGAGGAGCCAAGGATAAAGGTGTATGTGATCTACAAATGTAAAAAGATGAACACATGTGAACATGAAGTACGGCCCAATTATCATATGAAAGTGCATGTACCATAGTATGTGGAGAAACTAGAATAGGTGTAACATTGAGAAGCAAAAGAGCTACCAGAGAATGATGGCAACATAGTGAGGGGAAAACCCTATAGAGTCTAAGATCCCAACAACATGAGTAGGAAGTGTATAAGCAATAAGAGTGTGTCCATTAGGATAAAATAGAATAGATGTAACTTTGGGCTCGTTGGAAATAGTGGAAGGAGTAAGTGCAAACATAAGGATCAAGATGTGATTCAAAATATGTGTAACATATGTAATGCTAGGAGGCTCATCAGTAGAAATGACAAGCAATATGTGTAATTTGGGAAGATTAGAAGCAATAAAATAGTATGAACTAGCCCCTATGATCATAGACAAAATGTAGAAAGATGGGAATGGATGGCCCCGTGAATGTAACAAGATAAAGTGTAACCATAGTAAATGAATCATACATATGATCTTGGAAAGTGAGAGCATTATGAATAAGTGTAAAATCAATGTATGGCGCTCTAATTTGTGATATGTAAGGTGCAGAGAGAGAGATGTAACATTGGAAGCACTAAGCATATGATCAATAGAAGTGCATTGAGAGTGAGACATAATGGGAGGAGTATCATGGGTGCCAATAGAAAATTGATCTTGTAAATCAGTAGCACTAGGGTACATCCCAAGAGGAGAAGGATGTACAATGTAGGTAATGTCATCAACATCATGTATGAGGGGAATATCACAAGGAGTAGTAACATGAGGTGTGGAATATACTATAACAATATCCATGGAAGAAGGTATAACAAGGGCATGGGTAGAAATAATTATATGCATAATATGTAACCAAGGATATCCTAGAAGGATAATATAAGGGACATCATGAGGCATAACGTGACATAGAACATCAAGAGTGTAAGATCCCATAGTAAGGGGAAGAGATATTGTGCCCAATACTTTCTTAGGTGTATCATCAAAGCCATGGATACAAAGAGTAGATGGATTGAGATGAGTAACAGAAATTCCTATTTTATGGAGAAAGGAAAGATTACATACATTAAGACTAGATCTAGGATCAACTAGGACACGCTTAACAAGTAGAATACAAAGTTGAACCTAGAGATAGAATGGGGAAACATTGAAATCAAAGGTATGGGAGGCCATGAAGGATCCAACAATGGGCATGTGAGGAACAATTTCACCAAATTACTTGATAAAATTAAATATAAGATAATGACGTTATTGATAAGATAGATAAAAAAGTAAATAAACAAGATCAAGCAAAGGAAATACAAGCAAGAGTGATAGACAGGGTTTTGAGAATGAATCAACTTGTAATCGTAGGTATGAACTGATTATGGACTGTAGATTGATCTATATGTCAAAAATTGGGTTGCAACAATCTCAGGGACAGGAGTGCCTAGACTGGAATAGGGTCGCATGGGTACTAGCGTCTATGTTGGGCACTTTGGTGTCCCAGTGAATACTCGAGGATATGATTATTTATGTGTCACTTCTTTTTTATGTAGGTCACATCATGTTTTTTTACTTATGTTATGTCACACATGTACCTACAAAATAAACCCTAGCTACCTACATAGTATTCAAGCACATATTAGATGAATAAATAATGCATATGCTTGAGTCGAGGCCCGACCTCAATGGTCACCCCAATGTGATTGTCACCAATTGTTACACTACATTTCAAACTCCATGTAGTTCTTGTGTGTGTGTGTGTGTGTGTGTGTGTGTGTGTGTGTGTGTGTGTGTGTGTGTGTGTGTGTGTGTGTGTGTGTGTGTGTGTGTGTGTGTGTGATTGAAATAATGTCCCTTGAGCTAAGATTCCCTAGTGCTAGTCATATAAAGAATAACATGCTACAACTACTATTTCCCAATTCAAATGTGTGGTATGGAATTCATAATAAACCCTCCTATACTAGTGAAGTATATAGTTCCAAAATGCAGTCCTTGGTGTAGTAAATAGAAAATATTAGCTCTTTGTAGTAGTATGTGCCTCTTGAATGCTTTCCCCCTTAATGAGGTTAAATAAGACATGTATATATATGATTTATTTTCTTAAGTTTCATCGTTAACAAGTGAAAGGTTGACTAAGAGTGATAAAAAAAGTAAGAAAGAATTAACATTTGAAAAATCAACAAAAGAGAGAAAGTGGACAAAATCATCCAAAGGGGATAGTAGCGTCCGGGTGCTCCTGTACATGGTGCTCAAAAAGGTAAACAGTAAAATTAGAGATGAGAAAGATGTCAGCTACTATATAAAACTACAAGTTACAAATAAGAAACAATAAGCAATAAAAGATGAAAAAGATAAAATCAAAATCAACAAAAGAGAGAAAGTGGACAAAAGCACCCAAAGGGGATAATAGTGTCTAAGTGATCCTATCCCTAATGGGCAGTACATGGTGCTCAAAAAGGTAAACAGTGAAATCAGAGTTGAGAAAAATGTCGGCTAGTAAATAAAACTACAAGTTACGAATCGAAATAGTAAGCAATAAAGATGAAAAGGATAAAAGCAATGTCAAAGAAAAGTAAAAGGGTTGTTAATGACTAGTTATCTTGCTCAGGATCATACATATAAATGAAGTATTTAGAGGCTAGATGTACTTAGTAACTACGTTATTTAGTGTCTACAACTACGCTTTGTGTTGCATGTTTCATCATGGAGTTTACCAACACCAATACAATGAGATCTTGCAAAACAAACATCGATTAAAGAAAAAGTGTGTCTACACACTTAGGTATCTTATCCTTTAAGCATGTAATTCCATTTTATGCTTAAAGGGGGAATGTAGACACTCAAATTTGGTAATTCTAATCTTTAACACTACTAGTCTTGGCATTGCTCTCTTGATCAAACAAGTGCACTTTACCCACTCTCGTTCGATACATCTCTTTACTTGATCATACACACCCATTTGTCAACAGTTTCGAGAATTGAATACATGAAATCCATTTAGAAACTCCACTTGTCATCTTCCAAACTTCACACTTCAAATTTTCCCTCTAGGGTCAAAAATGTACAACGAGAGGAAGGAACGTATGTGCGGTCCCTGGCCCTAGTGTACTGCTTTTGCACTTTCTCATTTGGTCTCGAACTTTCAATGTAAATTAATCTTTGGGTCATTTACTCCTTTGCATTCAGCCTTTGTAACTTAAATTACCTTTAGAAGCATATATAAGCAATTGAAACTCACATCATTTAGTACCTAGCACTCTTATGGACTCCTATTGCAAAATCTAGCACAAAAAGACACCCAAAGCTCCCTACACTCTAAAAATACCTTTGCACATTCATTAGGGCAACACCATCTACAAGTATGAAGCTTCCCACTAGGTCTAGGGGATTGCTTCCCACATTTTCAAGCACTCAAAGTCACTCACTCAAGTATATTGGTAAGAGAGAAACTCAAGTCAAGCTTTGTCAAAGGAAGGATGTCAAATCTGATTGCACTACAACTAGATATCACATGCTAGGTGGAGAATGATGTGCGGTTTGAGGCCTCTTCGGAGTAGTGCCAACATCAAGCAATGCACGGGGTTCCTAAAACCCAACTAATGTTTGTTTTTCAATACTTCTCATCCACGGTTAGGGTTTGAAAGATTGAAAAGAGCATTCAAATACCCCCATATAGTGATTGACAATAACTGATAGAGAGTGACAAAAATATACAAATAAGTGAAAAACCCAAAGATTACAGTCATAGTTCTAAGTAGGGTTAAGACATACAAATGTTCCTACCCCTACTATATATGGTCTTTCCCATGAGAATTTTCAAGTCATAGTTCCAATTTTGAAGCACTCTCTCGGTCTAGATACCCATGTTCCACCATTAAAAACACCCATATTTTCTTAGGATATCTACAATCATCTAAGTGCACTCAATCCCTTGTGTTTGTGAACTTGTATTGTATCATGTATATTTTTTGCAAGTATTAATGCATTATTCTAATATTAAATGGTTAATGTTGGAAGTTAATTAATTAGAATAACCCCATGTAGCTTATATGCTATGTACCTTGGGATATGATAATATAATATATATGGGTTGATGGAGATGCCGACATGTGGCACACATCCCCTTAGTTATATGTACGGGTTCACATGGGATATAATATTATAATGTATATGGGTTGATGGAGATGCCAACATGTGGCACACATCCCCTTAGTTAGTTATATGGGCTCACATAGGAATTAATTATATTGGGCAATGGGTCGGCCTACATTAGGATTAGGTGTTACCCTTCCTATTTAAAGGATGTGAGTTTCATTATGAGGGATGTATGTATGAGTTGAGTCTTCTACTTGGTAGAGGTATATTGGAGGTGTCCCTTTGTTATGATCCTCATGTGCGGATTTCACTAACGCCTCAAGGTTTTGGTGTAATGGTTCGTTACATTTGGTATCAAAGTGACCACCTAAGTTCGAGTCTCGACACGGGTAGCTACATCGGTATTGCAGTGTTTTCCGGGGCTCGTATAGGGCAAGGCGGGGTTCCGCTATACGGCGGAAATCTAGCTCGGGGTCTAGGCTACGGAAGCGTGGTGGGATGTTATGATCCTCATGTGCGGATTTCACTAACGCCTCGAGGTTTTGGTGTAATGGTTCGTTACATTCCTTAATGCTATGTACCTTGGGATATGATAATATAATATATATGGGTTGATGGAGATGCCGACATGTGGCACACATCCCCTTAGTTATATGGGCTCACATAGGAATTAATTATATTGGGTAATGGGTCGGCCTACATTGGGATTAGGTGTTACCCATCCTATTTAAAGGATGTGAGTATCATTATGAGGGATGTATGTATGAGTTGAGTCTTCTACTTGGTAGAGGTATATTAGAGGTGCCCCCTCAAAGTGGATTCCCATCTTGGGAGATTATGGAGTTACTCCTTTGCGTTGGCCTACATTGGGATTAGGTGTTACCCATCCTATTTAAAGGATGTGAGTATCATTATGAGGGATGTATGTATGAGTTGAGTCTTCTACTTGGTAGACGTATAATTATGAGGATGTATGTATGAGTTGAGTCTTTACTTGGTAGGCGTATATTGGAGGTGTCCCCCTCAAAGTGGATTCCCATCTTGGGAGATTGTGGAGTTAAGGAGTAACTCCACAATCTCCCAAGATGGGAATCCACTTGAGGGGGACACCTCCAATATACGCCTACCAAGTAGAAGACTCAACTCATACATACATCCCTCATAATGATACTCACATCCTTTAAATAGGATGGGTAACACCTAATCCCAATGTAGGCCGACCCATTACCCAATATAATTAATTCCTATGTGAGCCCATATAGCTCTCTAAGGGGATGTGTGCCACATGTCGGCATCTCCATCAACCCATATAAATTATAATATTATATCCCATGTGAACCCATACATATAGCTAAGGGGATGTGTGCCACATGTCGGCATCTCCATCAACCCATATATATTATATTATCATATCCCAAGGTATATAGAATTATATTTCATTCCTTTTTTGTTATGCGTAAATCTTAATCAAATCTAAAAAGGGTAAAAATGGAAACTTTTGTAGGCATCACGCTCTCGAGGCTCCGAAGTCAATAATGAAATTGTTAAGTTTGTATCCACCAACGAAAAGGGAAACATAGAATGGATCAAATCTTCTAGAGGTGGAGGTGGATGAATCTATTAGGTCTTGGGGAGCTAGAGTTTTACTATTAGAAAAAATGACATTTAAAGTGGTTCTCAGTAAAAACTATAGATATCTCCCTTCGTGAAATTGACTAGTCTATCAAGTTGGCCAAAGTGTTGGTTTTCGGTATTCACCTCACATATTTGTATTTTAGACTTATTCATATGTCCAATAATGTCATAGGTTAAAAAATGTGTAGTGGTAGAAGCTTTACTATTTGTATGAGATTAGGAATTGATCTAAAAGATGTGGGGAATAAAATTCGATATTTGTATGAGATTAGACATTGATCTACATGGTTTACTTAAACTAGAAGAAGGGGATGTAGTATTTACCATATTCTCTTATAGCTTGATTTTGGATAAATTAGGTAGATATGTTCCTTCACGGATGATGGTCGATGTTACTTTTGGAGCCTCTTTTTCTTTTTTCTTTTTTCTTTTTCCATAGACTTCTCAGCTCCTTTCTTTTGATTATAATCCATTACGAAGACAACATGTGAATAGTTGTTTATATAACCTACCATATCATCATTATCATTACCAAATAATTTGTATTACAAATACCAAGTTTTGGAGTAATAATCTATGTCCTTGATCTGTAGGATACTCATAGGTCATATGGTATACACACATGATGAAACTCCTTGTATAGTGAAGAACTTGTCAATATATTTCCAACACATTTTGAACGAGGTCAAACCGACATCGTATGTGAAAGTTATGACTCACTAAAATTTTGTTCCAATAGGGAAAATAATAAGTAGCTTGCACATTGATGATGTGGCTCAATCAAGGCTTGATAAGTAGACCAATTAGGTGCTTTGACACATGTTTAATATTATTTTGTCAAAAGATTTTTTTGTTTTCACCTTCCATCTTCGACGGTCAAGTGCATCGCCTTGTTCTTTAAGGTCCATTGCAAGTGATGATGCATATAATTATGATATATCTCAATACCTTGTTCAAGCACCAACTAAGCAACAACCAACTCATAAATTCCTCCATCGAGGTCATGCATGGACCAATCTAGTGAGTGAGTCATCACAACCAACACCGAGCTCAACAAACGAGTATAACATTTCCAACCAACACATTTCCAACATTGAACTCAATGCACATGGACGAAGACTAAAGATTATTTTGGTAAAAGAGTCATTTTGTTTTTACCTTCCGTCTTCAAAGTTCAAGTGTGTCGCATTGTTCTTCAAGGTCCATTGCAAGTGATGATGCATATAAATAGGATATATCCCAACACCTTGTTAAAGTGCCAACTAAGCAACAATCAACTCATACTTTCTTCCATCGAGCTCATGTAAGGACCAATCTAGTGAGTGAGTCATCACAACCAACACTGAGCTCAACGACCGAGTATAACATTTCCAACCAACACATTTCCAACATTGAACTCAATGCACATGGACGAAGACAAACACCTATGCCACCATAACTACTAATGTCCAAGCAAAGTGCATACAAAGCCATGTATGGTCCTTTGACTAATCTAAGGGAGAGGAAAATATGTTTTTAAATACTTGTTTGCTTGTTATCCCCATACATGTGGGATTTTATCCACATAGAATGCGCAAGTAAAACAAAAGGCTATCTTAAGCCTTTTTAAATGCCAACGGTTTAGGTGGGACTCCTATTATTATTTTTAAACAAAATTTGTGTATATCCCTTGAAATATGGGATTTGATTGTTATCTTACAAATGGGTGGCACTTTGGAAGGGGAATTCAAACCCCATATATTTTTAGTAAAATTATAAGGATTTTTCAACATACCACAGGCCTTGAGATGATGTAAAAGGTCGATAATTATATGTATTTGGGAAACTTTGCTAAGTGCGGGCCCCTTTTGGGAGAGTGGAGCAAGTAGAATATTTTTGTGAGATGGATTTAGAATAGAAAAACAATGTTTTCCAATCTTTCTTAGAGGCAAGTAAAGTTATATTTGTAGACCAAAAAATGTGTTTTTGATATAAGGTTGTCTGTACAAAGAGCCGTATTTACGTCATTAATAGATCGGTTCAAGTGCTTTGAGATCTAGAGACGTAGCCTTGATAGGGGTGAATTCCATTATCAACTTGGTTTGTGTTGTCTCTTTTTTATTTATCAATTTCTCATTGGTTAGTCAATTTTAATATTATTTTTAATTATTATGCCAATTTTACGTAAAAATACGGAAATTAAAATGGATTATTAAATGTTAAAAATTGGTGAGGTAGAGTTATTTTGCATTTCACGTCAATTTTGGATCAAAGTTAAGCCAATTTCTTAACAATTTACAAGAAATTGAGAAGTTTCAATAAGTGTCCAAAATGGAGAAACTGAGTCAATTTTCTTAAAACACCCATTTTCGGATCGGTCTTCAACCTCACATTATGTAAAAAACAAAAAAATTATAATCTTCTTCTTAAACTTCAAGAGATACATTGATGGGAGTAACCTCATGATGAAGAGCTTCAAGTGTCAAGCGTTGTATGCAAGTGGTTATAGTTATGGTAGTGATTTTCAAAATTCCTCTTTTGAACATAGTTGTATAAGTAAGCCAATGCATTTTGAGGCACCTTCTTCTTTAAGGAAATGAGAGCATTTACCAACTTTTCTACCATAAGGTTTATAGTATCTTGATTTGATATTTGACCCTCAATCTTTGTAGGATCAATTTTCAGCTTTACTGACCAAGATTAGACCATCTTCTCTAATCTTAGGACAACATTTAAGTCCAGCGTTTGAGATATTCTCAAGATAAACCCAACCTTAGGAAATTTAGCATTGATGAAGAGTCGCCTTTGATTTTATGTTGAAGGTATGGCTACTTGAGGTATCCTATGAAAAGTTTGTTAAATTTAGCATCAAACACACATAAGTTCATGTGTGTCTTTTTCATATGAGATATATAGGCCAAGAGGGCATAAGCATCATCTGCTAAATTATATAGCTATTTAAATTACATCCTCATGGTAACCCAGCCCATGATGGAATGAGTTGGTAGATGATAAAACCACTTAGCTACTATATCTTGTAGTGTTTCGCAAATAATATTAGAGACACGACCTCGTGTTCAACAACTAAAACCCAACATGCAAAAATAAGGTTGTAATGTGTTCATCTTGGTGTTGTTTTCCATCACTTCTATACATGGGGAAAAATTTCCTCAAACCCACATAAAGTTCATATAAAGAATCTAGCTAGAGCCAATGCCCCTTTGAATGGTCCCTATGGCACTTCTGCCATTTTGAGAAATATCACACTTAGAGGTAATAATGTGCCTAATAGAACAAGTTCTTTACTCACTAGTTCCTCCATCGATTCCTCTTTATTTATTTGACGGATTAATTGATTATTTCTTGTTCTTACTTCTTCTTTTAGAAGAGAGTTTAGAGTTGTAAATTGGTTGGAGATTAAAGAACCTATCAAAAGTTCATTTTCTTTATTGTTATGAGTAAATAGTCTTCTTCTTCAACAAAATTGGAGAATTACGCTTGCTTAGAAACAATAACTATGAATGATTAAGTTTCAAATATTCTTTGTAGGTTGTATGGCAAGGCATAAATGTTCGCGGTGGAGACGTAAAAATTGTTGGCCAAATATATTTTATTAGGAAAAATATGGCTCTTTGACAACAATGCATGGCACAAAGTCCCTCCTCTATTATGAGGGGAGGTACTTTTTATTAAAATATAAAACTAAACAAAAAATAAAATGTATGATATCTACACTAACTTGCAAGGGTGGGATTTTACTCTCTAGGTAAATAATATAATCTAAAAAGCGAAAAGAAAGGAATGGAGAAACTAGAGAAAGTAGAGAGAATTAGAGGAAAACTTGCATTTTGATAAGTAAACTCATAACCTATTCTAGTTTGCAAGAAGATCATTTAATGTAATAAACACTATTCATTGGAATCTTGCATACATGAAAAGAATAAATAAATGCAGAACATACAAGATAAGAACACATTCTACCACCAAAGAGATCTTGACATAAAGTTCAAAAATATCATTGTATTTCTTCATGAGACTGAATACAAAGCTTCATGCACTCATTTCTTATCAAGTAATATCTTGTAGAAAATTCTAGACACCACAACATCTCTCCAAAAATCCCTTCAATTCTTCAACAATTCAAATTCCCACAAGTTTCAAGAAGTGTTAAGGACTTTTTACAAGATTTTGGACAACATAAATTGTTTCAAAAGATCCTTGAAGAAATCTCTCAAATTAGTTCCTCCAATGAGTAGAAATCTTCAACTCTGTAAAAGTCCCTTACCATGGCTCCAACACATATTTACAACCAAAAAGTTACCAAATTTTTACTATTTTGAGTATTTACCAAGTCAATCTTACTAAAAATATGAACTTTTTAACCAATGTGCACTTTTTATAAAATCAAGTGACATTTACACAATATAAAAAAGTTAGTCCAAAATTTCGTTGTAGGAACTTGAGGCTAATTTTGTATTCTAAATATCCCTTTGTGGGAATTTGGGGTTGCTTTTGCAGTCTAAATCTCCATTATGGGAACTCAACTCAAGGTTGCTTTTACAGTCCAAATCTCTGTTGTAGGAACTCAATAATGCTTTTGCAATGCAAAGTTCTATTAATTGGGAAATTGAGGATCAAAAGTAGAGTTGCAAAGTGTAACAAAATTGCTTATTTTCTCGTAAAACTCATAAATTCCATAGTGAAGCAAGGATTGGGAACCACTAAGCAGTTTTGACAACTTTTCTCCCTATAACTTCAGAAATTCCTCTTTTGCCTATTTCTTTTAGCACTTAGCCATTTTTTTATTTCTTGAACTGATAGACTTCTAGATTCATTCCATGAATTTGAGTTGACCTGGATTTGATCAATTACGATCAAATTTTCTTGGAAAACTCAAATTTTAACTAGGTTCAAATTTGGGGACAACACTCACGTATGAAGGGCTAAAATTCTAAAATCTAAGTAATAATTTAGACCAAATAATAAACACTTTAAAATGCATTTGAATTGCTTAGAAAATTAAAGCAAAATTGGGATTTGACAAGTAAGGGGAGAGGAGTAAGTGCACTTAAATGATCTGTCACCATGGTTGTTGATAGAGCGTGATATGATAATAAAAAATCATGAACAAATCACATAGATTTATTCATAAAGGAATCATCTTGTCAAATGATTTCCAAAAAGGTCCAAAACCGCTAGACAATTTCAAACATGGTATTGTCTGGATGCTACAAATACATCCTTTACTTTCAACAAAGGTTATGTAATCTCACAGTGCGTAATTATTTGTCTATATCTTTACTTTTAAGCTCTAGTATATTGTGATGAATGTGACAATATCAAATATTTCTTCTCCTTTGCACAAACCCTAGCTTTTGAATCTTAACATGAAAAAAAGGTTAGCATGATTTGAGTCAAATTGACCCCAACCACCCTAATGGTCCATTATTGCCTAGATAGCACTACTCCAAAGAGGCCACAAACTCATGTAGTTATCCCACCTATGTGGAAGTATGTGACAACATGTGAATAAGATATACAACTCTAGATGACATTTTCTTAGACCCAAATTATACAAACATGCAAGTGTACTTCAAATTTAAAGAAGAATAAAAATTCAATGTTTAGGAGCATATGTGTATAAAATATTCACTAAGCATATCCTTATGTTTCTTCTCCTTTAAAATACCCTTAAGGGTTATGTTTATATAGACATCAACCTCAAATTAAAAACTTTTTTGTGAATACTTAACACAAAAACTAATTCATAAATACCAAAAATTTGACAAAGAAAACTTTACATTCAAAAATTGGAATATTAGCCAACAAGGGATGCCTTCATAGTGGACCGAAAATATCAAATGTTTTTAAACTCATCCTGGACACAAAAGAATGGTCATAAAACATAGAGATTAGGTGGGGATCCCCCGAGATCGTGGAAAAATAGAAGAATGAAGAGCGGGAAATTAATTATGAGATGATATGGAAGAAATATTGACTTGAAAAGGGGATTAAAAAGTGTCAATTAGTCGCCAATGGGGTTTGGGTGGATCGGTTAAGTCGGACGGTTGTGTCCGAGATCCACCCAGGTTCAAATCCCGCTGGGCACGATCCCTTTGGGGTGGTTTACCGGTGGTGGCGGATGTTGCATCACCGGTAGGTTGCGGCGGTTCGGTGGTGGCGGGTGTTGCATCACCGATGGTTGCGGCTCATGGCTTTGGTTGACGGTGGTGGAAATTGCATCGTTGGCATTGGCGGCGGCTGGTGGCTCTAAAAACGGTGGTGGTGGAAAAATTGCATCGTCGGTGCGGGCTCAGTGGCTGCGGTGGTTTGTGTTGGTCTTAATTGTAATATCCTGTCTGAGGACATTGTTGTAGGGTGGGGCCCCACCAACCCTCCGGTTCATAGCTCCGGTCAAAAGCGTTTAACGATTAAAAAAGTGTCAATTAGTCATTAATTCAAGTTAATTTACGATATGCACAAAATCACGCAAAAATATTATTAATTAAGGGCTTATACAAAAATTGGGTATCTATAGATTGGCCACTTTTTAAAGGAGAATTGAAAAGGTTAGGTTTAATGGATAAGAAAAGTGCTCCCAAATATGTGTTGCTTCATATGCAATATAGTTATACATGGTATCCCATTGTCTTCTAGATTTTGTAACACTTGCTATGGAGAGAGACGTCACGGGTCTCAAACAACCACTTCTTGTGGAGAAAGGGTGACTTAGTATTACTTTCTTCTTGGCCAAAGAAACAAATAATATTATGTCAAAATGTACATTGAACTATGCCCTCAAAGTGACCCACCAAAGGCAATCCATACTTTTCTTCTAGCTACTGAAAGGCTAACCAAAATTGTCACCAATTTTGATAGTGGTAAAGGGTACTTCGCCACAGCGAAGAAGCCCGATGTGTGCAATTGTGATGATAAAATGCTATCAAAGCTGTTGAATTCTATCATATGTTACGAGTAGCTTAATAAAGTGTGAATATATTGTTCAAATTTGTTTGAAAAATGATGCTTTGGTGCCCCTTTTTAAATTGTGTGATGCTTATTTTTATCACCCATCTCAAAAGAAAGAGATTGTGTGTATCATGTATAAAAGACGAAATAATGTCATGTATCATGTAATATAAACATCGTAGTAAATATGGAAATTGTCGTTGTTAAATTGCTTATTGTTTAATATTAAATATGAGATTATATGCTTTTGATTTTCCATTTGATATGTTTGACATAATGTCATTGAAAATCAGCTATATAAAAGCTCCTTTGTTATACTATATTGTGATTGGAATAATGCCCTTTTATATGTTTGTTGCACAACTTTAGTTGTGACCTTGAAATATAAAATGCCCTTATTTGTGAAAATGTGATTGTGTACCATAAAAGTATTGCCACCGAATAATTGAAGTTTGTGTCATGTAATATATGCTTTCAACGTTCATACAAGATTCATTAATTGATCAAAATTTATGCATGTCCCCCTTACGGTGTCATCCTCAAATAGATCAATGGGTGATGTACCTAAGATTGTAGTGATGCAATCATGTACCATCTAGAATGTGTGGCAAAATCATTAAGCAGTTGAAAGTGGTAGATGCCCCCACACTTGGGATAAGATGATTAAATGGACCATTTCATACTTTATTTGAGCCATTTGCCTTTGTATAAGATCAAGATCATTAAGAAGGAGATTGCCAAAGGCAATGTAAGTAGTCCTATACTGATAAGGGATATTCCAAGTGCCACTAATAGTATACAAAAGTCACTAGAATTAGGTCATTTTCCCCATACTTGGGGCAGATCAAGATGTGCACTATTGAAATAATTCATGTGTTTTTTTCCGAACGAGTCATTGGAGGAAACTTGATTAATTAGTGTACATTGATTAAGAAGTCACTCTTTGGCACACTCATTATATTTAGTAATAAATGTTTGAATCATGATAATTTAGAAATTTGTAATAAATGTGTGATTGATTATGGCAAGACGGAAGATCTCAAAAGGTGTGTTCTAACACATTTTATACTAATTGAGATGGCGTTATGAAACTCAAGATATCAAAGTTTCCATGTTTCCGAGGTTTAGGGAATTCTAATTGAGTAAGTGTGTTTGGGCTATAAAAGAGGTAGGGTTTTTATTTTTTAATAAGTTAGTCACTCACGTTCAACTTTCAAGCTTTAAGTTGACATCATGCATGTCCGACAAGTCACAATTCCAACCAAATTTGAGTCACCTTTGAGGATTGGATTGTTGGCAAAGAGCCCAAGACACTGGTAAGATTGTGAAACGCTAGAATTTAGTCATTTTGATACTCTAGTTGTTTTATGTATGGTAGCTTAATTTTTAATGATTTTCAAAATCACCCTTATACATGAAGGGGCCCACTTTCTACCAAAACCGTCTTGAGGACCTTTTAAACTATACTAATAATGATGAATGTATCCATAATTATTTTTATGTTAAATATCCCAATTGCTCTATTTATTTCACATGTGTTTCTTGTTTTTCAATTATATACTTATTCTCACACAAATGTTTTTGTGTTTTTGCATATAGATATACGCATGCAAGAGTTTCGACACATCCACATATATCGACTATGGAGGGATGTTTTTTAGCTTAGTAGTGTTAATCAGATGGGATATATTCCTTATGGAACTCATCCATTGACTACAATAACAAAGAGATGGGATTTAGCGATACGTACATTCTAAATGTCCACAAATAAGGTTATTGTTACATTGGAGGATGTGCTAGAACTTTGAGATTGCCCATGGTAGGACCATCTCAAGAGCGATTGGCTATGATTCGACACATCGATGCTTTACAAGTGTTAGACAAGTCAATACGGGTCATCGACATCGATCAACAATCCTCTTGAATGATATAGTGATTGGACTCACTCTTAGATTGTAGAGATATTTGTGTATTGATAACTTCATTCATTGATGCTACCAACAATGGGGCCACAATCTCATACAAGATTACGGAATGGCCACATGATATTCATGGGGCAAACTATGCTAGTCCACAATTATAGGGATTTATAGTTTTAACTCAAAGAGAGACACATAGCCATAAGCGTATAAGCGTGATGCTTATGCATTTTAGGAGTGAATGTCTTCTTCATAGGTTAATAGAGGTAGGGGAGTGCAAGTGTGAATCTTTGTAACATTGTTTAGTTTCACTAAAGATAAGTGTGTGTGTTCCCTTGTTATGTCCTTGTGTCTCTCCCCATTTGAGTGTGGGTGTGAATCCTAGGCTAGGGAACTAGGTAGCCATTCAATTAGTCATCTCATTCGTGTTTGCATCAATTAGATTATTGGATGGACAAAGGACATTGCTAGTTTTAAAATTTGAAAGACAATTTTGATTAGGCGACTCATATTGTGAAAGAAATTCAGTTTCAAGTAAAAGAAATCGATATAAAAAAAGCAACGATCTAAATAAACACATACAAAGATCAAACTTGGATGACCTTAAAAGAGGAATTCAACAATAATTAATACTTGAAATTTTAAGTTTTTTTCCGCATAGAGCAAACATGGTTAATCGTTGAAGACGATTCAACAATAATTAAACAACATGAAAGTTTGAGTTCATTTCATCTTATAATTATTTTCTTAGTATGAGAGAGTACCTCATGACATAATAATAATTAAAAAAATCCTTTTTACCTCTAATAGCAAAATGGTAAGTGTATCCAAATAATTTAAAATCTTGTGCAACATTAGTTTTTGTAGCAAAATCATAACAATTAGGGAGCAATAAATAATGTTGAGTCCTTAACACATTTGGTGATGCAAAAAGGATCTTTATTTGAGTGATGCCAAAAGGCAAGCGTGTCCAACGAATCACTACAACCTTTTGTGCAACATTATTGTGATCTATTAGGGACGTAACAATTAGGGAGTAATCAATACTCTCAAGTCCTTTGCCTTGTTCGGTATGGAGAAGGATCTTAATCCTTGAGAGATGCCAAAAATGGCAACTACATCCAACGAACCTTTGTAAAAATTGTGTAACGACATTTTGGTTGTGTGGCAAGGACATAGCATTTGCGTAGCAATACATACTTCTCAAGCCTTACCATGTTTGGTGATGGAGATGGATCTCTACTTGTGAGAAAATGGGCTAATTATCTAGAAGTACTACCACAAATGTTAGGAGGAAGCTTGAAGTCATCATATTGGCAAGGGAAGATTAGGATGTCTATTCACACAGAGGGGCTAATTATCTGTAAGTAATACTACAAGTGCTAGGAGACAACTAAGAAAGCCTTGAATTCATCTTGCTAACAAGTGGCAATTAATTCCTGCTCATCACATGAATTAACTTCTACTTGTTTATCTTCTTCCTATTGTTTGTGCTTTACTAATAATGAAGCGACTTAGCAACAAATATTCGTCATTCTAGGAGTTAATACCCAACCACTACGTAGAGAAAATGATATAAACACTCAACGATGAGATGGGGATCATTGCGCATAGGAAAGGTTGCTATTAGAACAACTACAATGACTATTTTTCTTGGCTTCTTGTTCTTTGTTGCCATGTGAGGTCTCTCGGTTCACCCTATTAAGAGTTTTTAAGTGTTGTCCTTGTGTAAATGTGAGTGTTGACCTAGTGTGAATGTGAGTTGTGGACTAAACCTGCTTTTTTATTTTCCATCATTGGATAGCAGGAAAAGCACAAAGCATTATTTGGATATCGTGATTTCCCCATATCTCTCTCTATAGTATCCATTGTTAAGAAACACTTAAGCGACAAAATCTACAAAATCGCAAATCAGTTATGTTCTCCATGAACATCATGTTTACAATCAACTTTCAACTTGAAAATTTGAACAAAGCCTAATTTGCAGTTTCTGAATGGCATGTAAGAAATAGTTATGTTTTCAATGATGATATGCTACACTCTTCATGGTGTCTTCCATAGAGGCCTTGCAACTTACAATACATGCTTGTGCAAAAGGAAATTTTACATACCACACTAAGAAAAAAATCTATAAGACATCGAAAAAACTCGAAAGTGAAACCATGTTGTTTCTTGTAAAACAGACACTAAAGTTACCATCAGAAGAAGAATATGGTTTTATACATGCACCGCCATAAGCAAAATCTCTAAAAGAATCCGAAAACACAGAAAGTTCTCCCTAAAACCATAGAGACTTTGAGAACAACATAAATAAAGTTCTTCCTTGCAAAGTTCTGATTCAAGATGTTTAATTCTCCTCTGCAGTAATATTCCTTGCAATCAATATGCCCATGAAGATATGGATGTAATGAAGGCTTCTTCACAAACAATAGACCTGAATATAAATATATAAAACTAGACCAAACACTAAAGCATATATGTTCCATGCAATGAAAACCTGTTCTGCAAACATTATACATACACATAAAACTAAATCATCGATCCTCAATGCCCCAAACCAAACAAACACCTACCAACCCAAACCAATCACAGCATGGAACTCTGCACAGCCTTGTGTAAGTATCTTGGTAGTCAATAAAAAACGAGAGCATAACAACCAGCTTTTATTACAAGGATTATAATTGTTCGGATTGTAAATATACATAAATGCACCCAAAAAAGAGACTTGTTTATGAAACTTTCTCTATATAAAACAATAATGTCAACCTACTCAAAGGCACAAAAAGATCGTCTTGCAAAACTATGCCCAATTTTCCAAACACAGACATATGCTCATATCCAGCTCTTAACAGTAAAACCTCGAGAATGCAGTGTTCAGTTAACCAGGTGCATCTAAACAAAAGGCAATAATATGTTAATCTTAAACTCTAATACCAACCTGGAACACCAATAAAGGGCAAGGACTTGTGGTTCCCTCTTAACCCTAAAGACTAACGTACAAGAAAAGTCAGATAATATTACATATATGTGTCACATAATTCACCTTCATGGTGTTCCTTTTGTTGCATGTATATAAAATTTTCATGTGTCTGTGCTAAGTAGCTTAGTTCCGAAGTTGTGCACAATGTCTGCGAGAAATAATGCACAATTTCAGATTGTGAAAATGAAAGCATAAATACTTGTGGCTAAAGAATGCTTTAAAATTTTTGAAAAAGAAAAACATCTGCAATTTATCAAATAAAATGTATTCCTACCCACAAAATATGGACAATCTACTCACCAAACCTTCCTCATCAAAAGAAACAATCTTTGGTCCAGCTCAAACTTGGTAGCATTTGAAGGATCACCCTTTAACAACATCAGAAGGCCTCCATATGATGCATAAATCTCCCTGCAAATACGAACAATGCGTATACAACCAAATAATTGAATGTCAGATTTAGCTTCAATAGATAAATATAAATACCTGACTTAAAATTGCAACATGGCAGGATAGAACTCTTACCACCTAAATGAAATACTGATAAATGCAGCCAAAAGATAGAAACTGTGTCGCATTCTTTCTCACAATGCACAGTAGCTATACTTTTCAAAATCGGACTCAAGTTCAATATGGACTACACATTTTTGCCTCTCTAAGATGAAAAGGTGCTTTGTCGGAGGACAAATCGATGGTAGAGCTCATTGGAAAGAGCATTGAGAAATTTGAGAACTAGTAGTGAATCTTGTTTCTGTAGAAATATAGATACAAATTTTCCTTTCAAGATTTGAGTCTTTTGACCAAATTTAGCAGCTCATCTTGTGTTTAGAATAAAAAATTTAAGAAAAGAGAATTCTTTGCCAGCTGAGGAAAAAGCTTTAAAAACTACATCTTCTAGCAGTTTCTTGGAGTGCCCACAAACCATAAAATCTTTTTCAAGTATATTTTATTCCATTTGATGTAATATAAGATGAATGACTTACCCAAAAATACACGCAACCTAGCTCAGAGTTGATCATTTCTGTTTTAAAAGCACAAAATGAAAACCCCTCTAGACTAGAACTGTAATATGGATGTGTGTTACAATACTTATAACAAACATGGTATTATTGTATCTAAATAGTTGGGTCTATAGTCAGGCCACTTGGACACTGTAGGAACATCAGTTGATATGATATGCAAGCTTGTAAGGACAAAATTGTATGCGGGGTCAGAGGATGGTTGCACAATCTTACTCCTTTCATATATGTGCATACATACATTCATGCATTATACATCATTCATTTGCACGTCGTCCTCCCAAAAACACTAATTCTTATAGCCAAACTGAACATGAGTGGATTAGGAGCAATGATGCATATTCATTTATTAAATAGTTGACATTCTAATTTATATGCAATCTTGCAAGCAAGAAAGTGTATGTGGGATTGTATGGTCGGCTGGAGATCTTATTCCTTTATGCTGTATTCAGTACTGTAGAGATCATTCGCTCGCACATTATATTTCCTCCCAAAATACCAATTCTTGCATGGAAATACAAATAAAACAATGGTAATAGTGCTTGTAACGACTCTAGAGAGGTCGGGGACATACACTTTGACATTGGCTCCAGAACCCTCCTCGGAGATCTTGTAGAGTTTACCATACATTACATATTCATATTTGTCAGCTAGTGATTTTCGCCCACCCTGCAAAATCCAAAACAAATTATAGTGTTAAACCACCCCAGCAAAACATGTCCATTCAATTCATTTTTAATACTTTCTTCTTGAGCAGTTGCTAGCAGCCTTTTTAGAGTTCCAGATTGCCCCCATAGCTTCCACAATTTCAAACTGGTCAATAATCTGATTAACAGATTATCATGTAGATACTTGAGAATTGCATTTTAAATTATTGCTTTGCTGGTCAACCTGACTTTTTGACAAAGAATCAATTGCTACTATTGAGAAAAAGATTAGAATTTTCGAACACCTGATTCCATTCCTACTGTTAAGAAAAAAAAATATAACTTTTCAAACTCAGCTTGGCCTACAGAAATAAAGAAGTAATAACGATGTCCATGAATGACCAAAGACGGTGGATAGGACTGTAAAGTATAATCAGTTACAATACCACCAGTAAGTGGGTACCTAGGAACACTTCCCATAAAGAAAAGAAAAAGTTGTAAAATTTAACACAGAAATAAAAGGTATGTGTACCAAGCTAACCCAATAGGCCTAAAGAAAGAAATAAAAAATGTACGTGGTCCAAGCTACAAACCACCCGGAGAATATATAAGAAAGACTACTTGAGAGCGTCTTTAACATTTAAGTCAGTGGAATCATCAAACACTGAATAAACCACAATGCATCTGTTCATAAAATCACTATAAAAATGCCTGGATTGAGTGGGGTTGGAGGAGCCATCCTCAGAGGTCCCAAGTGACACTCTTCTCCTAAATTTCAAGGCCAATGATATGGAAGAGGTCACCAAACTTGCAATACAAGACTGTATGGAGACTAAATGTAATGAGATCCAACTGTCCTCATTATAAGTTATGGGATCTGGCTAATTCAAAAGGTTTGAATTCGTGGTCATTTTCCATTTTAAACTAAAAATGGGATTAAATTTTATGAATCATTTTTTAAAAACCTACATTATATTTTATAATCAATACAAATTAATATATTTTTGTGGCTCGCTTTTGGATCACCATGTGAAAGTTTATGATTTCCATAACATTGAAGCATGGTTAATAATATAAATGCACTAAAGTTCTTTTTAAATCACATTATGAAGTAAATTTCTTACTCTAATACCTAAACATATATTGAATTAAATTTATTCCCTAGCCGTCCTATTAAGAGGACAATAATTAAGTGTTCGGCCCATCTAAAGCAAAATGGACGCTTCTTGCCCTGGGTCGGTTAAAGCTCAACTTTGATGGAGCATCCAGTGGAAACCCAGGCTTAGCTGGTAGACGATCCCTCCTTCGATCAAAGAACAGGATCTTTGAAGAAGCCGAGGCTTTTCAAACAAATAATGAGGCTGAAGCTTGGTCTCTAGTTGATGGCCACCATCTTCTCCTATCCTAGTTGGAAAATATTTAAATAAATCAAATCATTAGGAAAGCACAGCAATTGAGCAAAAATCAGGATATCTCTTTCACCCATTGCTTCAGAGAGACAAACAGGTCAACAGATTTGCCAGCCAATGCAAGGGTTGAATTAGGTCTTTTTTCATAAATCGAGAGTTTTGATCCCTTAGAGTGCTTGGATTGGAGAAGCCCCTCCTTAACAATGCTAAAGATCTTCAAGACTCCAGGTAATAATTGGGGGAAGATTTCAAATTTTTCATGTAAGGTGGCAAGGTTTCTTGTTACGGACACTTAACAGCACAGTGCTTTTTTCATTTATGTCTTACATATGACGAGCCAGTCAGACAGCTTTGTATTCACATCTTCCCTGCAGTCTGCTCTCACACCTCCTTTTGACAGATCTCTATTCTCTCCTCTGGTTTTCAATGGCTTCCTTTTCTCGCTGCCCAAAATCCTATCCAGCGTTCCAAGTGTCAAGCACTTTATTTCTTCTATCAGTGAACATATCCTTTTCAAATTGGCCTCTACTACCCGTCCCCTTTCACTTTCCAATATCCAATCAAGAATGTGTACGATCCTAAGTCCTTTGAACTGCAGACAATTTGGGAGGCCGCTCAAACTTCAATTGACAGGGGGAAAAATCATTGAGGACCCAGATATGTTGTCTAAGAATACCCTCCCCAAGCACTGCAGACTGGCGGCTTATCTTGAGCTCCTCTAAGATTTTGAGGTTCGTCTGGAAGTGGCAGAGCTTGAGGTGGATTCATGCTTGGCTTGGTGTAAAGCTTTGAAGATATTGCATCCTTACACATTGAAGTCATGGACGGGCTTGTTTGTCTAGTAAGCATGGACGATTTCTTTGGAAAAAGTGAGCCATCTCTATCCCCACCTCTCTCCACTAAAGAGGGAGCCCATTTTTCATAGCCCTGCCTACATGAAGTGGACATTTAGGAGGCACTGGCGGGGCCTCCCAGCATAAGGAACATCTTATGGAGATGGACATGAGTGCATCTATAGCGCCTCATGTTCATTTTGTTCTAGCTGCTAAGAGGAACTGATCTAAATTTCTGGAGCGCAAGGCCAATTTCTTGAACCCTCAAAAAGGAAAATGATACTCGGTGAGTTTGTTCAGCTTCGTAAAAAGAGAAGAAGAGGGAGCGATATCCACAAGGGGAACTTATCAGTGTGTGATGTTGAAGGGAGTACTGTGGATGATGTGAGATTTGCAAATGTTGGGGAGAGATCCTCTTTGACCTTTTTATCTTGGCTCTGCCCCCAGAGTTAGTTGTGTTATCGCATGGCCTTTTTGTTATATGTTTTCTATTTTGGCCATAGTTACCTATGACTCTGGGACGGCAGGACGGGGTTTCTAGGACAGCAAAAAAATCCAGATTTTGGGGACGGCAGGGGGCGGCTAATAAAATAATATATAAAATTTATATACGTTACAAATATAAAGAGAATAAACTAAGACTTAAAGCTGAAAGTCTTAAGGTTGAAACCTTTAATCCAATTATTCATCACATAAGTCAAAATGCCATATGTAATATTAAGTTATTGACATTAAGTTACTGATTGTTCTCAAGTGCTTTCAGGTTGACGGGACTCTTTGTGCTCTTTTATGGCTACCTAAATGATGGCCCATTGTTTACGAGTCGGTTCCTCTCCACTTTTAATGCCTTCTTGAAATAGTTGTATCAACATGGGGGATATGTCGTCTTTGACATGAGCACTCCAACTTGCTGCTAGACCACAGCTCAAACAGCGTCAACAATATTTTCTTGTTACGGGGTTTTCTTGTTTGAGTGGCTTTGCTGAAATTATGGATTTCATCACGTTTCCCTTCATCTTTTTTTTCATTTGGAAAGAGTTCGATTTGTATGTTTGAGCAAGCATGTTAATCATAGGGTTTTATAACCACAACAGGCAGGTTCACTGTGGAGAGTTGTAAGATGCTAAATGTAAGGCCCTACTGTCAAAGCCTAAGAGAGACTAATCTATGATGATGAGATGTAAGAGATTACAATCCAAAGTTCAGCTAACATAAAATAGGCCCTGTAGAGATGACTGACAGCAGCAGTCATTACTAGCGATCAAAAATCTTGCGATTAAGATGAATGAGCGCATGGAGATATATACAAATTGTGATAAATATTCATGATTAATTTAGATTATGTGTTTTTACAAAAGAAAAGCCAATGGCGTCGGGGACATCCCTAGACTGTCCCAGGGACGTACAGATGTCCCTGGCGTCTCCAAAAAAAAGAGGACCTCCTGAGATGTCCCCTGATAGTTAAGAACATCCCAGGACATCCCCAATATTCAAGGACATCTCAGGGACATCCCCTATGATTCTCTCCTATCAAGAAACATGGGGGAACATTTTCCCCTGTCCCAGACGGGCTTATTTGAGGGTAACACGTCCCCACGTAACACTGGTTTTGGCTGTCTACGATGCATCTTGTTGGTTGTTCGGTCTTTTGGTTGGTTTGTAGGTGTCCGCGTACCACGATGGGTAGTATTAGTTATATCTGGTAGCCGAAGTGGGAGCGTTGGATGGTTTTTGCCTCAGTATTGCATGATCTATTCCACATACTAGATATGTCATTCCTTGAAGAAGGCTGCTTTGGGCGCTCAATTCCCTTGGGCACTTGCTTTCGAAAGGGTTGGGTTAGCGCAGGTGGTTGTTTGGTTCTTTGTTCATTTAGTGGCCCTCAGATTGATGGATGACATGTAGACATGTATGGCCACCCTCCTTTCTTTTTTGCTCGTAGGGTGAGATTTTTGGGTCAAATGTACAGTCTTTAGCGTTAGCTCTGATAGCCATTTTTTGTTTATTTCCATTACATATGTATCAGCTGTTATTGCGCTTTCTTGCTTTTCAAAGCAAGAGTGAGGGCTCCAATAGAACCCCTTGTTACGCCGAAGGCGTATACAGTTAGACTGTACATGGGTGGAGGCTAGCAAACACTGACAAATTGCAGAAAATCAATGGCGCAGATTGAAGAGTCATGCATGTGTTGAAATCAAAGGGAGGAAACTGGTCCACGTCAAGGCGATGGTGGTAGGACGGAGTAGCAATGATGGAGCCTTCTGTCAGGTCTGATGGGATCAATTACTGTAAAACTAGCAGGTGAAGGCTTGTTGCGTCTAATGACACCTTTCTGCAAATGGACGGGAGTGATTGTCTTGCGAGAACATGCGACTATGCAGAGTGCGAGGAGATTTGCACAACTGGCAGAAAAGGTGGGAGGAGTGCAGTGTATCAGACCTTGCAGCGATTGGGTTCCTGAATCGATGCAAAAAATTCTTCCTCCCGCCGTTAAATCTGGACACGTCGCCACGGTGGTTCTCAAGTCTTCATATTTTAAGGGCACATGACTGTAGATTCTTTTACAGTAGCAAATAGCGGTGGCGGAAAGTATTTTCCAACAATAATGATATTTCTTTTGTTTTCAGTTTTTACAGCTTGATAAGCATAACAGGCGACGGGGAGAGCGACTTCTTCAGCGTGAAGTAATAATATTTTCAGCTTTCCCTTCACGTTTGTACTGAGTATATATACGTTTTCGTATTCACGTTTGTACCGAGTGTATATACGATTTCGTATGTTGTTGAATATTGGCAGATACGTTTACTTTGTATCATATCATCATTAAAAAAAATTAGCAATAAGATGTATTTATCAACTTCGTTGCAATTAGAAAAGGTTGTACTTATACTATAGTAAAATTTATTATTATTCACCTCAACAAATTAGGGATTTAAAAGTTTTGTTTCCAAATTGTTTTTACGTTGTTTGCGCTGCCCTATTAGATTTGGGGCGAACGGATTGGATCTCATCTGCAGATACGTTGACGGTATCTTTGAATCTTCATCGTCCATGTTAGGCGTGCTTGTTTGTGTTTTTCGTCAAAACTCATCCCAGCAGAGAAACAAAAATTAAATTGTCCTTTTTCGTCAAACCACTAAGTAGTACATCGCCTTTTGAAGTCTCCACAGCGCACAAATTGCAGAAACCTCAAGACAAGTTTCCAGTTTCCTCCACACTGATTAAGAAGCTCCATTTAGCATGGCAATGACATTGCAGAGAACATGGCATTGGCTGATTCAAGTTTGCATCTTCCTTTGGCTTGCCCACCATTTCACATTATATGTGGTGGTTAAACATTACATTGGTCATCTCCAAACAACTAGATGATGTTGGCTACTCATGTCCCAATGCCTCAACATACAGGTCATCATCTCTTCCAATTGTCCTCCATCAACATCCATGCATTCAATAGATTCCATGAATTCAGATTTGTTGCCTCATCAATAGATTGTAATCTCTAAACCAACCTTTCAAATTATAATCTTCCAACTGATCCACTGAATTATAATCTTCAAATTCACACATTCCCTTTTTGTAACCTTGGATGACATAGACAATTGAAGGAGGACATGATGCACTTGGAAAAAAAATCCCTCTTTTACCAATGCCTCAACCATTGATTATGCTAAAAGCATGTTTCCAAATGCAAGTCTCGATAACTGGGACTATCAAGCTTCAGGTAAATGAGAGGTCAACAAACATCCGTCTTTGCATTGTTGGTCCTCCGGCCAGCTCAAAATTGTATTGCATTATGGATCATGTATTGAGTATTGTGATCCATACTTGCTCGTATCTAGAATCTCCTCACACCACTAAGAGGACCATGATTTTCATCTCTTCCAAATATCCTCCATCGACATCCATGCATTAAATAGATTCTATGCATTCAAATTTGTTAGTTTGTCAATAGATTATAATCTTCACACCAACATGTTCCCTTTTTGTAACCGTAGATGACTTGGATGATCGAAGGAAGCCGTGATGCACATGGAAAAAAATCCCTCTCTTGCCAATGCCTCAACCATTTATCAAGCTAAAAAACATTTCCAAATGTAGGTATCAGTAAACATGTCTTTCAAGCATCAAGCAAATGAGAGCTAAAGTTGATGTCACTTCTCCTCCCTCAATCTTCTTATTTGCCTCCCTCCTCCCAAGTTTTTTTCCCTTAAGTTTATCTTCTTCAACTCATCCCTTTGGGCATTTCCATCGCACATTCCACGTGCGATTGCTAGTTTTACCTATCAAAAAAATTAATACCTTATTTAATGATATAAATTGTGTATTAACTTTTAAATTAAGTTAAACATTATTATATTATGTAGTAAATTTTAAAACCTAATAGCTATTTGGCTATTATATAGTGAAATCTCGTTCCTCTAAACTGTCAATGCCAATGTCATAGCCATCTATATAAAAATTGGAAATTTCAAACACAATAGCTACTGCCAAAGAAATGCAAATTCTGTAGCCACTGTCAAAATGTTTAGGACCTGCAATATGTTTACAGTCTTCAGACTTTAAATGTGAGGCTCGATTTGACTTTTCCATGATTCTGTCTTCAGCCCGTGGAATATGAAAAACATCCCCTTCAAGTTTACACACCCTTTTGAATACAAGCATACAGTGTGTTCTTGCACAAATATTCACGGCGTCGACTCAAACTTTCCAAAGGCAGACCTAAAGTTGGTAATCAATGTTTGCAAGTACGGAAATGAAAATACTTGCTAGAAACTAAGAAAACCAACCATGAAGGACATCAGGGCCCAACCAAACCAACCAAATATGTTTACCCAAATCAAGCTTTTGGATTGAATCCTTGTTGGTCCTTGAGGATTGTAGATTATAATCAGGAACATGGATATGAAGAAGAACTTATTATGACTCCAAAAGAATTCTTGTGGATTTGCAGGAAAAACAGGTTTCATCAACACCACTCGTGGTTGATAACACTTCCGCAATCCGAATGGCGAGAAATCCAATATTGTACTACCAAACCAAACACATCAACACCAAACTCAATTTGATTTGGCATTATGTGAAAGATGACCGTATCAAATTGATACATTGTCCAATTGCAAAGCAACAGCTGATATCCTAACAAAAGTGCTTGGAAAAGAGAAATTAAAAAAATTCAAAGGCATGCTTGGTCTAGCTATAACCCTTTCAGATTGCGGGGGGGAATGTAACATTATGTACTTAACACTGAATTATAATATCATTTGTCTTCTTGTAGAATCTGAACAGTCATCCTAAAGATGAACTGAACAATCATCCTCGAGATAAACTGATGGCATAGTTACCATGTTCGAAAAATTCAGATAGTTCAAAAGGGAAAAAGTTCGGAAGTTCGGAATTTTTCAAAACGTTCAGTTTGGTTCGGTTTAGAAAATTTACAAATATAAAATATATAAAAATAATAAATACTATACATATATGATGATATTTGAAAAGAAAAACCAATTACATATAATAATAAATAAATATATTATCTACAGAGTTTTTCCTTTACCTACTTAGGTATTAGTGTTTCTTCTTTCGTTTTCGTTTTCTGTTGAAGTTCTTTTAATTTAAATGCTTTAATTTTTTAATTGAAAAAAAGAAAATGTTTGACCAAACTTGTTCGGTAAGTTCGTTCAGACCAAAAAGTACGGTTCGAACCGAATTTTCACCAAGTTTGTAAGAACATGGTAACTATGCTGAATGGCCATACATTGTAATAAATATGTACTTGCATCGCATTTTGAGTTAATCTAATTTTGGGTTTGCACCTATTCAATTTTCTAATTCATTTTGCAGCCTGCCTAACATTTGGTATCAAAGCACTTTTTCTTTTCTATTTTTTCATTTTTGTCCTCGCCCATATAGCGCATCCTAATGGAAATCCTTCGCTGTATTCTTTTTCAATGGCTTTTCTTCCTGAATATTAGGAACATTTGCTGCGTACTGATCCTTCCATTTTTAAGCTTCTCTCAATCAAAAAACAACTCTTTGCTCCGTACACTTCTGGTGCTTTCTTCTGAAGCACATACTTCTCCAATATATCATAAACCTCTCTGTCAAATTAAAAACCAGCAGCTTATTTTCCCATATAACATCATTCCTCATAGCCCAAAACAAAACAATTTCACTTTCACTTTTACCTTCACAATTAGTTTCCCATTCCTCAATCTTCTTATAATCCTCGGGCAAATTAGCCCACCATTTTCTGCAGTGCATAGGATCACTATTTACCCTGTGCTGCTTTTTATCAAGTGAAGTCTGTGGGTAAATGTGGTCAGATGGCTAGGAAATAGGCCCACGCAAATGAGTTTTGTAAAGTAAGCAGCGTCGACACTCAAATGGAAGATAATGCCATGCAGGCAAGTACATCTAGTTGGAATACAAAATGATAAGTTCCAAAAAAATTATTTGATATAGTTTCTATATTTTATTTTATTTTTTGTAGGAAAAGTTTTTGGAAAAGCAAAAGTACTTGTTTTGAAAGATATTTTAAAAGGCAAATATTTTCATGACTTGTTAAAATATTGAAAAATAAGTCATTTTGGTACAATCAAAATTCAAAAAATCAAGATAAATTTCGCAAACCTAACACAAATCGCTATGCTTGGTTTATGTTGTGCCTCTAGTTCACGCTTACAAATAAAGTCGTCGCACTTGAATTACTACATTCAATACATAACATACTTTGCAACAACGGTGTCTAAGGCTTTGACCCAAGACTACACGGAAATGCCCTAGACCCCCTCGTACCAACCTAGAAATGTACTAGGTACTAGTACGGGTACAAATATGGTGTGGAGTGCGTCTTTGAGTGCACGTACCCACGGGGAGTATGTATGTTATGGAGTGCGGTTTTATCGTACCCGTAACATACCCTTCCTCTGTGGGTAAGTAACCATGACCAAAAAACGTCTTTTTTAAAAGACAAAAAAAAAAAAATGCATTTTTCTTAAATTTAAAGCAACCTAATTCTACCCTAACCCTAAAAGACCCCCCAACACCTATTTATACACCCAATCCCTCTACTTTATTCACACACTCATTGTTTGCTATTTTGCTAATATTGAGCTTGAAGGAGAGAAAGAGAGGTTGAAGGAGAAAGAGAGAGCTTGGAGGAGAGAAAGAGAGCTTGAAGGAAAGAGTGATTGAGCTTGAAGGAGAAAGAGAGAAGAAGCAAGTCTACAAACAAGGAGGATTTTTCAGGTATTTTTCATGCATTCAGGCATTCTTTTTTTTAAATCTTTTGAGCAATGTTTTGTATATGAATATGATCAATGATCAATATCATGAATGATGTGTTTCAAACACATCATTCATGATTATTGATCATGATCTAAATTTGTTTTTAATATTTATTTATTTTACGGTTTTTAAATATAATATATGAATTAATTTTTTTGTATTTAAATCAAATGTCTACCCTCGTGTATGCTCTCACCTTGCACCATTTATGGCGAACTTGGTGATCGAGAATTAGAGGTTGACGTGTAAGGCTAGCTGTTTAATTTTTTTAATTAATTATGTATTCTTTTTTTTATTTTAAAGTTTTAAATTGAATTTGTTAAAAATTTAAACGTCTACCCTCTGTGTATGCTCTCACCTCGCACCATTTATGGCGAACTTGGTGATCAGAATCAGAGATTGACGTGTATGGGTTAACAAATTAATTTTCTAATTTGTATTTGTTGTTTTTAATTAAATTATTTAGCAATGTTTTAAAAATATCTCTTATTGTAGGTTAAAACAAATTAATCCTACAATCATGGCATCAATTCAACTTCAGTGGGGCAAGAGGGGAGTGGTATGGCAGTGAAAATGGATCCTCATTCTCCTTTATGGAGGCATGTGGAAGTGGTAGAGCTCGTTGTCGGTGGTGGTGTCCGTGTTTGGACGTGCCCCCATTGTGCCACCACATTTAAATCCTCGTATACCCATTTGAGAGCTCATCTAACTGGGGTATCGGCGGGTATTAGACCATGTAAGAAGGTGGAAAAGAAAACAATAGCCATGTACCTAAAAGAGCAAGAAGATGCAAACTTTGAAGTAGCAAGAGCTCACTCTAGAACCATTTCTTTACAGCAAAGGACTATGGGAAAACCACCAACACCATCATTTCATCCTTTCATTGAGACTCATGCATGAAACTGTTCCAGTTGATTCCCCTTTTGATAAAGATACCCCAGGGCCATCAAGCAAGAGAACAAAAGGGCCATTAGAAAAAGCATTTAACATTGAGAAAAGAGAAATTGCAGATGAATTGGTGGCTCGGTGTATATTTGCATGTGGGCTACCATTCAATGTCTTGAGGTCACCTTATTGGCAGCAGATGGTGAGAGACATTAGTGATGCACCACAGGGGTATACAAGCCCCAGACTATAATAAGGTTTGCACTTCTCTTTTGGCAAAAGAAGTGCAACACACATACATCTCTACAACCAATTAGAGATTCTTGGACTGAATCAAGAGTATCTATTATCTCAAATGGATGGAAAGACTCCAGAAACAGACCTCTCATCAACATTATTGCAGTATGCCCTAAAGGGCCAATGTTTCTGAAGGCTATTGATTGTGAGGGGGAAGTAAAAGATGTCCAATTCATTGCAAATATTCTCATTGACGTTATTGAGTCAGTGGGCTCGCAGAACGTTGTCCAAGTCATCATGGACAATGCCAAAAATTGCAAGGCAGCAGGGTTGATAGTCGAGGGTAGGTATGAGCACATATTTTGGACACCATGTGCAACGCACTACCTGAATCTAATGCTGCAGAAAATTGGGAAAATTGCATGGATTGAACAAATCTACACAGAGGCAAACGAGATTAAGATGTTTGTCACCAACCATCACATGTCTCTTGCCATATCCGAGAATATTCTTAAAGTAAATGAACAACTCATGAGCCATAACTTATCGTTTTACTTAGTTACTTTTAAGTTTTTAAATTTAATATTTGATTTTAAATCAATTTCAATTTGTGTTATTGAATTGTTTCCATTCTTTTTAATAGGTTGGTGAGACTAGGTTTGCCTCTCACACACTCATCTTGAGACGACTTGTGAAGGTGAGACGTGCTTTGGGTGGCATGGTGATTGATAATGTTTGGACCGTCTGGAGGCAAGCTAACACAGAGAGAGCCCAAAGGATAAAATCATGGATCCTTGATGATAATTGGTGGGGAAAAGTTGAATATTTGTTGAGTTTCACGGAGCCTATTCTAAGTATGATACGATTTGTAGACAAAGATAATGCTTGCATTGGAGAAATATATGATGGCATTGACTCCATGCTTGAAAAAATCAAAGAAATCATACAAGCCAAAGAGCAGGACCCTGAGGAAAACTTTTACAGTGAAGTTAAAAATGTGATTGTGAAAAGGTGGAACAAAATGACCACCCCATTGCATCTCCTTGCTTATGCTTTAAATCCCAAATATTACAGCAGTGAAATAGTTGGGAGAGTTGGTAGGCAGCGACCATATGATGACCATGAGGTTGCAAATGGGATGAGGGCAGCATTCAGGAGGTTGTTTCTTGATCCAACTATATCTAGTGCAGTCCGCCAGGAGATGTCGATGTTTGTAAATGGACAAGGTAGCATGGGAGAGATAGAGGCTCTTTGTGACAAACACAACTCGGATCCAATCATGTGGTGGACTATACATGGCCATGATGCCAAGTACCTACGACCAGTTGCGATCAAATTGCTCTCACAAGTATAAAGTTTGTAACTTGTTATTTGATATTTTAATTACCAATTAAGAATTAAAATTCAAAATGATATCATTCTTTTTTTATATTAATAATACTTTGTTTTTTGCGGAGTGGATAGTAATTCTTCTGAAGAGCGCAATTGGAGTACTTATGGCTTCATCCACTCAGCCAAACACACCATGTTGGCATCGAAGAACGTTGAAGATCTAGTATACGTTCATTCGAACTTGCGCCTCTTAACACACAGGACGAAAGAGTATACTAGTGGTCCTAACAAGCTTTGGGACCTCCAACTTGAAAACACGGACTTTGAAGCTTCTTCTACTTGTTTGGCCAATGTTTCACTTCTTGGCGTTGATGATGAACTTCCAGGGAGCCCTTCACAAGGGTTCGAAAGTGGAGCTAGTGGGAGTGGAGTTGCAAGTGCCATCCATGAAGATGATTTTGACGATCATCTAGATCAAGATGATATGCTCTAGAAGTTGAGAACTTGAATGTATTATCATATTATGTTATTAACTATTATGTAACATGTTTTGAACATTATGAATCAATACAATCTCAAGTCTCAATTCTCAAAGTATTGGAAATTTCAAATTTGTTTTCATGTTCTATGAATGATTTTAAGTTGTATGAGTATTAAATTTCAATAAGTATGCAATGTATGAGTATTAAATTTCAATAAGTATGCAAATGCTTCTTTAAATTTATAATTTATATGCATATTTATATAAGAGTACCCAAAAGCGTATCGTACCCGAGGTTTTTTTAAAATTCGTTTCACGCGTGCGAAATTGTACTGTATCCGTCATTACTTTTTGTCTTGAGATAGTCTTGCTTTGACCCTATAAATCGTAAGAGAAAAATATGGACACACGATTTTTATTTTTCCATTTCCTTTGTTCCCCATTTGTTTTTATAGTTAGGCGCTTAAATCCCGATGGTAAAAATTCTAAGTATATAGGGAAGTTACACTCATGTACAAGGATGTCTATTTAAGTAGGTGTCATTGATAGGGAAAATCATTTTCATGTACTTGCTTTGACCCTATAAATCGTAAGGGAAAAAAATGGACACACGATTTTTTTTTCCATTTCCCTTTGTTCCCCATTTGTTTCTATAGTTAGATGCAAATCCTGATAGTAAATATTCTAAGTATATAGGGAAGTTACACTCATGTACAAGGATGTCTATTTAGCAGGTGTCATTGATAGGGAAAATCATTTTCATGTACTTCCTAAGTGCCACGTGCCACTTTGCTCTCCCATACTTTAAAATCTCTTTCACATCTTGTGAGTACATTGAAAAGGAAAGCTTCTTCCACGTGCCAATAGGTATATAGGAAGGGCAAGTGTATCAAGAGGTTTGGTATATCGGTCTAGCAATATATAGAAAGAGAAATACATTAGAGTGATAAGGAACCAATACATCTCCCATTGACAGCGAAATGCATTCAATCACATCAATAGTTGGGTTAACACTAACCGAGAAGGACACATGAATGACAATTGTGATGGAGACACATAACCAGCTAAACCAACAGCAAAGCCAAAATTACGAATATGGGGACAAAAATTCTAGGCATTGGCTTTGATAAGGGCCTTAGTTGATGGAGAGGTCTTTTCTTCACATATAAGACTGCAACATACCATGGGAAGCACTACACAAGTTAATGGATCTCTATGATTTTCATTCAGAAATGGAATTCATACGATTGGATTTGAAGTTGTGCAGCCTTGAGTTGAATAATGGTGATGTAATGAGTCTAGCTTCATAAATATGTGCAATCAAGCATGAAATTGACATTGTTGGTGGAAAAATTGATGTATATATGACTGCTTTCATAAAATCCATCCTTCCCAAATATTCATCCTATTTTAGAGTCTTTGCAAGGTAGCAATCAATTGGAGTCACTCACTTTTGATCAAGTGGTTGAAAAGATGGCCAAAGGATAGAACGCCTTTGGAAGAAAAACTAAAACCACAGAAGAAAGTATTCGATATGCTCAAGGCAATTCTTCCAATACTTCCAATAAGGTTCTCTTCCAAGAATGAAAACAATGACAGAGACAAAGGAGAAAAGAAAGGACAATGAGGCAAAACTGGCATAAACAATGGTCAACACCATGAGAAGCAAAATGACAGACAAAACTTGTTTTGCAAACAATGTGGTAGAAAAGGGAGTCATGAGGCTCATGAATGCAAAACATCATGGGATAAGATTGAGGCCTATCAAAAACAAAAGGAAACAAATAAGGAAAAGAATAAAATTTTAGAATCAAACTCAGCTCAATTTGCAAGTGAATGTGTGCTTTCCCCTTCATATAATATCAATTATGCCTCAATGAATTCAACCCGGTTTGATGCTTGGGTTCTAGATATTGATGCCATGCAACATGTGCCTTTCCGAAGGAACTTCTTTGAGGAGTTTCATGAAAAAGATGAGTGATCTTGTATATGTGGCAAACATAACAATTTTGTAACATGAAGGGAAAAAAACAATTCGTCTCAAGTCACCACGACTTCCAGATTTTATTCTCCACAATGTGTTATACCTTCCTCAATTGAAATGAAACTTGTTCACCCTTGTGCTCATTCAACAAGGCCACTCCATTTTGTTGGATGATGGAGAGGTAAAATCAAAAGAAAATGTGATAATACAATTGTCTTGACTAGATTTGAGGAAGGAAAGTTGTTGAAACTAAGAGGAGCATTCAATTTCAAGAAACTTTGCTCATCTCATTGAAGAAGGAATGTCAACAAGTCTTTTGTAGCATGCAAGATTCGTGCATACCAACTATGACAACATTCGTACAATGCAAAAGAATGGTGTTGTAGATTTTTCAACTCTACCCAAAACAATTGAAAAATGTGAAGCATGCATCTTGGCTAAACAAAGAGAGCCCTTTCAAAAATCAAATCAGAGAGCTGAAAGGAAATTGCGGTTGATCCACTATGATTTGTGTGGTCCACTATTAGTTCCTTTTGCTGATGGTAATAAGCACTTCATGCTGTTCAATGCTGACTATAGTAGAATGACCTGGATCTATCTTTTGAAGCAAAAATCATAAGCTTTCAAAAAAATTAAAAAGTTTTGCATAATGGTGGAAATTGAAACATAATGCCAGATTGGCACACTAAGAACTAATAATGGTAGTGAAATCGTGTCAAAGACCTTTGAAGCCTATCTAAAGAAAAGAAAAGAAATCAAGCATCATCTCACAATCCCTTGAATTCCTCAACAAAACGAGTAACTCAGAGGATGAACAAAAACTGTGATAAATATGGTTCAGGTGATATTGTGTTTCAAAGAAGTAAAGCTTCAGTTTTTGGGCACAAGCAACTCGAACAACAATCTATGTCTTTAACAAGTCACCTTCAACAACTCTTCAAAATGAGGACTCCATAGGAAATTTGATGTGGTATCTTCCTTCAATGCAACATCTTTGGATTTTCGGATCCACGTGCTATGCATTGATTGCCGCGGAGAAAAGGAAAAAGTTGGAATGCAAGAGTCGAAAATGCATCCTTTTGAGATATTCTGAATCCTCAAAGGTCTACAGGTTATATGATCAAGAAATTTCTCATTGCAAGAGATGATGTTTTCTATGAAACCACAAAGGACACAACCAACAATGATCCATAATTAAGTTGACTTGTGAAATTTGCGAACTTCAATGTTTTCAAGGACATACATTAAGGGGGCATATAGTTTGGAATCTGTTAAATTTGTTTTGCCTCCAATAATTTAAAAAAAAACTAAAGAAGAAATAACAACTTGATCAAAAGATGAAAACATGTTTCTAGAGCAACAACCAAAAGGAGCTTCAGATCAAGAAAATGAGGCACCAATTGTTTTGCAAGAAACACAGAAAAAGACATCGAGATTTACCAGATAGACATAAATAGATGTCAGACCTGATGAAGTTGGAAAAACATGCACCAAAAATGCGTACAAATACAAACAACAATTAAACAAGTTCTTAGAAGAGATTCAAGATAAGCTAGAAAAGTTTACCTTGGAAGGCCACCCCAAAAAGAAAGCAATATTGCTTTTAATTCCTAACCAACTTCCTTCAAACAAGCTGAAAAGCTTGATGCATGAAGAAAAGCAAATAAAATTAAATATAAGTCCTTGGACAAGAATAGAACTTGTGTTACAAATTGGTTTTTGAAACACATACGAAGAAGATGGCTCACTTGACAAAAACAAAGCAAGGCTTGTCACAAAGGGATATGCTCAAAAAGAAGGGATGGATTATACAGGAACCTTCGCACCAACTACGAAATGGGCCACCATTCAGATTTTGTTGGCTTTAACAGCACAAAATGGATGGAAAGTCCATCAGATGGGCGTGATAACTATTTTTTCTGAACGATGATAAAAAGAAATGGTTTACGTAACTCAACCAAAAGATTTTGCAGTTGAAGGTCAAGAACAAAAAGTGTACAATTAGGTAAAATTGCACCTCTGAGCATGAACTTCAAGCATTTTCAATTTGAAGATGTAACTCTTTTGTCAACATAGTTTCCATAATAGTTGTATGTTAAATCTTATGTGTGGATGATCTACTCATAACAAGAAATAATGAAAGGTGCACTGCAAAAGTCAAATAAAAATTGATGTGATTCAAAAATCCAAGTATATTTTCATCACATAACAAAAGTAAATTGGTGAAATTCTAAGTCAATTTGGAATGACAAACTGTAAACCATTCAACATGCCCATGGAACAAAATGTACATCGGATGATATTACAAAGCTTGAAGATGCAATGAACTATAGACAACTCATTGGAAGTTTGATCTATGTAAACAAAACTAGACTAGACATTTGTTTTTACATTGTGTTCCCTCTAGATTCATGCAATAACCGAGACAAGTCACTAGGTAGCAACAAAGAGAGTTCTTTGATATCTAAAGGGAAATCAAAATTTTGGGATCCAAGGCAACACATTTAAAACTAGTTGGATATTCAGATTCAAACCATAGAAGTGGCGTTGACACTGGGAAATCTACTTCAGGTTTCCTGATTAATTTAGGTTCAACAAACATCACTTGGATGTCAAAGAAGTAGTTGGTGCCAAAAAATTCTTCAACGGAAGTATAATATTATGGCTCAGAAGGATTCTTAAGGATTTGCAAGGAAAATAGGTTTCATTAACACCACTCATGGTTGAAAATACTTATGCAATCCAAATGGCAATAAATATAGTATTGCAAGACTGAACCTATCACATCAGCACCAAAATCCATTTGATTCGGCATTATGTGAAAGATGGCGGGGTCAAATTGATATATTGTCCAACTACATAGCAACCAACTAATAACATAACAAAAGTGCTTGGATGAAAGAATTTGAAAAATTTAGAAGTATGTTTGGTCTCACTATAACCCCGATAGATTAACGGGAAATGTAACATTATGTACATAATCCGAGGCTATAGTAATATTTGTCTTTTTGTAGAATTTAATCAATCATCTTGGAGATGAACTGAACAGTCATCCTAAAGATCAATTGAACGGTCATACATTGTAATAAATATTAGTTTGTATCTCATTTTTGAGTTAATAAATTTTGGGTTTCCACCTATTTAATTTTCTAATTCATTATGCAGTCCAAATTCCTAGCCTTACATCTTTGATGTTGTGTACATACCAAAGTTTTCATTTCTTTTTGCTTGCTAAAAAATTTGGCGTTGAAATCCTTAGCAGAATCTCTTATTCATTCGTAACAATATTCAAAATGAGTTATATATAAGACTTAAGTGCATATGTAGAATGTCTCTTCTTTTGTCCTTCTCCATGGTTCTAAACTAATTCATTCTATGGTATAGATGGCCTCATGTAATGACAGATCAGGTTGTATTATGAAGAGCTTATGGTAAACATGGGTTGCCATCCTAACACAACATCAGTGCAATGGATAAAACAGAAAAATCAAAAACTAAGAAACATGTGCAAAAAATTTACAATTATTCACTCTTCTACAAATGTAAGAAATATATTTATAGGAGATCTAGGCAAAATTTCAGATCGAATAAGCTAGCAATACATTCACAAAAATGTTTACAAATTATGGCAAAATTAATAGTTTATCTAATTTAGACATATTTTAATCCCGTGAAACAAAAACCCCACAAAAGAAGGATCCAGGACTATGAGCGAAAACAAGCCCGCACACTCATAAATGTATAAAGTTTAATCAAACTCAAATTAGACAACAATGTTACTATCTAATTTTTTATATAAGCTTTCAACTAAAGAAACAATATCACGCTTAAAACCCACTAACTAATATACCTTTCAACGGCAAACTTAAAGAAATAAGCATCGGCACATAAGATCAGATAGAGTATAACATGGCTATTAACAAGATTCACACCCATTAAAAACAAAAGTCTTGAGTATTAAATTTTGCTATGTTGGTTAATCAACTCCACCTAGGTGCTTTATTTATCAATGTTAAGGAAACATATCAATTTGCTTACTAGAGAATAATAACCCTACGAAATATAATTTGCAAAGAGGAACTTACAGAAATAAGCATCAGCTCATAAGATCAGATAAAATATAAGTCATGTGGCTATGAACAAGATTCACACGCATTGAAAACAAAACTCTTTTAAGTATTAAATTTTGCTATGTTGGTTAATCAACTGCACATAGGGCTTTATTTATCAAAATAAGGAAACATATCAATTTGCTTACTAGAGGGCAATAACACTGAAATATATCTAACAAACAATGTTGACAAATTTATGTTTAGATAGCATGTGGTACACAAAGAAAATCACCTTATATGCAAAGGTAGAAGATCCTAGATGAGGTATATGATCCTGATGGAAAACATGCACAAGGAAGAAATGAAGAGAGCAGAAATGCACACTATGGAAGTAGTGTATCCGTCATTATATTATGAATGATGCAGTTACAAAGCGGTTGATATAGTTACAGTCGGTTACAGCCATCATTTAGTTAAATAACTAATGACTCCCTCATTAATAAGCCTTACATTCTCGATACCCCCTCTTAAGGCTTACACTATATAAAGCAAAAAAATGAACATCCTAACAAAACTAGAACCAAACATTACTACGTAATCTTCAAAGGCTTTCACTTGAAAGCTGCTTCATGACATTTGTAAAGGTGTAGCTCTGAGCTGAATTCCGAGTTCCCAGATTCCACCTCCCTGAACACCCAAATCACAGATCTCTCGAATTATTGAACAACCATCAATATTGAGTCATCCACAAGCTCCATCGAGTTGTCTCATGAGCCTCGTGAGGATATAATTCTCAATATCCACGAGACTCCCAAACTATACGAGCAACCATCCATATTGAGCTTCATCTACCCTGTATCCGTTCCTACCTTCAAAGTTTAGAGCATCTTTATATTACGTATTTGTCATTGTCCTCACTACCTTTTGCATCGGGTGGGTCTTCAATCATGGCTATATTGGCTGCATTTGATATGCCTTTACCCTTGAGCACATCATTGGCTCGAACACGACAATCCCATGTTGTGTGACCTCTTTTCTTACAATAATGACATTCACTCTCCCGATTATCTTTATCTGACCTTCTACAAAAGTTTCTGGTTCTGGAATAAAATGCACTTTCTTGTTGAGAATGACCTTTTGCATCTTCTGTAGTTGTTCACTTTTCTTCAGCTAGAAGAGCTGCAATCATATCATCTAGAGATTGAGATTGAATTTGACTGAGGGTAAAAACTACATTGTTGTATTTTGAAGAGAAATTGTTTAATAGGATAGCTTTGGCATATTCTTCTATCACAACTTTGACTTCATTAGTTGTCGACCAAGGACCTTAGATTATTGATGTGGCTCGACATAAAGACTCCTTCATCCATTTTGAACCTATATAATTGAAGTTTTAGGGAAAATTTGGCATTAACTGCTTTTGCTCCAAATAATTTATTTAGAGCATCCCAAATTTCCTTGGATGATTTGTCTAGGTCTACATGGAGCTCGAGTCGGAGAGAGCAAGGCCAATAATAGCTTTCGCTCTATCATCTTTGTTATGCCAATCTAACAATTTAGATGGATCGGTGGGTGCTTTCTCTTTCCCGTTTACTATGCCCCACAAATTTTTATTCATAAGTTGCATTTGTATTTTCACTTTCCATGTATGAAAATTTAGACCAGAATATTTTTCTACGGGAATTTCCATTTAATACAATAAAATAAATATGATTGTGTACTTACGAAATGAGTTTATAAAGAATAAAATACTAGTTCCAAGTGTGCCCTTTGCTGCAACTATGATGTGCACTATATCGTGCCCTAGTTCGTGATTTTTGGATTCTGATTCAAAATATTATTTTTCCTTTGATTTTGTATTCTCTTGAGTTTATGCCCTTGTGCCACTGTATTTTATGTTGTTTTGCCCTTGCTTGACTGTATTTTTCCCTTTTCGAGCATCTGAATTGTAGTATTAATGGCAGAAAATGGAGTCTTTGGATTGATTCACAAACTGTGTTTTTGTATTTATTTTGTCCTGAAATTTGTGGACTGTATTTTGACTTTATTTTCGTGATTGTTTATTAATGGCACAACTATATTTTCGTGACTGCAACTGTATAATGGTGCCCTCGATTCACTTCGACCCTCATTTTTGAGAACTGTGCCCTTGATTTCACTTCGATTTTGCCCTTGTTTCTGACGTATGTGCCCTTCGTGGTTAGAAAATGCCCTCGAAAATCAAAAACAAAAATCTTTTGAAAATCTTTTGATTTCCTTCAATTCAGACTTCATGCCCTAATGGGACTGATCTTCTTCCCTTCTCTCTTTCCTCACTTGTCTCACTCTAATACCAATGTTGGAAAACATGCACAAGGAAGAAATGAAGAGAAAGTAGAAATGCACACTATGGAAATAGTGTGTTTGTCGATTATATTATGAATGATGTCGTTACAAAGCGGTTAATATAGTTACATTTTAAGACTTCCTTATTAATAAGCCTTACATTCTAATAGGTCCTATATGAGAAAAATGTGATAAAAAGTCACAATGCTATGTGTTAACAAGAGCTTTTATACCAATCCTATAGAGAGCATATTGTACGGAATGACAATTTCTAATAACATCACTGGTATCAAAGACCAAACCAAAAAGTAATTTATACCCTTCTCAAGAGCTAGTAATGTTGGAGACGCTAAATAGCCCAAAACTTCGCATGTTGTTTGGCAAATATCTACACCATTTGAAAGCAATGAATGAATATCAATCTATTTTTATATTGTGTAGGTTTAAAATACTTACCCTAGAAAAGTATCGGAAATGAGACAACTAGGCCAATGTTTGTCTTCAATTATTACCTAGAAACAGCGAAATAAAAAACTAACAAGATTTATTGCCAACTATAACAGATAAATTTCATTTCTGACTGTATCACATGCATATGGTGTGAGCATTTATGTACTTATGCATGCCATGGTTACGACGTAGACATAAACTTCCTCGAGGCACATAAGGAGCAAAAGATGAGTGGAGGAATGAATGCCACCATCTCACAAGAAGAATGATAGTTTGGGATCTAAATTTCCATGATAAATCTCGATTTAGCTGGATTAGCACCTAGGCAAGTGGTTTGGTTAGACACTACATAGACAAGAAACAGAAATGGATCTGAAGCATGGAAATGCCAATTTTCCTAGAACCCTTGGAAACAAAACAATAGGTTAATGTCTGCATAGTAAATTATAAATAAATATTAAAAAAATGCATAATACTCGTTTTTTGTCAAGAAAAGACAAACACTTTACAAATATATTATTCGCGAAAATTCAAAACATTCTAACATGCTTAATATCTTGCATGTTCATGTGCCATCGTGTTTTAAAAGGTTCAAACTTCAAAATGTAAATACAAATGATTATAATCTAGAATAAATCATCTAGATTCTCCTCAATATCAATAGCACCATAAATAAATCTTTGTTATTGTTGCTTCTAAACACTAAACCTCTTTAGCCAATGGGGTTTGGGTGGATCGGTTAAGACAGACGGTTGTGTCCAGATCCACCTAGGTTCAAATCCCACTAGGCACGATCCCCTTCGGGGTGGTTTACCGGTGGTGGCGGTTGTTGCATCATCGATAGGTTGCGGCGGTTCGGTGGTGGCGGGTGTTGCATCACCGATGGTTGTGGCTCGTGGCTTCATTTGGTGGTTCTCGACGGTGGCGGAATTTGCATCGTTGGCATTGGCTGTGATTACGCCTAGTAGCTCTAAAAATGGCGGTGGTGGAAAAAAATGCATCATCGGTGCGGGCTTAGTGGTCACGGTTTGTGTTGGTCTTAATTGTAATATCTCGTTTGAGGACATTGTTGTAGGGTGGGGCCCCACCAACCCTCCGATTCATAGCTCCGGTTAAAAGTGTTTATCAATTAAAAAAACACTAAACGTCTTTTTTTGTTTTGGAATACGTTCCAAACAAATACATAATAATTCATCTCCTAATTTTTTGTCAAGCTTCTCTATCGGTCCAAAACCTGCAATGGCTTCCACTAAAAGGTTGAAATGCAAAAAGAACAAACTGCTGTGTTTATCAACTCCTTTGAAATGTTTTTGCTTTTGTTCATAATTTAGATTTTTAGCTTTTGCTTTGTTCAACTATGGTTAAGACTCAAGAGGTTAGCTTTAGTTTTAGTTTTTATGTTTGAAGGTTTTCTAATTAAAAAACCCCAGAAATGCCAAGGAATGTGCTGGAAATGGTTGTGCCATTTCCAGCACATATAAGGCTTGTGGCACCATTTCATGGCCATTTCCTATCAAATTGTATTACAAGGCGTGAATAATACATTGTAGCTATTGCAGGCATTATTACAATTAATCTAATACCCTCCCTCCTATAATGACTAAAATGGATACAATCCAAATGATTTATGCCATTTCCAGCACATACCCGGACAGTGAATCCATTTCAGGGTATTTCCTATCAGATTGTATTACAAGCCATGAATAACACATTGTAGCTATTGTAGGCATTATTACAATTATTCAGAAACCCTCCCTTGACTAAACCGCATACAATCCAAATGATTTGTTCGTTACATCAATAATATGATTCTGATTAATTCCAAACATGAACTGAATCAAAGTATAATCACGCTGCCAATGCAGCAAATATCACCAAGTATCACTATGGTAGCCAATCCAACTCACCGGGGTACAGACATAATTAGCCATTGCAACTGTAGAAAAAAACAGTATGTGGTGTTTGAATATTGGATTGAAGTGTTGTCTTGTCTTGAATGTTTTGTGTTTTGCTTGTTTGATGTTTAGAGAGATTAATTCCAACACAAACTGTATTATCGTAAAATATCCAAGATTAATAATCAACTTGGTGCCATGTTATATCCTCTGAGGAATATTCTTGTGTTGATCTCTTCAATGCCCAACGCCTAATGTTCTCCACCCTTGAAACATTTTTGGACATATCATGCATACAGAACTATTTTGCCCTATATGCATGACCCTACCATCTACTCCAATCTTCATGGAGACTTCCCATTCAGATTTAATTTTGGCCTTTGTAAATGTGCTAGGCTCAAAAACATGCAAAGCAGCAATTAGAGCAAAATTTACAAGCTCATCACCTTGCACCATTTGTTTTTGATCTTGTAGATCGATCTTTCATTGCCTATGGTAATTCACCTTCCCATACATCTTTCATCATGGTATCATACCACAATGCCAACCTACCATGTCTTAGAAAATTGAGAATCACTCTCTTCTTCACTAGATCCCTCCCTAGAACCTAACTCCCTTAATGTTTCCAGCTTTGAGCCCTTTTCACTTTAAACACCTGAACTTGTTCCAGAATAAATAGCAATTAACCATACACTACTATCTATAGATTTACCATCAGCTGAAAAGAATGGTATTTTCTTGTCTACAACATCATCTCAACTGACCACAATTTTGTTTGTATAAACATCTAGTAATTTGTATGCCTTAGACTATTTGCTATAGCCAACAAACATATAAATTTTGCTTTTGGCATCCAAACCATTCCTATTTTCATTAAAAGTCAATGTAAAAGCAATACAACCAAAAAAATGAAAATCAATTACATAAAGTGTTCTGCTTGACCATACTTCCTCATGAGTAACACTCTACAAGGCTTTACAAAGACTTCTTTTAACGATGTAAACTTTTGTATTTACAGCTTTTACCCATTATTGATAATGTACATTCCGCCTCTACACCATGCACCATACCATCTCCAAAATTGTCCTCTTTTTCCTTTCCACAGCTCCACTTTGTTGTGAGGTGTACAGAGTAGTATATTACCTATGTATACCTACTCGCTGAATTCTTCAAACTATTTTGAGACAAACTTGTTTCGATTATCTGATCTAAGAGATTTGACCTTTGTATATTGAAATTACAGAAACAATCTGACTATTTATTTATAAAATAAAGCCACATTTTCCTAGAAAAGTTATCAACAAATACTAAGAAATATTGTGACAAACTTTGAAACAAAATTGTCTCGATTATCTGATGTAAGGGATTTGACCTTTATACATGTTTGTTTCTCTACCAAATCTTTTCATACAAAGAAATTAGAGAAACAATCTAACTATTTATTTATAAAATAAAGCCACATTTTCCTATAAAAATTATCAACAAATACTAAGAAATATTGTGACATTGTAGGTGTCTTCATTGGACCATGCAAATCAACATGTATTAGGTCCAAGATTCCTTTGGCTTGCCATGTCTTCCAGTTTCAAATGGATGTCAAATATGTTTTCCCATCTAACACCCTGTACACACATTCTAACTTTCCTGAATGGATGGAAGTCCATTCACCATATTAGTCTTACTTAATACATACAAATACTGATAATTAAGGTGACCATACCTCTCATGCCAAAGTACAGTGCTTTTATTGTTTGGGGATCAACCAGTTTATACAGCCCGCTCTTACCAATACCAACAGCTATGTCAGCATGAATAGTAGCTACCATACATTTCCTTCCTTAAAATTTTACGTAGAGATTAGGATTCTTAGTTATTTCACTTAAAGATAGAAGATTTTTGTTCATATTCGGAACATAACAAACATTATTCAAAGAGTAGCTAATAGAATTGTTCAATGTGTCAAAAATATTTCCACATCCTCTTAACATTGTGAGTCCAACCATCACCCAAAGAAACAGATTCGCCACTAATATTATCTTCAACAAAATTAACACACCAGTCTTTGTGAAACAATGCATCTGAGTCAAAGTCAAATGTTCTAGACTCAGATCACTGGATCTGAGAGATGCAAAATCACACACTGCCTCTTGTTCAACAAAATTTGCATACCGTGACCTCTTTTCTCACAACCACTTTAGAAATGTTTACACTCTTTATACTATTATAGTAATGACATTTCCACTTTGATCTGGCACATTTGGAAGATTCATGTCATTGATTGCTGGTGTTTCTTCTCCATTTGCCTTTACACTCTCTTTACTGACTGCAGTTGATGCTTCTATCTGATTTTGCCTTTGCTCCTAAAATAGAAGTGTTGGTGATTTCTTGAAATTGAGCTCTTCAATCTCAGAAATCAAGTGAAGGGACTCAACAAAAGAATCAAATGATGATAGCAAATTGTATAACACTAAGGCAGCCATATCTTGATCATCTACTGGGTTCTCAATAGCAACCAATTGATCACTGAGATCCTTCAGACGCAACAAATGTTTGGATATAGATCCTCCCTGCAACTTAGTGAAAAACAACAAATTTGTCAAATACAAAGCCTTTCTGGCTTCAGAAGCCTGATATTTTGGTTTTGAGACTTTCCCACAATACTAGAGCTACAATGGCATTTTTACTTCAGCCACTAAGGTATCGGAAACCGACAATTTCATTAGCATTAAAGCCTCTTTATGGCACTTATCGTAATCTTCCGGATCACAATCTAGTCTTTGTTCTTTACAAAGAATCATTTGATCAAGATCCCTGTACTCACCAATGGTGAGGATCTTATGAATCCATAGGCTATAATTCTTCCAAGTCAATTTTTTAGAATCAGGTAAAAACAGATGCTGAATACCAGTCATCTCACCCACAAAAAGGGCATTTTTGACCACTAGAAACATTTAAATTTGAAAACCAACAAATTGGCAGGACTATTGACTTTGCCTACTTACCTAAAGTGGACAATGTGGTAAAGTTTCAGAGAAAGTTACCACCTAGTCAAAAGTTACAGGGTTAATCCCTCCCAAACTAATTTAAGGCAAATATTAATAATTTATAAAGTTTTTTATAAATTTATAAACATTGTAAAAATAAAAACATGAAATGATGTCTAAAAACTATATGATAAAAGTGTGAGAGCAACAATTAATGAACACTGTACAGCTTCTACACCAACCTTCTCAACATAGCACCTCTTACAGCAGTCCATGGCTGGGCCCAGCAGACTTGCATGCCCATGTATGGTTAAAGCAATTGCAATAGACATATAGCTCCACCTCCTCCTCTGGACAGAGTCTCGCACCCGGCAATAGGAATGTTGCGGGTGGGCTGCACTATTCTCCACGCCCAAGGCTGCACTTCACCACTGCACTTTTCCATTCACTTTCATGCCTCAGCCACCTGCTGATGCACCAATGCTTTTTCGCGCTTCTTACACCTCTCCTTTCAAGGAAAAATGTATTTGGCGGCATTTACACAAACATGTGTTATATATATTTTAGTGAAAAATATATGTTCAGCTCCTACAGTTTCTTGCTGCTGCACTTATACAAATGTGTGTAGGTTGTAGAACTTCTTAGAGAAATTTTGCTGCTCCAAGACAATTCCTTACATGATTGTTCTTGGATATCGTTAACCAAAATGAGCCCCTTGCTCATTTTGTTAACATTGTGCTCTTAAGGATCCAAGACCTTGAGCACTTGTCTTATTTCTTGAAGTTTGAGGCAGTTTCTTCAATCGGCAGGCTGCGAACCACCAATTTCTTTAGTTCGCGGGATGTGAACTGCTATGCTTTGACACGCTTCACTCCCACTTCCCGCCATGGCCTCTCTTCATGTTGCAGCTTACTGTAGCAAGCTGCAAACTATGGTGCTGACCCACAATGCCTTAGCCAAGTCATGAAGCACCCAACTACACCACATTGCATGTCTTTTGTGCCATACTGCCCACACTCCACTAAATTGCCCCAACTCACCCATCTGTGCAAAGTTCGAACCGCACCTAGCCGCCAACCTTTGTTTCAACTTTCCGGCCTTAGAATACTAAGCCTTCACCTCCCTCATCCTTCTTCCCTTCTTCCACTACATTCTCCTCCATTTTCCCTTTTTGCCTTCCAATTTTTCCCACCATGCAGTGTGGGCAACCTAGAGAATGCCACGAGGAACTGTTGAAGCCACAAATGCTTGAAGAATAATGCGGTGCACTATACTTTGCCACGGTACACTGTTCCAAGCCACGATATACTACAATTGACCACAAGGAACTTCTCAAGCAGCGTCACCTTGCCAACACCTGCGATGCTCTCTCCATGCTGCAGAACACTATGTTTTGCCGCGATGATCTTCATGTGCCATGTAACATTACATTCAATTCGCAGCACTCTTTGTCAACATTCCAATAGTTTTGCGACCCATGCCTTGTTGTTTTGGTTGATTTCTGATGCAACGCAGACTCCCATGCATTCTTCTACTTGGTCGATGGACTTTCCAAGTTTTTCTTCAGTTCCCGACATCTTCCATGTCCCCATGCACACGAAACTCTTTCCGCCGTTTCTGCCAGGACCTCAGAAAGTTGTTGTTGGTAGCTGCTGATCAAATAATGCCTCGAGTCACTCCAACGAACACAGAAACCTTGTGACAGCTTTGGAACACGTTGTCCTAGCTCAAGTGGTTGCAGAAGTTAATGTTTCCACCCAATGCCATGCAAGTGGACAGTAGCGTAAACACTTGGCGCCAGAGGATCCAACTGCGACTCAGCTCCAAAATTTAATGTTTGATCCAAGATCCCAGATTTTTAGCAATAAGGAACAATCCGCCATTTTTCTTCTGACATATCTTGACTTGCTTCTCAAGTTATCTTCCCTCTTCTTTTATCTTCTTCTCTCTTCTTCCTTCTATAAATAATAGAGTTTGTTTTGTTATCCAGACTCTTCGTCATTTTGGGGATTTTGGCCGCTTTTGGGCTCTCGTGCGGCTTTCAGTCATTTCTTCTTCTTTCTGTTGTCTTAGCCTCTATACTGGCAATTGAAATGCGTCCAAGGTCTCTTTTGCAATCTAATACAGTTATGCATATTTTAAGCATCAGTCGAGTTGCTGTGGCTTATGTCTGCCCTATTCTTTTCTTTTGTTGTCTTGCCTATTGTCTAATCTGTGATAAATGTGTGTGCATTATACTTGCATCTGCTTAGTTCGCTGTGTTATTCCCAAACACAGTGGAAGAAGATACACCTTACAAACAGTCTAACAGCTCTTCCAGTCTTCTCACGGGCTCTGGTAATTGACGAGGCTCTGATTTCTCAGCAAAACCAAACACAAGGTGCACCACCACACACATAATGTTTCCTCCCTCGTGTTTTTGCTCTCAAATACCTTGGCCAATTTCTCTCCTTCACAAGCACCTCTCATGTTTACTGATTGACAGGCTCTAATACCATATCAAAATATATTACAAGCCGTGAATAATACATTGCAGAGAGGTTTATTACATAAGCTAGAGAAGTAAACAAACACTCCAACAATCAAGGAATAAGCTCAACAATTAAACCTCTATGTACAACAACCTACAACCATGTGCTCTTTATAGCACAAGCAAAGGTATGCCTAGATAAAACTAACAAACTACTAAAGGCACATTATAATTATTCTATCATTTCCAGGGCATTTCGCTTCCAAAATGTTTCCCCTAAAAACACCCCATGTTTATATTGTTTCTTGCAACATAGGTCAAAGACACTTTTCTTAGTCCCTAGTTCATATTGATTTATCTATATTATTACAAATTTTCAGTATTAGGGCATTTGAGCACTCTATTGACAACCGGAGAGGAATTTAATGGCCATAGCAGTCAACCAATAAGGAGAGGAGGTTAAGGTGTGAGCAGTAGCAAACACATAACCAATAAGGAGAGGAAAAGGGTTCGACCTTTTCATACATCTTTACTTAATTTACTTGAGATAATAAAACATGTCAGCTGTCAAGACTGCATGAGATCAGTCATCATTGACCACAGCTTTCCCTCCCAAAAAGAAAACAGGGTCCTTCGCACTCAAGTGTAAAATCATTTTTTTGCACCAACCACTAAGATCTTAAATATAAAATCGAATCAGAAAATATACTAAACCTTAGATTTTATTTGCTTGAATTCAATTTAATCTGAAGTATTTGCATTGTTGGCATAGTTAACCATACCTTTTATATCAACACTTTTGATCTGTACTTATTTTTTTAATCCTTGTACCTTGTTTTCCTTAGAAGCGTGATAAATGAATGTGTGCCTGTATGGAACTGAGATAATTTACAGTTTTCATCCCCAAATGTCTCATATATGTCCTGTAAATCTTGAAGTAAAACAGAGTTTGCCACTTTATCAGGAGAATGCATATTATTTGAAGTTTTTATAAGCGTCGATTAGGAATCAAAGAACAGTACAGTAGAGTGTCATACAGTAATTAAAGAATCCATCACTTACAGTAAAATAACCAGTGTCTGGAGTACCATCTAGACTAGTTGTTCAGTAAGGAATCTAAGAATACTAAAGTAGAGTGTCACACAGTAATTATAGAATGCATCACTTACAGTAAAATAGCCAGTGTCTGGGGTACCATCTAGACTCAGTGTTGGTGCCAATGCAACAGTAAACTTCTCTCCCACAGAAATGGGATACACATCAATATTCACATCTAGAAGCATGTGCATGTCAAACTGCTCGCTGCGGGCTTCAATTCGTGATACTGCAAAAGAAGTGATGCAAAAATAGGTGAATGTCAAATCACAACCCATTTAAAACATGTAGAAAACAAATCACCTGAAGAAAAAAATCAAGTAGACCTCGTCTAACAATGCCAGAACCCTAATATAATTGTTTCTCATGGCAGAAATGCAAGTTAAATTTGGTGTGATGGAGAATTGCTGACTCAATTAAGTAATGTCTGAAAGCATCAATCAATCTACTTCAAAATCTGTATGCCCGTGCCTCATAAACGGCGATGATGAATTGAAATGGTGGGATGTCTGCTATTTATTCAGCACAATCATGCACTGAAATTTGGCCTATTTTGGTAAAATTGCATTTCCACTAACTTTCTACTTCTAGTTCTGTATCTTTTGGAGTTTTAAGTTTTTTGTATGTTATCTCTGCTACTTGGATATGGACAGGTATCCATCAGAGCAGAAAGGAAAGAGAACAAACACATTGAGCTCCCACAGTACGAATAAGAGCACTAAGATCTTTGGTGACTCTGTCACGGACAAGATATTAACATGGTATTTCATGTCTCTGGCACCTCTGTCAGGTAGGCTTGGTTAAGATTTTCCTCAGGCCAGAGATCCTCTTTTGTCCCCCACAAGCAAAGAGAACAGCAGCACACTTGGAAATTGAGATCTGGCTGAGCTTGAAGGGGCAAAGTAAAAGGCCTGTAGCATGTAAATGGATTCAGTACTGTATCAGTGATGGGAAGGTGATCAGCAAATGGGAAAGTATAAGATTGTCCTTTTCATTTGGGCAATTATATCCTTCTCCTTGTACATGCACAAGGTTTAATTTACAGACTTGCAAAGAAAAAAGTGATTGAAAAATCAGTGGTTCAAAGGGAAAAACTTGTGCTCATATGACAGAACTGGGAAGTCTCCACAACAACCTTCGACAAAATTTTCCATAAGCTGCATGTTCTGACCTATTGAATGGAGTGCCTGGTGTTGCTGAGGTCCAGAGCCTTGAGATTCTTCCTGCACCAGATGACACCCAATTGAATAGAAGTTAGAAATAACTATCTTGCCCAGTTAGTTATGGTAAGACTATTGGGCTTTTATAGTTCACAGAAATGTGATGATTCCTCTTGCTATCACTTTTCAACAGCAAACCGAATCCTCTGTTTGGATAATTTCTCAAATAGTGAGTTAGTGTTTGAGCCCTGAGCCTCAACAGATCAAAATCAAGAAATCAAATCAATCTGAGCCATAGACAGTGGGTGTATTAGAATATAAGGCTAATAATTTATTATTAAGTCATTATTAGTTATGTAGTAACTAATGGACGGTTGTAACCACTTCAACCATTTTGTAACTATCTCTTCATCTTGCATAATAAAATGACGAACATACAACTTACAATGTGTGCATTCTGATTCTTCTTCATTCTTTCTCTCTTCACGTATTCTAACATTGTATTAGAGCTCTTGGTGCTCGAAAGGGGTTTGCAAATCGAGGAGAAAGAGTAGAAGGATATCCAGTTTGCGTAGGGCATAAGATTTCTACACATGTCAAAAATTCAAACAAACTGCTCGTAGGGCACAGGAAAAAGGTGATCTAAATCGTGAATAGAGAAAATACCATTATAGTTGTGAATACACATTATTTCTGCCATAGTCACAAATCGCTGTTAAAATACAGTTTGTGATTTTCTTTCAGAAATTGAGGGCACGTTTTTAGTATAGGACACACTCAACACCAAGGAAAAGCAAAGGAAAAGTCGCGAGGTAAGAAAATACAGTCGCTAGGGCAAGAAGAATACTGCAGCGATTTTTAGAAGGCAACAGTCAGGAATTTCAGCAAATTTCAGGGCACGTTTTATACATTTGAGAATTTCAGATTTCTAGAGCACGATTCATATCAAATTGTAAGAGGATTCAAGCATAGAAATGCAGTATCCAGATGCTAGGGCAGAACTACCCTCTAGTATTTTATTTTTGGCAAACATAATCAATTTTGTTATGTTGAAAAAATTTCAAACATCTGAAAATTAATGTAGCGGTATGAAACTCCAAATTGATTGTCTGTATATAACTGCACAAATTTTGTATTGTAAATTGGGTTATTATTTTTACTTTTAGAATGGAAATTCCATTAGACAAATATTTTGGCCTCAACTTTCACACCTGGAAAGTCAAAATATAGATGCAACTAATGAATGAATTTTTGGGGGAATCGTAAATGGGAAAGAAAAATCACCTACAGATGCAACTAAGTTACTGGATTGGCAGAGGAGAAATGATGAAGATGCCAAAGCTATTTTGTTAAACAGGCTGCCTTCCAAATACAGCAAGGGAAAACTCAAAGACAGCCCAAATGGAAGAAAAAATCACTACCGGAGAATATGTATTTTAAAGAACCCCAACACTTCAAAGAAAAGAAGGGATCTAGTGTAGATAAAGCTCAACAAGGATGGTTGCCCAATTACTTCGAGAGTTTGTGAATCTTGGGAATTATACCCTTACAAGGTCATGAGACAACTTCATAGCGCATTGTGGATGTTGCTCAACAATAATTTGGAAAGTTTGTAATTCGGGAGTTTGGGGAGGTGGGATCCAAGAATTCAACTCAAGAACTACACATTTACAACTTACAAGGGTTACAAGGAACTTGATAGAGTTATACCTAGTCAGAACTATTTAAAAAAAAAAAGCTTCTAAAGAATGTGTGGCTATCATTGGTTTGGTTGTTTCAATTTTCAATCAGCATGTTTGTTTTTTTGCTTTTCGTGATGTAAGCCTTAAGAGGGTATTAGAATATAAAAGTGTTGCGGAAGACACGTCTCTAGTACGAGCACGCGTCTCAATACAAAAGACGTGTACAAAGACGCCTCTCGTACATGGAAATTTTTGTTCAATGTCTCCCCACGTTCCCGGTAAAAAAAAAACGCACGTGTCTAAAAACCCTAAAATACAACTTATGTGTTAAATACACTACATGGGCTTGCTTCATTCATTCATTCGCTACACAAGTCTGCATTTGCCATTGAAGGAGGTTGACTATTGTTGCCTTTGTGAAACGGTATTTATCTCTACATTGCAAAATTGAATTTTTTTAAATTATTTTTTAAGGCAAAGCCCTACATGGGCTTGCTTCATTCATTCATTCATTCACTACACAAGTTTGTATTTGCCATTGAAGGAGGTTGACTACTATTGTACTCGAACCCGGTATTTATCTCGACATTGCAAAATTGAGTTTTTTTAAAAAATTTATGGCAAAGCCCCGCCGCCGCCACCTATGTTACATTTGCCCCTACCTATTTGCTAGGTGTCGCTGCCTATGTCGAAGTCGTGCCTTGGCGTCCACACTTTTCTTTTTTAAAAACATGCTTTGCCTTTATTTATTAAAGCTTTCACGTTAGGTTTCAAAACTAAGGTTTTATGTTTTATTTTTATCATCTAACTTTTTATGTTTTGGCTTTTATTTATTTAAATTTTATTATGTTTGTTTTTAATTTTTAGTTTTAGTTTTTATTTTAATAAAGTATAAACTATTGGCTCTGTAGCTTTAGCCTTTAAGCATTAATTTAGTTTTTAGTTTTTAACTTTTAATTTGTATAGATTTTAAAATTAGATTCAACTTTTAATTGTATACATATGATTTAAATTTTTACTATTTTAATGTTTAAAGCTTAAACTTTAATCATATAACTATACTAATTAGTTGAAATATCCCTTGTTGGGATCTTACCACAAAAAATGACAAAACACAGAAATTTGCAGCAATATACTAAATCTGATTTTTGCAGATTTTATACAGAAAAGTACAGCTAGGGCAGCGAACAGAAAAATGTGAATAACTCTTAAAATACCCGTCCAAAATACTTGAAATTTTAACTGGAACAAGATAATAATATGTAGAACACAAGGGAAATATTTTTGGAATTTTTCAGATAACAGAATGCTGCCAGAAATTTACAGCATGCCTAAAATAGCCTGAAAACTTCGAAAATTAATATCTCTTCGAATACAAATGCAATAAAGATGAAACTTTGGAAATAATATATATAAAAATAGTAGATAACTCTCCAACCTTCAGATCTGAAAAAGGACTGCTGGAAACCCTAGAAATTAGGGCTGCAAATTCCCAAACAAGTCGCCCCCTTTGGAAAACAGCCAAAACCCTTGTGAAACCCTTTGTAGATGATGCCGAATCCTTCTTCTATGGCTGCCGTAGGTCTGATCCGAAAACCAGCTGAAAAATCTCCACCAAACTCTCAAAAATCCTCAAACCCTAATTCTGAAAATACCTCTGTAAAACCAGCCCTGAAATCTGCTCCAAATGACAAGCTAGGGTAGATCTTTCACTACCGAAGAATGCCCTGCTAGCTAGGGATGGATCTCTCACCACCGAAGCTAGGGTTCCCGTGGGATCTTACTCCACAAGCTAAAAGTTGCAAACAGCAGTTGCACCATGAAAAGAAATATAAGTGTATGTATGAATGATTATCCTTTCACCCCTCACCTCCTTTTATAACCTTTTCATGCCAAAGAAACCCTAAAACACTCAAGGCGCACTTTCCCAAAAAGAGGGCCTTATTAAAAATAACTTTAAGTTGCTTTTCCCTTCCTAGGCGCCTAGGCCCATAAAGTAACCTCAATGAAGAAATATAACATTTAATGCCATGCATGTCCTCTCAAGTCGCCAAAAAGGTACTTTAAGTGGCCCCAATGATGAAACATAACATCTAGTCCCTTTTTAAAAGTACTTTATGACCCAGTCAATAAAAAATAATAACTGGACTAGATGCCCATACCCAATAGCAAAATAGTGTCCGTAACCCCTTGGGCATGACTAGGGTTAGGGCACGCATTGGCCCTTAGGCCATGGGCGAGGGAAAAGGGACATTACATTAGTATTTATTGTGCTTTCTTAATGTTATAATATTTTTTATATTTATATTAAATGTTTTAATATTTATTTTAATAATAAATTAATAAATTGATATTATTTAAATTCATAGTTTGCAGAACTCAAGCAAGTACTCGTTGAGCCAACAAGTACTTGCCATTTTTTTCCTTGGCCAAATATTCACGGAAAAACTTGCCAAAACCTACGATCGAGTTTCTGACCTACAATCGAGTTTTGGCGAATATTTATGAGTTTTTGGCAATTATTCGTAAGTTTTGGCAAACCCTCACAAGTTTTGGCGAACCCTCACGAGTTTTGGCAAATCCTCGCGAGTTTTTAGCGAATACTCGCGGGTTTTTGTGAATACTAACGCATTTTTGGAGAGATTGCTTTTACATTTTGGCAAGTTTTTGGAAATTGTATGGGTTTTAAAGAAATTTGTGTATTTTTAAGTTGTCGAATACTACTTGAGTCTTGCGAGTTTTTCCGAATCAATTTTTTTGGGCAAGCCAAGTATTTGTCGAATACAAGTCTATGAATTATGATTTAAATAATTTAAAGTTTATTTTTTTAATTTTAAATATCATTTCAATTTGATTTCTAACTTTTTTATTTTGTTTTGGTTCAAGATGTCAAGAGGAGGGAAAGGACTATACCCACTTTGGAATTATTGAAACCACATTTGTAAAGGGAATGGTGGTACTGCAGATATCACTTGTAATATTTGTGGGAAGTGCTTTCAAGGCACTTACACAAGGGTGAAGGCCCATTTTTTCATATACCAGGGAAAGGGGTTGATCCTTGTAAGAATGAGGTAGAGCGGTATGAAGCTATGAGGGCACAAGAACGTGCTGAAGGAAAAGTGACTTCCTTAAGCTCTCACGCTTCGACCACAAATCACACACAAAGTCATCCTATCAAACGAATCAAGATGGAAACAAAATCGGTGCTAGGAGTGTCTTGTAGACATGTGGCGGGTGAGGGTCTTCTCGTAAGAGACCACACATGGGTAGTGCAAACCCCATTGGAAACATGTTCGATGTGCATGGTCGAGATGCAGTTGATGCAACGATTGCACGCTTTTTCTATGTGAATGGAATACCATTCAATGTTGCTCACTCACCCTATTATGAGGAGATGGTTCGTGCAATCAACAAAGGGCCAAAGCAAGGTATAAACCACCTGGATATGAGAAGCTTCGCACAACTCTTATTGACAAAGAGAAAACAAGGATAGAGCAACAATCGCACAGTCAAAAGAGTGTGGTCTACAGAAGGATGCAGCATTGTGATGGATGGTTGGACTGATACTAGAAACCATCCACTTCTGAACATTATGGTAACTTGCTCTAAAGGCCCTTATTTTTTGAAGGCAATCGATTGTTCGGGTCAAGAGAAAAATGCAAAGTTCCTTGAGAAGCAACTATGTGATGCAATCGAGGAGGTGGGGGCATCACATGTTGTCAAGTTATACAGACGTTGCCAGTCTGTAAAGCAATTGACTTGTTGGTGCAAAAAAATACAAACATGTATTTTGGACACCATGTTGTGTGCATGCATTGAACAATGCACTCAAAGACATTGGCAGGTTTCAGTGGATTTCTGAGCTTATTGAAAAGGGCAGAAAAATACAAATGTTCATCACCAAACACAAGCTATTTATCGGAGATATGCTAAGGTTGAGCTTCTCAAAGTTGCAAGCTTGTGAATTGCATCTTTCTTCATACTTCTTGATCGTCTTTATGCTGTCAAAGGGGCCTTATGTTCTACTGTAGTTAGTGATGCATGGGCAGCTTGGAGACAATCTACATCAGAGACTACAATTGAGGTGAGGAAGATGGTCCTTGATGACCTTTTTGGGTTGATGTGAAATTTGTTGTTGACTTCATTCAACCCATTTGTGAGGTAATCCACTTTGTTGATTCAGACAAGCCATGTTTGGGAGAAGTTTATGAAGAAATTGATTCTATGTGTGAAAGAATAAGAAAAATCACAGATTCAAAGGATCCTTCTCTATATCCTTTGATTAAGGAAAAGGTACATGGAAGATGGAACAAGCTTAACACACCTCTACATTGTGTTGCTTATGCTTTAAATCCAAAGTGGTATGATACAAAAGTCACCAATAAGAGGGCTCCATATGAGGACAGAGAAGTGATGAAAGAATTTTGGGTTGCAGTGAAAAAGATTTATGGTCGAGGAGAGGAAGCTTCTACTATCAGGACTCAATGGAATATGTTTTCACGTGGTCGCGGTCAATTTTCTATAGTGGAAGCTCTTTATGATATGCATGCAGAGAAGGACCCAATAGAGTGGTGGTGGAACCATGGCAGTGAAGCACCTGAATTGCAATCATTTGCAATAAGATTACTCTCACAAGTAGCTAGTTCTTCATCTTGTGAGAGGAATTGGAGTACTTACGGTTTCATTCATTCATTGAAGAGGAACCGACTAGGGTCAAAGAAGGCAGAGAACCTAGTCTACATTCATAGCACACTTCGTCTTCTTACTCGTGTAGACCCAAGGTATAAAGAAGGTCCTTCAGCAAAATGGGACCAAATTCCACTTGATGGAGCAATAGACATAGAGGATGATGTGCTTGAGGCAAATGGCCTCAATGATTTGCCCCTGTTATATTGCCTACAGAGGAGCCACAACTTGAGAGTGATGAGTATCTAGAGAGCATCCTAGCAGAGGATCTAGAGGACATAATTAATGTGACAATTGACCCCTTTGTATCAGATGAGATATGATTCAGGTTCACATTTGTGATTTTTGTTTTTAGTGTGTCTATTTGTCGGCATTTTGGTGTTATAATGTACTCTTTCCTCGATATGTGAGATATCAAATATCAATATAATTACTCATCTTTTGTCAACATTTGATTTCCTTACTGTAAAAGTATAGTTAATTTTAAATTTGAGTGCATTTTGATTCTCAATATTGTATATTATTATTGAAAAATGGTGTGCTTGTACCCAAACCTGTCTCCACGTGCTCATAGAGTCATACCCATACCCATCTCCAAGCAACTATAGAATATAAGGCTTAAAATTTATTATTAAGTCATTATTAGTTTATGTATTGACAATTGGACGGTTGTAACTACTTCGACCATTTTGTAACTATCTCTTGCATAATAAAATGACAGAAACACAACTCACAATGTGTGCATTCCAATTCTTCTTCTTTCTTTCTCTCTTCGCATATTCTAACAGGGTCAAAGACTCAAAAGGGAGGTCACTGCTAAGCAATGGATTTCAATTCCCATACCAAGCCTGCTATGATTCAAGCCAATGATAAGTTATGATTTTTTTTTTTTTAATTCTGCTATTCTGATTTTTGTACTGTAAATTCACAAAGCCCAAATACATTGTTAAAAAACTTGAACTTTAAAAAATATGCAATAGGCTTTATTTTTGGACAGCTTATCCTGTTGTTCAAAGAAGAGCCTAAAACATATAGGTTCACTATCTCGCTTTTAGTATAGTGGGGACATCAGCATATAAAGAAGTGCCAAATTTTGTTCAGAACTGGAATGCTAAGAGCGAAAGTTCCAGCATAGTTGAATTGCTCTGAATGGTAAAATCTTCTATTCAAATCCCCACTAATCAATACTAAGAAAACGAAACCAAAATTAAAATATTTTTTTCCCTTGTCTACAGTGTTGAGGAGTAATGGCAATGGGGGCACTTGTAAGAGTGTAACCCATATTCAAATCTGCCCTCCCCTCGTCCGAAATAAGGCTGACTATAAACACAGAGACATGTTGCTAGGTGGAGTATAACAATAATGGGGACATTTGAGAAAGACCCATGTTTGCACGTTTTAAAATGAGGCCTGAGCTTACCCCAACTGTGTTAACCACTGCCCTTAACCTCGCCTAAGACTAAAAACAGGCATAGTAACCATGAGATCTGAGATGAAGAAGAGGAAATCATTTCAAAATTAGGGTACAGAATTATATGACTAAGCATACAATTATAACAGATTTAACTATAATAGTTGTGGGTGTTCCTTGAAACCGAGTTTCCTAATGGTCATTAAAAATATAATTTGTCTTAAAAGTAAATATACTCTCAAATTTCAAATGCATTGAAGGTCAAATCGCCATGATATAGAAAAGAAAATATAAATTCAATTCAATTCAAAACAAAAGGAACAAGGAAACCTTTGTCAAATTTTTCCCATCCGGGTCAATCCTCGTTACAGTAAAAATATCCTCGAACAAAAGTTCAACCATCTTGAGCAAAATCCCTGGGAATCCTTCTGCAAACTGTTTTATGCAGGTATTATTCCTGCAAGAAAGCCATGCTAAGTAAAGTAATGGATGTGAATCCTTCTACAACCTGTTTTACACAGGTATTATTCCTGCAAGAAAGTTATGCTAAGTTGCTAACTAAGTAAAGTAATGGATAGTCTCAACACAGATATAAAACAGCAGAAGCCCTATTGCCCAACTCCTGATTACGCTATTTTTGCAGAACTGAAGTACGCCACAGAAAACCCCTGAAAAAACTCTAGCTATCAAACATGTAAAAAGGCTAAAAAGGGGGAAAATTGTATAGCAGTATCAAAGTTTGAAAACTTGGAGGACAGTTTTACAAGTTTGAATCACTAGCTATGCAACTCCAATGCATCAGAGCAACATTTCAAAATCTCTAGTCTGGAATTTGGGAGCAAGATCATAAACACAAAATGTTTTACATTTCAGATAAATGCATGAACCAAATTTCATCTAAACTCAAAAATAAAGAAGAGTGAGTTTCTTGAAAAAAATTGTGTAAATTCAGAGAAATAAGGGACGAAGGGTTAACAAGCTCAAATTTTAAAAATCCTTCTTTGGGAGATCCCTACAGCTGCAGTAAAAAAGCACTTGCGCTGCAAAAAAATCGGTCATGATTAACCAAATTCTAAACACAAATAAATGAAATACAAGAAAATAGGTTTTGGCTATCATGAAGTCGAGAAAACAGGAATTACGCATTAAGGATTATTCTCATGTGTCATGTCTCAGATTAAGGAGTATAACATATAACAATCTTTGAGGCGTAGAAACTTTTCCAGATATGACAACCTTTTCCGTCATCCCACGAGTCTCTGCCAAAATGGGGTCTTTGGAATAGGCCGTGGACATACATCAAGCCATGATTGAAAGGAGGTTTTCGTCAGATGTTGTAGTTGCAACTGTCATAGTAGACAAGCATGCAAAATATGAAAGCATACGCATAGCACATGAACTGTTTGGAAAACGTGCCCGATATACCGGAAAACGTGTTTTTCTCATATGAGCGGAATTTTTGACCCATAGGTTTATGGGACGGTTTTGGCCCATAGTTTTGATACCCACGGTTTTGTAAAATTGCTTAAGCAGTTGTCTACTTATATGGTTTTATGCATATGGTAGGTATTATGTATCATTGCAGATGTGTTTTGAATTCGGGTGTGAATTCTGTAGAGTTTGTTGAGCATAACTCCAAACAGATCTAGGTATTGTATTGAGAGAGCGGTGGCTTGTAATAAAATATGAGCAAGTGATTCTTGGTGGATGTAGCCCAAATTGGGTGAACCACGTTAAATATTGTCTCTTTGTGTTATATTATTTTATTTTGCACTTTTATTTGAGATCTGTAATATTTTCTGCATATTAGTTTCTATTGTTGCATTACGTGAGGAATTATTCGCATATTTTATCCCTTATTTTCTAACAATTGGTATCGAGTCGGTTTGGTTTCTTTGAAGTTTTGAATCGCGGGAAAAAAATTATCTTGAGTAGGAGCTCGACGAGATGATGGAAGATCTAGAGTGATAAATTCAACGGGCGAAATTTGAGTCTTTGGAAGATGCGAGATGGAAGATTACCTTTATCAAAAAGATCTTTATATTCCGTTTGTCGAGAAGGTGAACAAACCCTCGAGCATAACGGATGCGAGAATGGGATTTCTTTGGATAAGAAGGCACACAGGACAATTCGGTTATGTCTTACATCTTTGGTATTATTTAATGTTTCAAAGGAAAAGACTACAAAAGAGCTCGATGGATGCATTAGGGAAGTTGTATGAAAAACCCTTTGCCTCTAACAAGATATTTTTAATGAAAAAGTTATTTAATATGAAGATGTCGAGAATGGTTGATTGCGAGATCATTTAAATGATTTTAATACGGTTGTAAATATGCTAGCTTGATTCTGATCGAATTTGATGAAGAAGTTAGGGCTTTATTAATTTGTGCTCTTTACGAGAGTTAGAATTGTGCAGTAATAGCGGTAAGCAACTCGGTTCTAGCTAACTCAAAGTTGAAGTTTGAAGATGTTGTAGGGGTGATTTAAGCGAGGAAATGTGAAGAAAAAGCTACGGGAATCTTCTACTTTAAGGAATGTTTTGGCAGTGGAAACTAGAAGGAGACAGAAGAATAGAGGAAGCCATGAAAAATCAAAGGATCGGGCAAGGTCAAAATCCAAAACCAAGATAGTATCTTGTGGCTTGTGGAAAGTCTGGGCATGCAAAGAAGGATTTGTTGAGAACTTCGGGACAAGAAGAAACAAAGAAAGAAAACAAGGAGGCAAATGTGGTAGTAGCGGGTAATGTATGTCGGGATGCTTTGATTCTTTTTTTTCACAATATTCTTGAATCTTGAGTTTTAAATTCGGGGCTTCTTTCCATGCTACTCCACAGGCATTATTTTGTTGATTATGTTCAAAGAGATTTTGGACATGTTTTTTTGGTGATGATGAGTTTTGTAGCATAGTTGGAAAATATTTTGTTTAGGTTAAGATGTAGAATGAGAATACTTGGCTATTGAAAGATGTCGGACATGTGCCTACATTAAGACAAAATTTGATATCGACGGAGACGGTTGGGAAGTGATGGTTGTCTTGTGATATTTACAACGGACTCTTGGAAGGTTACGAGGGTTCTCTTGTGGTGTAAGCGGTAAGAAGATTGAAACCTTGTATTTAACCACTTATAGCACTAATGTTTGTAATCTTGTGGCTTGAAGTAGATCTGACATTGTGACCACTATAGGCTCGGTCATATGAGCCATAAGGGCATGGAGATCATAAAGAAGGATTTGCCAGGATATACGAAACAAGTTTGAAGTTTTGTGAGGATTGCATATATGGAAAGCAGAAGCATGAGTAAGGTTTAAAAGTTGGACCTACAAAGAAAGAGAGTAAATTAGAGTGGTGCATTCGATGTGTGTGGGGGTCGGCTTAAGTATCATCTCTTGGGGTTGAGTTATTATGTTACTTTCATTGATGATGCAACAAGGAAAGTTTGGGTTTATTGTATTAGAAACAAACTGATGTATTTAACACTTTTGTTAAATGGAAAGCCTTAGTAGATAATGAAGCGGGTCTTAAGCTAAAATGTCTCGGAGTCGGATAATGGAGGGAGTATTGCAGTGATAAATTTGATGATTCTTGTTCTAAGAATGAAATCCATGAAGCAAAAGACGGTTCCAAGAACTCCACAAAGTAGAATGGGGTGTCGGAAAGGATGAACAGAACAATAATGGAACATCTTTAGGAGCATGAGGTTACATGCGAGGACAACCTCTTTCTTTTTGGGCGAAGCGGTGAGCACAACTATGTACTTAATAAACGAGAGGACCCTCAAGTGCCTTAGATGAAGGCATACCTCGGGAGGTTTGGGTTGGTAGGAAAGTTAATTATTCATTTCTTATAATCTTTACATGTGATGTATTTATCCATATAAACAAGGATGATATGACCAAACTAGAGGCTAAATCGGAAAAATGTACTTTCATTGGTTATGGTGGTGATGACTTTGGATATAAATGTTGGAGTATTAAGAACAAAAAAATCATTTGATCTAGGGATGTGGTCTATAATGAGAAAAGTCATGTATAAGCGGCACTTGTAGGAAAATAGGAAAAATCCACAAAAAAAACATACGCAAGCGGTAGAGGATCTTAGGATGGAAAAGTGACACATGAATCGGTTCGGGAACCTCCTCAGCAGAACCCCAAACTCCTATATTGAGGAGGTCTTCTAGGGTAAGAAGAGAACACAGACGTTTTTCTCCTTCGCTTTATTATTTATTACTCACTTAATAGTGGAGAGCCAGAGAACTTTGATGAAGTAATACGGGTAGATGTCAAGAAGAAGTGGAAGCTAGCCATGGATGAGGAGCATCAAGCTCTCATGGAGAACCGGACATGGGCTTTGGTGAAGCTACCCGAAGGCAAAAGAGCATTACAAAACAAGTGGGTGTTCGAGTCAAAGAGGAAGGAGGCAAGAGAAAGATATCTGAGGCCTAGTTGGTGGTCGAGGGTTTGCACATGAAAAAAGGTATAGATTTTGATGAGATTTTTTCTCCTCTAGTAAAAATGACTTCTATTAGAAGCTGTTCATTACATGAATAGTTGCAACAGAAGACTTGCACTTAGAACAACTTGATGTAAAGACTGTATTTCTCCATGGTGATTTGGAAGAGAAACTATATATGCAGCAACCGAGAGGGCTATGAGATCAAAGGTAAAGAAGAGATGGTGTACTGGCGAAGAAGAGCTTGTATGGCTTGAAACAAGCTCCACATCAATGGTATAAGAACTTTGATAGCTTCATGATGGAGCAAGCGAGGTTATATTAGATGCCATTCGACCATTGCATGTATACAAAGAAATTTGAGGATGAAAGTTATATTATCATGTGTTTGTATGTGGATGATATGTTGGTTGCGAGGTAAAAACATGCAAGAAATAAAAGTACTCAAGAAGTAGCTAAGTGAATTCTTTGTCATGAAGGATTTGGGGCAGCCAAACAAATCCTTGGTATGAGGATATCTCGGGATAAGAAGGAGCAGTGACTTTATTTCGGGAAGAGTACATTAAGAAGGTCTTGAAGAGGTTTAATATGCGAGAATGCTAAACCGGTTGGGACTTCTTTGGCATGCCATTTCAAGTTATCAAAGGAGCGAGTCTCCCAAAGCAGAGCGGGAGAGAAACCGAGATGTCTAAGGTACCTTACTCATCGGCGATTGGCAGTTTGATGTATGCCATGGTGTGCATCGGGCCCGAGATATTGCCCATGCGGTGGGAGCGGTGAGTAGATTTATGAGTGATCCAGGTAGAGATCAGCGGCGGCGATGAAAGTGGATCCTTCGGTATTTGAGAGGACCATGGGGACAGATTTTGTGCTACGGATGGATCAAACACCACTTTGTGTGGTTATGTAGTCGAGATATGGCTGGAGATGTAGACGGCGAGGAAGAGACGACGAGGTTATGTTTATCTTTGTAGGTGGCACTGGCGGTGGTGGATTTCACGACTACGAAGGTGGTGGCTTTGTCGACCACGAGGCTAAGTATGTTGTTGCCCGAGAGAGGCAAGCAAAGAAATGATTTGGTTCTGACAATTGCTTGAGGAGTTAGGGCATAAGCGGGGAAAGGAAAGGCTGCGTAGTGATAGTTAGAGTGTTATACACCTAGCTAAGAACTCTGCTTTCCACTCTAGGGCCGAAGCATATACTGAGTTAAGGTACCATTTCATCGAGATGACTTTGGAGAAAGAGAAGTTGAAGGTGGAGAAAATTCATACCAGTCAAAATCCTGTGAGACATGATGACCAAGGTGGTCATAAGGGAAAAGCGAAGTTGCGTTCAGCTTTACATTTGGTCCTCACGGAAACTAGTTAAGGGTTGAAAACCTTGCTCGGAGGAAAACTAGTCTCCAGTGGGAGATTGTTAGGTTATGGAGCATGTTTTCATGTGAAAAAATGTTAAAGACGTGCGTACTTTTCTCATATGAGTGGGATTTTTAACCCATATGTTTAAGGGACGGTTTTGGCCCAAGATTTTGATACCCACGGTTTTGTAAAATTGCTTAAGCAGTTGTCTACTTATATGGTTTTATGCATATATTAGGTATTATTTATCATTGCAGATGTGTTTTGAATTCGGGTGTGAATTCTATAGAGTTTGTTGAGCATAGCTCCAAGCAGATCTGGGTATTGTGTTGAGAGAGCGGTGGCTTGTAATAAAATGCGAGCAAGTGATTCTTGGTGGACGTAGCCCAAATTAGGTGAACCACATTAAATCTTGTCTCTTTGTGTTATATTATTTTATTCGCATTTTTATTTGTGATACGTAATATTTTACGCATATTAGTTTCTATTGTTGCGATTGTGAGAGGATTATTCGCATATTTTATCCCTTATTTCCTAACAAAAATGCCTCGAAGAAATATGTTATCATAGATTGAAATGATCGTTGGGTATGCACAAAGTGAGTTTAATGCAAAGGCCTTGAAAAATTTAGTGCAGCGCCGGATTCCACAACCTTTCCCAGCATCCTCACAGCATGTGCTAAAATGGAAGGTTTGAAAGAGCGCATGGACATTTATTAAAGCATAATTAAAAGCGAAATATTGTCAGATGTTGTAATTGCACATGCCCTGGCAGACACGTATACAACGTATGGAAGCATGCAAATGGCATGCGAACTGTTTGACAAAATGCCTCATGGAGTCATATAAAAGGGCTAAGCCTTAAACCATAATATATCGGGGTTGTGCCCTACAATAAGCCCTCCCTAAGGGCTGTGCCCATGAAACAGGGTAGGCAACCCATGACTAAGGAAGTAATATTGTCAACCGTTTTCAAAGCCATTAATACAGATTCGGTATGATTGGATGGTATGAAATCTCAATAACCCACTAAGCCAAAAATACAGTAATAGCATAGACCACATCCAATAGCTTCTTTTTCCTCCTTTTCTTTGGAAATAAGAAACACATTTTAAGGCTAATAAAAACCGTGCCTAGTACAGATTGGTTGACGAAAGAATGAAAGGAGATCCAGCCGAGCTTCACAAGTCTCCAACCCTTGTTTCCGAGCTCTCAAACAACAACCAACAGCCAAAATAATTTTCGAAATCAAAGTTTAAACCCGCGTAGTCCTTCAACAATTTCAGAGTTAGGGTTCCATAAAACCACGGAAATAAATCAAACAAGTGCCACGGTCCAGCTTAAATACCTGTCTCCTGAGATGAGGCGAGTTTGAGTTTGAGTCTGAGTTTTTGTTAGAACAAGCTCTTTTATGAAAATCAGTCTTTCGACGGCGTATTTGCTTTATGAGATATTAAAAGGAAGGGAATTCGAATCGCGCAGGGTCGAATCTACTTTAGAGTTGAAGCAATTTCAAAACATTTTGGAAGATTTTGGTTCGGAATTTGAGCTAATTTTAGCCCCGGTTTAAGTATACATGGAAAAGGAAAGGAGGGGAAATGATGAGCTTTGTACCTCTTTTAAGAATATAAATTTTTATAGGTGATTGGTTTTATATGTTGGAATTTATTTTCAATGAATGTTAGGAAAAGTTGTCTCATATTGATAAATTGTTTTAAAATATCAATAAAAATTAGATGGAGAGACAAAATTGTAAGACACAAATATGTAGTAATAGGTTACAAGAACAAGTAATAGGGTTTACAAATAGAAACATGAATGAATTTATAAATGGGGACAAAATTATGTACTTGGACATAACCATGGTATGGTAGTGCTCAAATCTCGACAATTCTCTCAACTCAATTCCAAAGATCAAAAATGTAGTTTCTCACAAAAATTTAAATTTTACACTTTGATTAGGATAGGAAATCACTTACAAGAACACAAATTAATGCAAGGGATGTATACACTAACATTTGGTAACTTGTCCTTATCACGAATGTCAAGTTTGGCTATGATCCTTGCAGAGACAATATCTCACATTCATAATCTAATCGAGTATATCTCTTTAGCTCCTTTATGGCGTGTTCATCTTTACATTGTACTTTGACATCAAATCGATAAACATTATTAAATCAAAGCAACTTTATGTTTTGCACCCCATTCCTCATGTTCGTGACTACAAATGGTGGGGATGTGGAATCTAGTCTTATTCAACTTATGCGGTCCCCCCTTTGCATTCTCGACTTTGTTTTCAATTTCAATATATTTATTATGTTGTTTCATCTTCCTAAGTCACCTTATTAGAATATTTCATGTGCAAAAGACTATACAAGCAAATCAATTTCACTTTATAACTCACCAGACACTCTTACAAGAACTTATTGCAATATCTTTCCAAAAGCACTCATATGTCTCCTAAATCTACCCAAATTAGTTGCATGTCATAGAGTAGTCCCTACTATAGGTATGAAGCACTCACCCATGTCAAATAGTTTAACTTCATGTCCAAGCATGCAAAGGTCATAGAGCCATGTCTTAGTAAAGAGCAAATTCACTCCCAGCATTGTCAAAGGGTTTGAGGAACAAAGGGTTATGTCATGTAGCTAAGACATACCACATCATAATACTACTACTGATGAGTACATTATATTCCATACAAATATCCTTATATCTTTGTCAAAATACACGAGTGCACCCCTAAGGGGTTGGCTTAGATTGTACTCACACTTGCACAAGCACTAAATATAACTACGTGAGATTTGTTCTAGTATTAGGGAGTGTAGTGTAGCACTTGGATTGATTTAGTTGCTAAATTTGACTTACGAGGGTATTCGACCTCGCCACATACACATAAATTCTCCTATTGGTTTGTTATTGCTTTAATGAAGGGTATTGTAGGTTTATAGGTTTCCACTTTGTTATAGGTGATTACATGTCATCCCAAAGTTGTGTGAGCAAGAGCAACATACTGAGAGAAGGGAATTTCCAAGTAAGTGGAGTAATAAGGAACTTTCATATCCTAACTACCAAAAGGTCAAAAACTATAAAATCTAGGTTAATATCGTACATTTCTAGTTTGGACTATTCACCCTTAGCTTCTAATTCCTAAAATGACAATAAAGCGTCTCAATTTTCGATTTGCCTTTTCCGCATGTCTACACATCCAGATCTTCTTTCTTCTAACATGTACAACTAAGTCTTCTTCTCTTCTTGTGTATTTGAGTTATCATTTGTTGTTTATCAATCGTTACAAGTATTAATGCATTATTGTAGTTATTATAAATTGATTAGATCCATGATAATCCTTGTTACAAACTCTTACATCCTCTTTATTGTTGTGTATTTCCATAGTATAGACTTAATTAGGGCATAAACATTTGGTCGGCTTTGACTCATGATTGAATCTTGCACCTTGTTCCAAACCCTAGTTTCCCTAGGGTTTCATCTTTGCATTGTATATTTAGATCCAAACTTGATTTTAAATCATCACATAACCTCACTCTAGTTAAATTCACAATTTTCCCTAAGGTCTCATGGTTAATCTTTCCCTTTAAGTCTTTTTATAGGGCTTCTTAATTGTCAAATCACCTTTTGTCACATATCTCAATCATAACGACTATATTTTTAAATTCCTCAAAGGATTTTATTTATTTTGATATATTGAATGAAAAATGTTTTTTTGGCTTACTTTTTAGCACAATTTTTGGAAATTTAAAATTACTATTTTTAGTATAAGGGCATAATCGAGAAAATAATACATTTTTACAAAATCCTTGGATGTTTTTATTCCACGTAGTCATATTTAAAGATGCCTCTTTTTGTTTAATTAAATTCGTTATCTATTTTCATAAATAGTTGTTTTCATAATTCAATGATGGTCACTTTTTGTTAAAACATCACTTTTGGGCCTAAGCTGCATTACTAATTTGGGATTACTCTAATTCTTATCCAACAATCAAATCTTTGGGATCTATTTTTATGATTTTAAGATTTATTGTATATTGGAATTTCCTTATTCTTATAGACATTCAAATTTGGTAATTCTAATCTTTGACAGTACTAGTCTTGACATTGCTCTTTTGCTCAAACAAGTGCACTTTACTCATTCTCGTCATCTACATCTCTAGGTATCTTTTCTAATTTTCTTGATTATATGCACTCATTTATCAATAGTTCTTTAGAATTGAATGCATGAAACCTAGTAAGAAACTCCACTTTCTAAACTTCACACTTTAGATCGTCACTCTGGGCCAAAAATGTACGGTATGGGTAGGAGCGTTCATACGGTCCTAACCTAGTGTACGATTTTGACCTTGTTCACTTTGGTCCCAAAATTTCAATTACACATTATTCTTTGGGTCACTTACTCCTCCTCAATTGGCCTTTGTAACTTAAATCACCTTTGAAAGCATATATAAGCAAGTGAAACTCGCCTCATTTAGAACCTAACACTCTTATGGACTCTTATTGCAAAAGCTAGCACAAAAATGCACCCAAAGCTCCCTATACTCCAAAAATACATTTGCACATTCATTAGGGCAACACCATCTCTGGTCTAGAGCTTCCCACTTTGGGTCAGGCGATTGCTTCCCACATTTGCAAGCACTCAAAGTCACTCACTCAAGTAGATTTGCAAGAGAGACTCAATTCAAGCATTATCAAAGGAAGGATGTCAAATCTAATTGCACTATAGCTAGATATCACATGTTAGGTGGAGAACAATGTGTGGTTTGATGCCTTTTCGAGTAGTGCCAACATTGGTAGTGCAGGGGTGCACTGACCCAACTAATGTTTGTTTTGCAGGACTTCTCATCCATGGTTAGGGTTTAAAAGATTGAGTAGGGAATTCGGATACCCTCACGGCATGACCGACAATGACCAACAAAAAGTGACAAAGAGATTTAGACAAGTGACAAACTCAAAAATTTGCGAGTCACGATTTTGAGTAGTTGTAAAAATATCTACAAAGAGGTCAAAACTATACTGAGACGTTCTTGCCCTACTATATGGTCTTCCCGAGGATATTTTCAAGTCACATTTATAGTTACGAAGCATTCCCGTGTCTAAATATGCTTTGATTAACTAAAATTTGAATTAAATAAGTTATATAAACTAGGAACAACAATTAAATAAGCTGTTATAAACTGGAATATGAATGCTAGATAATTTATTTTATATTTAAATGAAATGAAATAGGAGGGTAAAGGTACTAACCTGAAAATGACTTACCTCACTATAAACTTGGGTGAATGGGATGATGAGCGGACAGAGCAAAGTATGATAGCACACCTCGGAAATTGCATCATATGAGGATTTAGCCTAACCGGGGTGCACGGGGGAGGATTAGGGCACCTGTGGGCGTCCCGGTCTGCAGAAAAACTCAAAACCTGAATTTGGGAGTGTCACTAGATCTTAACAATAATTCACCTTTTGTCACATGGATGTCACACTAGCTTTCTTAAAACGCCGTAGATCCGATGAAGAATTACTTGCAAAACCCACACAAAAGCATCAAACCCTAAAAATAAAGATGCAAATGAATGGGTCGATGTCCTCAATTGTCAAATCAATGGACTTACAACTTAACGTTGCACTACATCTCTAACCCGATGTAGTTCTATGTGCTTGTGTGTGCAATAGTGTGCATAGGGTGCCCTAACGCCAATGAGACAGAGATAAGGGGCAATAGCTAGATAAAATGTAAAATGATGGATGGAATAGAATAGACTTCCCTTTCTTATGCAATGTGTATGTGATGCAATGATGCCCAAATGTAGTCTCTTATCTTAGTAGATAGCTAACCCTTAGTGGTAGATAGTCTTCCCATAAGATAGTAGGTATGTTGTGTTTATATAGGGATCTCTTGCTCAAATTTCAACACTAATGACCCGACATGTCGACTAGTACCTAGGGGAATGGGAGGGAAAACCGTAAAGACCGACCTCAAAACTCTAAATGAGACTCAAGTGAAACCAGGATCGGGCACCTAAAAATAAGGACCAGGGCACCCATGGGTGCCCTAATCTATCCCAGCGCCTAGTCAAAGACTAGAGATGAAAACTAAGTAATTAATGACAGTTGAGACTCCCTGAGAGATGACTAGAACTGTGTAAACAACTGATGACCGTGCAAGACACCTAATGACAAAGACTGACTAAGTTGATGATAGGACTAGGGATGAGCCATTAGTGAATACTTTTCTTACGCGAGATCCATATATAAAACAACATACTTGGCGGTATAAATGTAATAGTAAGTGTGTGATTTTATGACTACACTCTTATTTCATCATTTAGATTGCCCATTTACCCAAAATCATCTGTAATCAACTAAGTGCACTCGATTCCATGTATTTGTGAGTTTTTTCCATCGAGTGCATTTGTTGTAAGTATTAATGTGTTATTATGATATTGAATGATTAATGTTGGAAGTTAATTAGTTGGAATACCCCATTGTAGCTCTTATTTCATTCCTTATTTGATTATAGTGTAAAAACCCTAATCAAACCTAAAAAGGGTGAAAATATTTTTGAACTTGACTCTTGAATAGACCATTATGTCTCAAACCCCTAATGGCCATAGGGCTTCCATTCTATTTTATTGTGTTTGGGTATTGTAATTTATCATGCCAAATCTCATGTATCACTATTAGTATCTATGTAGTTTACCCACATCTTTTGATTCCCATACTAATCCTGCTTGCTCTTGTGCCCAATTCCATGACAATATATTTGCTAACACTATTTTTACTAATGATGTTAATCCTACCCAAGGTGATTGTAGACACCAATTTTTGGTATCCCTGTCCCTCATCCCGCATCTACTCCCCTTCTTCGTCATTCCTCACATGCATACCTCTTTTCTCATTCAAATCCCCCTTTCCCTCGTAAATTTCATTTATCCCTCTAATTGTTATTTTTCTAGCTTAATCCCATCTTAATCATATCATTGATTAGTCTTCCCTAGACATCCTTAATTATCCCTAAATCCTCATCTAATACTTTTATGTTCCCTAAACCATATTTTTATCATCCCTAGGTTCCCATCCACCCCTATTTAATAATGTCTTATCTCCCAACCTCTTTTTATCTTCCTTAAGCACCCCTAACCCGCATTAACCACATGAAACCCTAATTTCACCTCATAGGGCTCATTGTCTCGAGCTAGTCACATTTCCACCGCCCAAATCAATAAACCACCATATTCGTGGTGACCCATCTGGGTCATCGTCGACCCTATAAATATGCCCCTACCCCTCCTCTCACCAGGATGTAATTTTTGAGACTTTGAGCTTTCTTGTGATCTTGGCTTCATTTCTTACTCTTATTTACAATTTTTATCACCACCTTGGAGTTACTTTGGAGATCTTATGCATCACCTTTGGAGATTTGAAGTTCTGTCTTTACTTAGTATCACACTTTTGTATCTGGAGTCACCATTCACGACCCATCATTATTTTACATCAAATTTACAGTTTATCAGCCATCTTGAAGCCCTACCCCTACATTTTCATCATCAATCTCTATTTATAGTTCATCTTTTCCATCCATTTTCATCCATTAAACCCTATATCCCTTCTCGGTGGTAAATCGTCAACTATACACGATGTCGTCGACACTGATTCATAACTATTTGATTTTATGTCATCCATTCTGCCGAGATACCTATTTTACGACCCCAAAACCCCTCGAGATCTCCTAATATTTCCATTCTACACACACATCTGTTGCTTCAAATATCATCTTTATCATACCCAGGCGTCATTAACCCACCCTAATTGTCGCCGACTCAACTTGTACTTACCATTCTCTCATCGAGATCCAACAATTTTCTTATATCATTTATGCTCCAATCATATCCAAGATCTTTGTATCATCTCATCACCATCTTGATCCGAGATTAGCTTGAGACCACTCCTTTAGATCTACCTTTTTTGCATTTCTTTTTGGCTCATAGAGCCTCGATCCATATCGACACGATCGGGTTTGGTTCAATTTTTCATCATTTACTATTATCATATATACATTTTATCTTATCTAGTTCATTTCATATTTTCTGTTTTAGTTCAGATTCTGCTACATATTATTGCTTATCTATCATCGTTTTTATCTATATTTTATCAAAGATGGTTGACATCCATCCTAGGAAGTTTTCACTTCTCGGAATGACATTGTCGGGCAACCCACCATCCTATCTACTAATCCATTTTCATGTTGAGTTTCTCTTTGTTGTGCAAGTAATCAAGCTCACTACGAGGAGGATCTTTTGTACTGTATCCATCATCATCTCATCTAGAGGTAGCCTTAAACCCTCTCATTATTAGATTTGCTTATTTCTCTATTACTATTTCACTAATATGAAACAAGAGTGAGAAAATTAGGTCAATATTTTGGCACGCTTTGGTGGAACTTTAACCTTTCTTTGGTGAGTTATTTCATTGTTTTCATTTCCATTTTTATTCCCTTCTTATTAACCTCACGGGTAGGATCTTTGCTTATTTGCTAGTACAGTGGATGGCTTGCTTGGATCAACAATGCACTCTCTTAAAATTAAAAATTAAAAGGAAAAATAGCGTTATCCAGGTATTCTTCATTTTTCCATATTTTATTTGTTTGCATCTTCTTCCCTTATTTGATTGTTTGGTTTCATAGAATATACCACTTCATTTTGGGATTTAAAAAGAACCTCTTCATACTTGTTTGGTAACATAGTCTAATTAGGAGGTTAATTCTTTGCATTCACTTCTTCCACACACATCCAAAATGCACACATCAACTTACACATCTTAAACATCTTCTTCCAGGTGGAACTATTGGGATTTCATCACCTAATAGGAAAACAACTGCGGCGTTTTGCCCGCATTATAAATTTTTGACTATCGGTATATTGGCTAAGCGCCCGACACCCTTATCGTTGCGGTGCGTGAAGTGTGGGGATAGGCCCCAATATCAAGCCCCATACTAATATTCATATCAGATTTGAGCCTCATGTACCTTCGAGTATATCAAGGACGTCATCCAAAACAACCTGAAACCATCCATAGTTTGGTCATTTCTAGGTTCCCCTTTGAGCCCATTTTATTTTCTTTCTCACATTCTTCTAATAAACAAGATAATTAAAACTTTTGTTGTATGACTTGTTTGAAATATTAAAAATTAGCATAGTTTTTGTTTTATTGTTTCATGCCCATTATTACACATTCTCAAGCAATAAAAATGGAACAAACCATGTCATCCAACAACATTCCTACTTCTAACATTCCTTCCCAACAAACTTCAACTCTTTCTATTATCTCTTCCACCCCTTTGGTCACTTCTTCTTAATTACCCAACCTACGGTTTCCATTCCTCCTCTCCATGAGTCCCAAGCTATCCAAACAACCCCCATGTTGATACTAACCCCTTTGTTTTCATTCCTTCTAGACCAACTACACCCCCATTTGTTATTTCCTTAGAGACCTTTGGGCCTCCTACCATCCCTCGTGGATGTGTGGAATTCCAAGAGCTCCTTAATGTCAACCTTGTTGTTCTTCATGACTACCTTCTTCGTAAATCTACCAATCTCCCCATCAACAGACCCCCTCTTCAAAAAATTTATGCTTATCACTCTCACCCCAAATCCACTCAATTCCTTACCTCTCAACTCGTTGTGTTCTTCCCTAAATCCATGAATGATCTTTTTATGGCACAATGCAAACTTAGCTCCCATCAATCTTCCTCTACAATCCCTCAAACTCACCAATCCACTCAACTGGTGGTCCCCATTCCTCCCAATCTTCCTCGTATCAACACCACACCCACTTCTTCCATCCCCATCACTTCCTCATCCACTATCGTCATTAGTGCACCTACCCAAACATTGCAAGAGTCCCATTTACTCCTTCCACCACCCGAACAACATGATCAAACTTCAGTCCCCATCTCTACATCCCATGTCCACACAAATGTCATCACCTCACAAGTGATATACTAAAATCGAAGTCTAATAAGAATCTAAGAGTACAACAATGTAATAAATAAAATATATTAAAATATAAATGTTATGTAGTTTAGAGGATATTTTAAATGTAATGAAATGGAATGGGAAAGGTACTAACCTAAAATGAACTTACCTCACGGTGATGCGGGGTGAACAAAATGATGAATAGCCATAACAAAGTATCGCAATGCACCTCGAAAAATTACAGGTGGGGCGAGATCGGCGATTGGGGTGTATGAGGAAGGATGAGGGCACTTGGGGCACCTTGGTCCGCAATTTGGGTGCCCAGTGCGTGGAACAACTTGGAATCTAGTCATGGTATGGCTTGGTCTATGGAACAACTTAGAATCTAGTCCTAGTATGGCCGTTAGGTCTTCACAATACTTCACCTTTGGTCACGTGGATGTCGCACTTGCTTCACTGATGACATTGTTAACCCGCAATGATGAATCACCTACAAAACCCTACACAAAGCATCAAACCCTAAAAAATAAATATACATATGAAGGGGTTGGATCTGTCCTTAACAACCACAATGGTGGTCTTACAACTAAGTGTTACACTACATCTCAGACCCAATGTATTTTTGTGTGATTTATGTGTGCAATAATGTGCCTAGGATACCCTAGCTTTTGATGAGATAGAGATAACGAGCAATAACTAGATAGAATATAAAATGGTGGATGGAATAGAATAGACTTCCCTTTCCTATGCAATGTGTGATGCAAAATAGTGCCCAAATGCAATCCCTTGCTCTATGTAGATAGCTAGCCCTTAGTAGAAATAGTCCACCCTTAAGATAGTATGTATGTTGTGTTTATATAGGGATCTCTTTCTCAAATTTGACACTAATGACCTGACATGTCAAATAGTACCTAGGGAGATGGGAGGAAAGCCAAAGAGACCGACCTCGAATGTCTAAATTAGAATCAAGTGTGTGAGGACTAGGGTGCCTAAAAATCAGGACTAGGGTGCCCTGGGTTCCCTAATCCCTCCCTAGGCACCCTAGTCAAATACTAGATATGGTAACTGAGTGAACAATGATAGCTAAGACTCCCCGAGAGATGACTAGAACTGCATGAGTGAGTGATGACTGTGTAAGGAAAACAACGACAAAGACCAACTATACTACCGACTGGACTAGGGGATGGGTCATTAATGAATACTTTTCTTATGCAAGATTGATATATAAAACAACATACTTGACAGTATAATAATAGTAGTAAGTGCATGATTTTGTGACTACATTTTCCCCCACTTTATGTTGGTGAGCGAAAGCTCGGTAACATAAAGTAGTTAGAGATGCGTACCTGAGAGAAATATGGATAAGCCCATGTTGTAGAAGAATGCACATATGTGGTAGAAGAGCATGTCGAATGAGAACATATAATGTGATGAACCATGGATCAACATGTTGATCCATGCAACATAATGAGAGACATAATATCGTGATGAAGTGCACTACACGAGAGTGATGATTGCAATGTAAAGTGATTGACGATTTGGAATGTTATATAATGATGATGCGATGGGGTAGGGAGTGATCAGTTCCTAATCCGATTGCGTATGTACAAAAAACCAAAGGATTTGGGTGTCCTGTCACTAGAGGAAGAGTGTAAGAAGAAAGGTGTGTTGTTTTCCAACCTTTAACTACATCCTCAAGATCTAGCCGCTGCAAATGAACTCAGATCAAACTTTCAGTGGTTTCTGGATCCAAATAATTTGATTAAAACAGTTGACCCATATAGGAGCAGTATAGGAAAGAAAATATTGCCTCCACTCCACGTGTGTCGTTCAGCAATGTGTGATATCTTCCAAGTTAGGTCATCTGGAAGAAAACATGAAATGTAGAATAACTTCCCATGTTAGGTCATTTGGGAAAGTAACAAATGTAACTCCCAAGTTAGGTCATGTGGGAGGTTGGATGTAGCTCCCAAGTCGGGTCATCTGCGAGGTTGAATGTAACTCCTAAGTTATGTCATCTGGGAGGCCGAATGTGTTGTATTGTATTGATTGAGTGGTATGATTTTGATTCTAGAGACTTGAACATATTGATTAGTTTATTGATTGATTGTTTTGATTGGTTACTCATAGAGATATTTTACGCTAGTTTCCCCCAAGTTAGGTTATTAGGGGGAATCGATAGAAATTAATGAAATATCACATAGAGAGATTTTACGCTTGTTGCCCCCAGGTTAGGTCATTAGGGGGAAGTGATGAAATGTCACATGGTGCATTAGTAAATGTTTGAAAATGATGAATTAGTAGTGTTGAATGATCACATAGTGGTGTAAGGGGAATTATAGGATGACCCCAATTGTATGCCCCCTTTTGGCGAAAGGGGAAGTGATGATAGGAACAAATGCTAAGCCGAAAGTAAGCATGAAATAGATAGTTCTTGATAAATATCGCCAAAATGTTTATAGATTGAGTGAAAGAAAATATTGAGGAGAGATAATGTGTGTGTCATGTGTATTATACAATGATAGGTGGAATTTTAAAAAGAAAGCTACAAATGGGGTGTAAATTGGAGTAAAAACACTCAAGATATGAAGAAAATCGTGTGGTGTGTATTAGTTGAGACAATGATCATGAAATAATGACTATAGTAGAGTAGGTAATGAAAAGTAACTATAAATAGTAAGGTGAAAAAGTGATTAGTCACTTCATTTTTCTTTTGTGCGAGTGTGAGAGTGAGCTTTGAGTGTGTAAGGATGTCACAAGTGAGAGCAACATGACATGACCTAGCCATTTGGAGATGGTAGTGACCACCATATCATCACGTACGAAGAAGTGGTAAGTGTGATGTTTTTCGAAAAATGTGTGTAGTAATCATTTTTAGTGAATTTTTGTAGAAATATTGTTTTGACTTTTCTCAACATTTTAGACCTGGACAAGAGTGGTGAAGGTGTTAGTGGCCTTTGGGATAGGAGCTCCCAGACATGGGCATTGGTGTCCTGCTCCTTGGTGCCCCGGTCCGCTTCGGGTGCCCCAATCCAGGAGAGTGTGCATTCAATCCAGAGTGGTGTAAATGTGATTTTTGTTGCGTAGTAATGTCATAAGTGATTGTATATGGATTTGTATGGTGTTCTAACGTTGCGTTTGGTGTCGTTTTGTGTTGTGCAGAGGGATATCCATTTGAGGGAGTTTTGCGGTGGTTGCCACTTGAGTACATTACTTGGGTTGGGTTTGTCGGGACGATGATTAGGAGGTTATGGACCGTGTTAGCCTATGACACATAGCGAGGATGGGGATGTGCCTCATAATATGCCTATATTGATAATCTTATGTGAGAGGTGGTGTGTGGACACTTGTACTTTTTGGTTGCCTACTTGGTGAGATGATAGTCATATTAGAGGATGTATATTACATACTACGATTACCGGTTGTTGGGGAGAGGGTACATGTCATGATAGTGGAGGATATGGAGAGACAGATGTGGGTTATTAGGTGGTATTTTATGGGGACTCAAGTACATGCCAAGGCCCATATTAGCTTGGATGTGTTTTTGAGGTCGGGGTTTCATGCTTGCGGAAGTTTGTAGTCATGGTTATTACCTCTTTGATTGTAATAGAGGGAGGTGGTGTGGGCATCTTATATAAGATGCACGAAATTCTTTGCCAGATAGAGGAGGAGAGTACCCAATATGCATGGGCACAATGTGTGTTGGCCCACCTGTATAGAAATATCTGATTTACATAGGAGGATCATTGAGGTGGGATTGGAGCTACTATGTTATTACATGTATGGGACTATGAGCATATAGTAGTGTTGAGGCCAGTTGGTGGTCTGCGAGCAGAGTGGGCTAGACTCGACATTTTGGCTAGGAGATGGGTTGGTGTGCGTGGGTGGAAGATGGATACTGACACCTATAGAGCACTGATAGATTGGATGGGGCTTGAGATAGTGATATGGAGGCCATACCGAGACTATGGAGGATGGCCAGAGGATATTGTAGAGCTACGGTGCATACATAGGACTATGTGGTTAGAGGATCGATTTCCAAGGGTGACCGAGTTATTTCTAGGTGGAGAGGGTATCACGACAGTTTGGTATGGCCCAGGATGTTCCCCTAGAGCCATATGTATGGGTTAGAGTTGTTAGAGCATTGAGGAGGGTTGGAGATAGACCAGGGCCCACAAGAGAGAAACTAGTACCTCCGGGCTAGAGCGAGGCCGATGCAACAATAGAGCCAATAGATGTGGATGATGTGGGGTGTACGGAGGCATATCAAACATGGTGGGTGACACATCGGGTGTTTTTATTTCCATTGTTTACAAATGTTCGGGATTACCATAGGGAGAATGTGTAGAGGGGAAATCACATGCCTCGACAATGTGGCAAGTAGGGGAGAGCAGAGCGTGAGTATCCATATGGTTATGTTACGTGATTCGTTACTTTCCTATGTGATAGTGATGGTTGTCTAATGTGGTTTTATAATGGTTGTAGGTGACGTGTATTGGTCCTTGATTTTGGACACATATATATGTACATTGATGCGAGAATGTGCCCACCGACATACTTGCGGGTGGAGGGATGTTGGGGCATGTGGACAACATTACGGGCGAGCATGCCCATTTGTTTAATCCAATGGCTATATCAATAACGACATGTAATGTGCTATTGAGTGAGAGAGTGCGCATGAGTGACAAACTGTGGCGATGGATGAAAAATGACCTTAACACCTAATGGAGGAAACACCTTAACCAAAGTAGTAACTCACCGATAAGGTAGAGGAGATATGGATCTCTCACGTGAGTGAGAGCCAAAGGAAATGATGCCCTTATCCTCTAATTGTTGTAATCTATCGTGAAAGGAGAAGCAATCATTGTCTTTATGGCCATTGATACGATGATAATTACAATAGGGTTAATCACGTTGATGTAGATGATGTTATGAATGCTATTAGTTAGAGGGCAAGTGAATTAGATGTCTATTAATTAAAGTACACAATACATCATGTGGTCGAGCGTGATAGCGGTAGTAGTGTAGGAAGTGGAGGATCAATAACATGTGTCGTCAAGAAGGTCTTATTCTAGGTCAATGACTTTATAACACAAAAGTATGAATGACTCACATGTGTCATATTGCAATCTTTGCTTGAGTACAGAATCAAACCATGACAAAAGATAAATTTCTTCTCTAAATTGATAGGTTGGAAGACTAATTGATGCATACAAACATTGAATCATAAGATATAGTCCATGATAGGCTTTGATGTGCCCTAATGTAAAGTAGGTAGATGATCATAAGTAATTATAGGGTCATTATTGATGATAAAACGATGGAGAAAAGTGTCTTCCATGTCATAATAAGTGCTAATAGACCCAAATGGAAGATGAGTATACCATTGTAAAGCATCATCGGTAAGACTATGTCAAAAGGCCTTAAGTAATAATCTATCATTAGAATAGGAAGCCATAGCCATGCGGTAATGTTGGAGATGTAAATGAGGGTCACTAGTACCATCAAAACATGTGAATGTAGGCATGATAAAGTCCTTAGGAAATGTAGAGTTATGAATCTTCCTAGGAATATGGTTTTCATGTAATGAGTTGTTATTAATGGAAGCATAATAGGCATTGTTTTCTAAAGGAGTGACTGAGCTGAGGCCGTAATTGACCCAGGACATGCATGAGAGACAAGATGTCCTGTAAAATAATAGTAGAAGATAACAATAATGTGTTAAGTGGTTGTAACTTTCCATTATGAGTAATCATAGGGACATCAAGAGGGGATAAAGGAGATTTTGATGTTAAAGGCACACTAGGTGTAGGTTTTGAAGAAGCTATAGGAGACGAGGGAGATGGAACATCCATAACAATGGTAGGACTAGCATCGGAAACATACCTAGGAGATGAAGCAACCGATGGATATACAATGATAGAAGAACATGAAGTGATAGTAGGAGATGAAATGGTAGGAGGAGAGGAACTAATAGATGGAGACGACTCATGCACGATGCTAGATACAACCTCTGGAGAAAGTGGCAATGGAGTAGGAGATTCACACTCAACAATATGGAAAGTAGTAGAATCATGGCTATCAATTGTTTCATCGACATCAGATAGAGACTCAGATATGAAAATGTCATTAAGTGTACTATCAATTGGATCATCAACATAGTATGAAAGAGTATGTGAACTAGTATGCGATGGATCATGATAAATAATTTCAGAAATAGGAGAAGCATGAGATGTAGCTATAATATTGATCTAAATAGGATGAGAATGAGTATGAGAGCTATTTTCAAGACGTAACATGTAATCAATAAGAGAATCATCTAAAATTTCTTTGGAAATATCGGGAGGATCATGAGTAGTCGTATAACACGATGTACAACGAGTGAAGGTAATCGGATCTGAAATAATACTAATGCTGATAGGAGAGTTTTCAAAACTGGTAGGTACATGGCATTCACCAGCTAAGAATTGTTGTTGAATATCATCTGACATAGTAACATTACTATAAAGATTCACGAGCTTAACGATAGTGGCCTCATCATAGATTTGATTGACACTAACATGAGGCATGATGGGCCGAGAAGGAGAAGAGCTATTCTTAGCCATTAGGGTTTGTAGTGGATCATAGGGAAAAATGTTCTAATCTACGGGTTCACCAAAATGATATACTAAAATCTAAATTTTAGTAAGAATCTAAGAGTACAACAATGTAATAAATGAAATATAAATGCTAGATAATTTATTTGATATTTTAAATGAAATGAAATGGAAGGGGAAAGGTACTAACTTGAAATGAACTTACCTTGCAGTGATGCGGGATTGAATAAAATGATGAATAGGTAAAACAAAGTGTCACAATGCACCTCAAAAATTACAGCGAGGAAGATCTCGGCGAGGCTGGGGTGCTTGGGGAAGGATGAGGGCACCTGGGGCACCTGGTCTAAAATTTGGGTGCCCCTGGTCACGGAACATCTCGAGAATCTAGTCCTGGTATGGACGTTAGGTTTTCTCAATACTTTTCCTTTGGTCGCGTGGATGTCGCACTTGCTTCGTTGATGACATTGTAAACCTGCAATGATGAATCACCTACAAAACCCCACACAAAGTATCAAACCCTAAAAAGAAAGATGCATATAAAGGGGTCGATTGTCCTTAGCAGACCACAATGGTGGTCTTACAACTAAGTGTTGCACTACATCTCAGACCCAATGTAGTTTTGTGTGATTTGTGTGTGCAATAATGTGCCTAGGATGCCCTAACGCCAATGACACAAAGATAACGGGAAATAGCTAGATAGAATGCAAAATGGTGGATGGAATAGAATATACTTCCCTTTCTTATGCAGTGTGTGATGCGAATAGTGCCAAATGTAGTACCTTTCTTTATGCAGATAGCTAGCCCTTAGTAGAAATAGTTCACCCTTAAGATAATACGTGTTTTGTGTTTATATAGGGATCTCTTCCTCAAATTTTGACTCTAATGACCCAACATGCCGACTAGTACCTAGGGAGATGGGAGGGAAAACCAAAGAGACCGACCTCAAATATCTAAATTAGAACCAAGTGTGACGGGGACCAGGCCGCCTAAAAATCATGACCAGGTAGGCCTAGGTGCCCCAATCCCTCCCTATGCACCCTAGTCGAAGAATAGAGACGATAACTAAGTGACCAATGACAGCCTAAGACTCCCGAGAGATGACCAAAACTACGTGAGTGAGTGATGACCCATGTGCAAGACAAATAATAACAAAGACCAACTAGGTGACGATTGGACTAGGGGATGCGTCATTAGTGAATAATTTTTTACGTTAGATTTATGTATAAAACAACATCCTTTGTGGTATAATAATAGTATAGTATGTGTGTGATTTTATGACTATAACAACCTCATCCTTCTGAGTCTATCTAAACTCACCAATCTCCACTCAGATGTTCCTTTTGCTACATCTTCCCTAATCAATCTGCTCAAGCATCTCAACCACCCCATACTTATATCTCCACTCACCCCATGCAAGGTCAATCTAACATCCCCGTCTCTCAACAACAACAAATGCAAACTTATCCATCTAATTACATCCCTACCTCTCAACAACATCCTATTTCCCAACCCATTCAATCATAACCCTTCAAAAATCTTCCCCTTATCAACCACCTCCTCAAACACCTACTTATCCACAACAATATCAATCTCATCCACAACCTCACCCATCCACTTCTTATATCCCACAACCTCATCCATCAGTCTCTCATCCCCATACATCTAATGACCCTATTCACACTTTGCTAAGTAGAATGGCTAGTCTTGAAGCCACTACTTTGGGGTCTAAGACCACCTTCTCTTATGAATATATTTGCAACAAGCCCATCAACCCTTTGGTTCTAGTCAAACCTTATCCTCCACACCTGGAAGTTCCCAAAATTTTCCAAGTTTAACAATAAGGAGGACCCACAACAACATCTTCATGCCTTTAGGCACGCATGTTACCTTATTGCTCACGACCAAGATCTTATGCTCTGTACTTTCCCTATGTCGTTGCCACCCGATTTGGACTGGTATAACATAATTCCTTGACATTCCCTATTCTCCTTCACCCAACTCACATAACTATTCCTAGAGAAATTTTCTATTAACATTGCGTATAAAATCACCATTACAGATATCTATGCCATTAGACAATTTGATGACAAATCTATCATATATTTTTTTCTAAATGACGTGGCATAATCAATCAATTTTCTTTCTCCCTTCCATAAACCAAGCTAATCGAACTCTTTTCATGACCTTGTGTAAAGCATATTTCCTCCACTCTTTAGATCCAATCATTCCAAACTTTCAAAGAGGTATTCTTTGGGGCTCGTAAACTTAAACTTCATGCCCTTAAGCAAGGCCATGTCAAACTCCGATCCAACAAACCAAAACCCAAATTCACCAAGTCATCTACCCATGGTGACAAATCTAAAAACACGGTTAATTACGTCCTAGTCAAATATTCTTTCACGCCTACATTCCACACTGAGCCTCCGTACGGGGATCCTAGACCAACCCCAACTATAACCCTCTTGGGAATCCTATAGTTCTATTTTGACAAGTTAATGGTTGTGCATCTCATCCAACTTCCCCCATCTAAATTATTGATTGAATCGCGACCCAAACCCGCATGGTATCATGAGGAGAACTATTGCAAATATCACCAAGTCCGTAGTCATGACATTGAAAAGTGCCACACTTTTAAAGATCTTGTGCAATAACTCATAGATGTAGTGACCTTCAATTAGATAACCCCAACACACCTCCTAATCAACCTCTTGATGTCTTCAAACAACCTTTCCCCAACCATCCACCAAATAATCAAACTACTCCTCCTACGTCTCAGGAACCCAATGCCCACACAATCAACACTCTAAGCCAAGAGTTAACATCATCACCTACACCTACCATTCATTAATCTACTACACCCATGAATATTTTTATCTTGCCTTCCCCATCTATAATCTTACCTATAACCATACCCACTCTCTACATACATTGTATATGTGTCGACTATACTCATGACCATTCCACCCACATCCACTCTAATCACATCTACTTCCTCATCCATATCTACACCTACCACACTAGTGCCCACTATATCTAGCTCCCTATCCATCACAATGTCCTCCCCATAAAGCACTTCCATTCCTTTACCCATCACCACATCTATGGCTATAACCACTCCCATATCAACATCTAAACTTACTAAGAAGATCTCCCCCTCATATAATCACAAATGATCTCCCCATCTCATCTGCACCTTCAACAACTCCCATAACAACACCTACAAAACCTATACAATTTACAGCCTCTCCCCATCTCAACAAGCCTCTTATCCAAACATCCCCTTCACCTTCAACCCCCATATCCAAAAAATATGCATCCAAATCATCCAACCCTATTTCTAAGGACCATTCCCTATAGATATCATTTTTATTCTTGCGAGGTCAAACCTTCACAACAAAAACCTAAAAACCTTAACACTCTTCCTTAAAAGTCTCTCACTTACCGACATAAAAAGTTAGAGCTACCTCCTAATACCCATCTCTCTAAGCCATCTAATGCTTCATCATCAATCCTAGGAGTGCCTCCATATATTTTGGGGCCGTCCCCTTCATCCAAATCCCCGATCATCAATAAATCAAAATAAAATCCACCCATTCTTCCTCTAAAATATAAATCAAAATCACGACCATCCATCTCCTCTTCTCCTAAGACCAAATTAGAATCAAAGGCACCCACAAAACCTCATAAAAGCAAAACACCACTCTTACCTTCATCTACCGCTTCCAAACCCAATTCATCTACAACCCACACAACCCCCTCATCAAAAACTCCCATTGGATCCTATTCATAAATTCTTCAACACCTTATTTGAGAATCTACCATCACTCTTCCTCCCATCAAATCTTTTGATTCATGTGGGCAGAAACCCACGTGGTTTGATTCTAATGTCATTTGCGCTTATCATCGTACCCCTAGACATGATACTGAACATTATAGGGATCTTCAAACCCTCATCCATAATCTTATAGAAGAGGATGACCTTCTCATTGAAGAAGACCATCCCCTCCCATCTACTAGTGCATCCACATCCAATCACAATCCTTCAATCAAATATTCATCACCTAATGCTTCTAAATCATTTTCTTCATCAAAAGATTTTGTCGCAATTCCTCCCCAAGCATTACTTCTCCCAAAGAAGGTCCTCCTCTATTTATTGATGTCGTTCATATCACCACACACTCTCACCCTCATGATTCTCAACCACCTACTCAATCTAAGACCAAATTCGTCATCACCACCCCATCTAGTGACCCCACTCCATCATCTTCTTCAAAAGCTAAAGTATCCATCTTATCTGCCCCGTGTACCCAACAACCCACTACCATCGAAAAAAGTATTGTGAAGCAAATCCATCAAGATCTTGTTAATATGTCACTTTATGAGCTCATCCAAAGCTCCCCAATCACAAACAAGCTCTCATCGATGCTTTACAATGCATCCCTATCACTAATGATGAGACTTAACCTTTCACGACCCTTATGAAGCACTCATAGCTTTGGCCGCCATTTCTTTTGATGACTCCAAAATTCTTGATATCTCACTTGAGGACCATGACCTCCCACTTTTCATCATTGTTCACATCAATGATACATTCATCTGACGTTCAATGATAGACAATGGAGCCAACATCAATATCATATCATCCCATACCTTTGATCAACTCAAGCTTCCTAATTCTATTGTCACTCAATCACCTCGCGGTCCTTCGTGCTTTCAATGATGTTGTGGCCCCTACTTTGTGTTGAGAATGGAGCTTAATTGCTTCACAAGAAACTTTCTTTTACATGTTACTGGTTTTGACAAAGAATCGAATCGGGATCGAGTGTAACCGGCGTCGGTCACCCAGTCGAAGTGACCGGCTCGGTAAGCGAAGAATGACGGATTTACTTACCCATGCGATGTAGTTTTTTGTTTTTGAAAAAATTAGAATAAATCAATTATTTTAAAGATGATTTATTGATTGTAAAAGAAAAGTTAAGTTACCCAATATATATATGCATGTATGCATCAGTATGAGGGTAAGGAAGAAGAAGAGAAATAAAATAACAATTGTTTTACATGTAAGTTTTCTTAGTGAGCAAAAAAGAGAAATGAGTGAGGGAAAAGCATTTAACATCCTGTGAGGTGTTGGAAGACAAGTAGATCTTCATTGTATTTCCTTTATAAATCATTGAGTAATAATATTGGCCATTTCTTGGTGGATGTAACCCACACTGGGTGAACCACGTTAAATCTGGTGTAATATTTCTCTTGTTTATTTTATCTTCTGGTTTTTTACATTCATTGTTTGTATGATTTATTTGATTATAGATTTGTGCAACATTGTTATATGGTTTAACCCCAACAAATGGTATCAGATCTTTGTTTGGAGGTTTTGTGTGTTGATAGGATTTACTCACAGAGGGTTTTTTGATTGAGTGGGAGCTACAACAATGGCATAAGAAAACAAATATAAGGTAGAGAAATTTGACGGTCATAATTATCAATTATGGAAGATGTAGATTGAGGATTATCTATATCAAAGAGATTTATATTTACCGTTGGATGAGAATTCTAGACCTACAAGATGACTGATGAAGAATGGAAGATTCTTGATAGAAAGGCTTTGGGATCTATAAGATTGAGCCTGAAAGCATCCGTGGCTTCCAATATTACAAAAGTGACTTCTACGGTAGGGTTAATGAAATATCTTGCTAATTTATATGAAAAACCTAGTGCTTCAAATAAAGTTTATTTGATGAAGAAACTATTTAGTTCTAAGATGCATGAAGGTGGATCTGCATCTTGTCATTTGAATGATTTCGATCTATTTTAAATCAGTTAAAATCGGTTGATATACCATTTGATGATGAAGTGAAAACACTTTTATTCTTATGTTCTTTTCTTGATAGTTGGGATAACTTGGTAATGGTTGTTAGTAATACAACATCTACTAATAATATTTTTAAGTTTGATGATGTGGTTAGTATAATCTTGAATGAAGAAATTACAGAAGAGTATAGAGGAATCATCATCTGGAAATGCTTTGAATGTAGAAAGCAGGGGTAGGCAGAAGGAGAGATCCAAGAGTAAGAGTAATGGGAAATCAAATTCAAGGGATAAAAATCTAAATCTAGAAGTAAGGGAATTACTTGTTGGAAATGTGGAAAGAAAGGACATGCAAAGAAAGATTGTTGGTCAAAGGATAAAGAGAACCAACAACCAGACAAAGGTAAAGAAGCAAATCTTGCTACATCAAAGGTAATGCAAGATGCTCTTATTCTTTCTTTAGATAATATAATTGAATCATGGGTTTTAGATTCAGGAGCTTCTTTCCATGTAACCCCTAATAAGGGTTATTTCAGAAATTATGTCCAGGTAATTTTGGGCATGTTTATTTGGGTGATGATGAACCTTGTAGTATTACTGGTAAAGGGGAAGTTCATCTAAAATTGTAGAATGGAAATACATGGGTATTGAAAGATGTGAGGCATGTGCCAAGCCTCAGGAGGAATATTATTTCTGCAGGGCAACTAGGTGAATCTGGTTGCATGGTTACTTTTACAGGAGACTCTTGGAAAGTCACCAAGGGTGCTTTTGTTGTGGCAAGAGGTAAGAAGGTAGGAACGCATGGTTACTTTTATAGGAGACTTTTGGAAAGTCACCAAGGGTGCTTTTGTTGTGGCAAGAGGTAAGAAGGTAGGAACGTTATATTTATCTACTGTATTACTAATTCCTTTTCTACATTATCTACTTCAGATTCAGATGCATGCACGTGGCATAATCGATTGGGTCATATGAGTCAAAAAGGAATGCAGATCTTAAAGGCTAAGGGTAAGTTATTAGATTTGAAAGATTTAGATCTTGATTTATGTGAGCATTGTATCTTTGGAAAGCAAAAGAGAGTGAGATTTCTCAAAGTTGGGGCAACTAAGAAGGAGTAAAAATGGAGCTTGTACACTCAGATGTGTGGGGATCAGCTCAGGTAGCTTCTCATGGAGGATCCCAATATTATGTTACTTTCAGAGATGATGCTATAAGAAAGGTATGGGTTTATTGTATTAAACATAAATATGATGTTTTTGAGACTTTTAAAAGATGGAAAGCCCTTGTTGAGAATGAATCAAATTCTAAGTTAAAGTGCCTTAGATATGACAATGGTGGTGAATATTGTAGCAAGGATTTCAATGATTATTATTCAGTGAATGGGATACGTAGAGAAAGAAATGGTTCCAAGAACACCACAAGAGAATGGTGTTGCAGAAAGAATGAACATGACAATCATGGAACGTGTTAGAAGTATGAGAATACATTCTAGATTGCCCTTACAGTTTTGGGTGGAAGTAGTTGATACAACGGTTTATTTGATTAATCGTGGGCCTTCAAGTTCACTAGATGGAGGAATACCAGAGGAAGCTTGGACCGGAAAAGAGGTAGATCTTTCTTTTCTTAAAGTTTTTGGTTCAGAAGCTTTTGTGCATGTTGATAAGGAAAATAGAAAAAGTTGGATGCAAAATCCAAGAGATGCACTTTCATTAGTTATGGATCTGGTGATTTGGTTTCCGTTTTTGGGATTTAGAGAATTCTAAAATTATTAGGAGTCGTGATGTTGAATGAAATGAAAAGAGAATGTACATGGATCAAATTTTGGTACCCAAGGATGAACTAGTTGAGAAGTTTGTGAATGAAAATGAACTCTTGGATTTAAAAGTATTACCTATAGGGTTACACAATAACGGTGTCGGTTTACCCTTGACCGACATCGGTCAGAAGAACTCAGTATCGGTTACAGAAGATCCAAACTGGCATCGGTTAGTAAAACCGACGTCGGTTAGAGGTGACCGACATCGGTCACTGACAAATTTGGATACAAATGTCCAAGAGGTCCAGATTGAGCCTCGGTACCCCAAACTCATGTGAGAAGGTCACAAAGGGTAAGTAAACCTCTAGAAAGATTTACACCTTCTCTATTTTATTTATTATTGACTAATAATGGTGAACCAAAGAGCTTTGAAGAAGCAATGCAGATAAGACCCACGTCCCAGTGGGAGCATGACATGGATGAGGAGATGGACTCCTTGGAACAGAACCAAACTTGGGATTTGGTTAAGTTTCCAGCAGGTAAGAGAACATTATAGAACAAGTGGGTTTACAGGATCAAGGAAGAAGAGGGTGGATAGAAAAAAGATACAAGGCAAGGCTTGTAGTAAAGGGATTTGCACAGAAAGTGTATTGACTTTGGTGAAATATTTTCTCCGTTGTTAAGATGACTTCTATTTCATATTGTATTGAGCTTAGTTGCAGTAGAATATTTGTATTTAGAGCAACTAGATGTGAAGACGACTTTCCTTCATGGTGATTTGGATGAAGAGATTTATATGCAACAGCCGCTTGGTTATGAAGTCAAGGGTAAGGAGAAACTTGTGTGCAGATTGAAAAAGAGCCTATATGGGCTCAAGCAAGCTCCAAGGCAATGGTATTTGAGATTTGACAGTTTTATGCATGAGCATGGTTATATGAGATGTGAATCTGACCATTGTGTTTATTTTAAAAAGCTTGAAAATGGGAGCTATGTTATTTTGTTACTGTATGTGGATGATATGTTGATTGCAGGATCTAGTATGCAGGACATTGGTAAACTTAAAGAAAGGTTAGCTCACACATTTGCAATGAAGGATTTGGGAGCTGTAAAGAAAATCCTTGGCATGCAAATTCACCGAGACAGAAAACAAGAAGTTGTATTTGTCTCAGGAGGCTTATATCAATAAGGTGTTGGAAAGGTTTAATATGCAAAAATCAAAACCTATTGGTACACCTATGGCTGGACACTTCAAATTGAGCAAAGATCAATGTCCTTCATCACACGAGGAGGTTGAGTACATGGCACATGTTCCTATGCTTCAATAGTAGGAAGTCTTATGTATGCCATGGTTTGTACTAGACTAGACATTGCACAAGCAGTGGGAGTTGTGAGTAGGTTTATGGCTAATCCAGGTAAAGAACATTGGAAATAATTCCAATGGATTCTCAGGTATTTGAGAGGGACATCCAAAGCATGGAGTTATGCTATGGAGGGTTAGATACTTCTTTACATGGCTATGTTGATTCAGATATGGCTGGAGATTTGGATGGCAGGAGGAGCACCACTGGATATATTTTCACAATAGGTGGAATGACAGTTAGTTGGATTTCAAGATTGTAAAAGGTTGTGGCTTTGTCTACTATAGAGGCAGAGTATGTTGTAGCTACAGAAGCTAGCAAGGAGATGATATGGATGAGCAGGTTCATGGAAGAGTTGGGTAAGGAGCAAGAGGATTGTAGATTATACAGTGATAGTCAGAGCGTGATTCATCTGGAAAAGAACTCAACATTTCATTCAAGAACAAAACATATTCAGTTGAGGTATCACTTCATACAAAAGGTGTTGGAGGATGGACAACTAAAGTTAGAGAAAATCCATACGGATGAGAACCTTGTGGACATGCTAACGAAGCCATTGGTAAGGGAGAAGTTGGAGCTTCACTCCACTTTTGTTGGTCTTTGAGTTTAAGACTTGAAGAGGAAGAAATGGGCCAAGGAAAAGGAACCAAGGATGGTGATGCACAGACAATGCAACAATTGATCTCCAAGTGGGAGATTGTTGAGAATGGAGCTTAATTGCTTCACAAGAAACTTGCTTTTACATGTTATTGGTTTTGACAAGTAACCGACGTCGGTCATGGTATAACCTTCATCGGTTAGGGTGTAACGACGTCGGTGAAGTCTAGGTCGAGGAGTGACCGGTGCACGGTCAAGAAGAACGACTATCACTGTATGCATGACATAGATTTTTGTTTTTGACAAAAATTAGAATAAATCAATTATTTTAAAGATGATTTATTGATTGTAAAAGCAAAGTTAAGTTACCAATATATATATATATATATATATATATATATATATATATATATACACACACATGTATGCATTGTATGAGGGTAAGTAAGAAGAAGAGAAAGAAAATAGTAATTGTTTTGCATGTAAGTTTTCTTGGTGAGCAAGAAAGAGTAGCTGAGTGAGGGAAAAACATTGAACATCCTATGAGGTGTTGGAAGACAGTAGATCTTCATTGTATTTCCTCTGTAAAGAACTGAATAATAATATTGGCCATTTCTTGGTGGACGTAGCCCACACTGGGTGAACCATGTTAAATCTGGTGTAATATTTCTCTTGTTTATTTTATCTTCTAGTTATTTCCGCATTCATTGTTTGTATGATTTATCTAATTATAGATCTATGCAACATTGTTATATGGTTTAACCCCAACACTTTGGGCATAGTTTTCCTTCTCATCCGCATCGGTGAAAGAATCCTTCATGAGCTCTTTTACATTATTGAGGGGGAGTTCTAGTATAATATCTTACTTGGATGACCATGGATCCACACCATGCATTGTGTCCCTTCCACTCTCCATTGCTACATCAAATATGAGCATGAGGGAAAAATCCTAACACTCCTCGCCAACCTTCCTCTATTTAAAGCATGTCATATGACCACTACGCAACCTAACCCACAATCTTCCTCTCTATATTGAAGTACATATTGAACATACTCATGTTAAATGTGTGATAGTGGACAATGGGTCTACTTTAATATTTTTACTATATCCCTTATCCAAAATTAGGGTACAATGAATTAGATTTAAAGCAAGATATCATTACCATCAAATCTTATGATAATACTATGTGTAAATCAGTTTGCACTATAGATTTTCCTATCAATGTCCAGCCTGTCATGCTCCCCACCCTCATCCATGTTGTGGACATCCAGTTGCCATATAATTTATTACTTGGCTGACCATGGATTCATGAAATGCATGACCTACCATCTACACTACATCAATATATAAAATTCAAGAATGTTGGCATAGAAGTCACCATCCATGACAATCCTCGGCCTTTCCAATATTGTCAAGCTCTCGAAGGAGAAAGTTATCGGGAATCATATTGTCCCATTATTGAAACCATACAATCATCTCTACCATCGTCATCTCGCCACTTCATATGTCTCATTAGAGGCAGTCTTCCATCCACATCACACAATACCTTGTCATCGCCGCTCCTCTCTTATCCACTCCCCTTTTACCCACTCCACCACTTAAGTTGAAATCAATAGGGGTGCAAAGAATATCATACCTTCAAAGATAGACATGCTACCATTATCACCCAAAAAATGCGGCAAGCTTGATATCTCGCCAAAACAAAAGGAAAAAATATTTATTGGGATCATCCACTTTTATCTGTTTTGGATACCTTGTTGATGAGTACCTTGAGCCCTCTAACACCACATGGCTCATTGACGATTCTATACCATCCTGCTGTTCTAACAACAAATATTGATTCCCAAAAAGATGATGGCCCACATGGGTTATTCTAGATGAGGACTAGGCCACAATGAACAAGGCATCCCCAAACCTCTAGTCATTATCCCCAACCTTGATGGTTGTGGACTTGGGTACCAACCACCTGGTGAAAGTATCCACAATGACCTTAGTGATACTTCCAACACGCCTAAGGAATTCAATGACAATATCGACACAAGTTCCATCTATAGCCAATAAAAAGACCTCGGTGCCACTAATATTTTCCATGACACCGTTTTCCTCACCATCAACATTACCCTCACTCACTCACAACTCATTCAATGGGGCATCACCTCACCATACAACTTGTCTTTGAACTATCATTACTCCGCAACAACACTTCAAAGAGGGGGAAAATGTAGACATACAATGTCGACATGATCATTTAAAATCAATTATGTTAAGAGGCGCATGGTGCAATGACACTAAAATAAATTAAATTGGACTAACGACCACCAAAATGTAAGCAAAAAGTGGTGTTAGTATGCAACTTGTAAACTAGGAAATAAATTGATTTAAATCCTATGCTAACACAACTATCTACTTACCTCCAATTGAGCAATGATAGAAAGAGGGAGAAGATCATATACATGTACTTACCTACAAGTGGAAATCCTCCTATTTGATAATTTTGGATTTTCTCTTGGATGGAATGCTTGAATGCTTCATATTTTGTGGGATAATTTTGGCAACACTTCCCCTTCTCAAAATGATGATTTTTTTACTTGATAGAATGCTTAGTGATTGATAGTTTTCTTGGAGATTTTGACAACATATACTTGCAATTTTTCTAAGGTGGTGTGCATGGGAGGTGGCATCACTATTTATAGCTGAAGGATGGATAAATGGAGGGTTGAGATTGATCCATGTAGGATATGGATCAATGGTTGAAAATGCATGAGAATGAAGAATTATCTAGAATTAGAAAATTCTAGAGATTGAAAGAATCCTCCATTGAATTAAAAATTCAATGGAGGAGGGGAAATATTTGAATTTTTGAATTAAAAGAGGGAAAAATGGAGAGGCTTCTAGAAATAGAAGCCTCTAGATTTGGAGGATCGTTTAGCTTGTGGTTAGGTGAAGTTAATTATGCTTAATAAGGTGATTAGATGGAGAGGCTAGGTGTAGGATATGCATAAAGTAGGTGGTAGGTGGGTAGGTAATTTTAAATTCCTAGAAAATAGTTAATGGAGATTAGTTAGTGGGATAATGGGAATATTAATAATGTATTAATATGACTAAGGGTAGGATAGGAGTTTAACATGGATGATAGAAATAATTAGGATAAAATAATTAATTATTATATGATTAGTGATAGGGAAGGGATTAATATTGTAAAATGATTGTGATTATTTGCTAAATGATCATGTCGACATTTTATATGTCTACAAATCATCATAACATCTGTCACACCATCACTACATCATAAACATAACACACAATTACATCATCTCATCACTAAACATCACCTCAACTCATATCATCAAAACAATAAAATAACACAACCATCTCATGAAATACGTCATACCTCAAACATATTAGTCAAAAATATCACCATGTTGGTCCTCGAAAATATCCAATAACATATACATGAAATAATACATCATCATACCCATCATCCAAAAACGATAATCATACATCACGAATTATCCAACTATATACATAAAAAATGTGACCATGATGGCAAAAAAATATATGAGAAAATACATATAATACAATACAATGGTGCTCATCACTGTGTTGAGATACCAATATCGTCCCTTGCTCCATTAAGCGGAAGTTGTGTAACACTCACAATACTCCCTGAGGCTGTGGCCTATCTTGATCTATGACCAAATATTTGTCCAGATCCTTGTCTTGCTCTTTGTCGAGCTACATGTTTTGAGTAACGTACAACATATGACCACTCATGTGTTACAATATCCTCATAATAACGCATCTCCACCATTAAGGCATGGAAATCTGCACAATGATACTAAGGCCGAGGAACCATCCATCCCGATCTCTCGTGATGAATTAGGTGTTTCGTTGCCATTACTCCTCCCTGAGATGCACCTTGTGTCTAACTCCCCTCTGATCCTACATCTAATGGGCCATATCTCACTCTATATGTATCTCGTTGCCGATGATATATATCCTGATGCTGTAAAGCCTGATCTTTCTCCTTCTTTATCTCGTGTCGGCTCTCCCCGTAATTGATAAATCTACACCTCCCTCTATCTCACCACCAATGACAACACACTCACTACTCGTCTCAAGTCTCATACATCTCTCACGCAAGATGCACCTCTATCTCACAATCTGTTATCTTTATATCTCATGCACTCACCCCCTCTCTAACATGTCTATCCCCGCTGTAGATATGCACCCCCATCCCCGATCATGATCCACATGCTCTTTCATCCCCCGATCCACTTGTACCCCCATCCCATGATCCATTAGCTCCTCCCGATCCTGGTCCTCATATACCATATGGACCTACTATATCTATCTGTGGTGGAAAACCCACTGTAATGGCTCTTTAGTATCATCTACCTCCATCACATCTATCTCTTTACTATTTAAACTCGTACATGTGATTGAACAATGATCATTTGTTGCCTTTGGTAGATCACCCAAAATAATCACCGGTGGTGCCCGCTATAACTCCTCCTCCATGTGTCTCTCGTAGTATGTGAACCATTACTTCCTACCCATGTGGCATCGCCCTATACACCTGATGGTGACCATGCACGAACCTCATCCCACCAAGTGGATGTTTTAATCTCACTGGTCTAATACCCGCCCACCCCTCATCATAACCCTGTATGGTCCCTGAATCTTCCACCGCTGTAATGGTGCCCATGGAATAACATGAACATCATCCAAACTAACTCTAGCTACCACTACATGAATCATGTCACCCCACTCCCTCACCTCCTATGTAGTTCGGGACAATATATGAAGACCCACAGGAATAACTCCGCACTACACCAAACTATCGTAATACATGATCTGGCCGATATCACTCCATTGTATAGGGATGGCCCCCAACCAAATAATAAGGAGTCTAGATCCTTCTTATATGCCTCTCGATCCCCCTCCTATACCTCATGCACTCTGTCGATACGGCACGGAAGTAATATCGCCTACCTATAGCTCATCAATACGTCGTCTATAAAATTCCACCTCACCCAAGTTCTCTCGCCTACCTCTAATCATACGCCATCCATACACTGACGACTCCCCACTCGGAGCTGCTCATGGATCCCAATAGGTCTACCCATGGAAATATGGTCATAACTCCATATCTATAACAATATTCTTGCTCCAATACTACCACCTCCTTGGTAGGCCACTCGTATAGATCCCGATATAACCATGCTAGTACTTGTTGAGCCCATGTAAACACCATCTCATCCTGTCACATTGAATATAACACATCCGTAAAATTGATACTGAACCCCCGACCTCCACCATATGGGAATAGAATGCAACACATCAATGAACATAGTAGCAGCGACACACTCTCCATGTACCCCTTTATGAAAAACAAACCTAAGTCTAACCACAACCCCTCACGAGGTGCATCCTCCACATCGGGTCAACAACCTCTCTGCCTAGCCCTGGCTTAGACATGTGTCATACCACCAACTCCCCCTCTATTGGTAGTTGATAAATCTGGTAGACATCCTCCAATGTCACCGTCATCTCCCCAGTTGGCAACCAAAAGGTACTTGTCTCCGAGTGCCAACGCTCCGATAATGCCGTCAACTACCCTCAATCCACATGCATGTAAGGCATCCTCACCACATGAAGGAGACCTAGTATATGCAACAATGATGCCTCATCCTCCTCTACCTCTAAATCTGCACCTCCTAATAAATGTATCAGGGTAGCCGATCGTCGATGCCTCACCTGCACAACATCTAACTCAACCTGCACACATCACAAAACCTATATTAGCCCTTGCATCTCATTATTCTCGCATATCCACCGATTTATAATTATTCCCCTTCCAAACCAACCCTCAGAATCCAACATTATCAGTTAAGCCCCATTACCATAACATATGCACTATTTTATACACATATGTGCTAATACATAACATATGTGCCATTCAACGTCCCATTTTTACATATGTGCTAATCTATACCCCTACCCACACATTAAAAATGCACTACTCTATTGCACAAAAATGATAAACTATACCAAATGTGTAACTTTATATCATATGCGTTAAACCTAATGCCATCTCGACGTAAATGTGCTACACCATATCCCCACCTTCCAACAAATGCATTGATCTACATCATAGCGCCCCAATCACCGCATACGTGCTAATTTTTATGACATATGTGCCATTTCCTAGGTGCATGTGCGCTAAAACACTCTCCTATGCGCCGATTCAAAACCCTAACCGCCTAACAACTCACCAAAAAACCCTTAAAAACATTGAAAAATGCAAAATACAAATTCATTATTAATAACAAGGTACTCATCGGTGCCTCTAAGCTCTTGATTGATGGTATGACCTCACTTTGTATCCACCCGGTGGTCCACAATCCTCTCATAGCCATCCCGTTCTCTTAAGGGCTCTCATTTTCAAACCATGTATGGTGAAAATGACCCATCTCGTGGACCCCAAACCCCTTTTATACACATCGCGATGCCCTAAAAACTTCCGACACCCCCCTGTCTTCTCACCCTGTGTATCCATTTTCCATCCTGTTTCTTCCTTCACTAAATTTCTCCCTATCACCTAAACATTAAAAAATCTTTTTAAAAAAATTGTTAAAAAAATCACCAAAAATCGTAAAAATTCAAAAAAACGTGTAAATTCAAAAAAATCATTAAAAATCATAAAATTGTAAAAAATAAAAAAATAAAAAAATCCTAAAAAATTAAAAAATCGTAAAAACTCAAAAACTCGTAAAAAATAAAAAAAATTCAAAATTCTTAAAAATCACAAAGACTTGTTCAAAATCTAACCAATCAACTATTACTTGTGTTGTGGGTGATGATATTAGGCCTATTTTGTTACTTTTTTTTTTTCAGACGGTCCCAATAACATGAGGATCGTCTTTTTACATTAATATGTCCAATGATACGAGGACAAAGACATTTGGAAAATAATGTCATCATGGTCTTGATACCATGGTGCATCTTGCTTTATGCCATATCATTAATCACACATGCTAATAATGATTATTGTGGGTTCATCATAAAAATACATACCATTCTATCATCATTTCCCCATCTTATCATCATCCACATTATAATCCTTTTATCAAATAAATCTATCAATCAATGTTCACTAATGAGGCCAGAATATGCCCGTTAAATGTATAATAAATGATCTCATCTTACTCTCCTTTTTATTAAGTTTGATTGCATTTTGTGACTTTTATTTGATCTGATATGAGTTAGGATGTAATTGTTCGTCTTTTGATTGATTGTGATTCTAACGTTTAAAAGCTCTGAAATTCCTGACGAAGTGTGTTTGAAATTTAGTTTTGTAATAAAGTAGGTCTAATCAGTCGAAGAAATGAAGTATGTAGCATTCAACATGTTTTCGGTAGCATCTATTCCAATACTGACTTAGTTAGGAACTTCCAAGCTAGTTCTAAAACTCCATTACAGTTATCATCTAGTTAGGAACTTTCGGACTTAGTGTAGACACCTAAAATTGGTTTCTCAATTTAGTGTCCTCACATTCGTTTACCGCTTAGGTAACCGGGGCACGTTACGTCACCAACTATCCCCTTGGGATAGTTTTCCAATTTGTGATTTAATCACTTACTCTAAATTTAATTCATCACATCACATCTTACCCATGAGTAATTAAATATTAAATATTTAATTACGCTTCTTCCCATGCATCTTAATCACTTATCTACCCCAAATTTATTCTATCTATGCATCACATCCATTTTTAATCTTCCCTAAGCGGGATATTTCCCGTGGTGGATAGTCTTGTCTTTCTCGAATCGATCATTTTTAGCCATCTCGGGAGTCTTCTCGCGATCGGCGCCGACCCATATGGTCGGGCGCCGATTTTCAGAGCGGTGCCGATTATAAAAGCAGTCCATAGCTCGGTTAAAAGACCGAAAAGAGACTAACGAGCGAAAAGAAAGCACTTACGCACGAACAGAGAGCGAAAGATACAAAGTTGCAAGAAGGAGAGATCTTTTTAGCATCAATTGTCTCGCTTAGGGCAGATCTGTCCTAATCAATCCCCGAGAGGAGCACCGCATTACTCCGCCCCGTATCATATCAACATCATACACCACCATCTATCATCTCGGTGACTGCTGCTCAGCGTCTCTCCATCTTCGGCACATCTTGCAGACTACATTCACCTTCCAATCCCCGAATCTCATCGCACGCTCCCCGATTGGTCGGGCCGCTTGATTGACATTGATCTTATCGATCAACGCGATCAGTCCTGGGCTGACGCTGATCACATCGGGCCGCCGCCGATTCTACCTGGGGCCGACGCGATTTCATCGCAGACAGGTAAAGGTCACAGGTAACACAAACCAAAGATTATTTCGCAGCTTCGTTTTCGTACTTTCTCGTCATTTTGGTTTTCTGTTTTATTACTGCAATCAGAGAATCTAGTCTTTATTTACATCTTTTATCATATATGCTTCTTTTCTTTATTGAAAACGTGGATCGACATCCGCCAAGGAAGCTCATCGCTTCCGGACCCGCTTCTCGCCCACCCAAATATCTTCTAACGCCATCTTTTCTCGCTCAAGCAGGTGTTTTGCAGGTTACTCGGATCTATTGTGCAAATTGCTCGTGTGCGCCCGTCTTGTCTACATCGGCTTCCTCATCCATCTACATCTTCATCAGGTATCGATTTCATTGGAGTTTTTCAGGGTTTTTGTGTTTAGTTTGGTGCATTAACTTGGACAGGTAACAAGCGCAAAATTCTTGATCTACATTCTGGCACGCCCGGTGGGACCCAACCAAAGTCCCTTATTGGTAAGTTCATTTCTTTTCTAGTTTTGAACTTTGTTCCTTTTCTTCACTGATTTCTATCAGTCCTATTTGAGCATTTCTGTTCATCATTTCAATCTTGCTTTTAGGTGAAATCATTATCTTGAATTTTTTTTTATTTCCTTTAAATAGAAATTTTTCGTTTCACCACTATCTGGATGTATCTTTCCGGATCTTGTTTGTTGTTTGCTTGATCTTTTCTTGCGGAGCACTTTGCTTGATCGTGGGATTGTTCGAGGGGAAGAGCTCAACAACGCGCTTTTTGAAGTCCACACACCTTGGAGAGCTAAATCTAGGTATTCCTCTTTTCGGTGTTTTCTCCTTTTTAGGATTTCTTTGTTGGTTGTCTATCACATCCAAACACTTCAATTTTTGGTGCTTAAAAGGAACTTAATCGCATTTGGGAAAGAACTTGTTTGACTTGTCTTCATCGAAATCAAACATTTCGCTTTTAAGTGCTTAAAAAGAACCTTTTCTTTGTCATCATTCGCATGCTTTTTCATCTAGTTTTAATTAGGTTGGAGAATTGATCAAAATCGGTAGTGACACTATTTGATTTTTATTTTTCACCCTGCACACAAAGCCAAAATCACTAGGTATAAAGCATTTAAACAAAACTCCTTCCCCGGCCTCGCCTACTGGAAGTGATATCCAAGAGGAAGAGCCTACGCGCAGTACTCGGCCGCGCTATAAATTCACGGAAGATTTTGGTATATATTGGCAAAGCACCCACTCCCTTATCGCAGCGGTGTGTGAAGTGCGGGGTAGCCCCTATATCAAGCCACGTGACGGTCTTTTATCAAGTGCCTTCGGGACTCCTCACCAAACATTACCCAAACCATCCTTAGTTTGGCTATCTGAGTAGTTCCTGTTCTAAAAAGCCTTCCCTAACATTTTTCTTTTCTTAAAAGCATCAAAATTTAAAGGAGATAATCACTTGCGCTGCTTGAATTGTTTGTGCATTAGCTAGGACAATCTTCTTTCTTGCTTGTTTATGACGGTTATCACCCGGTCACAATCTAGGAAAATGGCCCAACAGGTTCCTTCTTCCTCCGAAATCACCACCAGCGTGGATGTTTCGGCACCCCTCCAATCTTCCTCGGGACCGCTGTTAGTTGGTTCCCCCTCATGGTCGTATAATCCTTTCCATCAAGCCAAAACAATCCCATCACGTCCAGCTTCTCCTAGTCCATCAGAAATATCTTTCGACTGGAGTCTATTCCTCGCGGGGATCTCGAATTTGTGCTCTCCTGATCGCAATCCGGTAGCCCTCATGGACTACCTAAGTACACAAGTCCATTCGAATATCTGACCAAGACCCACCAATCCGACAAGTGTACGATTATCCTCGTGGATCATCCCAGGCCTTTTTAGAGCAGTTTGCACCATCTCTCTTGCCTCGAGCCACGGAGAAGTGCGAGGCCCCTATGCCTCCCTTTTCTCTTCCACCTACCATGTCGACTAGTTCTCAATTAGTCTTACCTATCCCTAACACCGCAGTTACCTCGAATATTCCACAACCCATTTCTGAGAGGTCTTCTGCCCTGGCTATAATGAATGCGTCTGCACACCCGCACATTGCCGTCAATTCGTCTATGCCCTCCATCGTGTCCCAAGGTCAATACCTCTTCATGAGCCAACCCTCCGAATAGTCAGTTGGTTCCTACTTTCGTCCTCCGGTGAATCTTTCTTCCAATATTCCAAAGAATCGCGACCTTCGCCCATCCCTCAAGATCGGCACCCTTCGTACCAAATCCGGCGGTAGAAGGTCCCTTTCGTGTCTTGTTCCCAACATGTCCAATCTAACCAACACCCATGTTCCCTCAATCTGTCCCTATTCAATCAACAAACATAGGAGTCCACCAATCATGTGTTCCATCCGTCACCCAACCTATATTTTCTCAACCACTTATTATCTCACATTTACCGCTATACGCAAGCTGCCTCACAGCAAATACCCCACCCGGTGTCACCCAGAACACCTGGTTATTCCTCTTATCATCCTATCCAACAACAAATGAATCCCCCATTGACATCTCAACAACATCCACCACTTGCTTCTTATGTAGGACATACCAATGCACCTCCTCCCCAATCCGACGTAGTTCAAATTCTCTTCAAGAAAATTACAGACTGGAAGCCTCCACAAAAGGAGCCCGCCCTTCATATTCCTTTCAAGAAGTGTGCAATGAACCCATTCATCCTTCTAAGTGGCTTTTAAGCCTTATCCTCCCCAATGGGAACTTCCCAAATTCTCAAAATTTCATAAATGGAAGACCCCCAACAACATCTCGCGAGCATTCAAACATGCTTGCTACCTTATCGCCCAGGATCAGAACTCATGCTCCGTACCTTTCCTATGTCTCTAGCGGGTCCCGCTTTGGACTGGTACAATAACATCCCTCAACATTCTTTGTTTTCCTTCTCTCAATTGGCCCAGATGTTTGTTGAAAACTTCTCAATAAATATCGCGCATAAGATCTCAATCACAGATCTTTATAACATTCGCCAATTCGACGATGAGTCTATAGCAGACTTTGTCGCTCGTTGGAGAGGGATAATCAACCAATTGTCTTTCTCCCTTCCTCAATCCCAACAAATCGAGTTGTTCACCCGATCTTGTGCTAATCACATTTCTTCCACTCTAAGGATCCAAACTTTTCATACCTTTGAAGAGGCCTTTACGATGGCACGCAAACTTGAATCTCGTGCCATTGAACAAGGAAAGTTAAAACTTCGCTCCAAATCTAAACCAGATTTCTCTCGGTTCACCAAACCAAATTCTTTCCCTCCTAAAGATAAGAATCAAGGGTCCACAAATGCTATCGTATTAAAAACATCAAGAACCGATAGTACTCCTAATCAACCACCACGAAGAGATTCCTCATCTTCTCGGAAAGGGGCTTCATCATCACGATCCTTCGCTCCCTTGGGGGAATCATACGCCTCTATCTTAGAAAAAATGTTGGAAGTTCGAATGATCGAACTTCCACCCATTAGGGATATTGATGAAAGTCGAGAACGCCCATTCTCGGTATAGGGAAACGATTTGTCATTATCACAGTAACCAAAGGTCATGACATCGAACGATGTCGACTTTCAAAATCTTGTCCAAAAATTCATTGATAAAGGCGAGCTCATTCTCGATAACCCAAATGCTCCCCAAATCAAGCTAATCGGACGTTTTTAAACAACCTTTCCCCAATCATGCCCCAAATCATAATTCTTCTAATCTCAAAACCAAACACCCACACTATTAATTTCATCTCTACCGAGGACTCTTCTTCGAAACCAATCCATCTCGCAAACACATCAATCGAATCGATCCTCCTTCCTCTTCATCAATCACGGAGTTCCAATATCTTCAGATAGTCCATCTTTGAATATCCCTACATTATCAAGCACGGAGTTATCTCTCTCCGCTCCTTTGTCTGACCTTCCATCTATACCCGAGACAGTGTCATCCTCATCTGTCTCATCATCAGACATTCTTTCAATGCTCGAGGCAATTACATCCCTCCGAGTTTCCACTACGGACACATCCACTTCTGTTGCTCCCATTCCCGCTGCAACTATGCCCTTGGTGAACGTACCTATCATTGTGCCAACTTCAACGGAAGCATCTTCAATCTTGACCCTTCCTATCTCTTTTCCTACAGTAGTTTCACCCATGATTACTGCATCAGAAGTAGTCCCTTCGCTAGGAACTGCTTCGTCATCACCCCCTTCTTCCATCACCAATGTTACTTCACCTATTCAGGAAAAATCAAAAGAAGTAGCACCAACACCTATACACTCGATTCCTCAACCTAAACCGCGACAACCAAAATCTAACACTACACCATCAGTATCTCCCCACTTACTTCCCCCAAAAAGGTTACAATCACCTTATGCCGTTGAAGTCGTTACCATCCCTGAAAAAGGAAAACCCATATTTCGAACCATCAAGACCCTTGGTGCTCTTCCACAAAAATCTCTCTCTACGCCTCATAAACGATTGGACTTGCCCGCTGAGAAGGCGTCTTCTTCTACACATCCATCAAAGCCATCATCTTCTTCCACAACACATTCTTCATCAATACCCCTAAAAGTAGACTTACCTACTAAACAGACGGCACCTCTTCTATCAAGATCCTCATCTTCGTTACCAAAAACCAAAGCACCCTATATTCCTCCTATTACACCTACCTTGAGGACTTCTTCCTCATCTAAATCAACATTATCTAAATCATCCGTAAATCCGACTAAGCAACCCCCTTTGTCTCCAAAGACCGCAAAATTTGTCGCATATCCCTCATCTTCAAAATCTATTTTAGGGGCTCCTCCTCCACCAAAGTCAATCATGTCTCATTTACTCCCATCCCAAGCACCCAAGACTGCTCCTCCAAATGTCCAAACAAACAAGAGGATCCCTAAAGAGACCGTTAAACCTAACATGCAAGTTCTTTTACCTCGGCAGTCGATTAAGGTAAAAGAACCATCTTCATCATCTCTATCCTCCTCTTCGTCTACCGGATTCTATACCGAAATCCTTCATCAACTCATCCAATCTTCATCCATAACCCTTCCTCCGATTAAACCTTATAATCCTAAAGGAGTGAAATCTACTTGGTTTAACTCGATCCGATTTGTGCTTACCACCGTATCTCGGGTCATGATACTCGAGGGATGTAAAGCTCTCAAGCCGTTATCAAGAACCTTCTGGAAGAAAGTGACCTTTTGCTGGAGGAGGAACAATTACCTCCTGTCATCTTAGCCCCATCCAAACCTCAACCATCCACTCAGACCTCTAGTGGTTCCATCCCACTTGATCTTCCACCTTCCCAAATTGACACAATCCATATCGCCACTAGAACCCAACACTATGATAACCCATCTTCATCTTCAGCATCTAGACCACGGGTTGTCATTTCTGCAGCCCCTAAAGGCGTGTCTCCTTCCTCATCAGCCCCACGACCCAAGGTCTCCATTCGTGCTCCACCTCGGACTCAAGTTCCCGTATCTGTTGAGGAGAGTGTCATGAAGCAACTCACCCAAGCTCCGGTCAAAATGTCTCTTTTTGACCTCATCCAATCCTCTCCACAACATCGCCAAGCTTTGATTGATAATCTGCGTCGCATCGCAGTAAATTCCGATGAGCCCCAGCCCTTCGAGTTGGTTGTTGGACTGAATGGACCATCAACTACCATTTCTTTTGAAGATTCGGAAATTCCTTCTCTTTCTTCCGAAGATTTGGAGGCTCCCCTCTTCATCACAGTCCAAATCAATAACACTACCTTAAAACGTGTTATGATCGATAGTGGAGCTGCACTCAACGTCATCTCCTCGCACACATTCGAACAACTTAAGTTACCAAAGAATGTGGTGTCACCCCACCCTTCGCCCTTCGATCATTTAACGATCAGCTAGCAGTCACTCTAGGAACTGTGGTCTTACCCATCCGAGTAGGTAAGAAGCTGCTCCATGAACTCTTCTATATTGTCGAAGGAAAATTCCACTATAACATGATCCTCGGACGCTCCTGGATTCGCGCAATGCATTGTGTCCCATCCACCCTCCATCGATGCCTAAAATATCAATATGAGGGCAAAATATATACTCATCCAGGAGATCCTTTTCCTTCCGCACAATGCGACATGACCACTAGGTCTGCCCCTTTAAAAGAAAATACATCTTCTCCAGATGGGGCCTCATCTTCTTCCATACCTGCAACCAAACTACCGGATTTACAAAATCTGGAAGAGACATTGCAGCGTTTCTCACTAGGGGAGCTTCCTCTCTTATCTTTCGATGCCCATCTCAAACCTAATGAGTATGGTAGACCAGACAAGCAACCTGAATATCAACCAGGTCTCGGTCGCATCGTCACCATTGGTCTGCCCAATCAACGGACCAATTTCATCTACGGTGGTCTTGATACGCCTCATCATCGCCCGGATTCTCCTCCTAGAGCCAAACCTTACCTAACAGGGTTTGATCACCTACAGAATCCCACGTTTGCAAAGACTTATCTACATCGATGCGCGTGGAAAGGTTTTGGCCTTGGAAAATATGAACAAGGTATACATGACCTCAAATCCATTCCTACTCTCATGCCACATCAGAAATTTGGGTTAGGATTTAAACCTCTTTCAAAGGCCACTGTCACTATTCTTGATGAGTCTCTTCCTACTGAAGAACCATCTTCCCCCACCAAGTCAGAAGCATCACTTGATGTGGACGATGACATTTCCATCCCACCTAACTTTTTTTTTTGATCAATACCATTTCCTTAGGGCCGTTGGTCTATGAGACTAACAATCGGTCCGCTTCTATACCATTAATCTTCCCTGAAATAGTTGGAGACGACTCTCCTACTATCAACACTATCCACTGTGCGGATGATGATTCTGTCCTCACCTATCTGGGGGCAGAGGATTCATATCTTCCCAAGACTATTCCTTCTGACACGTCTACCCTTCTCAACGAAGCCACTATCGACCTTAATATAGGGACTTCTGAAGACCCTCGCATCATCAAGGTCGGCCAATCCCTTAATCCACAGGAATTAGGGGACTTTACCGCTTTTCTTTCCAAACATCGTCAAGCCTTTGCTTGGTCATATGAAGATATGCCAGGACTCGATCCCGATATTGTGGTCCACAATATCGTTACCCTTCCCAACATCAAACCAGTCAAGCAAAAATTGCGTAAAATGCACCCTAGAGTAGCCCTTCTTGTTAAAGAAGAGTTACAACGCTTGCTCTCGGCTAGCTTCATCCAACCCATCGATTATCCGCAATGGGTGTCTAATGTAGTACCAGTAACTAAGGCTACTGGGAAGATTCGAATTTGTACCGACTTCCGGGATCTTAATCTTGCCTGTCCAAAGGATGATTTTCCTCTTCCTAATATCGACCAACTCGTAGATTTAATCAAGGGTCATGAGATGCTTTCTCTTATGGATGGTTTCTCTGGATATAATCAAATCCTCATCGCACCAGAAGACCAACATAAGACCTCCTTCATAACCCCTTGGGGGACCTTTTGCTATCGTGTCATGCCTTTTGGCCTTAAGAACGCAGGGGCAACCTATCAACGAGCAATGACATACATCTTCCATGATCTCTTACACAAAATTGTGGAGGATTATGTTGACGATCTCCTCGGCAAGTCCACGCGCCGTCAGGATCATCTTTTCATCCTTGCACCTCTCTTTGAGAGGCTTATCCGCTTCTGTCTTCGTCTAAATCCAGCTAAGTGCGTGTTTGGCGTTCTCACTGGTAAACTTTTAGGTTTTATCATTTCCATCGTGGGTATTGAAGTCGACCCTCAAAAATAAAAGCTATCCTTGAGATGCCTCCCCGCCTAACTTAAAGCAACTCGCAGATCTCCAAGGACGTCTTCAAGTCAAGGCTGTCGTTTTATCTCCCAATTGTCGGACCGTTGTCAACCTTTTCACCATCTTCTCCGTAAGAATGTTCATTTCGAATGGGATGAGCATTGCCAAAAGGCCTTTGATGATCTCAAAGCTTATCTTCTTTCTCCACCGTGCTTACACCTCCACGCGAGGAGGAGCCTTTCTATCTTTATATCTCTCGTGATCGACCATGCTCGGGAGCCATGATTTTGCATCGGGACACTTGTGGTAAAGAACAAGCTGTCTATTACATCAGTCGCACCCTCCATGAGTATGAGACACGTTACTCCGAAGCTGAAAAACTATGTTGTGCTCTCTTCTTCGCAACTTCTAAGCTTCGTCATTATCTCCTTAATCACAAAACTTACATTGTCACAAGTGTCAATCCCCTCAAGACAATCCATGCAAAACCTTATCACAATGATCGCATCACTCGTTGGCTTATGCTTATGACTGAGTTTGACCTCGAGTTTATCCCGCAAAAGGCTATCAAGGGTCAGGTTATTGCAGATCAATTAGCTGATGCTCCTCTTCCGGACACTCAAGACCCCCTTGCTCAATTCCCCGATGAGTATATCCAACAAATTGATTTTGGTCTATCTCCATTTAAAGTAAAGCTCTTCTTTGATGGATCCAAATGCCAGCAAGGGGGAGGTGCGGGTTTTGTGATGATTCCTCCTTGGGGTACGCCCATCCCAGTCGCACACAAATTAAACTTTGAGTGCACCAATAATATGGCTGAGTACGAAGCTCTTGTCTTAGGTCTTCAAATGCCATTAATCTCGGCGCTCATCATATTGACATCTTTGGTGATTCTGAACTCATCGTTAACCAGGTCACGGGTGTCTATCAATGCAAGAATGATATCCTTCAGAAATATCGCGACATCGTTCTTGCCCAACTCCAATCTTTCGATAAGTTCACTATCCAAGCCATTCCGCGTACTGCAAATCGATTCACGGATACCATGGCTTCTTTAGCCTCCCTTATCCCGCCTTTTACCGAAGACTCGCGTCTTTATGTGGCTGTGCAACGATTGGATCAACCATCTCATCTTGGGCAACTAACGTCAATCAATGCTGTCACAACCCATACTCAGGATGAGTGGTATCAACAGATAGTTGATTATCTATCTCATTCGGTCCTTCCTCCAGATTTGTCTCCCAATGGTAGAAGGTCTTTTGTCCAACGCGCCAACCGCTATACTATTCTAGGCGGCCTTCTTTACAAACGCGGCTTTGATGGTATTTTGCTTCGATGCCTCAAAACCCATGAATCATCTAAAGCTATTCAGGAGGTCCATGACGGTATTTGTGGTGGACATTTTAGTGGTTTAGCTGTAGCAAGCGCATCTTACGTTTGGGATATTATTGGCCTTCTCTTAATCAAGATTGTTGTGAATACACTAAGAAGTGCGTCAAGTGTCAGCAACATTCCAATCTCACGCACATCCCTAGTCAGGCTTTGCAACCTGCGGCGGATTTGTGGCCTTTTTCGCAGTGGGGTCTCGATCTTATTGGTCTCATCAATCCTCGTTCTTCACAACGTCATCATTCTATCATTACCGCCACTGAGTACTTTACTAAGTGGGTAGAAGCTATCCCCTTTCTTCAACAAAGGCTAAACCCATAGTTGATTTTGTCTATCAACACATCATTTGTCGCTTTGGCGTTCCACACAAGCTAATCACAGATAATGGTAAGTCTTTCAAAAACGCTGATTTGCAGAATCTCTGCAATGCTTTCAATATCAAGCTCAGTTTTTCTTCTCCATACTATCCTCAAGCTAATGGTCAAGCCGAAGCTTCCAATAAAACTTTGCGTAATATCCTCGCAAAGGTAACTAGTCGAGCTGGTAGGGATTGGCATCTACATATCCCTTTTGCTCTCTGGGCTTATCGGACTAGCATTCGTACTCCTACTGGTGCTACTCCCTTCTCTCTCGTCTATGGGTCTGAGGCCGTCCTTCCTTTGGAGGTCCAAATCCCATCTCTCCGTGTTTCTCTCAGAGAATTTGTCTCCGATGAGGATTATCGTCAAAATCGTCTAGCACAACTTGAATTATTAGATGAGCGACGTCTTAACGCTCTTGAGCATCATCAAGTCTATCTCGAGCGTGTCAAACGTGCTTATAACAAGCACTTGCAACATCGTGACTTCAAAATTGGTGATCTTGTTCTTAAGGAAAATCAAAATGTCACTACACTCGAAAGAAGTCAACGTGGTAAGTTTGCTCCCAACTGGATGGGCCCCTACATTATCACTCATAAATATGGGTCTGGGGCTTATCGTTTATCTTCCATGGATGGTATCCCTGAAGCGGAACCTCTTAATGCTTTGCATTTACGGCCCTTCTACTGTTAAAATCTATCTTACACAAATCTAGTCGCAACACAGATCTTTCATCCGTCCTAATAACCAGTCATCTACTTTCGTGGTGATTTGAAATTGTGTGGTTCTCCGCCTATTGCCTCGCTTACCTTAAATATGAGTATCGCGGCTCTACTCATTGCACGTTTCTTTTGGATATGTTCCTCCTCATGGTAGGAATACCTTAATCACCACTTCATCTGTCCCAAGTACTTATCTTCATCGGATCTACTCGGGTCATGAGTGCATGTTCTTCTATGTTCTCTTCCCCTCCATCTGATCTATCTAGGTCTAAACTCAGCTTCTTTCAAAAAGTTTCAAAAAAAAAAAAAAAAAAAAAAAAAAAAAAAAGATGCTATCCAAAAAGATAGACTGATCCCTCGAAGGACAGCTATCCATACATTATCAAGTGAATCAAAAAGAAAATAGACCATACCCTCGAAGGATGGCTATCATTAAAATTACAAAATCTGCACCGCTCCTGAAGGACGGCCTGTTTCTCAAAGAAAATTCAAGGCTTCTTGTAATTAATCGGCCTTCCATACACTTTTTAGCATCACCGAAAGACTTCCCGCATCGATCGGTCTTTCTCCATATCAAGCAAACTTCCCGCATTGATCGCTTTGCTTTTTTCTCACAAAGTCATGAAGCTTTGAGATTTAGGACCTTTGTCGATCATATGGAGAATCCTATTTCCCCACTATGGACATGTATTCTGTCCCTTGTAAGTTCCGACAAGATACTTACTTACTTTTCTTTCCGTTTCTATCCTAGATCTGGTTTGCGACTAGTTAGTGTCAGATTTATTTTAATCTTATATAGGGCCTTGTATGCTTGGTCTTTTGGTTCCCTTTCTGGATTTTATCTATGGTCGGTTGGAAGTCCAACTTATCATTTTTCTTCTTCTCCGAGTATCTTCTCTTCTAAGTCACGGTTGTTTCCACTTTCATCTTTGACTCTTGCAAGGAGTATTCTCCATTTCTTTGTCTTGCAACCCTGTTAAATTGGCATTTCACATGTTAATTCAATCAAAATTTATCTTCTATCAAAATTCATCTTATCTATCAAAACTCCTATCTGTATTCATTTCTCCTTATAATTACATCCATATATCCAACACATTTATCTATCTATCCATCAAAATATCGAAAAATACGTACATCTCAGGTACATGACATCTATTTATATCTAATCCATACATCAAGTACATCTGTATATCTATCCATCAAAATATTTAAAAGCTATGTCCATCCAAGATACATCACATCTATCTATCAAAATTAAATCAATCTATCTAATCACATCCATCTATCATCTATCCGTCTATATCTATCCAATCACATCTATTTTATCCACATTTCAATCTATCTAATCACATCTATTTCCATCATCCATCAGTCTATATCTCTCTAATCACATCTATTTTTCTATATCCATCTACCCATCTATATCTAAACCAAAAAGCATGAGTACAATTATATGACAAATAATGAATCTATATATACATGTGTGTCTGTACAAAAATGGGTGGCTTCTAATCAAGCCATCTATACAATGCCTTCCAATCGAGGCTACATCACTATACAAATACAAAATCTATCAAATCTCTATATGGTAAAATCTGAAGCGTGGAGGACACTATCTCCTCCACCCTCCTCTGCCCCTGGCTGTCTCTCCTAGCCGCCGCCTATCGAGCATGGTCGGCGCCGATTTTTTGGGTCGACGCGATTGTTATCTGGGTCGGCGCCGATTAATTTGATCGCCGCCGATTTTTTCATGTCTGCTTGCCATAGTGTTGATACTTGGCTTTCTCATCTATCGATCATTGTTGTGTCTTTGAATCTTGCCTTTTGGCACATCTTTTAGATGTCATTGTCTATTTCGGGTTTGTTGTTCTCTTTGCGTGGGACACTCGTATCTTTCGGCAGCTTAGAGTTAAACGGGTCTGTAGGCACTAACGTCGTCTCATGAGGAGACCGTCTAGTTGTCCCTACCAATGTGTCTCTCTTTAGATGCTGGCTTTTTTTTTGCAGTTCTCCTTGCACTCATGGGTCTGTAGGCACTAACGTCGTCTCACGAGGAGACCGGCTAGTTTTCCCTACCAATGTGAGTTCCTTAGGTTGCTGCCCTTGTGTTTATTTTTTTATGCGTCCTCAATGATCAGTTCTACTCCAGACATCCGACTGGGGCATCCTGCATTCTTCATCTACCTTTTTCAACCTTGGGATCGTCTGTTCTATCATCCATCCCATCCCTAGTTTGAGGGGGATCACATCATCACTAATTCTTCCCTTCTTCCATCTCCTTGTTTTTGTCTCATAACCTTGCTTATCGCAAGTTACTTGACAAAAAGGGGCAAAATGTAGACACCTAAAATTGGTTTCTCAATTTAGTGTCCCTCACATTCGTTTACCTGCTTAGGTAACCTGGGGCACGTTTACGTCACCAACTATCCCCTTGGGATAGTTTTCCAATTTGTGATTTAATCACTTACTCTAAATTTAATTCATCACATCACATCTTACCCATGAGTAATTAAATATTAAATATTTAATTACGCTTCTTCCCATGCATCTTAATCACTTATCTACCCCAAATTTATTCTATCTATGCATCACATCCATTTTTAATCTTCCCTAAGTGGGATATTTCCCGTGGTCGGGATAGGTCTTGTCTTTCTCGAATCGATCATTTTTAGCCATCTCGGGAGTCTTCTCCGCGATCGGCGCCGACCCATATGGTCGGCGCCGATTTTCTAGGAGCGGCGCCGATTATAAAAGCAGGTCCATAACTCAGTTCGAAAAGACCGAAAAAGAGACTAACGAGCGAAAGAAAGCACTTACGCACGAACAGAGAGCGAGAAAGATACAGGTTGCAAGAAGGAGAGATCTTTTTTAGCATCAATTGTCTCAGTTAGGGCAGATCCTGTCCTAATCAATCCCTGAGAGGAGCACCGTTACTCTGCCCGTATCATATCAACATCATACACCACCATCTATCATCTGGTGACTCTGTTCCAGCGTCTCTCCATCTTCGGCACATCTTGCAGACTACATTCACCTTCCAATCCCCGAATCTCATCGCACGCCCCCGATTGGTCATCCGCCTTCATTGCTGACATCGATCTTATCCTGGGCCGACGCCGATCAGTCCCGGGCCGACGCGATCACATCGGGCCGCCGCCGATTCTACCTGGGGCGACGCCGATTTCCCTGCAGACAGTAAAGGTCACAGTAACACAAACCAAAGATTATTTCAGTTCGTTTTCTCATACTTTCTGCTGCGTTTGCTTTGCTTTTTTACCGCAATCGAGAATCTAGTCTTTATTTACATCTTTTATCATGTATGCTTCTTTTCTTTATTGAAAACGTGGACTGACATCCGCCAAGGAAGCTCATCGCTTCCCGGACCCGCTTCTCGGGCAGTCCACCCAAATATCTTCTAACGCCATCTTTTTCTGTCAAGCACCGGTGTTTTGCAGGTTACTCGGATCTATTGTGCAAATTGCTCGTGTGCGCCCGTCTTGTCTACATCGGCTTCCTCATCCGTCTACATCTTCATCAGGTATCGATTTCATTGGAGTTTTTCAGGGTTTTTGTGTTTAGTTTGGTGCATTAACTTGGACAGGTAACAAGCGCAAAATTCTTGATCTACACTTAGTTCTAGAACTCCATTATTTAGTTCCGGAATTTTGAGCTTGTTTGTAACTCCTGGGTATAGCTCTGGAACTCTCATGGTTTTGATCCTTAACGATTTCCTATGGTTCTAGAACTTCTCTGAAGTTCCGGAACCAATGGAAGTTTATCTATTCTAACCACATCCGGTGATTTAGCATCAACAACCCTTTCAATCAGGAAAGGATGAGAAGATTTCCGATTGCAGATCCAGGATAGTTATCTTACAGTTGTCGATCAGCCACAATCCGAGTCAAGCATCTATTCTGGGCACAATTTGATTTCATCAGAATCGTAGAGACAACTATGATTGTAAATGTATATATAAGTAGACCTGCAATAGATAGAGAATAAAGATATATAACAGAGAAGATAGATATAGAATAAGTAATACAGATCATAGTACACAGATCCAATACATTTTTGTAATACCGAATGTTTTATCAATAAATAGCCACTCTTGTTTGAGATAATTATAAGTTGTTAAATCCTGAATCGAGGAGGAGCAAGGGCCCACTCCCCAAGGACCAGGATATTCTTTCCTAAGCAAATAGTTTAGATTTGTTAATTCCGTATCACTTTTAATTCCTCCGGTTAAACTCATTGTTGTATACTTGTCCCCGCAGTGTGTCAGATAGATCCTTATTTTTCTTGTAACCGTTTTTAAGCACTCTAAGTTGTGTGTATTTATTTCCAAAAGCAAGTGTATTTACTTCCAAAAGCAAGTGTGTTTCCTTTCAAAGAAAGCTTTCAATGTGTTTCCTTTCAACAAAGTTCTCATAGTATGGTTTAAATAAGGTTTTTACCAAAAGGTCCTTAAGACATTGAAAAGATCCCCTAGAAAATACAAAAATAACTACAGTCAACTACTAGATCAATAAGATTACTCTTGTGCGTATAGCTTTAGACACACCCCTGGTTTGAATATGACATCAACAAAAAGTTGATTAAATGAAGGGAATAATAAAACCCATCATTTTTGGCACCGTTTCCGGGGACACATTAGTTGGAATTTTCTAATTAGGTGTCAACAAGAGCAAAAATCATACATCTAGTAGTTGAAGGATCTTCCCTACTATATCATAAAATATATGAGTAGACCAAGAGACTCAAAGGGTAGATTCCTCTCAAGAATATTTTCACAAGAATTCATAACATCTTCTAGTCTAAATAAAGAAATTGATCAAGAATTGGAGGCACCATCATCCCCTGTTATACAAGAAACAAAATTGCCACCTTTGGAATTCTTAGATCAGTCACCTGAAGGAAGTAGAACTTTTAGGAGAAGGATTATTTCTCAAGATCCATTTAGGGCGAGTTTTGATTCTCAATTGAGTAGTCAACCTCCTACTCCTAATTTTTCACCTTCCCCAAGGCATACCACATACCACATTGATTGGGAGAAAAATTCGGAAAATATTTTAAAAATGGCACGAGAAGTGAAAGAGAACCTGATAGGACCTTTACTTATCCAATCCAATTGGATGATGATGATACACCAATGAAAAATATCTCACCTGCACATTTACCCACATTTAGAGGGATGTCATCTGAAGACCCTGACTAATTTCTGTTTGAGTTCAAGGTACTATGTCAGACCTATGACTACAAAATGGATAATCAAAAACTCAAGTTGTTTCCATCCACTCTGAAGGATGCAACAATGAGGTGGTTCATGGGATTAACATCCAACTCTATTACCACTTGGGCACAAATGGAAAATGCCTTCCTAGACAAATACCAGGATTATTGTAGAGGGAGAAATAGGAAGGAATAATTCTTCAAAATCAAGCAGGAGGAGGATGAAAATATAGAAGACTATTTAGATAGATTCCTCTTTGTGAGCAAAAGGTGTGGATTTGTACTTCAAGAGGAGTTAAGTAAAACTATTTTTCTTAAGGGTTTGGATGACAAATCTAGGGAAGTCCTTAACTTGATAGGAGGTGGAGACATTGATCAATTAAGGATGAATGAAATTAAGGAGATTTGTAGAAGCTATTCTAGAACAAGGGGTGGACCTAGAAAAGGAAAATCGGTGAAAATTTTGAATCCAGATATGAACAAACTAATGGATGAGTTAGCAAACTTTAAAACAGACATTTTAGTTCAATTAACCTCTACTATGGATGGATTACAAGCTAAAGCAAATGCCAAAACTGAACCATTGGCTATGTATTGTCCTAGATGCAGGAAGAAGCATGCAATAAGAGACTGTCCTTTGGATAAAACGAAAGTATGTCTTATCTGTGAATCTAAAGAACATGATATTGATGTTTTTTCTCTACTCCCAGTCATAAAGAATCAACTTAAACAAACCAATACATCATCCACAACAGAAGAATTGAATTTCGTTAAGAGAAAACCTCACCAAGTGTAGTTTATGCCAAGATCAGTTCCTAATCCCTGGACGATGCCATGGGTTGCTCAGACGGTACCACAAAATTAGGGACAACCACCTTGGGTACCTCACCAACATGTAACCCTCGGGATTGGGCAAGTCAAGCTTGGCATGCTCAGGGACATCAACAACCATGGGTTGTTTAAGGAAGTCCTTATGCTTGGTCACAACCTAGATGGAATCCTAGTAATTATGCTCAAGGAAAACATATCCAAATCAAAATCAATAGGCCATCATGGGATCCCCTGCACAAAATTCAAAAACTAAGAATATAGTCTAAATGTAAATACTAGCACAACCAATAGCAAACCCAAGAAACAAACAAACAACTCCTATTTATGGAAAGAATAAAAAAATTAGTTGATCTAAATGCCATGGATTGTAAGGATATTCAAACTAGATCCGGAAAAATAATTAGCAGTCCACCTATTATAATCACTGAAATGACAAAAGAAAATGAAACCCATAGTACTATTGTTTCAAAAGTGGATATAAAAAGAAAAGAAAAGGAGCCAGATAATGACACTACTGAGACTCCATTTCTAGAGAGATTTAAAGAAGCTATAGAAACCAAGGAGTCCAATTGAGCAGGAACTAAGGAGATTGAATATTGAAATACCATTGTTACAAGCAATTAAGGGCATTCCAGAATTGAACAAATTAATCAAAATGTTATATTTGAAAAATCCTGGAAGGAAGAAACAATACCCCAAGACTATCAAAGTAGATGGGAAACTTGCTGATTTATTAGCAGGAAAAATTTTACTTCCCAAATACGGAGAACTTGGAAGTCCTGTTATTTCTGTCTCTATAGGAAATAAAGATATACATAACGTTTTGGTAGATTTGGGAGCGGCTATAAATGTAATGAAAATTGACACTTTGAAAACATTACCATTAACGGGTATACAACCTACTAATACCATATGCAGATGGCGAGACCGGTCTACCATAGCAAAACCAAAAGGGATTATTGAAGATGTGGCGATTATGGTGGAGTCATGGGAATATCCAATTGACTTCCTTATACTGCAGCCAAAAGGTAAAACATTGGGTTATCCCATCATTTCGGGTAGACCATGGTTAGCTATAGTTGTTGCCTTAATTGATTATAGGTCAGGTGATATGACTATCTCGAATGGTAAAAACTCTAAGCAAATTTCCTTATATCCTTTTGCACGACCTTTTATTGACAATCAAAAACAATTGTGGGTTGATTCTCTTGATACTAATAAGCAAAATTTGTCTTCTTTGGCTATGATCACATTACAAGATCATGTAAGAGAAGTAGAAGAGATGATTAATCCACCATTGAATGAGCACCAGCTATCCTCGAAGCAATCAGAAATAGTTCTAGAACCTGTGATTATAGTTCCAGAACCTGCGAACTTAGTTCTGGAACCACCACATTTGGTTCCGAACCACCACATGAAGTTTCGGAACCACCATATTTAGTTCCGGAATCATGACAACAGCGGTTCTCTATGATTGGAAATAATTTCACTCCGAAGGAACAAGATTTCTCATGGGGAGAGGAAGAATCAGTAGCTTCAGTTTCAAATACATCAGGGAATGGTGAAGAATTTCTGGAAAGTAGCAGTGATGAAGAGTTTGACCTACAAAGAGATAAGTATCATAATTCTCATTACTATCCTTTTTCCAGTATTCTGTCTCAAGGAAATTTTAGAGATGTTGCTACATATCATATGTTGTTACCACATGCATGTCCACTAAATACTTTAATGGAACCCTTTCAACAAATCAGTTCATCACACATCGGAACCAAACATGTTGAGATTCAACTGGGTAAAATTTTGAACATTAACAACTGGTTGAAGGATGATGAAGAAGCTAAATTGTTTGATGTTCTAAAAAATCATACTAAAGATTTTGCTTGGGATTATAAAGACATGAAGGGAATTCACCCAAGTATCTGCACTCATCACATCTATACTAAAAATGTTAAACCAGTTAGGCAGCCTCAGAGAAGGATTAACCCAGCCTTAAGGGATATAGTCAAACAAGAAATTGAAAAACTATTACAAGTAGGTTTTATCTACCCTATCTCAGATAGTCAGTGGGTATTCCCTCTTGTAATTGTTCCTAAAAAGAATGAAAAATGGAGAATATGTGTTGACTATAGGGAATTGAACAAAGCCACACTGAGAGATTATTTTCCCTTACCATTCATAGATCAAGTCCTAGAAAACCTTTTAGGTAAACAATACTTTTCCTTCTTGGATGGCTTTAGTGGATACAATCAAATCAGAGTTGCTGCTAAAGATTAGGACAAAACTACATTTACATGTCCATGGGGTACCTTTTCCTATAGGGTGTTACCATTTGGCTTATGCAATGCTCCTGTAACTTTCCAGAGAGTTGTACTTGCAATATTTGTTGATCTAACAAATGATTATGTTGAGGTATATATGGATGACTTCACTGTACACGGAGATACATTTGATGATGCTTTGAGAAATTTGGACAGAGTGTTAACAAGATGTGAACAACACAATTTGTCTCTTAGTCATGAAAAGTGTTTAATGATGGTTGATGAAGGGATTGTATTAGGACACCATATTTCAAAAAGAGGAATTCAGGTTGATCAAAACAAAATTAGGATCATTTCAGATTTACCTATTCCTCAGACCCCCACATATATCAAGTCATTTTTAGGACATGCTTTGAGTACTATAGGTGCTTTATAAAAGATTTCAATAAAATTGCTGCCCCCATGTTTAATTTGCTAACCAAGGACTGTGAATTTCTTTGGGATGAAAAGTGTCAGCATGCTTTTGAAGAAATTAAAGAAAAATTAATCACTACCCCAATATTGAGAGGACCTAATTGGGAAAAGCCATTTCATATCCAAACAGATGCCTCAAATAATTCCATTGGTGCAGTTTTGGGACAGAAAGATGAAGAAGGAAAAATGTATGCTATTTATTATCTTAGTAAAAATCTTACTCCCACTAAAAATAATTACACCACCACTGAAAAATAATTTCTTGTTGTGATTTATGCAATCAATAAATTTAGACATTACATTACAGGGTATAAGATATTTGTACACATAGATCATTCAACAATTAAATATTTAATGAACAAACCAGTGGTTGGAGGAAGAATAATTAGATGGTTATTACTTTTACAAGAATTTGATATTACCATTGTGGACAATCCAGGTAAATCTAATGTGGTAGCTAATTTTTGTCAAGACTAACCACTATAGGGGAGTAAGATCAAGTCAAGGACAACTTTCCAGATGAACAGTTGTTAGCTATTTCAGCAGTTATACCATGGTTTTCTGATATGGCAAATTATCTTGCAACAGGGAAGTTTCCTCCTTCTTTCACTAAGAAACAAATAAAGAAGTTAATCAAAACCAAGTGCACAATTCAAATGGTTAAATGGAATGCTATTTAAATGTGGCCTTGATTTGGTTTTACGCAGTGTGTAAGAGAATATGAAATCTTTGACATCCTCGTAACATGTCATGATGAACCAAGTGGAGGACACTATTTAGTGAAAATAACAACTCATAAGATACTTGGCACTGGTTATTATTGGCCATCTCGTACAAGGACGTGAAGAGATATATCAGTGGCGTGATCCTTGTCAAAGGATGGGACAACCAAATTTCACTAATGAAATGCCTCTTCAACCACAAGTAGTGATTGAACCATTTGAGAGATGGGGATTGGATTTTGTTGGTCCCTTTAATCCTCCTTCACAAGGAAAGGAATATATTCTTGTGTGTACTGACTATGTGATAAAGTGGGAAGAAGTGCGGACATTGACAAATGCCACCGAAGAATTCTTGCTGATTTCCTTTGGTACATAATTATGGTAAATTTTGGAGCACCGAGGAACATAGTTTCGATCGGGACCACAATTTATGTCTAATATGATCCAAGCTTTCACAATGTATTACCAAATCAATCATAGGAAGTCATCTCCTTATCACCCATAATCAAATGGAAAAGCTTAAGTAACAAACAGAGAATTGGAAAACATCCTTACCAAAACAGTTGAGGCTGGGAGAAAAGATTGGGTAAAAATACTACCTAAAGCTATTCGGGCTTATAATACAGCTTGGAAAACTACAACAGAGTTTTCACCATATGAGTTAGTATATGGGAAAATCCTTGTTGCCCATTGAGTTTGAACTACAGACATTGAGGACAACAGTTAAGGTGGGTATTGAGTTAGATCCAGCTCAAAAGGAAAGAATCCTTCAACTCAATGAATTGGATGAATTGAGGATGGAAGCACTTCAATAGACAGATATAATCCAATATCAAAGGAAGCACATATCAAGAAAAGACAATTCAAAGTAGGAGACTCGGGTATTTTGTTTGATTCTAAGTACCAACAATTCAAGGGCAAATTGAGAACCAGATGGTTGGGACCCTATCAGATTGAGCAAATATTTGACAATGGTTCTATTCAGTTACTTCCCATTGATGACAGCATAAGAACACTCTTGGTCAATGGACATAGGCTAAAACTCTATAGGAAGCCTCCTACTAAGGATGAATTTTTGAGGAATATTGAAGTAGATAAAGAATTTGATCATATGGAAGAACCCAGTTCTTCCAAAATGATTAAATAACTAGATCATAGATCTAGAATAAAGGAAAGAAAATGAAAGCCAGTAAATGGCGTTTTCTTCCCCCCCAAAAAAATAAAATAAAATAAAAATATTAAAAAATAAAAATAAAAATAAAAATCTCTCAAAGGTCAATTGAAAACTAGAACGACGGTTGACCTCCTCTTATGGCTAATTCAAATAAAAGGGAATTCTTTGGAATTCCATCTATCTAATCTAACTATTTTTTTTCCACTTGTAGGAATGACAAGTCATCATAACAAAATGATTACATCATCAAGGACAAGTAATTATATCTTTTAACTTATTTAGGGTTAGATTAAAAGTTTCATGTGTGATTATATTTGATTTAAAAGTTGGTATGACGAGTCATCTATTTATACATTATGATTACAAGTGAGTAATCATGAAGATGATTTGGATGGAATAAGTGGCGGAATAGTTATCATGAGTAATCATTAGTACAAAATCAAATGAAATAGTTACAGAGAAATTTTGAGGGAGAAGCAGTGAATTAGGCTTGTGTTCTCGCAACAAAGAATAGAGGTTCCATGACTAAAATTAGAGGTTCCGTAGATAAAATGGATGGTTCCGCAGCTAAGCAAGAAGCCCTACAACTGATTTGCATAGAATCAAAGGAAACAGAATTTGAGTCGATATGGGGATTAAAAAGAAATCGAACCAGAGGATGATTCCCAATCGCGGATGAAGAAGTGACATCTATCTTTGAGCATGCAAGATGGCTAGAGTTCCTGAAAAAGTTTTCAAAGTATAACGACAAATTAGTAAGAGAATTTGTCATAAACCTAGAGCAATCTAGGACAAAGGTTAGAAATATTTTTATTCCTTTTTTTGTTAATACAATAAGTAATGTGTCTGGAGTGCCAATTGTGCATGTCCCACATCCTGCCAAAGGGACCTTGAAAGAACTGGTTGAAACCCTACTACAAGAAGGGGAAACTGAACCCCAATACATTTACAATACAAAGAAAATCATAAAAGGGGTCAGAAGGGCCAGTTTTCCCAAACCCTTTGATAGGGTAGCATTTTGGATAGTGAAGTATTTAACCTGTGATGGTCAATTTGGGTCCGTAGGAAAAGAAGTCCTGAAGATGCTCATATATTTGAAATATGGAGCCACAAAACCAGAATACATAATAAACCTTCTAGGGTTTCTTTTTTATTCTATCCAGACCATGGCCCAAAGGTATTCTTGGGGTGTTGGGACAATCAGGCATCACGGGTTAGTTCATTTGGTATGCCAACACCATTTTCTATCAAAGAAAAATGGAGAAGAAATTTGGGAAAAGTTTCTTGGCAAGTTTAAGAAAACCTTGATATTATCATAAGGACAATACCAACTCCATTTTCTCCTTCAACTAATTTGGAAATTGATGCCCCTGCAGAAGAACAGAAGGAAGTGGGAAGAGAGAATATACCAAAAAGAAGAAGATCCGTGAAAAAGATCAAAACAATATAACCTTTTGTGCCTTTGAAGGAAATTCCTTCTTCTGCAGTAGCTACAGGGGAGCTAATATCTATCTCTGATGGTGATAGCTCACTCGTACAAGAGCAAGAAACAAATGTAAGAAGAATGCTCAACTCCCAAAAAAATTTAGAGGAAGAAGAAAGACATCAGGTTAAACAGGCTCTGTTATTGTCTAGAGTAGAGCTCATTATCAGGGAAAAGGATGAGGAATTGGATTTCCTCAAACTAAAATTAGAACAGAGGGAAAAGCTCATTGGAGAGATAACAACTCAACTTGCAGTTAGGACTAAGGAATTATTAGTAATAAAAAATTACTGATAAAGAAAGAGGAAGAATGTCAAACTTCTAGAAAATAGAATGTTGTGTCCACAGTCTCCGCACATACTGAGTTAACTTATTTGCCACTCAAACAACTATGGGTTGACACTTGCATAGGAGCTCATAGAAGCTAAAGCATACAATGCATTTTGAAGACCAAGATGGAAGAAGAAAAGAAGGCAAGAAAAGAGTGGGAAGAAAAGTTTTATAAGGAAGAAGGAAACAAATATAAATGTCTTACAAAAATACATATGGTCTACATTATGAGTGAAAAATTGCTTACCTACAGGAGGCCCTCTCATGCATATAGTGTGTTTTTAGAAGAACAATTCATTCACTGACAATGTCAAGGATTGCATGTGGACTTCCACATGAACTAAAAGATGAATCTGAATTCATGATAACTTATTCTTTAGCTAGTCCTTGAAAAATATTCTATGTGAATTCTATCTTTGTAATTTGATGCTAGAGAAAAACATAGGATTTATGATCAATTTGTATGTGGGGGAAAGTCAGCTCAATGCATTTGTCTCTGTTCTGCAAAACCAGATTGCATGGAAGGAAAGGGATTCTAAGTTTTTATTGAAAGCTAGCTCAACTGGTCTCTGCATGAGAGCTCACTATGGTAAACCTTCTGCCTTCTTCATACATTTTAGAACTCATGCCTTTGATGAACGATTCAAGACACATTATTTTGTTAGCTTACAAAAAGTATTGATAGCTTTACCTCCTATGAGGAGGAGAAGTTTGAAGATATTTATGAGGGATGCTCGAAAAGGTGGGAACTTCTTATGGTTTCCTTAAGAAGAAGGGAAGTAATATCCCCTACAAATCTGATCTAGAGTTTAGAAAGAGCAAAAGCGTTATGCACAATAATTCCTCAGATCAATGAGACCTACGAGAAAATATGGATGGGAATGTAAACAAGACCCCCTCTACTTCTCACCCCCATGTCTCCTTGGCAAAATAGAGAACCTCAAGATCCTACTCAATTTGAAGAGTGGCAGAGGAAAATAGAAGCAGGAGCAGGGTACAATACCTCTAAGTTTAAGCATTGGAAGATCCAATTTCAGCCATTTGATCTAAGCAATCAAATGGAATGCAGAACATATAACCCCACTTTTGAAGAATGAAGTTTGTAAAGGGACTTACAAACAAGTAAGTTCGGGGGAAATGATGAGGCCAGAATATGCCCGTTAAATGTATAATAAATGATCTCATCTTACTCTCCTTTTTATTAAGTTTGATTGCATTTTGTGACTTTTATTTGATCTGATATGAGTTAGGATGTAATTTTTTGTCTTTTGATTGATTGTGATTCTAACGTTTAAAAGCTCTGAAATTCCTAACGAAGTGTGTTTGAAATTCAATTTTGTAATAAAGCAGGTATAAGTCGAAGAAATGAAGTATGTAGCATTCAACATGTTTTTGTAGCATCTGTTCCAACACGGCTTAGTTCGAACTTCCAAGCTAGTTCGAAACTCCATTACACAGTCATCATCTAGTTCGGAACTTTCAGACTTAGTTCGGAACTCCAATATTTAGTTCCATAATTTTTGGACTTAGTTCCGAACTCCTGGGTATAGCTTCGGAACTCTCACGGTTTTGATCCTTAACGATTTCCTATGGTTCTAGAACTTCTCTGAAGTTCCAGAACCAATGGAAGTTTATCTATTTTAACCACATCTGATGATTTAGCATCGACGACCCTTTCAATCAGAAATGATGAGAAGATTTCCGATCGGAGGTCCAGGATAGTTATCTAACAATTGTCGATCAGCCACAATCTAAGTCAACATCTATTCTTGGGCACGATTTGATTTCATCAGAATTATAGAGACAACTATGATTGTAAATGTATATATAAGAAGATCAGTAATGGATAGAGAATAGAGATATAAAACAGAGAAGATAGATATAAAATAAGTAATATAGATCGCAGATACGATCTAGTACGTTTTTGTAATCTCGAATGTTTTATCAATAAATATCCATTCTGTTTGAGAGAATTCTAAGTTGTTAAATCCTAATTCGAGGAGGATCAAGGGCCCACTCCCCCAAGTACCAGGATATTCATCTATTTGGTATTTATATTTCCTAAGAAAATAGTTTAGATCTGTTAATTTTGTATCACTTTTAATTTCTCCAGCTTAAACTCCGTTGTATACTCGTCATCATGCAGGTGTCTAGATAAATCCTTATTTTTCTTGTAATAGTTTTTAAGAACTCTAAGTTGTGTGTGTTTATTTCCAAAAACAAGTGGGTTTACTTCCAAAAGAAAATGTGTTTCCTTTCAAGTAAAGCTTTCAAGATGTTTCCTTTCAAAGAAAGCTTTCAGGTGTGTTTCCTTTCAACAAAGTTTTCATAGTATGGTTTAAATAAGGTTTTTACCAAAAATTCCTTAAGACATTGAAAATATCTCCCAGAAAATATGAAAATAACTATAGTCAACTACTAGATCAATAGGATTACTCTTCTTGCATATAGCTTTAGACACACCCCTGGTTTGAATATTACATCAACAAGAAGTTGATTAAATGAAGGGAATAACGACACCCATCATTCACATCCTCCAATCCTTCCACAACCACCATCGTACCCCCTTGACTAGGGAATCCTATATTCCCACATCTTCACTCTATCCCCTTTCTTAGGGCAACATCCAATCCAAAGCCTAAATTTCCACCCTTGTCATGCATCATTGCTTGGGGCATCCTTTACATCAAAATCCAGTACATCATCTAATCCTCTAATCTCCTAATCTCTTATCATCATATAATCCTCTAATCTCTTAATCTCTTCTAATCCTCTAAGCTCCTCATCCTCTAATCCTCTCATCTCCTAATCTCTTCTCATTATCGAATCTCATCATCCTATAATCCTCTCATCTTCTAATCTCTTATAATCCTCTAATATTTTACTCTCCTTTAATCCTCTCTTCTCATCTTCCTCTAATCTTCCCTTCTAGTCATCTCTTCTCCCTCCTCCTCTATATCTTAATCTTCTCATTCTTCCCAATCCTTCATATTATAATCCTCTAAATCCTCTCATATTCTCATCCTCTAATCATCCCTCATCCACTAACTTTGGCCTCTCCTCTTTTTGAGTGGTCATGCAATTCCTCCCTTCTTCGCCCGACCCCTCGAGGGGGCATCACCTCACCATACAAATTATCTTTGAATTGTCATTACTCCGTAATAACACTTCAAAGAGGGGTAAAATATAGACATAAAATGTCAACATGATCATTTAGCAAATAATCACAATCATTTTACAATATTAATCCCTTCCCTATCACTAATCATATAATAATTAACTATTTAATTAACTATTATATCACAACTATTTCTACTATCCATTTTAAAATCCTATCCTACCCTTAGTCATATTAATACATTATTAATATACCCATTATCCCACTAACTAATATCCATTAACTATTTTCTAGGAATTTAAAATTACCTACCCACCTACCACCTACTCTATGCCTATTCTACACCTAGCCTCTCCATCTAATCACCTTACTAAGCATAATTAACTTCACCTAACCACAAGCTAAATGATCCTCTAAATCTAGAGGCTTCTATTTCTAGAAGCCTCTCCATTTTTCCCTCTTTTAATTCAAAAATTCAAATATTTCCCTTCTCCGTTGCATTTTTAATTCAATGGAGGATCTTTCAATCTCTAGAATTTTCTAATTCTAGAGAATTCTTCATCCTCATGTATTTTCAACCATTGATCCATATCCTACATGGATCAATATCAACCCTCCATTTATCCATCCTTCAACTATAAATAGTGATTCCACCTCCCATGCACACCACCTTAGAACAATTGCAAGCTTATGTTGTCAAAATATCCAAGAAAACTATCAATCACTAAGCATTCTATCAAGTAAAAAATCATCATTTTGAGATGGGGAAGTGATTCCAAAATTATCCCACAAAATATGAAGCACTCAAGCATTCCATCCAAGAGAAAATCCAAAATTATGAAAGAGGAGGATTTCCACTTGTAGGTAAGTATAGGTATGTGATCTTCTCCCTCATTCTATCATTGCTCAATTAGAGGTAACTAGATGGTTAAGTTAGCATAGGATTTAAATCAGTTTATTTCCTAGTTTACAAGTTGCATACTAACATCAATTTTTTCTTAAAATTTTCATCTATGCCCTCATGGAGGGCTCAAAACACAAACAAAGTCATATATTTCTAAAAATACAAAATTAGGACCTTTTTTGATACCATACATTGTTTACATTTCATATCACACATGTTATTTAATCCTTTGGTTTGATTGATAGCATTTATTATTTACACACATGTGTTCACATGGTATATTGAGCATGATGTAGGAAATACACAAAGTGGTACATGATGATAGGTGCTAGCCTTCCTTTGCCCATAATACTAACCTCTAGAGCATCTTATTTTTCGCATAGACAACCAGTGCTATATTTCCATTATAGTTCCTTTCTTTCCTCATTACGCTTGGTTACATATATATCTTGTGTATTTGTTAACTTTCAAAATAATAGGACTAACACATGTGTCTTCTCGCAGTGCTTTGCAATTATTTCTCTCTTTCATATATCACGTGTCATATGATTTTCGTCACATTTTCCTATTCTTTTTTTTTCATACATGTTTTCTAGTTTGTGTGTATGCTTGTTTTGGCTATGATTGTGACCTAAAGGACTTGATTGTCTTGCAACACCCTAGGATTACCATGTTTATGGTGTTATGCATTGTGTGTAGATATGCATATCTTGTTTTCCAGTTCACGGGCCTTGATTGTCTTGTGACACCGTGGGTGTCCCGTGTTTGCAGACATTTTTGTCTTTTGTGTGACATTGATTGTCATATTTTCCTACATTTGTACATTGTATGCACTTGTCTTCTACTAACACATTATTTTCTATTGTTGTTATTGCTATTTTATAGCATTGACATTATTCTTGTTATCATACTTATTATTCTTATTGCTATTATTTTGCACCATGGTTTATACCATGTATATCCCCTCTTGTAGGTGTAATTTCTTCTTAGTGGCCACCACATCAACTCTTTAGAGGTTATTTATAGGTTATCAATATCTCAACTATGGGTATACATCTTTCCTTTTGAGCTATGCACTCAAATTATTCATCACACGCACCTCAAAAGTGGGGAATTTGTTTATGAATTTATTCTACATTTTGGAAAACATGCCTTTTTATGGGTACAAACATATGTAGGATCGATAAAAATTCCCCGTAAATAGGTTCATATGTAGAAAATCAATGAAATATACAGAGATTCAAGAACATACAAATTATTCAAAGACCGTATGAATGTTTCTAACCCTACTATATGGTTTTTCCTGTGGGTAATTTTCTATATATTTTCAAAGTATTTTCATATGGTTTCATATCCGTGTTGACTCAAAGTGGCATAATTTTGTGGGGGCATGAAGTATTCCATTCTCTCTCTCCACAATTAAAAATTGGGCTTATATTCATCTGTAGTGATAGGGTCTGTGGGGTTATGGAAGGAAACGAAGTAACTAAGTTCCTTGTGAGGAGGCTTTCCTATCCTCTCTATAATTTAGGGAAGATATCGAGTTACTAAATGAATTTGATACATGGTACTCATCCTTAGGTAGGGGTTCTTCAGCTCCTCTTTTGGTTGTTATTTTTGGCATTCGTGTGTTGGTTTGATTTACCTATCATATTGACCTCTCCTTGGCACAAATTGGGGATTGATCACCCCACTTCTTCACCATATTTCATAAAATCCAAAGCACAATAAATGTGAACACATTCCCTCCGCAAGAAAAATAGGTGTATTCCTTCCATGTTTTTCATATCTTTTAGAATTTCTTGTCACACATCTCTTTACAATACTTTCATTACATTTTTATTTAAAGTTTAGTTTCCTATTTTGGGAATTGACTATAGTCTATGTTGAGGTTTCTTTTGGAGTGTGTTTGATACCAACACAATAGGAAATTGAAAAATATATTGCAAGTAAAAACAAAGTGTGTCTACACACTCGTATTTTTTCCTTTAATCACGTAATTTTCATTTCACACTTAAAGGGGGAAATGTATACACTCAAATTTTCTAATTTATTCTTTGATAATGATAATCTTGATATTGCACAATCGCATACACAAATACACTCTCCTTACTCTTTCTTAACACACCATGCTAACTCTTTGATTATGTTATTATATTTGTACTCATATTTTTCATAAATTATTGAGGTGTTATATCATAAAATTCATATAAAGACATCCTCCTCCGAACTAGAAAGTTAAACTATTTTTTTCCCTTTGGGTCAAAACCAACCAGCTTTAGTCGGGATGTAGAATTATAACTGACCCTAATGTAGGATTTTTTACCAAGACATTGTGCACTAAAATTTTTAGTTTCATCATCTTCATATGGTCTAATATTCCCTCTTGGTCGACCTTTCACAACATAACAATCATCATAAGCCTATTTAAGCAAGTCAATCATACCTCATTTGGGGTCATGTAACTTTATGATCTCCTCATGTTAAAGAAAAAACTAAAGGCATTTATTTCTCCCTAAACATCAAAGTAACTAATGCAAATTCATTAGGAAAACACCCTCTATAGGTATGAAGTCTCCTTTCAGGTCCAGGAGTCTCCATCTTCTCTCCACATGAAATCAAAGCAACCCTTCCTAGGTATTTGAACAAGTGTGAAACTCAAGTTGAAGCATTGTCAAAAATTATTGTCAAGTCTACTTATACTATAGTAGATATCATATGATATGAGAATGATGTGTGGTTTGATCCCTCTTCAGAGTAGTGGTGATATCACCTGCGCTTAGGTGTGCCCACCACCTACCCGACCTTGTTCTCGTAAGAACTATATCTTTCACTATAAGGGTTTGATTAGAGTTACAAATCCATTCTGAAGGAGAGTAAAGAATATTGACATAGAATGAAACTCATTTCCAGGAAGGCGAAGCATATAGAAAGTGTTAGATCTAGAATCCAAACAAGTTCAAAATTGTATAGAAGGGTCAGGAAAATACAGATGGTTTTGATCTAGTTATATGGTTTTGACCAGGTACAATCTTAGGTGTTATTTTTTTGTAAAAAGAACTTTCAGTCTCGCATCATCCTACTTATGCTCTCAAATCACTTAGAATATCCTAGATCCTGATATAAATAACTAAGTGTAATTTCTCCTTTGTGTTTTGATAGGTGTTAGATCAATAGTCACTTTGTAAAGTGTTATTTTGATTTGGGAAATTAATGTTGGAAGTTAATTAAATTAGAATAGCCTTCTATTATAATATTTCATCCATTTTATGTATGTTAGTTAAGAACACACCTAAAATATTAAAAGGGAATGAAATAGGATTAAATCACTTAAAAAATTAAATCACCTTCTTTTATTCATTCATCTCCTCATCCTTATCACATACCATTACATACCTTTTCTCGCTCATCATTCTTCCGCCCTTCCTTCTTTCTCTTGGGTTCCACCCTTGATTGAGGAGAAGAAATGAATAAATTCTAGGGTTGTACCCAAATTATGATGTAATTTCCCAACTCTTGGAACTCGGGAAGATCCACAAAGAAAGCTAAAACCAAATCAAGGCTTGTATTTGATGCTTTAAGAGCGTAGTTTGTGGAAATTTCTTAGGCATTTTTGAAAGCGTCGTATATGAAAATAAATCACTACAATCTCAAGACAATCTGATTGCAATATCCTACTAATGAAACGGATGTATACAATCTCAAAGAATCAACTACTAGAATCATTAAAAGCATAGAAAAAGGAAGAAATATTTAATAACAACTAGAAGAGCAGGTGCACTTGCTCTCATCATATATTTAAACATTCATGGATCTCGATGCTCCTCCAACTTCCTCAAAGACATGCAATATCTCCAATCAATAAGTGTGATCAATGAGATGTTAAAGAAGTTCATTGATTCAACAAGCAAGGATGAATCACAAAATCATGGATGGAAGGAATTCTAATGGATTGTTGTAAATACATTCATGAAGTTAGTAAAACATATGAATACATTGATATTGTGACTCTGAAAATTGATGGAAATTTGAAAGAAATCAACACTCAAATATATCATCGAGAAATACAATTCCTAACATTCAGTCCATTGCTAGTTTGTACAAGAGCGTGCCCCAATCAAAGGGATTATTTATGCATGTTGAGGATAATATCTCAATAAAATGGGTGCAAAATATTGAGTGGAGAATGAAAACAATCAAAGAAGCATATGAAGATGTTTCTCCTCATTTTCATAGGAATGATATGTTGAAATTATAGATTTGCATTGATTTAAACGATATGCGCTATCAACCACTTGATGAAAAAATACAAGTTGAAACCAAGTTAATGAGTTTAAGGACTAGTTCAAGAGAAATATCAAGGATCACATTTTTCATACACAACACCTTAGTGTTGATTCTATGAATTTGATTGCTAATATTTGTAATCAAGTTTTAGATGTAAAGAAATAACTCCCGAACCTGGTTATACGAGTTAAGAAGATCTTGGAAGCAACCAATTCCGGCTCGATATTCAAGATAATACCATCATTTCATGTGAGCATGATGTAAAGGATGTAGTCATATACTTTTGGTAACATGTCCCGAATATCAAGAGGCCAAAACAAATTACTCAAGAAGTTTCTTTAATAGCCGATTCTTCTCCCTAGAGTTCTTCAGTTCTGTTTTCCTATCACTTAAAGTGACATTTCTATTTTTGCGTTTGAAAAAAAAAACACTTTTTGTAAAACTTAAGTGACTTAAATATAAAGTCACTTAAGTTATGGCTTAAGTAATAGATTAAAAGTTAATCACATTTTTGTGGAAAATGGTTACAATTTTTTTACATAGTGAAAATTAAAAATATGGAGGTATTTTCCATTATAGTGGGTTGGATTTTTTATTTTACAGATTGGAACTTCTAAAAATTAAGATCTTGAATAGAAATTTCTATCTCCTCTCTCTCCTTCCTTCTATTCTCTATCTATTGTACATTTTCAAGATGAAGATATTAATGAAACTTTGAGTTCATGATTTCCTAAGAATATTACAAACTTTGTGTCAGTGTATGTGCTAATCGTATTAATCTTGATATGATTTGTGATATGTGTTTTCGTTCAATGAAATGTTATGTTTGATATTAATATATGCATAAGTAATTAGAAATATGTTATTTTTCTATGATGAAAGCGTTATCACCTCATCCTCCCCTTTTCCCATTCTCTTCCTCTTCTATCTCTCCCTAAAAACCCAACAAATGTAATCCAAAAATTTACCAACATCAAAGCTAAAATACTATAGATAACGTAGATATTTATGTAATTATCTGCTTTGGATTTCAATAAGGAACCTCCCCATTGAGAGGAGGGACTTTAGTCCCCTCAAATTTTGTGTTTTTGGCTTCTTCCAATTCTAGCTTCGAGCCTTGTTGCACAAGGGTATAGTCCCTTTCAAAAACTATTTACCAATAATAAAAAAACTTTTGTGTTTTTGCAATATTTTGTCTCATACACAATATTAAGCTAATAGGATAAATACACGTGTGTACAAACTTATTAATAGATAGGAGTATCAACTAAGTCATTGACTTAGTTGAATTTGGCCATTAGTAGAAAAATACTTTAAATTCTATCTTAGGAAGACTTTGTCTACATGTAATAAAATCTCTAACCCTAATAATAGCCTCTACTTGTATTTATAAAAGCAAACAAACTAGTGTTAGAAAAATCTACTCATGTTTAAAAAGCGTAGATAGCTAGTGTTAGAAAAAAGTAATAATAGTCACTACTCATTTTTTATAAAATCATAAAGAGATAGTATTAGAAAAAAATCTATTTTTTTTTAATAAAAGCATAGAGAGCTAGTGTTAAAAAATCAAGAGTAGATTTCTTATAGAGCAAGTCTTATCAAAGATGAAAATTTAAAGTATTTTTCTATTTATAGTCAAATTTAAACAAGTCAATTAATTAACTAATACTCCTCTCTATTAATTGGATATTGATAAGTGTTCCGACATGTGTTCATATCCATATTTACAATTAAACAATAAGAGTGTATCTGAAACACATACAACAATGTATGGTTAATTAAATATACTAACATTTTGACACTCTATCCAACACTCAAAAAGGATACATTCAAAGTATACCTCGCTACCCTACTATCATGGTTGAGGCACAAGGGAAAACATAGAGTAATGGCGCTCTATAATTTTATTCACTATTGCACAAGCACTATGAGAACTACATAAAATTTTAGCCCCTAATTCTGTATTTCATCGAATCAACAAAGGGGTTGGCCACCAAAAGTAGTCCATCCGAACCACACAACAATTTTTGTTATCTAATGCTTACTTGAGTGTTAGTGCAATAAAATAGGGTATATATCTCTAGGGTCAAAGAATATAGTTGCACCCCACTTTTTCCACTTTTGTTCCACCGTAAAAATATGTTCCATAACCAAAACTTGACCAAAAATGTGTAAAATGGCCAACCACGTGTTAAGCACAAGATTATACTGAGAGGGGGGTGAATCAATATAATATATTATTTTTATTTTCAACCACTTAATCTTAGATTCAAAATTTAGATATTCAAAGCAATCAAAGAACACAACACAAAGTAATGCAAGAAGACACCAGATTTACATGGAAACCCTTTCAAGAAAACCATGGAGAAAATATTTCTTAATATATTTCTCAAATGTTTGTAGGCACCAACCTACTGGAGACACCAATCCCCAAATTACAATTTTGTAGGCACCAACCCCTTTCGCCAAGCACCAACTTAGCAAGAGACACCAATCTCTTTGAATATGAAGGCACCAACCTCCTTATGAAACTTCCTCGTAACCTTTGAATTGTTGTTGCCTCAACGAATTATGGGAACTCTTATTTTCAAATTTAGATATGTTGCTCTAAAAATATTCTCTTGTGCTTCTTCTCTCTCCTTCTCTTTCCCTTAAGATATTCAGCTTGAATGCTTGAAAATAAATCTTAAATGATCTTCCTTATATAGCCATTCATACCCTTTCGAAAAGGTATATTTTCTTCCAACCGATACACCTGCTCATTTAATTTAAATAACCATATTTTATTTTAACAATGAAAATACATATGCCGCCATAACTATATTAACTTCTCCCCATTAATTAAATAAATATACAAATAATTAATGTTTCCTCCTCAAATGTTGGCGCCACCCTCCATGCAAGATCGTGGGCCCTCCAAGGGTAAATTGTGGCTCCAAAGGCAAATCATAGGTCTTTGGGAGTTGCGCCATTTCGATCATGACTCGCTATTTTTTCTTTTTTGATTACCGATCGTTTGTATTCTGCTCATACACTTATTTCCCTTTGATAGACCATTGCCTAATGTTAATTATAAACAACTAATTTTTCATTCATGAATATTGATAAATTTCAGTAACATATTGTTGATTATATCCTTCAATAAACACTGATACCTTCCTTTTATTGATTTATGTTCACATTTCAATCATATCACTAATTTTCTTATGCAAAAGTAATCCATTTCATATAATTAAACTTCTCTTATCATGGCTCTAAACATTGCTGGTTATTTCCATTACTTTCTAAAAAAATCGCTTATAAGTCCAACCACTCATTCGACATTAATGAAAATATTTCCAACAAACTCCCCCTTTGTCATTGATGGAAACCTTGCAAAAATTTACTCCCTCCTTCGTAATGCACCTTCTTCAAATACTACCCTATCAACAATTCTCCCCCTTTGACATCAATGGAAAAGGGATACTCAAGGAGCTTGAATAATGCAATGTTAGCCCCCCTTAACCAATGCTTCTCTTAGTTTTTCAATGAGAGGAAGCAAAGGATATTACTCCCAATTTCTGCCGTAGATACTCAAATGTTTCCTTTGGAAGAGGCTTAGTGAAAATGTCTGCTATCTGTTCAGTTGTGGCGATGTATTCCAATTTGACCTGTTGTTCTGCAAATTTCTCTCTTAAGAAGTGATATCTGATTGGAATATATTTTGTTCTTGAATGCATAACAGGATTCTTTGAGATGCTTATTGCACTAGTATTGTCACAAAATATAGAAATTAGATGATCATATTCTACCTTGATATCCTTCAGTTCTACTTCATCCAAAGAATTTGTGTGAAATATAAGACTCGATGCTATATATTCTACTTTTGTTATACATGGCGAAATAGACTTTTAATTTTTTCTCAACCAAGATACTGAGCGATTTCCAAGGAAGAATGCTCCTCCACTTGTACTTTTTCTATCATCAATGTATCCTGCCCAATCTGAGTCTGTGTATGCTACCAACGTGAAATATTTACCTCTTAGATACCATAAGCCATAATCCAAAGTCCCTTTTAAATATCTAAAGATTATTTTTACTGCTTGCATGTGAGTTTCCTTTGGTGTTTCTTGAAAATGTGCTACTATGCCTACAACTTGCATAATGTCTAGCCTAGATGTTGTTACATATAGTAAGTGTTATCGCAAAATTACAACATCCCTAATTATCACAAAATTTCCCAATTCAAAAAAGAGGAAAAGGCGGTGTCTTCTACCGCGGATCATCCAGTGGGGTGCCACGTGTCTCGGAGGGGCAGAGGCGCGGAGGTTTTTGGGAAAAATTTCCCAATTTTTAAAAAGGGAAAAATTTATAGTTTGACCTCACGCCTCCCATTTTGACTATGTTTTTATCAGCTTTTCCCTAAAATCTTTAGAGGGCCATATCTTTCGCACCAGAGCTTGTTTTTTCACATTTTTGGTATCATTAGAAAGTCGTTGAAATTATCCACACGATAGACACTTAAATTTTAAATTTTGATGGAGTTTTATGGGAGAAAATTGAGAAAACGTCTCTGCATACAAAAACAAAAATGTTTCGACTCGCTCCAATGTTCTCTTGCCACGTGGATGGCCTAATTTCAAAGCAATTAGGGCAAAGGATCAAACAATTCATATGTGAACTGACAAATTGAAATATAAAACACATTTTTACACGCAGAAGCTCATTTTGGGCTCGCTGTAAGCGTTTTCTTTGCAGCAGGGGATCTGGAAGAGGGGAACTAATCAAATTTGTTTCAGAACGGCTTTGGGTTGAATGATTTAATGGTTTTTCGAAGTCTTTGTGTGGGCGGGTAATCAAATTTGGAAACTGGAAGCACATTTTTGTGAACAGAGGACAAAAATGATTGTTAGTTTTCTTCTATTCTCCTCCTCTACATTTTTCTTCTATTCCCACTTGTTGTACAAGTTTCAACTCTGAGATCAATAAAAAGGAAGGAATTTTATGTCCCCTCGATGGAAAAATTGATTGGTGCTTTGTGACCAGCGTGTTTTATTTTGTCTTGTGCTCATAAATTGTAAATTTGTCTTTCTTCTATTAGTTAATGCATGTAATGAAACTTCCAGTTGATGTGTGTGGGCATCTGACACTCTACCCACAACATTGAACTCCCCTCCTTCATTCTCACTCCCTCCCCTTTCTTAGATTGATTTCTGCTATAGCAAGGAGTTGCTATTATTGCCATAGGGATAGTGGAGTGTTCCTGTGGATCTTTGGTTGAAAAACCACCATAAATCCACTTTGGTTTTACATGCTAAACAATGGTAGTTGCACCATTCAAATGTAGAGGGACTTAGATTCCCATAGCATTGGCCTGAAATCCACAATTTTTTCCATAAGAAATTTTTCTCGCCAACATTTTGGTGCCCACCATGGGGCGAGTTGCAAAGATTCGCACCCAAAAATGACCACAAGGTTTTTAAAATATCATTAAGTTTTCCTTTGAAGTCTAAAATTCCTTGTGATCCAAAAATACAAAAAGATTCAAATAGAAGAGTTCTGTAGATTGAGCAACCATATGAACTGCATGGATGTAACTCAAAATTCTTGCAAATCCTTCTAGAAAACCTTCTTTGCTTTGTCATATCCAAAGGAAATCATTTCAGACCTGAAAGAGGTTACTTGGCATATTTGGCAGAGTGTAAATCATCTCACCATTGCTACAAAATTTTGGGCTATGAAAAAGAAGACAAAGACAAATTCCAGCACCTCCAGAGAAGACAATAAACTTTCAAGTTGGCTGATAGAAGGTATACTCGCTAGCTGAGGCAAGGAGGAGTGATTGACCCTACTTTTGAGGAGTTGGAGAGAGAAGAAGCAGAGGTTATAGCTCGGTTTGACAGAGAGGAAGAGATTAGAGCTCAACTTGAAGAAATTGTAAGACTCCAAGCTGCAGCAGAGGAGAGAGAGGTAGCCTTAGCTGACCAAGAAACCAAATAGAAATAGAATGGGTGACTATGAACGTGAAGCACGTAGGCCTATTATGCCATGGGGAGGAAACACAGGCCCACTTGCCCTCCAACAACCTCTTCATGATCTGCCAAGAGGCTCTAGAATTTTTTTCCCAAATTCAGGGGAGATGGTTCTCAATTCCCTCAAGAAAATGTGTAAGAACATTCATCACCGCTTGTGGTGTATTAGGAGTTGAGAATGAAGATGTCGGTCAGGACTATTTGTGGAATCACTTTAGGAAAAAGATACTTCGAATGGTTTTACATGCTTCCTGCAAGATCTATTACTGGTTGGGAAGATATTAGAAAAGTATTTGAAAACAGATTCAAGAGCACTGAAGATGGTCAAGAGTGTTGGTGCAATTATTCCAAATAAATAAAGAAAGATTTGAATCCATGAGGGACTTTGTATCAAGGTTTGACATATTGACAAGAAGAGTCCCTGAAGATGTGCTACCTCCTGAGAACAACCGATAAAATTATTCATCAGTGCCTTGCCATCAGAAGTTGGTTTCTTCCTCAGAAGAGCCCAACCAAACACACTGAGGGAAGCTCAAGAATTTTCCATTGAAACTGATGATGACTTAATCCTCTCTAGAAAGGTGAAAGGCCCAAATGGGAAGTAGAAGGGTCAGAGTTTGGCTTCAGTAACTACAGATCCTATGTTCCAGAAAATGGCAAATGATCTAGTTGCCTTGAAGAAACAACTGTCCCAAATGACAATGAGAAATTCTCTAAGGAGGCCAAACTTCCCTGATAGACAATAATTGCACCACCTCCTCACCAACTTGCCCTTGAAGCACCTCCTATCAATGCTATCTATGACACCAAAGAATCAAGAGAGGATGCTGAAATTGATGAACTTGAAGGAGAAATAGCAGAGGATTATGAAGGCTACCTCGAAATTGAAGAAGTTGATATGCACAATGGCTTGTTCGAGTTTGTTGATGATGGGGAAGAAGAAGAGGAAGCCCCAAGCTTCTCATGTGTTGTCTTCACTCAAGATCAATCCAAGAAATATGCTCTACCCTCCATGGCTCAAAAGGAAAAGAAAACTAAAGAAGATCCCACTCCAAAGAACCACACAAAAGAAGATCATCAGTAAAGGCTCACCATTACCACCCTCAATGGATTCAGCCAAAATGAAACCAGGCCAAATGGCTGCTAGAGATCAGGATGTTATATCTAGTAAGTCACCTTTTCCTTCTTCTAGCTCACAAGTTATTAAAAACAATCCTCCCTCCAATGAATTCTATCCTAAGTCAGCTAAAACTTAGACCATAGCTTCACCTTCACCTCCTTCTAAGCTGATGGCCTCACCCTCAGAAGACAATCCAATTTCCAAGTCAGCCAAAGTTCCTCAAAGACCCTCACCACATAAACCTTCCCTCACTCCAGAACTTCCCCCTCATCCAACATTGCCCCATTTGATTTTTTCAAACATGCAAGTAAGACCAAAGTGTAGCTCTCAGAGATTGAATACTTGCAAACACACCCTACTCAGTTTGATAGACTAATCAATGCTGTTCAGAGCAGCAGTTCTATACCCTCAAGTTCAAATTCTAAAGGTCTTCTCCCGACACCATCTACACCACCTACTCAAAACATGCTAGCCCTAAGTTCTTCCAAAATAGATAAGGTGGAACCCTTCTACTTGTCTCTTCTCATGAATGGTTTTGAGCTCAACAATTACATCATTGATTTGAGCTTCGATAACGTAATGCCACTCAAAGTTGCCAATGCTCTCACCGACACTAACCAGAGTTAATGAAGCTTGTTACTCAATGGAATCTAAGCAAGTACCACTAGTAGGAAGGATAAAATATGCACAAGTGGCTTTGGCTAAATACCCTGATAAGAAAGTACTTTTAACCATCTTAGTGGTACATTCCAACATCTTTTGGCATGCTCTTGAGTAGAATTTTTTGTAGAGACCTTGGTGGAGAGATAAAGATGGATTAGACCTCTACAACTATTCTAGTAAAGGGTGAGATGAAGAAGCTACTTCCGGTAAGAAAAATGAAGTTTACAAAGAAGAATTTCCAGTGACCCAAGAGCTAATATCCTCTTTCAAGATTGTGGATTAGGAAACTATTTCCTTACTTCACAACGAGAAGAAGACTTGCCACTTTCCTCGGAATCAGAGAAAGATCAGGTCTGGACTATGGAGTTTGATGGAAGCCATTCCAAAGTAGGCTCAGGGGCTGGTGTTGTGTTGTACTCTCCTTCCAATGTGATGCATCCTTTTGCATACAAACTATAGTTTGACAACACCAACAATACAACATAATATGAAGCTCTCCTCTTGGGCATAAGTGTAGCGGAAGACATGGGAATCAAAAATTTGAGATGCCTTGGTGATGCAAAAGTGATAGTGAAGCAAATCCACCAACAATACCAGGTGAAGAACCCAAGGCTCAGGCATTACAGGAATAGAGTGTGGGATTGCATTGAATTCTTTGATGCATTCTCTATTGAAGCCATCCCAAGACAACAAAATGAAAGAGATGATTATCTTGCAGTGTCAACATCCCTATTCACTCCTCATCCTTCTTTTGGCAAGGAAAAAATAACCATTGAGATGGTTTTCCCAAGTGTACCTGATAATGCAGATCATTGAAATTTTTCAATGACGACAATCAGATTTTAGCCTTCTTGGAGCAAAGAGACAACTTCAATAATCTCTTCTTTGAGGGAAGTGTTAATCCACATAGAGAAGCTGTGGCTGAAGATGCATCAGATGAAATTGAAAGAGTGGATGATGAAGGCATGATCATATTGAAAGGTAACAAGATCCCCAAAGGTCTAGTCTCTCTGGAGGACCTATTTGACAAGCATGATAGATTTATTCGTGAAAAAGAAAAGCTATCTTCTCGCTGTCCATCTGATTTTGACAAGGAAAACATTGGGACTTCTAAAGATCCAAGGATGGTCAACATTGGCAAATGCTGCTCACCTGAAGAGAAAAGGAAGTTCGTTGCTTTGCTTAAAAAGTACTCTGATGTGCTAGCCTACTCTTACGACGAGCTCAAATATTTTCAACCGAAGGAAATGCATCATTCCATTCCTTTAAAGCAGATGCTAAGCCCTTTAGGTGAAGCAAAGACCCTATAATCCAAAGATTTGATGTTATCAAGGAAGAAGTGAATAAGATGTGAACGCGTAATCATTTTCCCCATTCACCACTCAACATGGGTGGCCAACATTGTACCAGATGTAAAGAAAATGGGGAGATCAGAATATGTGTAGATTTTAGAAATCTGAATCAGAATCTCTCAAGGAAAATTACCCTCTTCCGATCATGGATCATATCCTACAAGTAGTTACTGGATATGAGATGCTCTCTTTGCTTGATGGCTTCTTAGGGTATAATCAAATTAAAGTAGTTGAAGAAGATTGTAGCAAGACGGATTTCACAACTCCTTGGGGCACTTTTGCTTACAAAGCAGGATGCCTTTTGGCTTGATCAATGCGGGAGCCACCTTCCAAAGAGCCATGGACCTGGCTTTCAAAGATCTCAAGCATTGCATTGTCATATACCTTGATGACTTAACCATGTTTTCAAAGAAGAGAAGTGAGCATATCTTCCACTTGGAGCAGATTCTTGCAAGATGTAGAAAACATGGCATTTCTCTAAATCCCAAGAAGTGTATCTTTGGAGTCATGAAGGCAAGCTGTTGGGACACATCGTGAATAAGCATGGAGCACATATTGACCCTGAGAGGGTAAGTGCTATTCAAGCACTATCTCTTCCCACCAACAAGAAAGGAGTGCACTCATTCTTTGGGAAGGTAAATTTTCTTATGTAAAATCTGAAATTCTTCACGGCCTTGACCATTGCGTATGCATGCTTCTCCAATTGACTGTAATTTAGTTCATGCTTCTTCAAAGGGCAGCTCATGAAAGCAATAGGTGCTTCCAATCCTTCATCATTCTTCTGAACAAGGACAACAAAAAGAGTGTGCTCCGAGGCATAACAATACATGATGAATTCCTTGCTGAAATCTGGAGATACCAACGTTAGAGCTTTGACAATGGCCTTATTGATTTCTTGAAATGTTGATTTTCCTTCACTACTCCATTTGAAACTTGTTTGAGGCTTCATCATAAAGGTGATATGATTTGTTAGTTCAGAAAATTCAGGGGACATGGTGAGGGTCCCCGGAAGTGCAATCAAGTCCATTTTGACACAACAAGATCCTCGGAGCCAAAAGAGGAAATTGGATTGCAAGGATCCAAGAGTATGACCTTGAGATTAAGCCCTCTAATATGGTTAGAGGAAATGGTTTGTGTAATTTTATGGCTGAAGATGAATCTCTCAAAGTTCAGCTCGGAGAAAGTGATGACACTTGCCCAACCTACTCGTAAGACTACCCACAAGTTCTCTTTGTGAACACTACTGAGGAATGGTATGCAGACATCACTTTCTTTCTTACCTATGGGACCGCCTCCTCATTTAGATTACAAGCAAGCAAAGAACTCTCAGGTTGAAAGTAGCCAAATATGTGATTTGGAATCATGCACTCTATAAGAAAGGGATAGATGGTTGTTTTCTCAAGTGTGTTGACAAGGAACAACAAGGAAAACTCCTCAAATCCTATCATGATCAAGCGTGTGGTGGAAAATTTTAAGCCATGGTGAATTCCCACAAAATTCTCAGAGGTAGGTACTATTGGCCTTCTCTCTTTGCTGATGCATAGAACTTGGTTTCAAATGCAAAGCATGCCAGCAATTTGTTGGAAAGCCTCAGTTAGCTTGCCACTCAGATCCGTGGTGATTGAAGAACCATTTCAACAATGGGGGCTAGACTTTATCGGTGTTCTGAACCCTCATTCAAGTGCAGGGAATTCCTACATGCTCACCGCCATAGATTACTTCACTAAGTGGGTGGAGGCCATTCCAACCAAACAGGCTAGCTCTGAAGTTGTCTGCAATTTCATAAAAGAGAATATCATTGTTTGTTTTGGAGTTCCTTAGAAGATTGTAGTAGACAACGCTACTTATTTCTCTTCGAAGGAATTGACAAAATTTTGTTATGGCTTCGGGATTTCTCTTGCTCATTCTTTTGACTACTATCCTCAAGGGAATGGTCAAGCTGAGTCAAGCAACAAAAATATTGTGACCATTATCCGCAAGCTTGTTGATGAGAATCAGAAGAATTGGCACAAAAAATTATATGATGCATTGTGGGCTGATAGGATCACTCCTAAGAAGGCAATAGGCATGTCACCTTTTCAGCTGCTATATGGAGTTGAAGCAGAGATTCCTATTATAATTGAAATGCCAGCTCTCAAGCTACTTCAAATAGTGGAAGACAACCAATACAGAGATTCAATTGACAAGAGGATCCTTTTCCTTGAGAAGCTAGAAGAGAGCAGATCCCAGGTAGTGGACAGAATCAAAGAACATCAACTGAAAGTGAAGAAGCTCTTTGATAGAAGAGCCAAAGCAAGGGAGTTTAGAGCTAGAGATTTGGTCCTACTTTGGGACAAGAGGAGAGAGCCAAAGGGAAGTCATGGTAAGTTAGATTCTTTGTGGTTGGGTCCATTTCAAATTTAGGAAGCTTGTGGTGAGAATGCCTTTCTCTTATCATACTTGGATGGAACTCCATTGGGATTGCCTAGAAGTGGGCAATATTTGAAGCTATACCATCAGTGAAAGTGAGTTGTCCCTCACCTTGTACCATAGTTTTTTTGTTTCCCCTTTTCTGTTGTGTGTGTTTTGGTTTGTTTTCTATTTTGGTGTGGTTTTGGTTTGTTGTGTTTTCCCCTCCTTCCTTCTTCCTTCCTTCAGTATTGTACATGACTCTGCAAGGCCCAATGGATAAGGCACTGGTCAACATTATATGTTTTGAAACCTATGATTCTGGATCCTCATGTCATGTCTTCACCTTGCTCAATCCACGCCATGTCCCCAAGCTAGAGCCAACTGTTGTCTTGCAAATGTGTAAAGGGGAAAATTGCAAGTTTTCAAGCAAGACAACTTTCTCCTATCTCAAAGTTTCCATGTTTTGATCATACTTGTTAACCAAAATAAGCTCCCTCTTATTTTGGGTTAACTAGCTTCCTTTTGTGCCTCAGTCAAATTTTTACACATTTTAGGCACTCAAAATTTTATTCCATTCCGTAAAGGTAAAAAATTCCTCCTAACTCCTTGTATTTTTGAGTTATGGCTTGGCAGAGATTTTTTTGGGAATTTTTCCCAAGGTAGGCCTGCAACCAATGAAATTTTACCACATGTCAAGGAGATTGGTGGTCGGCAGAGATAGGCAGAAATTTGGGCACTTAGCCCATTTGGGGTTAAAGGGCGCAAAGGGAAATTTTTGGCCCGCGGGTCCGATGAAGGAAGCAAGCAGTCGGCGGAGACAGGGAGAAAATTTTGATGCTTAGCTTTTGGGGTGAAAAAACTCAAAGAAAAAATTTGGCCCGCGAGCCCGCAAAGGAGAATGGAGAAAATTGGTCAAGGCCCCGCACTAATCAGAAAGTGCCATGTGTCTCGGAGGGGCGGAGGTGTGAAGATTTTGGGAAAAATTTCCCAAATTCAAAAAAGAGGAAAAAGGTAGGTCTTTGGCCCACGGATCATCCAGGGGGTGCCACGTGTCTCGAGAGGGGCAGAGGCGTGGAGGTTTTTGGGAAAAATTTCCCAATTTTTAAAAAGGAAAAATTTAAAGTTTGACCCGCCACCCCCATTTTGACTCTATTTTTATCGCTTTTCCCTAAAATCTTCAGAGGGCCATATCTTTCACACCAAAGTTTAGTTTTTCACATTTTTGGTGTCATTGGAAAGATGTTGAAATTCTCCACACTACGTAAAACTTCAAATTTAAATTTTGATGGATTTTTGTGGGATAAAATTGAGAAAATGTCTCTGGCATGCAAAAACAATTTTTTTCCTCGACTCGCTCCAATGTTCTCTTGCCACGTGGATGGCCTGATTTCAAAGAAATTAGGGCAAAGGATCAAATGGTTCATATGCAAACTAGAAAATTGAAATATAAAACACATTTTTACACGTAGAAGCTCTTTTTGGGCTCGTCAGAAGCATTTTCTTTGCAAAGTAGGGAATCTGGAAGAGGGGAAATGATCAAATTTGTTTGTAACAACTTTGGGTCGAATGATTTAATGGTTTTTTGAAGTCTTTGTGTGGGCGGAAATCAAATTTGGAAACTGGAAGCACGTTTTTGCAAACAGAGGACAAAAATGATTGTTAGTCTTCTTCTATTCTCCTCCTCTGCATTTTTCTTCTATTCCCACTCGTTGTACAAGTTTCAACTCTGAGATCAATAAAAAGGAAGGAATTTTATGTCCCCTTGATGGAAAAATTGATTGGTGCTTTGTGACCAACGTGTTTTATTCTGTCTTGTGCTCAGAAATTGTAAATTTGTCTTTCTTCTATTAATTAATGCATGTAATGAAATTTCCAGTTGATGTGTGTGGGCATCTGACACTCTACCCACAACATTGAACTCCCCCTCCTTCATTCTCACTCCCTCCCCTTTCTCAGATCGATTTCTGTTATAGCAAGGAGTTGCTATTATTGCCATAGGGATAGTGGAGTGTTCCTGTGGATCTCTGGTTGAAAAACCACCATAAATCCACTTTGGTTTTACATGCTAAACAATGGTAGTTGCACCATTCAAATGTAGAGGGACTTAGATTCCCATAGCGTTGGCTTGAAATCCACAAATTTGTCCATAAGACAAATTTTCTCGCCAACAATAGTGTTAGTAAGAACCCTCTCCTGATTTTTGGATGGCTCATTAGAAGGGGATTAATTTTCCATAGTTTCTTGTAATATATCTTACTTGCCCTGGAATTGCCAATGATTCCCACATGGAAATATTGACATTGGTCTTCTTCATCTGATCAATGATATTGAATGGAGGCAGGTTCTCCTTTGTTTTCCCTTGATGAGCATGACCTTTTCCCAGCACCTAAATTGGCCCATGAGCTGCCACAACCGGTACTGGAATGATTATGTAAATTTTAGGTAGCTACAACAGTCGCCTTAGGCTGGTTTTGTGCACTAGAGCTACGCTTGGTCTACCAACTCCTTGTGGTGTGGGAGTGGGCTGAGAAAAACTGGACTAGATGATTGCCCCTCCTCTATGTTCCTCTTCTTTGATTGTGTGTTAGCAGCTACACCTGGAAAGGAGATTGATTGATTCCATAAAAATATTCTACTTGCCAATTGACCAATGTGGTTTCAGACTGAGGTACCTCCTATTGAATTACTTGTTGCTGATTTTCCTCTTGGCTCACCTTTTGAGGCACGCCAATGGTCTGCACCACTAGAGCTTGATTTGATGGATCTTGAAATTATGTTGTTTGATCATAATAGTATCCATACGGAGGACACCATTCATATTCCTATGCCATATTGTTCTGGACTGGAACTAGAGCCCTTGATGTTGATGTTGCATTCAAATTATAAGGCTAAGAAGGTTTGACAACATGAGGTTGCCCTTGATTTTGATTGACAACTTGAGTAGGAGCCCTATTTGTTTGATATGGGGGCCTAACTTGATATTGAGCTTGAGGCTGAAAGGGTATGAAATTTTGGGCCTATTGCCTCTTGATGGTCACTAACTCATTCCCAAAATTTTGTTGACTTTTGATTATCTCCTACAACACTTTATTAAGTTCTTGGATTTCAAATGGGTCGCTAGAAGAAGTAGAGGCCTCTTTATTGCTTTGATTTCTAGGGGCAGGAATAGGGGCTATTTCAGGCGCTTGACTAGTAGAGGGGTTTCCCAATTCTGGATATAGGGGCATAGGTGGCCTAGGTGCTAGTTTACCGACTTGGATTAGACAATTCTTAGCTCTAATAGTTGTGGCATAAGCCTTTGGTAAGGTTATCCCTCCCATAGATTGTATCATAATAGATATATTAGAATTTAAAGCTTTAAGGAAATAGAGGAATGCACCTTTAGTAGCCGGCCTTACGAGAATTGGGATCTGGTCCCATGTCCGCTGAAATAAAAAATTAAAGTCTGCCATTTGTTCATTGGGATCCCTCTTGATTGTAGTTAGCTGCTCCAATACGGACATGTTGTCCACTATTTCTCCAAATCGGTTGCAGAGAGAATTTGTGCATATTTGATCCCAATTTGTAATGGACCCGTTGCTAAGCTCTTGAACCACTACAAGGCCTTCCCTTGAAAGAGGAAGCCAACAATTTGACTGCAACATCCACTTCATTGATCTCATGAATGGTACAAATATTCACAATATCCTGAATATGGTCAGTGGGAGTCATGTGGTTCTCCCCATGAAGTAGGGAATATTTTTAATGCTATAACTGGAATAGGGTTCTGGGCATTAAGGGAAAGTGGGTTACTTCCCGTGAAGTTGACATAGGGATTTGGTGGTCCTTGTGGTGGTGGTGGCTGATGTGCCATCTTGATTGGCATGAGAACCCTAGTTGATTGAAGGAAGGGTCGACTGTGGAGGTGTGGATAATGTTATGTTTGGTGGAGATGGAGACCTTTTTACTCTTCTCCTCTTCTAATGATAGCTACAAATACTCAAAGACACCTTCTTCTCTTGCTCTGGATCGAGTTTGGATCCTTCTCATGTACTTGAGCCACTAGTACTGCTAGAACCAATTGGACTCTAACCATGGGAGTCACTACATGTTCTCGCTCCAAAGCCTCCAAAGGATGTGGATTCACCAAGATACACATCCAATCTTGATAAACCTAGAAAAATTGACTTCTAGTCCCACCGGAGTGCCAAAACTGTTATCACAAAATTACAACACCCCTAATTTTTTGTTATTTGTGTGTGAGACAATCAACATAACATGTATAACATGGGATTATCCTGCAGTGTGGGACCCTGTAAGTAGGATAATCCTCCAGAGAAATCCGAATTCTTCTCCTAACCTAGTGCCAACTTCTCCAAAGTGTAGAGAATGGAAAACTAATCTAATCCTACCCTAATTCTTTCCAAGGAGACATGGATAGAAGAATGCATAAAAGTAAATCTACTCTAAGAAAAGGTGATGCACTAAGAAAGGGAGTGATACACTCTAAGTGAGTGAACAATAGGGAGTAAACAAGGTGAGAGAGGGTGAGTAGAAGCACCACAAGCTAAAACAATATTCAGCTCCCTAGATTCATAAAGCACAACAAATTATAGGTCATGCAAAGAGAGATAAACATGCACAATATACCTGCAAACATGATGAAAGGAAAAAGATGTAATATAACCCAAATTAGGGTAAGAAGAGCCACAAAACACTAATTTTATTTCTCAGAAACATGTATAATCCATTATAATGTAGGCACAAGGCAAAATCCTTTACAATAAGCCCAAATTCGAGGCCTTTAGCTCACAATAGCTCTAGAACAATTTTGACAGAGTTCCTTTGCAAAACAAAATGAATCCCCTCAAAATGAGGTAGATTTTACAATATATAGGAAATTTGGGTCACCAACCAACAGGATGCATCAAATAGGTATGGGAAACCATAAAATTTGTTACCTTGTTTGCAAGGGCAGTCATGGGTGACATACTTCACTAAATATATTTGTTGAGCTATCATTCACCCGCCTACCTTTACCCCGCATGTGACTCGTCCATCTTGCGGGTCATCCAACCATGTTGGGTTGGATGATGTCCAACCATATGGGCCATACAAACCCTTTTGAGAAAACAACTTATTGGCCCGGAGCTCTCCTCTATGTTCGGGTTGGACGGTCGTCTAACCATGAACCGTATAAAATGAGTGGGCTGTCTAACCTTAATGTCATCCAACTTGGGGGTTGGCTGCGCCTAACTTCATGGGCGTACATTCTTCTCGGGGTTGCCAACCAACCTGGTAGTCACCATTTTCACACCATGGACCATCCAACTTGGGAGGTTGGATAGACATCTATCTCTACTCGTATGACGTGCTACCCGACCAACCGAGCCATTTAACCTTGTGTCATCTAACTCGAAGGGGTTGGACGTCATCTAACTCCTCAAGACGCCATCGATTCATCCAACCATGAGCTTGTCACCGTGGTGCCACAATAGTCAATCAACCAACCCTTCCGACTAACCTACCCGTCCATCTCAACCGACCAACCCAGATGACACACCCGCCTGGCCAACCTATTCCATACAACGATCCACCCATCCAACCCAAACGTCCAAACCTATGTCGTCCAATCCCTAGTCATCCAAACTAGGTGTCTAACCTAGGCGTACAACCTAGGCATCCTTTTTAACTTCCACAATGAGCCCGACCATCAACTTAAACACTCTTCATGGCTTCCCACTCGCTGTGAGTAAATACCAACTTAGACGAGCCAAAACATCAGCTACCTAAAAGCTTGTGAAGTATTCCCCTTTTTCCCATCAACTGACAATGCTCCGACCTGCTAAGTTGTCCATTTTGCAGAGGTGCAAAAAATGGATAATAGTAAGCTTCCAATCATTGATCTCGTAGAGTGTTTGATATGAATTAGGAGATTTGTCATCTTTACTCAACTTATTCCCTCGTAACCGTGATTGCTAATAGGTGCACAATCCTCCATTTCAAATTTCTTCAACATCTCTTTTACATACTTGGTTTGGGAAATAAATATTCCTATGCTAGACTGAGATATTTGCAAACCAAGGAAAAATGACAACTCACACAACATAGACATTTCACACTCCTTTTACATATCTTCAGATTATTTTGGATATTTGCTCATTATCTCCTCTAAAAATGATTTCATCCACATATACTACAAAAATCAATTGATTTTCACCTCCAGTCTTGATGTAGAGGTTCTTTATTAGCAAATTCTCTTTTAGATCCTTATTCTTGTAGATATTTTTGTCAAGCCTTAAATACCACGCTCCGGAGGCTTGCTTTAAACCATAAAATTTGTTCATCAATTTGCACACATGATATTTGTTTTCTAATAGGAGGAACCCTTCAGTTGTTCAATATATACTTCTTCTTCTAACTTTCCATTTATAAAAGTATACTTTACATCCATTTGATAAACTTTGAAATATTTGAAAAGAACATATGCAAGAAACATTATGATGGATTATAGTCTTGCAACATGAGCAAACATTTCTTAAAAGTCAATACCTTCCACTTGAGGATACCCTTTGCAACTAACCTTATTTTTTCCATGTCACTTGGCCATCTTCATTCAATTTATTTCTAAATACCCACTAGGTGCCGATTACATTCTGATCCTTGGGTCTAGGTATAAGTTCCCATGTTTTATTCTTCTCAATCGAATCCAACTCTTCTTCCATTTCCTTTATCCAATGCATGTCATGAATGGATTCTGGGAAAATCTTAGGCTCTGTCTTAGAAATAAGGAGAAATTTACTTATTTAGGTGTACTCATAATTCTTCTCCTATTTTGTACACCAACATCAATGTTGCCAATAATTTGAATCTTAGATTGATTCTTTTGAACAAATCGTGATGGTGCCTTCATATCCTTCCACTCCATTTCATTTAGATTTTCTACTTCCTCTTCATTTTATTTTATGAAATCAAGTATATTTTATGGTTCTTTTGAATGTTATTTTTCCTTTTGGTTCATGATTTCATCCACTCTAACACTGACACTTTCTACAATTGTTTGTAACCTTTGTTATAACATTTATAGGCTTTGCTTTTGGTGGAATAACCAAGAAATATTCCTTCATCAGCTCTTGAATCAAATTTTCCCAAGTCTTCTTCATTTCTCTTAATGAAACATCTACTCCCAAACACCTTGAAATACTTGACAGAGGTTGGTCTTCCCTTCCATAACTCGTATACGGAGTTTTATCATGATTTACTCTGATTTGTCCTCTATTCAAGATATAGACTGTTGTACTAACCGCTTCTCTCCAAAACTTGTCTGATAGCTTGGACTCATTTAACATTGTTCTAGCCATTTCTTGGACAATTTGATTTTTCCTTTCTACCACTCCATTTTGTTGTGGAGTTCTTGCAATTGAGTAGTGTCTTTTTATTCCATGTTCTTCACAAAATTCAATGAATTCATTTGAAGTGAACTCACCTCCTCGATCTGATCTTAAGCATTTGATCTTCAACCCAGTTTCATTTTCAACTAAGGCTTTAAACACTTTAAACTTCCCAAATGCCTCAGATTTTTCTTTTAAAAAGGCAACCCACATCATTTTGGTATAATCATCAATGAGTAACATGAAATAACTCTCACCTTGTATGCTTTATGTTTTGGTGGGTCCGCAAAGATCCGTATGAACCAGCTCTAGTGGCTTGGTGGTTGAATGTTCTTTCATTTTGAATCTTGCTCTTGTTTTCTTTCCATGTTGGCATTGCTTGCAAAGAGTGCTTGAAGGTTTTGTTATCTTCGACATGTCTCTCACAACTTGCTTGTTGCTGATTTTTACAAGGTTATCAAAGTTTATATGACCCATCCTTCTATGTCATAGCCAACTTTCTTCAATTTGACTCAAGCAACATTTCTCTCCTTTCACATCACTGAGCATGTATAGATTGTTTGTGGTTTTTTTGGTGACTCTGAACTAGTTCTCATGTGTCTTCTTTTTTGATTTCACATCCTTTAGCATAAAACTTAAGTGTGTGTCCTTGATCACACATTTGGCTTACACTTAAAATATTATGCTTTAATCCTTCAACATATAAAACATTTTATGTTTTTGTTTTTCCATTGTCTAGGCTAAGTGTACCTTTTCTTGCTATCTTTTCCGTGGCATTATCACCAAACTTCATGGTACCTTCACTTACTTTCTTCAATGAGATAAAATTGTTTTTATCACCAGTCATATGTCTTGAGCATCCACTATCAATGTACCATTGTTGCCCTTCATCCCGTGCATGAAATGCCATTTGTACAAGCATGGAATTTTCTTTATCTTTCCCAACTTCCTCTTGCTTCTTTTCCAGATCTTTGTAGGTTCCTTTTTCTTTATATCTGAAGATCTTGTCTTTTGATCCTGTCTAGAGGATTCAAACACACTTCTACAAAAACGTGCTATATGTCCATAATTGTTGCAATTATAGCAGACAATAACATCCTCATTATAGTATGATAAGGGAGAAAATGAATTGTAGTTTCTATTTGAAACTCCATGGGCACCTTTGATTTTGCTCCTAGCTTCATTATCTTTCATTCACTTTCTACAATCTATCTTCTTATGACCAAAGAGATTGCAATAAAAACAATAACCATGGAAGGAACTTCCAAACTTGGTCATATTCATATGTCTTGGAACAAATGATCTCTTGGAATTATTCTCTCCATTGCCTTCTTTGTGGATGGTGTTGGTCTTTGTGATGTCCTCTTCCTTCCTGCTTTCATTCTTTGTGGGTTCCTTTAGAATTTCTGCATAGCTCTTGGCCTTTTCTACACTTGTCTTCTTTGGGAGCTCGGTAGACTTTGAAGCCTTCTCTAGTTCTTCTCCATAGCCAAGACCTGACTTGTTGAATAGTGACCTTTGACGCTCTAGAATCTCATCTAGAACCTCAATGCTCTTCTCAAATCTTAAGTTGTTCATCAATTTGGCGTTTTCCTTTTCTAAGTCCTTTCTCAAAGCAATGATCTTAAACTCACGCTTCTCACAATCTTCTTCTTTCATCTTTAGCTGACTTCTTAAATCTTCCTCAATTATTTTTGCTTCTTTGATCTGGGTTTTCAGATCAATGATTATTTTCTCCAACTCTTCAAGACTTTGTGATATCCTTGCCTCAGAAATTTGATTCTCTTCTTCATATTTCTGGAGCTGTAGTTTTTGTTTCGATTCTTCTTTTTGAGTGCTTTTATCTCTCCTAAAGCACAGATAATTTCTTCTTCAAGATTTACCTCACATTCTTCTTCCATATCTTCATCTTCTTCCAAGTCATATTTTCTTGTGGAAGCATTATCTTCTATAGCCATGAATAATATTTCTTCATTATTTTTATCAGATTCACTTACCCCACTTTCTTCAGATGAGTTTCTTCCTTCTTTAATGGTATTTTAGATTCATTCCTCATTTCATATGTCGTAAGTAGTCCATGTAGTTTGTCCATGTTCAACTTATATAGGTCCTTCATCTCTTCAATGGAAGAAACATTCGCATCAAATATTAATGGTAGAGCTTATTGGTGCTCAATTTAATCTCACCCTGTTTGTTCAAAATTTCTCAGTCCGCATGGTTTGAAGTTTTATCTATCTCCTTGTAATGGATGCGTGAAAACTTTCTCCTTCATTTGGGTTTTGTTGTCAAGTCATTTCTGGGTCATGGATCATATTGAGTCTTGGTATTTTTTACGTCTTCTCTCCACGAGGAAAAAAATTTGTTGTTGGGCATCTTCCATGACTATGTCTCCTTTGTAAATCCTGTCCCAACATCTATGGATACATGGTCTTTTCTAATTGGATGTGGCGTGGTGGGTCTATTTGATATTTTGATGCATTATGGTGAAGGGCGTAAAAGTATAAGGTAAATGCCTAAGACCTGCAAAAAGACATGTGGAGGGCCCGCACTCATTTGAGGTCCCGCCTCTGGACTTCACCTTTGCAGTTGCACTAAGAGGACACATGGAGGGCTTGCGTTTATTTGAGGATCCACCTATGGATTTGACCCTTGGAGTTGCACCGAAGGAACACGTGGAGGCTTCCATTGTCTCGCCCATGCTCAAACTTTTCAAACGGCTAGTGCGCAACTTGGTCGGACCCTAGACACGTGGATAGCCCATGCTTGTTTGAGAGTCCTTCTTTTGAGCTTCATACTAAAAGAGCACTTTGAAGAAAAACATGGAGGTTTCCATTGGCTCTACCCATACTTAGACATTTTCGGTGGCAGATATAACTCTGTCAAGTTCTGGACATGTGGAGGGGATGTGCTTGTTTGGGGACGTGGCTTTGGGTCTCACCTTTGGAGTTGCGCCGAAGACACACGTGGAGGATTCCGTTGGCTCGCCCATACTTAGAAATTTTCAGTGGAATATGTAACTTTTTCGAGTTCTGGATACGTGGAGGGCCCGCGCTTGTTTGGGGATGCGCCTCTAGGTCTCATCTTTGGAGTTCATGCGCCGAAGACACACATGGAGGATTCTCACGCTCGCCCATACTTAGAATTTTTAGCGGTGATGAAACTCTCTCGGGTCTTGGACACATGGAGGGCCCGTGCTCATTTGAGGTCTCACCTCTGGACTTCACCTTTGTTTTGTGCGCAAGAGGACATGTGGAGGCTTCCACTAGATCCTCTTCATACTTGGTCGACTCGGACTCACATCATAGATAAACAAAGGGGAATCCCAAAAATGCCATAGTCGGAGGATGGGAGACCATATTACTGAGTGAAGTGAAATTTAAATTGTTCGGAGCTAATTTTGTGAACTCCGAGAAGGAACAAACCGAAGGTATTTGATTTATGTGATATGATCCATGAGGGGACACTCATTTCGAGAGACACAAATGCATGTATCTATTCCTCAAGGTGTATTCTCAAAGGTGAAAAGGATTTCTTGTCAAATCAATCTATATGGAGCCACCTGAGAATTATTAAATAGGGGATTTATTGCATGATATAATAAAAGAATAATTAAAAAGACTATCAAAATATTTGACATGGTGCCCCAATCATATCTGATGAAAGTAGGAAATGTGAATGGCTCACAACTTTTCCACCTGGCAAAAATAGAAATGAATATTCTTCTTTAAAGATTTGTGTTTTTGGGGGAAAAATAGGATGAGTGAGCAAGTGAAATTGTATAAATGTAATGAGAATACTCTTGTAGGAGGGGGTTAGGGAGGTTAACTTTTCTGAGAAATTTTGAGAGAAACCATTTTTCCCGAGAGACCGTCTGAGAAACCTATTTATTTTCCTGTGTTTTAGATTTAATCACGTCAAGATGGTTGCAAGTGTACAACCATTGACAAGCTCGAGATTTTAAAAGAAACTCTCCCTTGATGAATATAATGAACCTCGAAATGAATTTGTGTTGATCATGAGCATAATTGTGTCTACTTCTATTGAGAATGTTTTCGATAGTTTTTCTTGTTCCGTTGTAATCTTATGTTGAAATCCTCTAAATCACACAAGATATTATCCATGTGGTAGTATTCTCGCATTTACAATTTCATTGTGAGAAGAGCTTTCCTCTTATAACGAGATAAACAATTTAAAATCACTTTGCTTCCACTAGGTTTGACAAATATTGTTTGTAAGCCTATGAGTGGATCTTAGGCGTGATGAATCGGGGACTTCCAATGTTTAATTGAGTCTTTAACACAAGCCTTTGTGTTGAATTCTTCAAGAGTGTGTGAAATCGTGCATCTCTGGGCATCTATTGATACACACCTTAAGTCGAAGGGATATTTTGGCTATTCTCAAGCATTTTTTCTATGAGTTTTCCAATATTTGTAAAGGTTCTCAAAGATCTGGTATAATCAACTTTATCTTGCTTAAACTTCCCACCAAAAACTTCTCAAATGATAAATCCTACACGAACTACCCCTATTTATACGGTGTATCCACAAAGGTTTGACAAATTCCACTTTCGCCAAAATATGAAGGAACAATTAGGTTTCAATTACTATCTTTAGTAACCCAAACCTTGTCCAGAAACATCTCCACTCTCAGAGTGACAACTCGTGAGAGTTAGATTGTGTTATATTGATCATATTTTCTCAAGGTTCTCATGGAAATTGTGCAAATGAGGATCTCTTAAAATCCTTCACCAACACGGGTTACAGAATGGGTCATCTCACCCTGGTTGAAGGCACAACCTAAAGTAGCGAGGGTAGATCAAAACCTCAATAAGGTGCTATCCATTTTTCCAACACCTGAGTGACAAAGAGTAAGCTGAATCCCCTCCCTAGGATACAAAACGACTTATATCATGATTCATCTCGTCTCTAAGCATCCCGATTGTTTCGTGATGTTTCTCACCCTTGCAGGGAATCAATTTGGATACGAATAGGGATCTTAGTACCTTTTGGACAATCATAGACTCTTCTACTTTTTCTCCAAGCCCTCGAATGATATTAACAATTTCATCAACACGAAGAAGATATCCCACAATATTTTCTTCATCCTTCATCTTCAGACTCTCAAACTACCTCCTATGTGTTTGGAGCTTTTCTTTTCTCACCTTATTATCACCCTCATAGATAGTCTTAAGCTTCTCCCAAATATCTTTCATGGATTCACAATGCATGACCTTAAAAAAATCAACCTCTGAAAGATCACATAAGATTATGTTAATAGATTTTGCATTATTTTCACTTGCCTTATTTCCTTCTTGATCTTGGCGAGTTTTAGGGGCTGTATAACCGTCTAAAAATAATTGCCAAATATCAAAACCAAGAGCCATTAGATAAGTCTCGCATCCTTATACTCCAAAATGCATAATTCATTCCATCGAACAAAGGTGCCTTATTTGTGGAGAAACCTTCTGGTATTGAGTGACTAGCCATGTGTGTCTTTGAGATCTACCTTTTAACAATCAAAGTTATTCCTAAAGGAACCCACTCGAGATATAAAATGTTAAACACATGATTATACTGAGACATGGGATGAATTAACATAATATATTATTTTTATTTTCAACCACTTAATCTTAGATTCACAATTTAGATATTCAAATAAATCAAAGAACATAAAGCACAAAGTAATGCAATAAGACACCAAATTTATGTGGAAACCCTTTTGGGAAAAACCACGAGGAAGATATTTCTTAATATATTTGTAAAAACAATTTAGGCTCCAACCTACTAGAGACACCAATCCCCAAAATACAATTTTTAGACACCAACCTACTAGAGCACCAATCCCTTTCGCCAAGCACCAACTCAGCAAGAGACACCAATCTCTTTGAATATGAAGGCACCAACCTCCTTATGAAACTTCCTTACCACCTTTGAACTGTTGCTATCTCAACGAATGATGGAAACTCTTCTTTTCAACTTTAGATCTGCTGCTCTAAAAATCTGCTCTTATGCTTCTTCTCTTTCCCTTAAGATATTCAACTTGAATGCTTGAAAATAAATCTCAAATGATCTTCCTTATATAGCCATTTGTACCCTTTCGAAAAGGCATCTTTTCTTCCAACTGACACACCCTTTCATTTAATTTAATTAACCATATTTTATTTTAACAATGCAAATACATATGTCAGCCATAACTATATTAAATGTTTCCCATTAATTAAATAACTATACAAACAATTAATGTTGCCTCCTCAAATGCTAGTGCCACCCTCCATGCAAGATCATGGCTCCAAAGGAAAATCACAAGTCTTTGGGAGTTTTGTCATTTCGATCATGATCAAGTATTTTTTTGTTGATTGTTGACTATTTGTCTTCGTTCATACGCGTATTTCCCTTCGATAGAATGTTGCCTAATGCTGATTATAAACAAATGATTTGTCCTTCATGAATGTGGATCATTTTCTGTTACATATTTTTGAATATATTCTTAAATAAACATTGATATCTTCATTCTATTTATTTTTATTCACATATCGATCATATATTTGAATTTCTTATGAAAAAGGATCGATTTCATATACGTAAACTTCTCTTATCATGGCTCTAAATTTTTTTGGTTATTTATGTTACTTTATGACAAAATTTTGTTCATGATTCCAACCACTCCTTTGAAATCAAAGATAATATTTCCAAAACCAAATATATTTAAGAGCTTGTTGTCACATGTTTTTGCAAGGGAAAAATTCAATGTTGAAACATGACAACTTAACCCTAGTGTTAAAATTTTCTTGTAAACCCTCCTAAACACCCATCCAGATCAGTCTTCCCTTTGTGTCATACCTATCCTAACCCTGAAATCCATCATATGTGTTGTATATAATTTCCCCATTGTTTTAAATTTTGAAACAAGGTGACTCATTCCATTCAGTGCAGTGCTTCTAAAGGTGGATTCTTTAGTAGGCCTAGAAAGGCTATTTTTGGCCTTTCTGGGACAGGTGTGCATCCTATGGGTCGTTATGAAATCCCAAAACCATCCAAGAGTTGTTTCAAGGATTTAAGAATGCAATGTAATAGGTTTAGGAATATTTAGGAAGTTTTCAATGGTTTAGGAACAAGAACAGTGAAAGCGGGTTTTGGAAGGTGCAAGGATTAAACAGTCTAAAATGGTGCTCCGATCTTTGTAAGATGATATCGGGAGCTCTGTAAGGAGTTAGGATTAAAAAATTAGTCATTGGAAATATTATTCAACCATATACATGATGGAAAAGTCAACTCTTTCACAAGATGCAGCGCTTCTCAAGGAAAATTAGTTTGCAGCACTCACCTTGTTGTCCCGAACACAAATGTGACATTTTTAAGAAAAGGAGGAATAATTAGGCCTTGAAAACCATCCCATTGATATTTAAATGATCTTGGGAGTCAAAATTATTTAAATTTTTCATGAAAATACTTTTGGGAGCTTCGGGAAAAGTGATTTCAAGATTAAGGGACTTAGTTATTTTCTCAGTTGGGTGTTGATGCATTTTCTTGTCCAAGCTGTCCCAACTGTCTTAATTATACCAAATATCCCAAATTTCCTAGGGATATTTAGGAAATTAGGGAAAAAATTCAGCCCACCCTCAACTCTTTCTCTTGGTCTCTCATGTGACCTTCTTTCTTCCTGGCGGGTGCTAAGTTGTTTTGCCCATGAATTTGCTAAGTTTCCTCATCTAACCCTTGGGCGCATTTTATCTGTACCAACTGTCCCAACTATCCCAAATATCCCAGGTATAGTAGGGAAAATAAAATTATCCCCACCCTTATCCCCTTTCTAGGTTCACCATGTGACCAAATATTTTTCCTCTCAGGTGCTTAAGTGTGTTTCTCTCACCTCCCTATCTCCCGAATCTCGTTCTGCCACTTGTCATGTTCAAAGTAAGAGGAAAATTTTATCATCCAAAATAAACCAAATGTCCTTGGGATAGTGGGGACAGTAGGGAAAAAAATGCATCCCACCCCCATGCTTTGAAAACTAGAATTTGGCTAAATATTTTCACCTTGCTTCTACTCATTTCTTCCTCTCTCGTGAGGCAAAAACACTATCGTGAAATGTAAAAACATGAAATAAACTATACTCACCTAAATTTTCAACAAATAAATCCATTTTTATGATCCATAACTCCATATACCTAAAAATTATATAGAAAACCTATAAAAATCCTCCAAGAAGCCATATACATTAAAACTTAAAAAAAATCATATCTTATGCAAAACCGATGAATGAAATCATGTGAAATTTTCTCAGTTGCTCTTCATCCTAGGAACCTTCAAGAAAAATATAAAAAAGAGAAGATGAAGATATAGTTTATCAATGGTATAAAACCCTAGTTTTATGCCCTAGATAATTCTTTTCTAGTTTCTAGACATTCTAATGGGTGGATCAAGGTGAAATTTGGAGCACGAGGTCTCGGAAGCAAGCCTAATACAATGATGCAATTTTTGTTGCAATTTAAGGTGGAAAACTAATTTTTATAAAATAGCAAGTACCTGGTTCCCTCTCTTACTAAAAATAACAACTTACTAAAAATAGTAAGTCCCCTCGGATCAATGTACTCAGAGAACATTGAAAATGTTAAACTAGGCAACTTTTCCCAAGAAAGAAAGCAAAAAAGCAAATAAAGCAAAAACAACTGCTAAAAATATTAAATTTTCGAAAAGAGTAAATAATTGTCAATAGATTTGAACTTAGTAGGCCGATGATCAAGAAGTTCAAATTTGAGCAAAACAGTGAAATTTCCCAAAATAACATGTCTTGGTTCAACCTACTAAACATAGAAAGTATCTGTTTTAAGTGCAAAAAGTTACTGATTGGCTCTGTTTTCATCCATCTATATAATTTTTGAGATCTTCATAGGGTTTAATGAAGATTTCATAGCTCAAAAAGGCAATTCATCCTTCACAGATGTCTTGAGGCATCATTCTGGTCACAGTTGTGTACATGAGTAATACAGAACACCGCAAGGCACAATATTGTAATATAGGGGCATTGTGTAGTCGAGGAGATTTGAAAATAATCAATATATAAATTTAAATTCAAGATAAGTGGGTCATCATAACTCATCAATCAGGTTTGAGCCATCCACACCTCCTCAATAAGTTGGTTGAGTTGAGCTCGGTGAGTTGGGAGAGTTGACCAAAGTGAGTGGGCTATTTGAGTGAGCCCGGTTGACCAATGTGAGTTGGTTGAAGAAATGCATTGAAAGATTGATTCATTTCAGCATATTTTTTTCTTCAAGGGAATCCATGTATGTCTTCCCTAATGACAGAGCTTCTCCATAGTGATCAAGAGTTAATTCCACAAAAGACCCCCGAAAGTGCTCGATGATCGATATCAGATCAACTCCTTAAGATCCATTTCCATTATTCAAGAAATGATCAAAAGTGGGACAAGGACAACGTAAATTTTTATCCTCAAAGAAATATTTGGAACACTAAATTCCAAATGAAGGAAGATTTCCCAGCACAACATTCCACTTCTTCAAATGGCATACAAGGTAATCAGTATGTTGAAATTATTAGGCCTAAGAATGAAAATCCCAGTGAGGACATGACTCCATCAGCTTATGAGTTGACCCGCATCTCATTGGGTCAATTTTCACATAAGGGTGACTCTCATCTATTCAAGGAATATGTTTCTTGCATCCTCACTCAAAAAGAGGAATACAAGTAAACAATTGTTCAACTAGAACTTTACAAAGCGAATTACATGACTAACTAATGAAGGATAACACCATTGCCACCTCTAGTCAAGGCTCTAAGTCTATGAATGTAACATCAATATATAATCTTAACGGAATGCTTAACTAACATGAATACAATTAAAAATCTAACTAAACATGCCTACTAATATATTCAATTACCTAACATGTGCCTAAATAGACCTAAGAGGGCAATCAAATGGGATGGTTGCTACTCCAAACAATGGTGAAATGAACTGTCCAAATGACTTGTTAAATCACTTTAGATATTCATCTACTAACCTTGTTGATGGTTTTAGGAAAGGATTGAACTTGGCTATGAATCCTATGTATTATATGAGATGCAAATCAAAGCATGGTGTAAAGTATTAAGGTAAGATGTGAACTCTTTTTATAGTTTTCCTTTTGGAAAAAAATGTATTTTGGTGTATGTGCGATTAAAATACCCAAATTAGATTAGAAATGCTAATCATTATTAGGCCTTAATAGTCACAATTAGTGAATTAACAAGTGATTAAGATGTTAGAGCCTTAATCAACCGCTTAGGGTCAACTAGAGGCTAGGATAAGATTTTGAAGCTTGTTACAACGTTGTGGAGGAAAGTGGGGTGATTTTGAGTGGTTGGAAGAGGGATTTAAGCCAATATTAGGTATATTCACCAAAACAAGGGAAAATAGGTTTAATTAGCTAATAATCGCTAATTGTTTGTTTTGAAGAGGATTTTGACTTATGATTCATCATAAAGTGTCATCATGAATGCAAAAGAGGTTTAGTAACCAAGCAGCCAAGCTAATGTTAATTGACCAAAGTGGTAAGAAACGTTAGTTAAGTATCGAAAATCACTAATTGTAATGGAATTGGGGAGAATGAGATTGATTTGCATGCGTTTGGCAATAAGATTGCAAAAGCAGAATTTAGGTGTCTACATTTGCCCCTGCTTGAGGTGAAGTTAGTGACTTCGCTTCAAATATAGTAGACAAGCATAAACGGGTAAATTTTTGAAGCAAAATTAGTAGGATGAAGGATGCCCCCTTCAAGTGTTGATGGGGTGATAGAAGAAGTCAATCGACAATCGAAAATATGATTGAAAGGGATATAAGAAATAGGATAGAACGGGCATGAAACTCTTGGTTATTTAGAAGGAATACGGATAGGGATAAACGTGGTTGTTTATTGCCCCTGTGGTTTGGAAGAAAAATTAGTATTGGTAATAAATGATAATGGAGAAGAAATGATTATGGAGAATATAGGACAAGCCCAATATTTGCATCCATCTTTTCAATAAGCAAAGCCTAGTTATATTATTTTCCCCTAGGTCTACATCATTGAACTTTATTGAAATGACCAAAAACGTAAGATAACACGAAAAGATAAATTACTAACATTTGTTCATCATACGTAACTCCACGCAACATACACAATACAATGCAATATGAGAAAGTAAAATGATGCTTAGCCCAATGCAACATACACAATGCAATGTAATACGAACAAGTAAACCAGCTAACCTAACAGAGAAACCAAAAGACAATCACACATAATCAAACAAACAACGTTTAAGACATAAATAGTGCTTGACCAATGTTTTTGTTATCAAACTACATTCCCGAATGTTCATGGTGTAACGTCAAGGGTTAAAAATGGTTCCCCAAGCAAGGATACATGCGAGGGGAATAACTGAGGACACAAATAGTCCCATGGAAAATATTTCATGCACTATGACACACGCCTGAAACTCATTGTTGCAGATTGGAGTATTGACGTAGTAAACAACCTAGCTTTTGTTAATGGAGGTAGATCACGATGATCCGCAAGTCGTTTGAGACCAGAACAAGAAAGAACCGTAGAAAAATGCTTTTGTAGGAAATATTTTGATGTTCGAGGATAATGCAATTAACATGGGATTTAGGTGTGTATATGTTGTTTACCATTTTTTGTAAAATTTTAAATTTTACAATTGTTTTGGATTTTTAATGATTTTATCATTTTTTTGAAATTTTTGGTTGCTTTGATTTTTTAAAATTTTTACGTAAGAAAATATTATAGAAGAAATAACAAAGTTGGGAGACAATGTTAAAAGTGACCATAAGGCAAAAAATGCCCCATGTAGTAGAAAAGGTCGCCGAGAAGCAAAAATATGCCCCAACGTAGCGAAAATGTGTCGAAAATAATTATTTATTAAAAATAATCATCACAGAAAGTGTTAGAAGAGTTTTTAGAAGAAATACGATGGTCTCAAGGCACTTTGGGAGTGAGAAACACACCGTGGAAGGTAAAAATGGGTATATAAGCCATCATGGCAAGTTATTTACCACATTCACTTACCATTTTACCACTAATTTGAGCTCTGACCTACGAGAGGAAATGGCGAGAGTATTGAACTGAAGGCACCATGTAGACCATGTGAGGGATTACATGCGACTTCTAGTGGATGGACCACATGTCCACAAAATTACTCTTTTTAACCTTTTTTTTCAAAGCATTTACTTTTTGGTTATAAATGCATGTTTTTAGGGAAAATTAGGGAAAACTTGGGGGTGCGCTAATGTCGTGGTGGTGCACGATGGGTGCCTGTGCTCCTATACATCCGCAAGTGTGTCTATGCATTTGAGCAATTTTCAACATGTTTAAAAATTTTAGTTGTGTAAGGGTGCCTATGCGGCGGTGCAAGTAGGATGCCGCCTATGCACAACCGGTAATTGACACACGTGGGCACCTAGTGCCTATGTTCTTAGAAATGCACCTACGCATAAGATTGCATTTTCTATGTTATTTTTTCTTATAGCGGGGGAACCTTTGTGTTTGTGTGCAGTGAGGGCGCCTATGTGTAACTAGAAATCGACTAGCAAGATGGGAACCTAGGTGCCTATACTCTTATTAATGCACCTATGCCTTTTACTACCTTTTTATCGGGTTTTTTTGCTTTGTTTTTGCTTTCGCGCGTGAGCACGTGTGTTCCAAAGTGCACAAGGGAAGGCACCTATGCCGAGAAGAGTGTGCCTACACATAAAATCCAATTTTAAATTTATTTTAGGTGAAAAATAAGGTTTTAGAAAACCCTAGGTGGAAGAAATAGGTGAATTATAGAAGATTTTAATGATAAAATAGAAGAATAATGTGATAAACTAGACTTTGAAAAATTATATGGTAGAATAGAAGACAAAGATCATAATAATTGACCTAATTGGTTCCACAGTGAACTTGGGTGTGCTAGTAATGCGAGAGTGACATGCACGACTCCATACCTACGAGGTGACCTTCGACATCAAGACCGACTTTCTTAGAGATTACCCTAGAGGTGACAAGTTTATTCTACGCAGGTGCGTATGCCATATATTACCTTAGATCACAACCTTAGCTATGAGAGATGGCGGAGTGAGATTTAGACTTTCCAACTACCCACCGGTGAGATGAGTGTTACATCTGGATGATGTTTTGCGGATCCTACGAGTCCCTATTCGTGGTCGTTTGGTTATATATGATGGTCGCCAGATCGCATTGAGCGTTATAAAACCATGACATTTGGAGTGAACAATATCCACCATCGGGGTATGGGTGTTTTGGTTAGGAGGTGCATGGCCAATCCGCGGCTAGGATGGGTCCCCGGATATTTATTAGCTCTTTTCAAAGTGGTATATCATTTCCTAAAAAGACCGGTGCATGATTCTTGTTGGTCTCATTAGAGTGATTCATGGCTTGCTTTAGGGAGAGGTGTACTGTTGGGGTGATTGTGTATCGTATCATTTATATTTTGATTTGCACTGATAGCCCATAGACATGAGGTCGGTGGGTCCTGCCACATTATTACAGATCTGGGCTTAGGATCATATTGCGATAGGCCACCCTGCAAGAGCTTTGAGAGCTCGAGTTGTTAGAGATCCTTCCATCATGGGTTGGGTTCTAGACAGATATGACATTCGCAGCCACATGGGGAAACAAAATATTATAGGTGAGAAATTGACAAGGTACAACCTCATATGATCACATGGCAGCCATATAGGTTATATCATTGGCCTCAAGATGCAGTCGAGTTGAGCACAACTGCAGTGGACCATTTCATCATTGGGAGCAAGAGATACATCCTAGAGTGGTACAGGGTGGACCGGGTCTAGCGTTAATTTGGTCTCATCTAGGGATTCTTGGTGATGAGATGTGGTACGCATGCGATATAGAGAGATGTTTGATGTGGGACCACAAATCAGGTTGGGTTGAGCTTGTACAAGATTTTTCAAAAGTTGTTCTCTATCCTTGGGTACAATGGGCACAGATAACAGATCCAGGGACTACCCCAGATTATGCAACATGGTATGCAATAGTGCTGCCACATAGATTGACTATACTAGAAGAGGTACTAGATGCCACATCATAGGGGATATGGCCTAGATCCACAGCACAAGAAAGGAAGGGGTACAAAGAGGCCTACATATAGGGGTACTAGTACAACAAGTGCTAGTACAACAACAGTCCTAGTTTAACAACAGTAGTGATGCAGAACCTCCATCACCCCCTCACTCGAGTCCACGGCATAGTCCACTAAGAGGTGGAGTAGATGGCGGGGTAGTGAGGTCACGGAGGAGGGTATTCCTAACATTGGGAATTACATGATATATAGGATTGTGGGTAGGTGACTACCTTGCAACAAAGAGTTACAACATGTGACATCTCTATAGCTCCGACGGTATCCAAGATGGATCATGCCATTACCTAGAGATACAAGCTATTACACAATGAGACCAAAGCCATTACTCGAGATACTGTGCTATCGTTGATGGGGATCAACTTGTGATAGAGTGAGCTAAGGTTAGGATAGAGAGAGTACATGCCATCACTAAGTGAGATCAGGCGATAACAAATAGTCTACAATTGCAGGCAGAGAGGGATCAAGCTATAACAGACATGACCCATGTGGTGGTTGAGCGGGATCAATGGTCAATAGAGAGTATACAAGTTTGGAAAGACATATGCAGAGTGATAGGTGAGTGTGATGCTCTACTATGGGCATCTTCAACATCGGGGTTGCCACATATACTAGTAGATACGATGAGAGCTAGTGGTGAGGCATTTTATTACAAGGCTTTGTATCACCAAGGTTATTCGAGGAGAGATAGAGGGCTACTCCTTTTCCTAGTTAGATATTAGCAAGTCTAGGTCTAGATCTCAGAGGACTTCACGATCAACCCGATCAATTGAGCAACCTACAATACAACATTGTGGAAGTGACCTATGCAAGAACATCACATCATCAGGTTCCTCCTTAGAGGCCTAGGCTATGTAGTCCCGATGAGGGTGAGAGTCATGGCTGAATATCTTATTGATGTACTAGATGTATTTTTTTGGTGTATCACCTCGATATGAAGGCATAATTTTGTATGGATGTATATGTACTATTTTTTATTATGCCTCGTGATGAAGGCAATTTTTTTGTATAAACGCCCATGATGGCTTGGTATATCATATGTACTTTTGAGACATACTGTTTTGAACACAAAAATTTATATTTTTGATGATGTATGATGATAGATGGATATATGATGTACCACATGTTGTTTATGAGATATCATGCTTAATCTGTTTCATTATGTTTATATAACATGTTAGATTATGAGATAGCTTTAGCTAATGGAATATTGCATGTTGATGAGATACTTTGAGTAAAACATGTTTTTATTTTTGATATTGGTGTGGGGGATAGATTTGTGATCATGCGCAACCCTCTTGCCCCATTGGTGATATGGTATTTGATGATTAGATTCAGTATACATGTGTGATGTAAATTAGCATTTATTGATATATGATGTATAGATGTGATGGTTATATGTGATATGATGATGAAGTGATAACACAATGTACAAGTAAAAATTGACAAGCACAAGTTAACAAATCTAATCAAAGAAACACATTTATTTACAAGTATGCCATATAAGATGAATTCAATGCAATTAACTATAGATGAAAGTAACATTCACTCTAAGCGAGCAAGTGAATTTAATATAAAGCACATAATATGAAAAAGCAATGCACCTAAAAACCATACAAACCAACAACTAAAAGTAAGCAAACTATTAGTTTTATTTTTGTGGGACATTTTTGGGATGTTTTTCATTGTTTTTGGGTATTATCTCTATGACAATTTTCAATTGTTTTGGAGTTTTCTACAAAACGTATTTGAATGTTTTGACTTTTCCAAGGCTACATTTCTATATGTTTTGGGATTTTCAAAAGTTATATGAATGTTTTTGACATTTTCTAACCATTTTTTGAAGTGAATGTGCAAGGAAATGAAGAAACATGGATGCCCCCAACGTTAGATGAGATGTACAAGGGCATAATGCCATGTGGTATATGCCAAAAGTGACGCTACAAAGTTACCGCCAAAGTGAGATGGGTTCATTCAAAGTTAAATTCTCTACATTCAAAGGTTAGATTATCCAGATCAGGGCAAAGAGGGATAGGCTCACAAGGGACTTACATGAAGGCAAAAACTATCTTAGGAAAAAGTTTTGTACTCATAAACCTGAACTACTTACGAACAATGGACCCTCCTCGCACCAAAAACCAATTTTCACCAAAGGAATTGTCCAAAGTTTCACATTATGTGGTTTTCACTATTGGATGCACCTATTTATTTATCTTTTTATTTTTCTATTTTTATACTTTTTTTCTTTTCTAATATTCTAGATACCTCATACCAAAGCATAGAAACACTTGATGTGCATTGCATTCATGGGTTCTGAATATCCCGTCCATTTGAATAGGATAGCAGTAGGCATCTTAACCGAACTTGGCAACCACAACATATGGTCTTAACAAATTGGGTTCAAATTTCCCTTTCTTTTCACAAATCCTTATTAGAGTTCTTCTCGATTCTCGTTTTACCATCAAGTCCCCTACCTAAAATTAACGAGGTATGACTCTTTTATTGTAGCTTCACCGCACTTGATCCTGATACACTTTAAGGTGATTGAGAGCATAAAGCCTTTTCTCATCTAATATCTCCAACTCTACCAATTGATCTACTTTTTAGTCCTCCTCTTCATTCAGGTAGTCCCTTAGCTCGATACACAAAGAAGGGATCTCGATCTCTAAAGGAAGTATGACCTCCATGCCGAATACTAAGGACTATGGAGTGGCACCTATGGGGGTGTGGATAGAAGTTCTGAATTCCTAGAGGGTGAATTTGTAGATGCCATTCACGACCTATCTTGTTCACCATCTTCTCCATAATGTGAATTAGTGTTTTATTGGAAGCCTCGGCTTGCCCATTACCTTGAGGGTAGTAGGGGTTGAGAACTTAAGGGAGATTTTAAAGTGTTTGCAGAGTGATTTTACTATTTTATTCTTAAATGGCTTACCATTATCAAGTGATAATAGATAAAGGGATATCATATCAACAAATGATATGGTTCATGATAAATTTAGAGATTTGGGCACCTTCAACATAGGTGAGAGGAACAACCTCTACCCATTTCATAAAGTATTTTGTTGCAGTAATGATGAATTTATGACCATTTGAAGAGATGATGTTAAGTTTCCATATTAGATCAAGACCCCACTTTGAGAATGTCTAAGGGGTTGTGACAGTTGCAATGATTATGCCGACACATGTATCAAGTTTCCATACTTTTGACAATCCACACATTTCTTCACATGGTCACAACAGTCATGATCCATGGTAGGAAAATCATAGCCTACTCTGAGTATTTTCTTTTCAAGTACGATCCCATTAGTATGAGCCACATAGATGCCTTCGTGCACCTATTTGATTGCTTGGATAGATTTTTATGAACTTAAACATCGCAACAGATTCCCATCATAGCCTTGATGGAAGAGGGTGCCCCTAAGTAGGCTATATCAGACTATACGCTGGATGAGGGTACATTTTTCAGCATGAGAAATGTTAGTGGGAAAGGTTCTATCATGGAGGTAATTAAATATTTCAGCGTACCACAGTGTAAAAGGACCAAAAACCTCGCATGCTAAATAGGATTCTAATATGTCATATGTTGTTGTTCTTAGATTTTAAACGAAGAATGACATGTCATTATTCCCTGGTGGAATCCCTAACATGGATCCTATTGTAGCCATAACATCTGATGCTCTATTCTAGGCTCTTGGTATATGCTCAAATGTTATCTACTCGAAGAATTCTTTCAAGGAATCGACCATTATTTTATATGGAAGCAACTTTTTATCCTTGACCTTGTAATCATTTATGAAATGTTTGATATTGAGCATTCAATCACCAATGCAATTAACTCATTTGATATCCCACTTGATGTGTAGCTTCATCCCCGCAATGAGTGCTTCATACTCCACTATATTATTTGTGCATGGAAACCTAAGTCAAAACGGTTCGGGAATCAAGTCTCCCTGTGGGAGTGATTAGCGCAACTCCGACACTTGAACCATGAAAGGTAAAGGAGACATCAAAGTATGGCTACCAAACGATAGATTCCTCAAGGCACATGATGGACACATATGGTAATTCCGACTCAAGGGTTTGGTACGGTAGTGGAGCTTCGCTAGCTGATCTACTATGAATTTTCCCTTCACTAACTTTTGATGAACGTACTCAATATCAAACTCGCTTAATAAGATGATCCAATTAGCCATCTTTCTAATTAGGGAAGGTTTTGACATTAAGTACTTTAAATGATCAACCTTTAAAATGAGCTTGATTTTATTTTTGAGTATATAGTGGCGTAGATTTTGAAAAGAAAACACCATGGTTAGACAAGCCTTCTCGATCTGTGGATAGTTGAGCTCATATGCTATCGTTGTTCTACTCAAGTAGTACACATCCTTTCTCTACGTTCTTTATCATACTCGGCCAACATTACCCCAATTGAAAAATGTGTAGTAGAGATGTAAAGTAGTAAGGGCTCTCCTTCCGTGGGTAGCATGAGACCAGGGGTTTAGCCAAGTGTATTTTAGCAAAGCAAACATTTCTGTAGTTTTGGCCCCCAGGTGAAATTAACATCCTTCTTAAGAAGATGTGTAAACATATGATACTTGTCTGCTAGCTATGAAATAAACCTTCTGATGGCTTGAATTTTCCCTTGTAAGTTACGCAGCTTGTTGCATATTCTTAGGAGGAGGAATTTTTTGATACCCATGACCTTTGTAGGGTCCAATTCTATTCCTCTCCTTGATATGATGAAGCCTAGTAATTTGTGACATAACACACCAAAGACACATTTCTTCAAAGTTAAGACGAGATTTGTAGTCTCTTATGCATTGAAAGATACACCAAAAAATTTATGGGTGTTCCTCTTGAGTTCTAGATTTAACAAGTATATAATCTATATAATATTCCATGATGTCACTTATCATATCGTGAAAGATTACAGTCATCGCCATTTGATATGTAGTGCCTTCATTCTTAAAGCCAAAAGACATGACTTGGTAATAGAATGTCCCTGTGGGGTTATGAAATTTGTCTTGTGTTGATCTTCCTCCACAATCTTTATCTGATTATAACTTGAGAAACCATCCATGAGCGATAACATCTCATAACCAGTAGTAGAATCAATGATCATGTCGATGTTAGGGAGAGGAAATTCATCTTTGGGACAAGCTTTGTTTATATCTCTAAAATCGGTATAGACTCTAATACCGACTAGCTTTTCTAAACTCGGTACCACATTATAAATCTACTTTGAGTAGTCTATAGGCCCGATAAAGCCTACTTCCAATAACCTTTCTAACTCTTCCTTTACCAAAGAATGTGATGTGAGGATGTATCTTCTAGATATTTTGTTTGATGGGCTTGGCGCCCAGGTGCATAACTATGTTATGTACCACTAATGCAGATCAAGTCCCCGACATGTTAGCATAAGACCAAGCGAAGATGTCTACATACTCTCTCAAGAGTCATGTAAATATTTTTGTTCTTTCGCTAAGAGTGAATCTCCCAACTTAACTATCCTTGCAACTCCTTCATGTTGATATTACCATATATTGTATCCTCCAATAAGTAGCTTTGATTCATCCTCCATGCATGTAGGATCGAAAGGAATATTGAGATCCTCCTCTATCACAGGTGGTTCATGGAGATCCTCATCTTTATAGGGGTACACTATATTTTCCATAGGTTAGTTTGCTTGTTTGTCCATAATCTCTTTAAAGAGGTTTTCTCTATAGGACTTCCCCTTTGTCTTTCCGCAAGGATTTTCTGTAGGACTCTTTCCCTTGCTCACTTTTTTACTTAAGTGTCCACATAATTCTACCTCCTCTCCAAAGTACACACATGCATTGAGATGAATGGAGAAGCCTTTCTTGTGATCGTTTCTTGGAATGTTATCTTTGATGCCCAGGAACTCACCAATAGCCTCATCGTTCAAACACATCAATAGGTACGTGTTGTTGTTGATCCCAATTCATGAGTGATGGGTAGATGAGGTTTAATGTTTGAGTTATAGGGGATATGATGGGTGTAACAAGGGTTATGGTAAGGATATCCATGTTAGAGAATAGGTTCATAGAGGTGAGGTCTTCGTAAATACTACACTCGGGAATCTATTTCACTTTCATTTCTAGAAAAAATATCCTCACTCTCAAAAGAGGCATACTCATTATCTGAAGGGTGAGACTCATACAAATGGATGCCAATACCTAATTTACCTAGTATGTGATAATGTATTGAAAGATCTTGTATGAGACCTTATTCTTGGCGGTCACAACCACATCCTTGATAGCTCATAGTAAGTATGATCTTGTTAGGAATAACATACCTAGATGAATTGTAACACAAAGCCATTTTATCATCTTGAGGATGAAATATAATATTGTTGAGGATTCTTTCATCTTCTAGCAAGCCACCTGAAGTGAAATTGTCAAAGGGGAAATTCTCTCTTGATCTCTAGAATTTATAATAGGGTTTACCATGTGCTTGGGCTGATAGTGGAATGTTTTGGATTATAAAGGCTTGCTGAAGATTATACTCTCCACAGTCGTTGTTTATGAACTTCATCTCCAACGTAGAAAAGGATATTCTGATGTAGATGCACTATTGTCACTGGGAGTCAAGGTGTCTAGATCCACTCACAAAGTGAGGGCCTCTGACTGAACAAGGACAACAATCTCTCGTAGAAGGACACTCGTAAATGGTAGGAACTAGGAAAATAGCCCAACAATGAGCAAATGGTCGGGATCCTTGTATAGTAAGTGTTTTTCCTTCATACTATAATTTTAGACACTGATGATACGTTGATGGCACAACCTGCATGGTGTGAATCCATGGGTGACCGAGAAAGATGTTGTAAGGGAGCTCTAGGTCTAAGACATGGAACTTCGTATCATGGGTTATGGGACCAACTTCTAATGAGAAAGTGATCATTCCAGTTGATTGTCTTTCTTCATTGTCATACACCTTTATGGTGATGACCTTTATCTCCAAATCAAATTTTGTGTAGCCTAGTTGATGAACTAGTTTAAGAGTACAAATGTTAAGACCCAATCTACCATCCACAAGCACTCTCTTGACCTTCTTACACTTGATTATTACCTCAATATGTAAGGGTAGGTTATGGGAGGGATTTTTAGTTAAGGATTCTATCGGACTGAAGGTTATGTGTCTTGCGGGAACGATTTGTGCTACCATGGCATGTAAATGTGTTGGGTCAACATCAATAGATACGTCCTGATCCCTATAGGTTTTTCAAAGTATATCTTTATGGACGTTAGAAATATTTAGAATGTCTAAGATTGAAATCTTAGTTGTAATATTCTCTTGTTGATCTAACACATCATAATGAATCTCTTGAGGAGGAGGGGAGTAGGTTCTAAGATAACAAGGTGAGCCTGTTGCATTGCCACAACACACTCTCTTGTTTTAATTCTAATCATATTGATTTTCTCAATGAGTGGATCAACACAACCTATCAAGGCATCAAAATGGTCTTTGTTTGACACATAGTTAGCATTCTTATTCTAAGACAATTGTCCCTAATTCAGATTTTTCTTTTCTTCATGATTGGGAAAAGGCTCCTTGAAGATCCCTAAGTTTGCGTTTGGAGATTTGGCAGCGGTAAAAATTCTACTTCTATATCACCATTGTTGACTAGGTCTTGAATGTAGTGTTTTAATCTTAAACACTTGTCAGTTTTGTGACCCTTTACGCGGTGAAATCCGCAAAATTCATTATCTCTAAACCATGATGGTTTAGGTGCGTCGTCCCCGTAGGGTTTTGTTTCAAGGTACTTAACCATGTTTACGGCCTCTAACTGCTTTAGTATGGACGATATTGATTCAGATAGAGGTGTGAAAGTACGACATTTATACTCGTAGGTGGATTTCCCTTTGTAAGCTTCAAAGGTGTGTGGTTTTGAATGGATTGTACTTGCTTTTGAATCTACTATCCCATCACCAACATCATTTTTTCCTTATTATGAACAAAATTTGGTTTTTATTAGATTTGGAATCGTTATGATCGCAGGAGAAAGGTTTTAGAGTTCCCCTAGCTAACAATGATTTTTCAATTTGAATCCCTTTTTTGATTACCTCTTCAAACCTGTTTCCACAAGACATTTGCAAGTGGAACATTATGTCTAGATGGAGGTTGGGAAAAATATGCTTATCAACAGTTTTCTAGATATGGAGCAAGGAAAACAACTAACTAATCCTCTCCAACCTTGTAAAAATGCAACGAAGTTTTCCTTATTTCATTGTTTGGCATTGCAGAGATATATCATGGTAATGTCACTCTCTAAATTAAAAGAAAATTGATATACAAAATGTTTAGCTAATTCTGGCCATGTGGATATAGATCCCTTGGGGATGCGTATAAACCATTCTAATGTCTTCCTCCTAAACTCCATGGGAAGAGGCGTATAAGATAATTGTCGTTAAATGCAACCTCTTGGCATGCCATATAAAAATATTTAATATGGTCATGTGGGTCACCTTTTCCCTTATACTTGTCAAATTTTGGAAAATCAAAGTTTCATGGGAAAGGTACTGTAGCATGGCCCTATCAAATGGATAAGGGCACAACTCATTGAACTGATATTTCTTATTGTTACCAGTTTTTCCTTCTTGTAATGCTAGAAGGGCATTCTTCATAGTGGACCACTCTTGATTGAAGAGGGGATCTTGTGTGGGTGGTGTAGGCCTATACGAAGGGTTAAATATAGGTGTATTCCCACCTCTATTCTATATAAGAAATTCTTTGTAAGGGTCCTTTCGTGTCTCCCATTGAGGAGTGTTCATTGGGAACTCGTGAAATGAAGTTTTTGGTTTTGCCTTTGGTATATCTTGTTTCACAACTTTTGGTTGTTATTTTTGTATATGCAAAGCCAAAATTTCCAACTCGTGAGTGAGGGCTTGGACATGTTGTTTTAACATCACCTCTTGAATATGCACTTCATTACGATTGTCGTTAGGGGAGGTTGTGCATGATGAACACATTCCTCGTTGTCTTCATGACATATTCTAACAATAGGTACTCAGTAATCTTCATCATTTTCAAAAGGTACCTCCTCATTATTCTATGGTGCAGAAGTAGAGGCATGACCTGGATTTAAAATCTCATTGATAGTATGATGAGGTTGGTCTACTTCCTCTTCTCCATGATTCATTTTAGCAACGAGAGAAAGGTCTAGTGTGGAAGGTAACTTAGCTCCTAATTCCATAACATGCATGAGAATTTCATGTTTGTTTTGGAAAATGTCATCGCGGGACAATGTTCTAGATTCATACGAGGAGATTCCTCTTCTCCAACACTATGGTCAAAAATGAGATTTTCCTCTAAAATAGGGTTGTCACCTCCAAATATATTGGCTCCTAATTTTCGGGATCTCATTCTCATAGTAGGCATACTAGAAATAGGAGGTATAACATGAAATACTTCCACTAAGGATTATCAAAAAGGGACCTTAGTCAAAATTTGATAAAGCATAACGATGCTAAGTTGTCACAAACAATGGTGACTATTAAATAGCCATAAATTCACTAGGTCAATGTGACCCTAGGAACCAAAGAATAAATAATAAGCTACCTTAGCGGTGTAATATGTAACACAAGTTTTTCTAGAATAATACAACAATATATAATACTCAAAATTTAGTCATAACAAATAGTCTACTCCTTAAAACTTATCTAGATAGGTTTTGACACCAAATAGTGACAAAAAAATATCATTAGTTAGGTCAAGTTTGCAAAAAAAAACCTAAATGATAAGAGAATGTTGATGCAATCTTCTAACAAGATATACTAAAAACCAGTTTCTAAATACTAACAAAGTCTAAGTCTTGTAAAATGGATGATAGCAATTTGAGCAACAGTAACGACACTATTTGGACACTTGAACCAAGATTTTGGAAAAGCAAGATTTTTAGTGTCAAAATGATGTTATCGCGGTGCTAGCAATGTATCCTCAACATTCACAAGCTCAATGCAAAGCTATAATGTAAAAACTATGTCTAAGTATAACAAGAATTTGCTAAGCATGTGAGCAACGTAACAATACAATATAGAGATTTAGGCCCAATTTCACAATGGAAACAAGACGTAAATATCTCAATTATATGGCTATAATGTGGGCAACGTAACAACTCAAAATAAGAAAAGGATTAATCCACCCAACTATGGTGATAATAATGATCAAATATGGGTGTTTGAGACAAGGGGGCTACTAGATCATGAGTATGTACCATGCACACTTTCAACACTTACACTTCGGCATTGTAACCTAGTTACGTAAGTAGAATAAAAAGTGGTGGACACGTGATATCTAGCGGTATCTGTACATGTTGTTTCCTTTTGTCCAAAAAATGGGAAATAAGAAAACAAGGGTGTATACCAAGTGGTGTTGAAATAAACTTGGTGTTATTTTGGTATAGTTTCGCCTTGTCTGAGAACAAGTGAAAAACTAGGACAAAATCACACTAAGTAGATTTCGTGATGAAATATCACGCGGTTTCCACTTTAAGTGATTCTTTCCCTTGTTCGAAAAACAAGAGTTTAAATCTAACAAAGTTGTCACTTTGTGAGAGCTCTCAAGTATAACAACAAAAACAAAAAAAATGGCTCCAAGACGGAAAACTTCCTAGGTGGTTCTCTCTTTGTGTGTCACAAGTTTATTTATGCGAGCTCGATTTACCAAGGTTTCCCAAGGAGTATCTCAGCTTTAATTTACCCCCTTCTAATACAATGAGACACTAGTGTGTTCAGTTGTATTATCGCTAGGGTCGCAATGGAAGTAACTTTGAATCTACTCTCACCAAGGCGTACTAATCAATTCGGTAGTGTGGAGCACTTTCTGTTTCGCTCACAAGGTTCTCTCTCTTGTGTGAACTACTTTAGGGTTCCTACGACCACCGCCATTGTTATAGCTTAAGGATTATGGCAAAGGGGTTATGTTATAGTTAAGAGGATGAGTCGTAGCTCTTAACCGATACCTGCAAATACAATGTGATGATTGTGGTGTATTTTTTATCTTTTAGACTTAATGTGGTTTTTGTTGTACTCCTTTTGGAAACCTACAATCACACATGTAGTTAGAAAAATTGTTTAGGTTCTCCTTTCTTTGAATAGCATTAGGTCCTTCAAACAAATGATTATTAGTTAAAAAAGGTTCACAATATCATAGAAAGAGGATTAAGTATTGTTTTTGTTTCTCAAGATCACACTAGGTGCAAGAGAAGAGCATACACAACAAATAATCCAACTAAAATAGAAATGCAAAGCTTGTAAATCAACTAACTACCATAAAAATTTGTAAAGTAAGGTTTATTCCCAATTAATCCAAGTGCTTCTTAATGAAAGACTAAAATTTCTTTTGATTCCCAAGATCACACTAGGTGCAAGGGAAGAGCATACACAAATTTTAGCCTTGATTATTTATCAAGTGAAAAATATCTTAAACTAAAAGATCAAGCACATGCAAAAATAAAGGTTTATTCTCTTCGGCACAAAATGAATGATGACTGTTCCTACTTACTCCCAAGAAGCAAAAAGTGGTTTAGGGGTGTTTTCGGTTTTCAAGATCACACTAGGTGCAAGAGAAGAGCATACACAACCCTATTCCAAACTCAATCAAAACATGAAAATTTAATCACTCATCAAACCCTAATACAATTTACTCAAAAATCCCTTATCAAACCCTAGGATAATTTTGTTAGGAATATTTCTCTAAAATCAATAAATGGACTAAAATAACAAATAAAAACCCTTAAAAATGACAACCATCCCAAAAACATAGAATTTGAAATTTTGAACTTTGAGGAAATTTTACCTTCATGCATGGGCACTCTCAAAGTAGTGCACATGTGTTCACAGTAATAAGCACTCATAGTAAGAATGCATAAGCACTCCTCTGTCATTTTTTACATAGTCAGTTATGCATGGACGATTCCAAAGTGAGGCATAGGTACACTTTTGGATGCACATGTGCACTTTGCACTCAAAGCCAAAAACTAGTGTTGTAAGGGTGCTCCTTTAGATGCATAGGGATACTTTTGCATACACAACCACATTTTTCCTATAGGTGCTAAAAAAATGGGTTTTTGAGAGGATTTCTTGAAAAAGGTCAAATATTTGGGATTTTAGAGAAATTTTGACAGGGCTTCACCTCCCTATATCCTACAAAGAACATGAAAACACAACTTCTACCACTAATCTAGTTAAAACAACTACCTAGCTTAAAAAATTGATCTACAAAACTTTGAAAATTACTCTAAAAATTTGAAATTAATCTAAAAATCTTGAGAAACTAATCTAAAAAGCTTGAAAGTACTCTAGAAAGCTTGAAATTAAACTAGAAAAATTGAAATTAATCTAGGAAACTTGAAACTAAGCTAGAAAACTTGAAATGAAAAACTTTAAAACTAAGTTAAAAAGCTTAAAAATTGAATGCAATGGGGTATTGTCCCACCGGCATGCCAAATGAAAGCACCCTAAAATTTACAAAGCAAATTACATGACTAACTAAGGAAGGCTAACACCATTGCCACCTCTAGTCAAGGCTCTAAGTCTAGGAATGTAACATTAAGATAGAAGCTTAAAGGAATGCTTAACTAACATGAATACAATTCAAAATCTAACTAAACATGCCTACTAATATGTTCAATTACCTAACATGGGCCTAAATAGACCTAAGAGGGCAATCAAATTGGGATGGTTTCTACTCCAAACAATGGTGAAATGACCTCTCCAAATGACTTGTTAAGTCACTTTAGATATTCATCTACTAACATTGTTGAAGGTTTTAGGCAAGGATTGAACTTGGCTATGAATCATATGTATTATATGAGATGTAAATCAAAGAATGGTGTAAAGTATTAAGGTTAGAGGTGAACTATTTTTATAGTTTTCCTTTTGGGAGAAACTTGTATTTTGGTGCATGTGGGACTAAAAACCCCAAATTAGATTAGAATTGATAATCATGATTAGGCCTTGCTAATCACAATTAGTATATTAACAAGTGATTAAGATGTGGGAGCCTTAATCAACCGCTTAGGGTCAACTAGGAGGCTAGGATAAGCTTTTGAAATTATAAATCAAAACAAAGTGAGTTAGATGTCCAAAATTCCAAAAGAGCTTAAAACCTCAAAACCAGATTTTGTCAACCAAGTGGCCATCTACAGATCTAAATCTAGATAAACTGGAAAGCAATTAACATTCTAAACTATTAAGAAAACTTGAGTAGAGTGAGGTGTAGTGTCTCAATTTGGTTTTGTCAAATTCTTGTCTTTCTCTCATCATTGCCATTCAACAAATTTCATAACTTGCGTCCTTTATGGTTCTCGATGTCGAGCCCTCGCATCTTACTAGTTGTGTGGAGTTAGGAATATGGAAAGTTCATTCATTTATCATATCACTGTATCACCATGTTTTTCCAAAACAATATGAAGTACCAAAAATTGCTAAAAGAAACTAAAGTTCAACATTACAATGTGTTTACATTTTCATATATCACCATTATAAAATACAAACAGAAATCATTCTGTTAGCATTCATACCCACTGCATACATTCTGAAAAGCATATAAAAATGGAAGTTCTAAACATCTAGAGTACACATGCAAAGTGAGCTAAGAGGAAGTCAAGTCAAATACAAAGAATTACCAAACCAAAAAGATGAATATGTATATATCATAATGGGTCAAGTTTGTGTACAATGCCATCACGCACTAGGCATGGTCAAAACACTCGCAATGAGCCCGAAATATACAAAAATCATATAAGCCCGATAAAATGACAACAAAGCAATAAAAGGCCCAATGGATTGTCAGTTCCTATGGGATCCCTTAGATGGTCTACGGCCGGGAATCCTGCTACGACTACCGCAATGAGAATGAACTGAATGGTGTGACTGTTCGTGGTGGTGGCTGCTTACCGTGGTCTCACTGTGAGAGCACCTCTGCCTCATCAATCTCTCGATCGCCTCATACCCGGCCTACCTGAGTACGAAGAGAGGTCATCGTTATGCTACTCTCCAGATAGGTGCAAACACATCGCATGTCTCGTTGGCTAAGCATCTATCCCGAATCCTTAGTCAGCTCGGATTGGGTCTTCCCTAAGGGGATTAGTAGGGTCTCCATGCACACCTGTCGAATAAGCTCCTACCACTCATGTGCAATCATTGTAAGAAAGAAAATAATAAGAAATGTTGAGTTAGAAAATTACAAAAACAAAACAAAAAGAAATATCAACTAACATTTCCAACTAACAAGGTCAAGGGAAGAGTATCAATGTACTTGGATCTCCAGGAATCTAATTAATGTTATTGATCGATGCGGCTATCTGTTGGTGGCTGCATGGGGCTCCCAAAGCCGAGGTGAGATGATGTATTATCACGAGACTCATCATTTCCCTCTCTATCTCGAGGAAGTGGTCCCTCCGAGACCAAGGTATCTCTCTCTGCACTTGCCTCCTCCCATGTCGCTCTCAATATATCCTAAGTGTCATGCCACTCAGGGTCACTCTCGTCCTCCTCCATATGGGATGCCTCACCAGCCTCACCACCTAGCGCTTCCTCAATTGTCCCCTCTCTAACTATATCCTCCTTGGTCTCATCTCCTATGTACTCCTCAGAGTTGGAGTCTACGTAAATGGGCTCATCTTCCTCTCCACTGGGAGTGGGAGTGGCCTTAATCTGGAGTAAAGGTGCTCGAGGGGCACTAGCTTCCTGTCAGTCATGGAACACACACCTAACTACATTAGGCACACATGGAGTAACCACATTCCAAAGAGGGTCCCCTCTAGGGCCCTTCCGGACTCCTGAATAGTCTTGTATACTGATGCCACTAGAGGAAGCATAACTACATAAGGGAGGCCAGACTACTGAGGAACCCGATCAAATGTATGAATCTTGACTCTCCATGCCCTGTCAACTAACTGCCCTGTGGTAGAGAAAGCTACCACTGTGGTCACCTCCTGCCCCCACAATCCTGCCATATCCTGGTAGGGTATGGCAACCATGTCTGTCATGGTCAAAGAAGCCACTGGATGGTGTGGGGTCTGAAGTACTAACATTGTTGTCCACCTCACTTCCTAGACAACCCCTGGGGTCCCTGCACTAGTATTCCCTCCCATAGGGGGCAATACACTCATATACCCAACTCATAACTAACGTGGGATGGCCCAATGACTATCCCTGTAACCTGACTACCCTGTATAAGTCATGATAGGTAGTCTCAAGGATATCTGCTCCCCAAGAATATATGCAGCCATGCCCTCAATCTGTGCAATAATGGGAGCCCAATAGTAAAGGAGGGTGTCACCTCCCTTGTCCCCGATCAATCGTGAGGACAAGATACCCATGATGGCTCTGCAAATGATAAGGATAGGAGTAGTGGCAATAGAATGGACCTTTATCCCCTTCTTCGAGCCAAATGAAACAACGACATCCCCCATATATGTGGCCCACTGAGTCATCATAGAACTAGATCCTGCTATCTCCAAGGTCAGTCTCCTCCTGAGTATCGGAATCCCAAGAATGCGGTATATGTCCTCCAGGGTGATAGTCCACTCACCCATGGCACTTGGCAACCGGAAAGTGTTCCGGTCTGCATCCCAATAAGAAAACAAGTCACACAATATATGACTAGCATGAGTGATGTGAGACACCTATGCAATCCTCTAAATCCCTGCCCTCTGGAGAATATCTGTCTCATCCTAAGTCAACTGGTCTAAAATATCTGGGAGCCAATCACACTCACTCTCATGAATTCAATAGATGTATTCCTCCTTTTGAATCTACCAAAACATAGAAAAAGAGCAAGTTAGTAACATATATCTAAGGATAAGCTCACCAAAAACATGAAAAAACATCAAAAATAAATAAAAATTCAAGTTAGCACACATTTTGGTCATTGTGTTCAGAACCGCCACCCAGTGCAGGGCAGTAGTTCCACGACCGCCGCCTAGTATAAGGCGGCAGTTCTAGGATCGCCGCCCTAGCAAGGTGGTGATCTCGTGGCCGCCACCTTGCTTTGCGGTGGTCCCTGGACTGATTTTCCAAATGCGTTTCAACCCTAGAAAATGCTTAAAAACAAAAAAACCATTTCAGACTAAATAAAAGATTGCCCTATGGGCGCCCCCAAGAGACTCATTTAAGATAAGAAATTTTGAAAATGATCCCCCTAAGTAAAATTTTCAACATTTTTTACATTTTAGGTTTAAAAACACAAAAGTGAAAAAACCAAACCTTAGACCGTGCAGGTCGATCTCCCGCTCGTGGAGGCATGATCACGATCTCGTAACGATCATTTCGGTTGCATTCTTGTCAAAAATGGTCACCGTGGTTCTAGAGCTCCAAAATCACCAAATCGAATAAGCACAAATGAATTGGAAAATGAGTTTGTTTTGATATATATATATGTTGTTTTGACCTTGTTTTGAGTGTATGTTTTCACAGGGTTGGAGTGTTGGCAAAAGTATATCTCTATATCCTCGAACAAATGGTAAGTCCTCTTGTCATTTTTATTTAGTGTTTATTTTTTGATATTTTATCTATCTGCACTTGACTCTTCTCTCCCTCTTACAAGTAACGGGAGCTTAGATGGCGACATTTTGACACATGGGCATGTCAGGTATAGCTTATAACTCCCCATTTCAGGAATGTCATACTCGGACTCTACATTTTACACTTCTTCGTGGCTAATACGTTTCTTCAAGGGGGAAATATGTATGCACCCAAATTCACATGTGTTTCATTGTCGTAAAACGGTTACAAAAGTCCCCAATGATGATTCATGTCCTTTCAGAAGATGTTCAAGCTCCTAAACCCATCTGCAATGTATATTTGTAGCCTATATGTCCTTAGCTTTTCCACACTTTTTCCAGCTTCCTACTTCATTCTGTGCATGTTTTGGCCTTTAGTGCTAGGACCGCCACCCTGCACAGTGTAGCAGCCTGAGTGATTTTTCTAGAATTCGTCATGCGTGTTTTAAACATGTGACACTTCACTTAACTTCACTTTTAGGATGCGTTTGTGAACCAATTTGTCTAAAAATAGTTTTGATTGCTTGGTTCTCCTTCCCTCTTCTATTTTTAAATAGATTTAGTTAGTTAGAACTACCTCTTCTTGCCTTGTGCATGAAGGCACATCCAGCCCCAATTATTATATATTCCATGCTTGTGTTCAAGAAAAGGCTTGAGAATTCTTGTGTATCTTGCATAGTATTTCTACCACAATCCTACTAGGAATTGCATAGCCAAGCTCAGATATCTTGTGTTATATCTCTTCTACTTGCATTGCAACAAGAATGCCTTCAAGCTACCATTGCTCAAGTGTCTTCTTCTGCTGTTGTTATTGCATTCCCAATACCTTGGACTCATATGGACACACAAAGAAATAAATGAGCAAAATGAGGGGATGAATATAGATACAACTAGATTTGCCAAAGCTCTTTCTTATCCAAGTTGGAATTACTTGTTTGTTTGCTTCATTTGTCAAATTTTCAATTTTGGATCATTAGTTTTAATTACATATCAAATAGAGTAGTAAAATTTGTTATTTCAATTGATCAGGCAATTACAAGTAGATCAAATCATTAGAAAGCTTTCTCTTTGACATTACTAGGGAAGTTGTGGGGAACAATAACTCTTTTAGGGTTATGATTTGTTCTTCACCTTTGAGGTAGGGTTTGAAGGGTTTTTTATTAAATTAGGTTATCTGTTTTAGATTTAGATTTACATATTTGTATAGATAATTAGCTACAACCAACTAACTATTTGTATTTAGTTTTATTTACTAGATTAGAAGTATTTCTTAAAACCAAAAAGATCAAAAACATTTACTTTTGTTAGATTAGTTTGCTTTTATTGTTTTGCTCTAATATACTGTGAAAACACCAAAAACATAGATTAAATTTCCTTTGATAATTAGTTTGTTTTACCAAAATCATTTCAATTCGTTCCGTATGACCATCAACAACCCACAACAAGAAAATACGTATGGTTGTGATCCTTTGGTCCCATAACCCAATGGGCCAGAGTTCTTGACCGATATTGACACGGGTTTACGCTTGCAAGTTTTACGCACACCTACTAGGTTTTCTAAGAAAATAGAACAACTAAACATGCTAAACATCACAACTAATCAAGCCTACAATTATTAGAATGCTCCTGGCAATAGGGTTTGATTACGTGCATGACCATAATAGGACCATAGCCTCCATGAGTTTTTGGTTGTGATCCTGCCAGGTCGTGCAACCCAACAAGCCTTCTAAAAAATTAGACATAGACACTATTTTGTGTGCATCAATATTTATATCATCACCACTTCCACCTAATATTTTCGCACAAATTTCATTTTTTAACATAAAGAATCGATTAGGCTATGAATTTCTGGACTAGAATAGAAAATCGTCCATAGTCCCTGTGGTTTCATTATGCCTCTCGTTCTTACTTCCATGACCTTGTCTAGAAATCTATACGAGGCACCCGCAGGTCACTTTCCGCGTGTTCAACAACCAGTGAATAGAATCTGACAGAGCTCAATATTGACTAGAGTCTCTCGAGCAACTATTATATCAGATCAATCCATCACACCACTTCAAGTTAGGAGAGCATTCTTTGCCTTAGACTCGCAGATCCCAATATTACATGTCGAAGATATAAGGTTTCCTCATTAGCTTATCCACCATCACCACACATACACATCCATTTCTATTCTACACCGGTTGTCTCGACATGACCTCGGGAAGTTGGGTGCGAAGAAGGTCACGTGTTGATTTTATTTTATACAAGTAACCACTCATAAAGTTTTGAGGGAAGATTATTGGTGGCCATCTCTATTTAGGGATGTTTCTCAAGCTGTGAGGATGTGTGAAGGGTTTTAACATTTATTAGGTAGGCTAAAAACTTTGGGATCCCTATCATTACAACCCATTTTAGTTGAAGCTCCTTTTAGACAATGGGGCCTGAATTTTATTGGTGAAATAACAAAGACATCTAGTACAAGGTATAGGTAGATTATGGTTTCAACATATTACTTCACCAAGTGGGTTGAAGTGATCCCTACCAAAAAGGCTACTCACCAAGTAGTCATGGAATTCCTTTGGAACAACATCCTTTGTAGGTTAGGTGTCTCAACCAAGTTTGTTATTGATAATGTCATGGGTTTCAGAACTAAACCTCTTGTGACGATGTGTAAATAATACGGGGAAAACCTAACTTATGCCTCCAACTATAACCCCGAGGAATGGGCAAGATGAGTCAAAGAACAAGAAATTTCTCAAGATACTTAAGAGGACCTTGGAGGTTAACAAGAATAAATGGGGTGAGAAATTGAAATTTGCAGTATGGGATGATAGAATCACACCCAAAAGGTCAATTAGAAATAGCCCATTTGAGATAGTCTATGGCACCCAAGTAGTTCTTCCTCTTCATTTGAAGTTATTAATGTATCAATTCATGCAAAAACTTAGAGAGGAAGAAGGAATTGATCCTTATACAACAAGGATCAACCAGATTGTTGAACTTGATGAGATTAGGAGAGAATCTCACCAGAGACACATAAATTTCAAGGAAAAATTGAAAAATATATTTGACAAGAAGGTCTCTCTAAGAAGTTTCCAAATTGGAGACTTGGTGTTATTATGTAACAACAGAGATGAAGACAAGGGAAAACATGGAAAGTGATGTAGCCTAGAATTCACCAGATAACACCCTAGACATGTTGGCACATCACTCAGCCTAGAATGAGTGCTCACCCAAAGTGTGCAAAGGTACCAGGTCCCTCTTTAGGGTTGTTATAGCAGAATGTTAACATGATGAAGACTTAAAGCATATAGATCCATAACTAATATATCATTATACAGTGCATGACAGATCTAGATCTAGGAAAGAATAGGTTTAAACAATAATCATGATAGAAATAAGAACATACACTACCTAATTACACACATGAATGACACTTAGGTTTAGTCAATATCTTCCATCTCTTAATTATCACAATAACACAGAAGCTTCTTACAATATTGGCAATCTATGTCGATGCACGCATGGATCTGATACAATAATCTAGAAATATGCACATGTCTCTGTATACTTATCCCTCTCTTACACACACACTATATTATGTATCTCTCTATATCCATCGTCTCCCTACCAGGTAATTCACTACATATATATAGGGTGGGGACTTGCCCTTCACCGCTTATCTATTCCAAAAATAGGCCGCATGCTATTAATAGCCATGCACCATTTTCATGCATAGCCACACATGCAAGTGTGCTATCTATAGACTACTGATAGTTAACTGAGGTGACAATCCTATTCTTAGACTATCTCCATGCAAAATCACTTTGAATCCGATCCTCCAAAATAGACAATGCGTGGCGTGCACGTCTCTGCATCATTGGTGTGTTCTACATGCCATCTTCTAAAAATAGATCTTCATGCTAAAAATAGATAAGTCTTGAATGTTGACTTGTCCTTCGTGTGTGGGTTCTTCCTGTCCCTTTACGCCCTTGAACCTGGCCTATTTTCCCACACGGAATTCTTGTGTGAGTTCTGTCAAGTGTTCTCTGATCAACATTACCCCACACTAATCTCATTGTCACCTCGACAATGGGTATCTCCAAAAATGAAGTAAAGAATGTTGAATAGAAAGAATCAAAAATAATTTGAATGAATAAAGAATGTTTTTATGTGGTAGCCTCATCTGTCTCATCTTGAAGGATCAACTCTAGATACTCCTCCTTTATTTCGGCCTCTAAGGCCTGCCACTCAGTGAGAGCCTTCTCTACTTTCTCTAGAATGTCCACAACGATGGATTCCAGTTCATCTTGCGTTACTTCACCTTTCTCATACTACAAGACCAACATAATGCTAGAAATTGCATCCATTCTTCCCTCTAGTACATCCATTTTATTGCGTAATGAGTTTCCCAAGCTCATTTAATCTTTCCTTGTGTGGCTCTTGTGCTACTGCCAGGGCCTCACACTTTTGTTTTACAATAGTTAACCTCTTTGCGTGCCTCAAGGTATCATCCCTCATAGCCTTTTGGACTTCATTATCTTCTCCGAGTCTTTACCTTGATCAACGCCTCTGGAGCTGTGCATATATTTAAGGCATGATCCACCTTTTTCAATTCTTCTTGAAGCACTTACAGCAGTCCATCGTATGATGCAACCTTTTTTACTACTGCAGCCTTTTCCATTTCCACTTCTTCTCAGGATTCTTTGGTTGTGGCATTTTGATAGTGTCATCTTCCAATACCAAGTCTACCAAAGTTCTAACATAGTGCATCATTGAGGGGAATTGTTCAGGTACTTTGGATACTAGATGCGGGTGCGCTTTCAGCACATGATCCCCAATGGCCTCCGCCATGCTGATGAATGCAATATATTTCTTCTACTCTAAGTCCCTCTCCTAGGTTAGGCATGCTATCTCTACATCCTTTGTCTTCATCTCCTCATACAACGCTCTTATTGTTGTAGCTTTGTCCATGTTTCTTCTTGCAACTTCAGTAGAAACCTTCACCAATGCGTTTCGACCTACTCATCTAACATAACAATAGGCTTTATTGTTATGTGCCTGGCTTGAGGTGCCTTCTTTATCCATCTCGACACGCATGATTCCTCACATACATCAAAGTCTAGGCTCATCCATGTGGGTGTGCATTGACCATGATAGCTTCTTTTCAAGTGCGCATGGTCACCATATCCTCATCCATTAGCTCCTAGCCAAATAAATCCTTCTATGCTATCGTGCTCTAGAAGTGGGCGCAGATAATCTTTCCTATGTCCTCAAGCATATCCCATGAGTGGTGCACTATGTTCTCCACTCATCCTCTTTGTCCTTGGCCCTTTTGGAACTTGAGATTCAAGGTTAGGAGTTTGCGTAGTATCTTAAGTAGTCTCATGTGTGGTTTCAGATGTTTCCTTCTCTCCTTCTTCTCCATATTTCATCTCTTCATCTTTTGGATCTTCTTCTTGCTCAAGTGGAGTAGGAGATCCTGACGCACTCTCCTCCGATCCTTCACCTCTTCATCTAACTTCAACTTCCTTCTCCTTTTTGGCTCAGTGGACTCCTTGTGTGGAGAGAGACGAGGTGATCTCCTTACCATTTTTGGGGTTCCACCTTGAGTCCTTATGCATCTAAATACTTTCTTGAACCTATTCTCTCCTTGTACTACCCCGTATCATCTTCTTCATCCCCGCCCGTGGTGGAGTAGAGTAGTGGGCATTGTGATTCCTTCCTATCTAAAGGTTTCCTCCTTCTATGCTCCAAGCCACCACTATCTTCACGCTCTTCTTCTTCATCTTCTACGTCAATGGTTTATGTGGGCTTTGCCGGTATGTTCTCCATGTATGTTGACCCTTTGGCGGCCCTGGGAGCACAAAATCATTCTCCACGTACTTATTGTTTTCCATCTTGGGCTTCAACTGAAGGTATACTAGTGCTGCCCTAATATCTCGATAACTAGACTCATGGGCTTTATGCTCAATACTTTGAAATGAGCCTCTTGATATACGTGCACTTCACCCTAGATACACATATTTCTTTCTCAAGGTGTGGTAGTCACAATCTACCTTCTCTACATTGAAGGCTAGGCAATGCGTGTCTATGAATCTGTGGAATGATGTTTGAAAGTACCTCACTGTGAAGGTGTAAGGAAATTTGCACCAAGGGCTCCAGGATCCATATTTCATTGGGAAGCACGTGATGCAAAAATGTTGATATACAACAAACTAGACTTGTTTCCCTATTACCAAAGGTAGGTCCTTTAGATGTGCCACTCTTCTTCAAAGGCCGCGTGGAGCCTATCATACCATTTCTCCACCCTTTGCTTGACATCATCTATCATGGACCCTTTACATAGGTACTTGTTGAACCTTTCAGCTGGTGACTTATTCTCCATGGGGTATTCCCATATCTTCTCCTTTGGTCCGTCTGGTACTCCAATCTCCATGAATACTAAGTGACAATAGAACAACTCCAAAGCTGATTTTTCCTCCCGTGTGCACTTCCTGACTATCTATTCTGTAATGTAGTCTTGTAATATTGTAGACTACTCCTTCTGACATCTACTTCACAACATGCAGCCACATGGTGTTCACCTATGACCACCTCTCCTGGTCATTCAAATTTGTAACAAGATGTGCTGTTGCTTGTACAACCAGACAATTCTTTAGTTTATCAATGTCCATACCACATGGACCCTTCAAGTATCCTAAATCCTTCCTAGTTTCTAGAATTGTGGCCTTATCTGTTAGATCAGTCTTTATATCCTCTCTTGTGGCCTTCAAACTTGTCACTATGGAGATCAGTGCATGGATGAGATTCTGACTCTGCGTCCTACAAAGTAGAAAAATTCCTCATGTACTCTGCTCATGAGCCATCGGTATAAAGGCTCATACTTCCCAAAATATGGAAGCTCATATAATTGGTAGACTCCAATTCTTTTCAAAAGTTTTCTCTCCTACATCATCATAAACCGACATGTCATCTGTCATGCGTTTGTTTGTCTTCGTGTTGAGCAGGGCATCGAGTTCCTTTTTGTTCTCTGTGGTCCTATGGTTATATTCACTCACTTTTCTTTTTCTTATATGTGAATCCCACTCCTGGCCGACTATGATGCCCTCTGGATATTGCATTTCTGAAAAATTACTTTCAGGTGCCATCTCTTCCTCCTCTACAACTACCTTCTTCTTCCCTTTGTTCCCACTGTAATTGCTTTCTTGGGTGCCATTTTTACCTTGCAATCCTTCTGTAGACACTTGCCTCTTCAACTCTGCAATGCCCAACTCAAACCCTAGCTCGAGTTAGCATGCCCTAGGTGAAATCACGTGCCCTAGCTCCTCTTTGTCATCCTACTTCGCTCAAACCCTTCACCACCAGGGACAAAAGCTTCTTCTACACAAATCTGCTTGTCACATCTGGTTTCACACCCTTCACACCTCAAATTGATTACTCGGCTCTTCACACTTATATCTTTTTCAAATACTCTTAATCGTAATAGTAAAAATGAACTCGCATCCCATCCTTATATAGATTTTCAAATTTTGATGCATTTATTGCTTCTCCACCTACCAAATATCCTCTCATTCATTAACAAAATTGTTCTTTCCACGCGGTACATCTTCGCGCCCCATCTATAACCTTCTAGCGTGCCTTCCTACCCTCTGGTCATAGAATTATCTTCAATGCATGCCCATGCACCCGAGTACCTCATCACTGTACCTTATCTGGTAGTTATCATGGCCTCTGCTTACCTCATGTTATATTATTCCTTCATTCATCTCCATCCTTGGTCACTTTTGAGAAGCAATATTTTTACTTTGACAAACACCCGTAGCAACTTATTCCTTTCATCTCTTAATTCCACCATATTGTACCTGGATATCAACAACCACCCCACACTAAAAGTATGTGCAGTCTCATCTAATCATCAACATGCTCCATATTGTAGTTAGCTTCATGCGCGCACAAGTGCACTTATTACACAAGAACAAAAACTAAAGTGACAAAGCATAACGACAATGAAGGAAATACATTAAGGAAATACATAATGGAAACCTAATCTAATTGGAAATACTGCCTTATTACAAATGCCAAGAAGACTTATTTATAGTAGGGCTTCAACCTACTCCCATTAAAGTAACCGGGTAGTCATGTTCCATCTAGTGCTTCTAACTAGCAAGCTCTGTTTCAAGGATGTAAGTAATAACATATGGCCCTAACCAATGTACCTTAAGTTTTCCTGGATGGCGCAAGAACTTAGAGTCATAGAGAAGTACCATTTTTCCAATCTCAAACTTCTTATCCCTTATGTTTTTGTCATGCCATGCTTTTTGCCTAGCCTTTTCCTACTTTTGACTCCATCGTGCTATGGCTTGTTCACTCATCCAATTGAATCATCTTCTCAATATGCTCTTCTAAAGCCTGCTCATCAGCTAGACCTCTAGCAGTGCGCAATGCAATGCAAAGAAGGTAACATAAATTCTATAGGAAGAATGGCTTATGCGCTGCCAAACACCAACTAAAATGGTGTGGCTTTGTTCAATCTCTTATAAGTTGTTCTATATGCCCAAAGAACAACTGACACTTTATCATCCCAATCCTTTCTTCCAACATCACAAATTTTTGTCAATGTTTGGCTCAAAATCTTGTTGAAAGCCTCAGCAGTTCCATTTTCCTGAGGATGATAGGGTGTAGTCTTATGGTGTGCAACCATAAACTCATCTAATAGGATCTTGATTGTCTCATTCAAAAAGTGTGTACCCCTATCACTTGTCAAGCTTAAAGGACATCCATATCTTGTAAGAACATTCTCCCATAGAAACCTAGCTATGTAGCCATTGTATAGTCCTTCGTAGGTGTTGCTTCTACCCACCTTGTGAGATAATCTATACAAGTAATGATATAGCGATGACCTAGTCCCTACGCGGCTGGTGAAATAGGTCCTACAAAATCGATGGCCCATTTCTCAAATGGTTTGGCACTAGTAATAGGTCTCAAAGGCATCTCATCTCTTTTCCCTGGTTTACCTAGACGCTGACAATGGTCACACATTTTGCAATACGCTTTACAATCTTTATACAGTGTCTCCCACCATAATCCAACAAGTAGGATCTTTTTCAGTAGTTGCATCACCTGCATAGTGGCCACCTGCAATACCACCATGTGCCTCCTCCATTATATCCTTGCGCTCATGCTCTAATACACAACGACGTAATACTTCATCTCTGCCTAACTTGTAGAGGTCACCACTGATTAACATAAATGGTGCCACATGTATAACAAGTTATTTCTTTTCTAATGCCTTCATTCCTTCTGGTGCCACACTAGTCCATAGAAAGACATCAATGTCTTCTAATTATGATGGCACATGTTGTAACCTATATAACTGTGCATCTGCATGGTTTCTTCAATTTTTTGTGCTTCTTCTCCTGAGTGAATTCTAGACAAGTGGTCTAGTCCAGAATTACTTTTCCCTGGCTTCACCACAACTGTGAAGTCAAACTCTTGAAATAGGAGTACCCATCTGCATATATGCCCCTTGTAAGATGGGTTTTTTCACCAAATAATTCAATGCCATGTGATCTGTATAAAACACAAATGGTGTTACTAATAAGTACTATCAAAACTTGTGTAATGCATAGATCATTGACAAAGCTTCGCGCTCTGTAGTTGTATAATTTTTTCAAGTAGAGTCATCTTCCTACTAGCAAAAAAATTGGATGATCTACAATACCTTCACTAGGTTGAGCTAACACAATGCCAATGGCCATGCCAGAGGCATCCACATGCACATGAAATGGTTTATCCCATGAGGGAAAGCGTAGAATGGGCACGGTAGTAAGTTTCTCCTTTAATATCTCAAACACGCATTGTTGTGGTTCTCCCTAATAAAATGTACCCTTTTCCTTTTAGTAATTCTTCAAGGGTGCAACAACTTTGGCATACCCTTTGATGAACTTCTGATAATATCCTGTGTGACCCAAAATCCACGCACCTCACTTTGACTGGTAGGTGCTTCTAGGCCTAGAATGACTACAACCTTAGCTAGATCAACCAACAAACCTTCCTTGCATATTATATGTCCTAACAATATTCCAAAAGGTGTAGCAAATATGCACTTCTTGATGTTCAAAGAGATACTCAATTTTCTAGCATTTTCAAACATTAAGCGCAAATTGTCACAATGATCTTTCACAAGCCCATATATTGTGTCCAATCATCTAGATAAACTTGTAAGAAGTTGTGAATAAAATATTTGAATGCCTGAACAACTATCCGTGAGAAATACATTAGGCACATTTTTTTAGTCCAAAAGGCAGGCATCACAAAGATAGGAAAACTGCCCCATTCAGTAGTAAAAGTTGTCTTTTCTTGATCCTCTGAGAAATCCTAACCTGATGATACCCGAAAAACCCATCTGTGAATGAATATATTTCACGCCCTACCACTCCTTCCAGTATTTCCTCAGTGAATGGTGTAGGAAAAGGGTTTGTGACACATGCAACATTCAACTCCCTATAATATACATGATTCAAATCCTACCATCCTTCTTGATACTTATCACCATAGGACTAACCCATTCTGACTCATCCAAGGGTCGAATAATCCCAGATTTCAAGCATCTTATCAATCTCTTCCTTCACCTTTTCACGTAAATTGGGATTCATTCTATAAGGTCTCTTTCTAACTAGGTGTGCACCTTCCTTAAGCTTTATCTTCATTTCCCCAAGTGATTCATGCACGCCTTTAAGTTCATGATACCCTCGAGGGAATAAGTCCTGATAATCCCTGAGTAACTCAATGATCTTTGCCACTTCCGATTCTGACCAATAGTCTCCAATTATGACCTCCTTTGGCTCAGCCTCCAAACCTATATTCACCTTCTTTATCTTCATGGGTTCGTGATAGAGCGCATATCCTAGCTCTGCATTGTCCAAGACCTCGCGCACCCTTGTGAATGTTCAATATCTAGGTTCTCAACTTCCTCATCATCCACTATGTAAACCATCTTTCCTTTCTCTTTCTCAAGGCAAGCACATTTCAAGTAGTATGGAGTCCATTTCTTCTTCCTTTTCAAAATGTGCTCTGACTTTGTCTCACCAAATATTTCTTGAATAAGATCTTCTGCCTTTGCACTATCTCCCATAGTTAAGCGCTTGACAAATTTTAATGCTTCTTCTACTGGAGGTTTAGTCGAGAAGTAGTCAAAGGTCTGGATCATTCTTGCGTAGTCAAATTCTACCAATTCCTAGTCTCTCGATGTAGTTCTGCATATACATACATACTGCATGTGTGTGCATCCTTATAGAGTAGAATACAATCTATGCACCCAGAGTGAAGGTGGTAATGCTTCCGTCCCATGTCCAGAGTCTCTCACATTGCTGAATGTGATGTTGAACAAGTTGATCACCATTATAAGTGCAGATCTGTGTAGGTGCATTTCTCCTTAAAAACCTAGTAGATAGGGCGATTCCAATCTCCTCCCATTCTATAAGATTATCTCTTGTGACTACCCACCAATGCACGTTGTTGTCCCGCACAAGGTATACACTAACATATCTCTTCTCTTAATTTGATCTGTCCACTGTGCTTCCATGGCTTTCAAAAATACAGGAAGATCTTTTTGCCCCAAAGTATACCAAGGTACTACGCTACCTATCCATCAAATAGAATGAAGTCCATTCTTGCATGCAACCATGATTTTTACCTCGTGCCCTACTAGTTCATATGTACCATGAGCCCAATTATCACAAGAAATACTCATAATATCACTAATAAAATGAGAATCTTCCCATTGTAGGATGCCCTCCTTTGATGGCTCATTGACCTCTAGGTCCTGAATAATACGTACATAGATTCTGTTTAAGTCCTCCTCACTTAGAGGCTCAACATATGGTGTAGACTTCCCATATGTCAAAGGTATTACAACCCTTTCCTCCTTGTTCTCAAAGCTGATATACCCCTTATTAAATCTCAAGTCAACATTATTTGCATAACACCAAGGGCATCCAAGAAAGGCTGGAAAACTGTCTACTTCCACAAGTGCTAATACCTCAAAATCCCCAGTGAACTTGGCCCCTTGTATGGTTATAGATGCATCCTTCAAAACTCCTATGGGAGTGGCCTTAGTCCGGTTTTGCCATAAACAACACATTAGATGATGGCTGCAATGGAGGCCTCCCCATTTGTACCCATGCATCTAATGTAAGCACATTCACTTCCACACATGTATCAATCAATATGTTGCTCAACAATCATCCATCCACAACAACATTCAGAGTAATTTCCTTGTCATAGTCAATGCTACTAGGGGAAGATTTACATGTAGGATTTTCATTCATTCTCAGTGCTTGCGCATGGGGTATTCCCCTTCAACCAATTTCCTAGCAATGGAATAATATTCTCCTGGTGTAAACATTTTACAAACCTCTCTGATGTCATCAATATCAGAGGGGAATTTTTCTACTTCTTTCTTTTGCTCCATCTTCCTTGACTGCTCCTTTAAACAATGTATCTCACCTTGAAGATTCCCGAAGGACCTCCATGGTCTCTCTGATATACTTCCTTATGAGATAAGGATCTGGGTACCTTGCATGCAAAACCTCCTCCTTGGTGATTGTAGGATTTTGGTGCAATGCCTCTCTTGCATGTGCACACCGCTTCAGCTCATGTAGTAATATTCACTGTTAATGCCTCAGGTCCTGGTGCTATCTTGGGCATCCACTGATCTTCTACCATGCACTAGATTCTAACCATCCCTTGACACCTTTGTTTTCTTGCTTATGTTACTTACTCAGATGCTCATATAAGTCCAGAACTCTTCCTTAGTAGCTATGGTTCTTTCCACAAAAGAACATGTAATATTCTTGGGGACATTCACGCCTATAGTGGTCAAGAGATCCACACGTATAACATGTTCCACGAGGGAACTCACCTCTTCCTCCACCGTGGCCTCATCCTCCATATCCACCATGATATCCATGTCCTCTTCCACGACCTCCTTCAAAATACCCCTCATTCCTGTCATAGCGCGTTTGATTATGATCCCGATCTTGGTGCTCATTCTTACCCTTAGAATTATCCATTACGCTTGTCTGTCATACCCCAATGTCTATAGCATCCTGGATCTGACCAATCAACCAACAATCTTCAGTATCATGGGTCGTGGACTAGAAAATTTTATAGTAACAAGATACATTCTTCCTTATCGCGCACTATAACAAAGGACAATGACTAACATCATGATTCAAATGACATATCTCACAATCCAACAATAATGAGCGTATAGATCTGCGAGGGAAACTATCCTTGGTGTGACCTTCCACTTCACAATCTATACACCAAATCCCTAAGCGTGTTTCATGGGCTGAATTTGTTGATAGCTTCTCTAACTATTTTTCCATAGCTGTAATCATGTGCCTCTAAGAATGGACTAATGCTAGTGTCAATGCTCCCAACTACCTCAACACACAAAGATGCTTCCAGTGCTTCACGCGGATCAGTGTATGTCTTATGTGATAAGTGCTCTTTTGAATGGTGTAATCAATCCACCAATGAACCATTGTGCATGTTGGCTTACATGAATATCATAAGAAAGCTTAGATAGGAGTGTTTTAAAATGGGCATCATACTCATGTACACTCTCAGTAGTGCCTTGCTTGATATCCTTGAGCACACTTATACTCTTTTGCTCAAATTACGGGATATAGAACTCTTTCAAGAAAGCATCCTTTAGTGCTGCATAATCCACGCAAGTTTGATCAGGGTCAAACTTCCTATACCAATTGTGTGCATGTCCCTGTAATGTAGTAGAAAATTGACTTGCCTTGCACTCAGAAGCCATGATCCCTTTCGCACACCACAATATTTCACACATGTGCACATGCTCAAAGCATCCTCTATGCCTCTATACTCTGGAAGATGAAGAGACATCTCCATATAAATATTCTAGGGTTGGTACAGACCTTGCCCACCTGATCTAGAACCTCCTGTGTTTCCCCTACCTCCAGAACCACCAGATCCACGAACTAGAACCACCTATACCTCTGATCCTCCACCTGTAGCTAGAATAGGACCTATAGATGTACTCCCCTGTGCTCCGATAGTAGTACTATACTAAACCCCTATAGTCTGTGTGGTAGTTCCACTTCTAGAGGTGAATCCAACATTTTGTGCGCTTACATTCTGTGCAGATGATGCACCTGAAAATGTTCCTCCAAATAACATTGAAGTCATCTATCCTGCCATTGATGTACTTGCTCTCTGACTTACTTTGGTTCTCTTGTTTCCCAAATTCACTTGTTGATTACTTGTCATACTAGATACTGGAAAACCAAGCGCAAGGGCTAGGTCACTAGGTGGATTAAGATGTGTGCCTACGGCCCAGGTAGTCTCTATTGGCACACTTCTGTGTGAGGCCAAGGGGGATCCTTGTCATGCTTTCCAAGATGGGGAGTTCTTGATGCTTGGCTCCACATCTTCTACGTGAGCTTCAAATCCTTCACGAGCCATCTCTCCTCAACACCATGTTTTTGTAATGGTAGGCTACTTCTCTATCTCCCTCTCACACGCCTCATTATACTTAAGCCGCCTTTCCTCTCTCTACCTTTCTACCACTAGGTCTGCCATCTTTCACCAAACCTGTTCCTTCCCTCGTGTGTGGTGAGGTTTAGTTAGCCATCGGTTTACTCTCTAGGTTCAAAGTTACCATCAAGATCTTGATCGCCAGTGGAATGCCTTGCAGATAAGCTCCTCTTGGATATCGTAAGAACTAGAATTCAGCTACTTCTGGACACAAATAAGTGGAAACTGAGTACTCCAAGATATAACTATTTAGGACACCATGAAACCACGTGTCCACAACTCGAGTCCAAATCAAATCAGCATCATAAAGGGCCTGAAATTCTTCATGTGTCCAGACAAGTGTGCGATACCTCCAATTCTTCTTAGATGCATAAGCAATCAGCCACTCATATAATTCTACTAGAAAGATGGTGAAAAATATCTCATATAAACTGTCATACATGATTTTGTTCCACCCACATGTGTGCATTAAACTCAGATCCAGTGCTGAACCGATGTACATATTCTTCCTCTAGATCATGTATCCACTCTTCAATACTTGCTAGAGTTAACTGGTATGTCTTCATCATGAACCATCCTGAAAACAACTGAAAAAGAGGTCCCGATAAAATGGAACCAATGATGCAACCTAGAATTCACCAGATAACACCCTAGACGCGCTAACACATCACTCAGCCTAGAGTGAGTGCTCACCCAAAGTGCACAAAGGTACCATGTCCCTCTTTAGGGTTGTTATAGCAAAATGTTAACATGATGAAGACTTAAAGCATATTGATCCATAACTAATACATCATTATACAGTGCATGACATATCTAGATCTAGGAAAGAATAGGTTTAAATAATAATCATGATAGAAATAAGAACATGTACTACCCAATTACACACATGAATGACACTTAGGTTCACTCAATATCTTCCATCTCTTAATTATCACAATAATACAGAAGCTTCTTACAATACTGGCAATCTATGCCGATGCGTGCATGGATGTGATACGGTAATCCAAAACATGCGCAGTGTCTCTCGTATACTTACCCCTCACACACACACACACTATATTATCTATCTCTCTATATCCATCGTCTCCCACTAGGTAATTCACTACATATATATAGGGTGGGGACTTTCCCTTCACCGCTTATCTATTCCAAAAATAGGTCGCATGCTATTAATAGCCACGCACCATTTTAATGCATAGCCACACATGCAAGTGTGCTATCTATAGACCACTGATAGTTAACTGAGGTGACAATCCTATTCTTAGACTGTCTCCATACAAAAGCACTCTAAATCCGATCCTCCAAAAATAGACAATGTGTATGGTGTTACAAGTGTTCTTTGATCAACATAAAGTTTGAAGCTCTTTAGATGGGCCCTTATTCCATAGATGTTAGAATTGGAGAGCATACCTTCTTCTTGAGAGATTTAGATGGTGAAATACTTGAGTTTCCTATCAATGGTAGGCATCTCAAACACTTCTTGGATTAGGTGTATCTCAAATCATTCCCTTTGTACATTATATAGTATATCGTTTGTTTATCTTTCTATTCCCTTTCTTATTTTGTGTTTCATTTGTTCCTTTTATGTTGTCCTTAGAGGTTTTTGTAACTCATGTGATTTGAAAGCATAAAAACTGAGTGTTTACCTATTTGACTATGTTTCCCAATGGATAGGCACATGGTCTACTTCCATGAATTTTTTGTGGTCCTCTGGACACCCACTAGGGTTCCGCACCTAGCTAGAGCCAATGTTGGTGCCCATTTTGATCTCCATGTTTCTTGGCACCATCTTTGTAAAATCCTTCAAAATATGTTGAAGTGACCTTGTCATCTTTCACATTTGTTTCCTTTGTTTTATAAATTGCTTGGTCGTTATTTGATCCTCAAAGTTATGTTTGTATTGTACTACGACCTTGTAATGTGGATTTGCACTTACATCTTGACTTTCCCTTTGGTTTTGATGATTTCACAAAGTTACAATGTTCCATAGCTTTCAAGGAGTAGTATTCCGTGGATTGAAGAAAATGTAGTCTTTGGCGGGTTTTGAAGAAAAATAAATAAACCATAGAACAAAGAGATGAAGAAATTTAGTGCTTCGCAAACTTGGTGATTATAGTGTTCTACATAATTAGTCATTTATGTGAAACAAAGGGTGTAGTCTACTCAACAGAAGCCACAATGCTCGAGAGAGTACTACGAGGAGCCGCGAAGCAGGAAGAAGGAAGTTAGAATGTAACCAAGTATGGAGGCTATGAAATTAATGTTTCATTTGGTGTCTTAATATTTGGTGTTCCGTGGAATTACAAAATTTCCGGTGGTTGTGGGCAAAGGATGATGCATAACAAAGGAATCATATTTTCATGGCATTAATAGAGGGCACGAGCATTTGTGGCATGGTGATGTAAGGCATTAAGTGCGGAAATATCATTCGGCTAAGTGTGAAAATTTGGAAAACCCGTAGTAGCGATGGAATTTAGTGTTTCTTGGACATCGATGCTTAGTGTTCCATGAGTTGATGAAGCCGTGGAAAAAATAAAATCTCGCACATCAAAGGTATAATCCACGCAACAAAGAGAATGTTGCGTTGCAAAGAAGACCCCATAGAGAAAGATAAATATGCGAAAGACTTGAAAGATCAAGCAAAATCCATAGATAAAAATGAAAACTCAAAAGTCTCATGAAGCAAAGGAAGATTATCCTAAAATCTGCAGAACAAGGGATTTTTTCACAAGATGATCGAATTTGTAATTTTTCCCATAACTTTCGACTCAGGCATTCATTTCACCTCAAACAAAGTGCATTTAGAACATATTGAAGGGGGGTTTCCAAAGAGAACAATTTTATAGGAAATGCTGAAGTAATTCATGATAAATTTTAATTGTAGATGTTTTGGTTGTTGCACGTTATTTTCAGGAATCAAAACGGTTCGAGATGCTTCATTTTGATCCTCCCTTGCTCATGGTTGCTTCTGGAAGAAGAATATGCCTCTCCTACCACCACCAAATGAAGGATTGATGATCAAATCATCAAAGGTTAGACACTTGGAATTTTCACATACATTCATCCTTCTGATTGTACGGTTTTCCATTGATTTACTCCCGAGCACACGAGATCACCAATCAATATGCTCACAAAGATAGTTTTAGTCATGCCAAAACTATAAATTTTAGTTGTGGTCATTTTATATGGGACACCAATTTTTTTTTCATTCTTTTTCGACTTTTCCCACTTGTCATGTGTCGCCATACACATAAATAGGGTCATAATTTGAATTTAATAATTCTATAAATATATAGTTGTATTAATGACTTAAGGAAAATCATAGAACAAGTATTAAAAGGAATGAATTATCAATTTTAGTAAAGAAGCATCCCATACCAAAATAAATTATAAATTTTTAGAGTTCATTTAATATTAAGAGCATCAAACACTTATTTTTGCATTGATTAGGTTATTGAAAGTGATATGTGTGGTATACTTGGATTATAATTGATTTCTTACTAATTTTCATTGTTGTTTTTATGTTGTTATCAAAGAATTGCTACTTTCAAAGGGTTTGATAACAATGGAGGCATATCATAGGCGACTCAAAACATCCACTATTTTAAAATCATTTTTAAGGTGTTGTTGTAACCTTAAGATTCTAAGAAGGGTATATTCTCATAGAATTGAAAATAATTAGTAAAAGGTAATAAGGTTTGGGGGAGCCCTAAAATAGGTAATAGGGTGACCAAATTAGACCTTCCATATTAGATGGTGTCTATCAACACACCATATAGTTTTGGCCATATTAGCTGATTGTATGGTTCTAGTTAAGGTTCTTAGTAAATGAGATGAAGTTTTGAGACTTCTTTACATTATTGTTTATTCATTACTATGACGTTTATTTTTTATAGCTATTTATGAAATCGTGAAAAAATAAAACTTCCTCTAAAACCCCTTTTGATTAAGTATAATTTTACTAATTTATATTGTTATGGATCTCGGCAGGGGATTCACATACTAAGCATATACCTTAACACAAATCCATTCATATTGGGGATTTTAATAATAATCAAAATCTTACCAATATAATATCATGTATTAATGGGTATAAGTGCTTATCATATAACATTTATAGAGTAAATATTGGTGGTTGGATATATAGGCACATTATTTTCTTATTTTTTTGTAGAACCAATGGATATTGCTTATGTAACCCTATGGGTCTTCTTAGGCATGTTCATTTTCTCCAATTATTTTGTAGCAAATGTTATGTGTTGTATACAATATGAAATGTCTATAGTAGCATAAAAATGATGAGGCCATAAAGGTATGAAATGAAAATACTAAAAATCACGACGTTCAAATAGAAAATAAAAGAAGAGATACATGAAACTTGGTAAATTTTTTGGAGTCTAATATCAATTTCAACAAGGGTTTAACTGAAAAAATAGTTAAATTTTGTGGTGAATGTAAAATATTAAATTCAACATGAAAGAGGTGAAAATAATAAGGGGCAAACTAAAAATATCACAAAAACTTTATTTGTGCTATTTGATAAAATAAGGGGTATTTTATAATAGGAATGTTGTATTGGGAGGTGATATCAACAATAGAAGATCAATCTCATTAACTATAACTAAGAGTATTGTTTAATATCATATTGTGTGCAAGTGTTGTTTTTAAACTAATGCTAATGTAAACAAAGACTAACACCTAAATAGTCTTAATTAACAAGAATTAAACAACATTATAAACACCATCATGATAAGAATTAATCAAGGGTTAGATGTTAACAATTATCAATACAAAACTATGAAATCAACTATGTTAAGCACCTAAATATCCTCTATTCTCTAACAACATATAAATGAAGGAACCTAGGTAGGTACCATGGCTATAAAAACAATTTTCCTTAATGTTCTAAGAACCTAGGAATGGGGGCTAATCAAAGTTGGGCTCAAGACCCTTTTGACACCTCCCATATGACCCAAGCACTTTAAGAAAGAGACTTAACTCTTCAAGATGATGAAGTCTCAAGAAAACAAGGTGCAAGCTCTTAGTCTCTCTTTGCTATATGATTTGCATTTTCCCTCTAAAGAGTTTAGGTGTAAGTAAAAGGTAGGTGGAGGGCTCTTTATATAGCCCAAAGGATAAAGGATTCAACACATTCTCATGAATGTGGGATAAAGGTAAAACATGATTAGGAATGGATAATGTTGCTTTATTAAAGACAACCTTACTTTAGAAGGGTTTAATACATGTTTAGCAAGTCATGGGAGTTGGGGGGTATTTTAATTAATCAAAGGTGATTAATTAATAGGTAGGTGTAAGCTTATAGAAGCCATTTAGAAGAATATTAGTGCGATTCAGGCTATTAGAAAGGGATTAAATCAATTTAATATCGATTTACTAGTTTAAATGAAGGGGAAGACTAATTAATTAATAATAATTAATTAATCAAGATAGAGGAAGTGATAATTAACGGAAGGTTGTTAATTAGGTTGTTAGCTGGGTAGGTGACTTAATCAATTAGCGTATTGTAATTAATTGATGACAATTAGAGGGAATATGAGCACTTTTGACGATATGTCGTCTATTTGTGGAAAAGGAGATAATTAGTGCAATTTAAGTATTTAAATTGCTTGGGCATAATTATAGGTGTCTACATTTGCCCCTCTTTGGGGTGGCATAAGTGATGTCACTTCAAAGATAGTAGACGGAAGAAATTTTTGAAGGGATAGGAGAAAAATTAGTAGGAGGGAGAAATGCCCCCTCGAGTGTCGATGGGGTGATGAAAGAAGTCGATCGACGATCGAAAAAGGTGAGATATAGGTAGAAGGATGGGAGGAGGCAAGATGCCCCGTGTGAGAGAGAAAAGTAGGGGTGAAAAGGGAAGTGGTGTAGAAGAAATAAGGAAGAGGGGAGAGAAGAGCTTAGCCTCTAGCCATTGTTTATGTGGAACAAATTTGATGTCATCATATTGCCATAGGAACTACATCATTGGCCCTTATTAAAAAAATAAGCATACGACAAAGGTAGAATGACATGAAAAGCCATACTGTGAACAATTGTCCATTGCTGAAAGTACCAACTCCACGCAACATACAAAAATGCAATGTAATACGAGAAGGAAACAAGCTCATCTAACAGGGAAAACAAGTACAAACACACATATCCAACCCAACAACGGTCAAGACAGTTGTACAAATGTTTTGTTATCAGTGCTGGAGAGATCCACAAGTTCATGATTGACAAAAAGGGTTAAAAAATGATGCCCCAAGCAAGGATACATGCAAGGGGAAATGAAAATGGACATGGGGTCCATGAAAAGCATTTGTGCACAACGAAACAACACCAGGCAACCAAAAGTGCCCTAGAGTACAAATGAAGCAAGCAGCTAGCTTTTGTGAATGGTTGTGAATCCGGTGATCTGCGAGTCATATTAATCGGGGAAGATGTGAGACAAACCAATAGGATATGGAGAAAATACCATGCATGCAAGACAAAAGTTTTCAGCCGTAAGAAGCAAGTTACCATTTTGTAGGGTGTTTTACTTTTTAGGATTTTTTTGAAAAATTTGCCTTGTTTTTGGATTTTTTGATATAGTAAATGTTTGTATTGTTTTGGCTTTCTAAACCATGATAAACAATAGAAGAAAGGAGAAGAAGAAAAAGAAGGGCCTAGGGGCAATAGAAAGTGCCCTAGGTGGAAGAAAAGAGAAACAAATGACAAATAATGTCCTTGTTTAGTGGAAAAATTAAGAAAAAATAATTATTTGAAAAATAATTATTTACGAGAGTGTGAAGAAGAATAAAAATCACCAGGAGCAATAAAATTGTCTGGGGGAGAAGAAAGGGTATTGGACAAAAAATGCCCTAATACGGTGAAAAATAAGAGAAAAATAATTATTTAATTAAAAATAATTATTCCACAGCAAACAGAGGAGAAAACGGTGAGCTAAAAGGTGTCTCGCCATCCGATTGGTGAAAAATAGGTTAATATACCCCCCAAGGGGGGTAAAAACATCGCAATCAGTTCATTTTAACCGCTCAGTTTAGAAAATTTACCATGAGGCTCTGACACTCAGGAGAGATGGTGATCACACATGATCGTTTGAGGTGTCTTGGCTAGATTGTAGATGATAGATACTGTAGACAATAGGCACGCGAATGAGGGGCCATTTTGAGTGTTCCATATTTTGATGTATATGGATAGGATGATATGATGATATTGGTGCGGGGGGATAGATTTTTGATTATGCGCAACCCCTCTTGCCCCCATTGATGATATGATATGTGATGATTAGCTTAACATACATGCATGATGTAAAACTTAGCATTTTTGTTTATATATGATGTATAAATGATGCTAGATGTGATGATAGTGATGGTAATGTGATGTGAATGATAACAAAATAGAGCACATGCAAGAAACATAGCCAAATGCTACAAAGAACACCAAGAATTAATGCAATACACCATGAATCACCATGCCTTATTAACAAGTAACAAAACACAACCAAATGCATTAAGAAAGAAATAATGAATTAACACACTAGCATGTCGAAACCCACTACAATATGCACAAGCAAGAATGAATCTATTCTAAGAAAGAAAAGATAAACTATGACAAAGTACACCCAAGCAACAAACAACTCAAAAGTAAGCCCGTAAAAAAACTATACAAGCAACAAGCAAAACAAGGAAATAAGGCAATGCAAGTAAATGTTTTTGTAAAATATGTTTTCATGCACCGATTTTCTATTGTTTATTTTTTTGTGAAATAATTGTCTATTATTTTTGTGATTTATCGAAACAATTTTCTATTGTTTTTGTGTTTTCTCGAAACAATTTTCTATTGTTTTTGTGTTTTTTGAAACAATTTTCTATTGTTTTTGTGTTTTCTGACGGTTTCCAAAGCTATGTGTAGGTAACCAAGAAAGCGTGGATGCCCCCAACATTAGGTGGGGAATATACAAGGGCAGAAGCCACACACTTATGAACAAGAAGGTGAAGTCGTTGAGTTGCCCCCAACGTAAGATGGGAAATCACGAAAGACCACATCCCTCATAGACGAATAGAAGAAGGAAAAGCCGGATCAAGGCTAGATAGAATGGTGTGCACAAGGAAACTCAGAGGTAGAACCAGGTCCAGGCCAAAGACAACTACCCTTCGAATATAGAATGCTTGTGAACAATGAATCTTCTTGAGGCGCCGGAAACCGGTTTTCACCCAAGGACTTGCCCAAAGTGCCACAATTGCGTGGTTTTCACAAGTGGATGACCTATTTTCTCTTTTTCTTTTTCTGAATTTGTTTGATTTTTTTTTTTTATTTTTATGACTTTCTTGCGCCATGTTCAGGCATAAAACCTCTTAAGATGCATGGCATTCATGGGCTCCGGAGCTCATCACCATTGGGGTGAGCCAACTTGTATGCCCCTGTGCCATACTTGGCAACTATGACATAGGGTCCTAACCAATGGGGTTCAAACTTCCCTTTCTTTTCTCGCTCTGCTCTGGTGTTGAACTGGTTCTCCTTCATGACTAAATCACCAACCTCAAACTGACGAGGGATGATTCTCTTGTTATAGTTTCTAGAGACTCTGTGTTGATATACTTTCAGGTGATTAAGAGCGTGAATGCGCTTCTCATCCAGTAGCTCCAACTCAGCCAATCTTGCCACTCGGTAATCTTCATCTTTATCCAGATAGTCTCAAAGAGATCCTCAAGGAGGGAAGTTCAATCTCTAAGGGGATGATAGATTCTGTCCGAACACTAGGGAATATGGTGTCGCCTGTAGGGGTGCGAATGGATGTTCGGTAAGCCCAAAGGGTTGGATGAATTTGTAGGTGCCAGTTACGACCTATTTTGTTGACCATCTTCTCCATTATCCTGACCAAAGTCTTGTTTGTTGCCTCAGCTTGTCCATTACCCTGAGGGTAATATGGCGTGGACCATTTCAATTTGATTTGGAACCATTGGCAAAGACCTTTCACAGTTTTGTTCTTAAATGACTTCCCATTATATGTAACAATGGCTGCAGGAATGCCATACCGAAAAATAATGTGATTCATGATGAATTTAGAAATTTGTGCTCCTATGAAATAGGTTAAAGGGACGACCTCCACCCATTTTGTAAAATATTCAGTGGCTGTGATGATATGTGTATGACCATCAGAGGAGGTAGGAGTAAACTTCCCTATTAAATCGAGTCCCCATTTAGAGAATGGTTGTGACGGAGCATGGATAAAATTTCCATACTTTTGGCAAAGCACACATTTTCTAATGTAATTGCAACAATCAGTTTCCATGGTAGGCCAATAGTAACCTACTCTCAACAATTTCTTAGCCAAGACCATTCCGTTTGTATGTGCTCCGCATACTCCTTCATGTACTTCCTTGATTGCTTGGATTGACTCCGTCACATCCAAACAACGTAATAAATTCCCGTCGTAGCCACGATGATAAAGTGTACCTCCTAAAAGGGTGTAACGGGCTATCTAGCGAATTAGGCTCTACTTTCAGAGTCGGGAGATATTGGGAGGGAATGTACTGTCCTTAAGATAGGTGAAAATGGGTTCATACCATGGTGAATGGGGACCAACAACCTCACAAGCCAGGTAAGATTTTGGCATGTCATATGTGGGCTGGCATAGATTTTCTACGAAGAATGGCATATCATTGTTCCCTGGTGGAATACGAAGCATAGATCCCACCATTTGCCATAGCATCCACTGATCTATTCTGCGCTCTTGGGATCTGCTCAAAGGTGATGCGCACAAAATACTCCTTTAGAGTTTCCACTAACTTCTTGTAAGGTATGAGTTTGTCATCCTTAACCTTATACTCATCATTAACTTGTTTAATGATTAATTGTGAATCACCTACAACCTTAACATGATGAATATTCCACTTGATGGCCAGCTTCATCCTGTAATGAGTGCTTCATACTCTGCAATGTTGTTCATGCAAGGGAAGGCCAAGCGGAAAGCCTGTGGTATAGGATCACCCGAAGGAGTAATAAGGACCACTCCTACACCTGAACCATGAAACGTAAAAGATCCATCAAAATGTATCTGCCATACGACAGATTCTTCAATGTAGAGCAAAGAGGCATCTGGCAGTTCCAGACTCAAAGGCTCCATGCTTTGCAAAGGTGCTTCCACTAGCTGATCTGTGAGTATTTGTCCTTTAACTGATTTTTGATGGAAAAATTCTATATCAAACTCACTAAGTAGAATGATCCAATTAGCCATTCTACCTGTAAGGGTGGGTTTGGACAAAAAATACTTGAGTGGGTTGACCTTCGATATGAGCTTGGTCTTAGTATTCAGTAGGTAATGGCGAAGTTTTTGAAAGGTAAAAACAACGGCCAAGCAAGCCTTTTCAATATGAGGATAATTAAGTTCATAGGCAATGAGGGTGTGACTCAGATAGTACACCACTTTCTCCTTATGGTTAATGTCATATTGGGTGAGCAACACACCAATAGCGTATTGTGTAGTGGAAATATAGAGCAAAAGTGGTTCTCCCAGAGTAGGAGGCATGAGAACAGGTGGATTGGCCAGGTACTGTTTAAGCAAAGCAAAGGCTTGTTGTTGCTTGGGTCCCCTAGATGAAAGTGACGTCCTTTTTAAGAAAATGGGTGAATGAGTGACATTTATCTGCAAGTTGTGAGATAAAGTGGCGAATGGCTTGAATTTTCCCCTGCAAGCTACGTAATTGCTTGATATTTTCAGGTGGAGGCATTTCAGTGATGGCAGACACTTTAGCAGGGTCTACCTCAATACCTCGTCTTGACACAATGAAGCCCAATAATTTCCCTGATAGCACCCCGAGACACACTTCTTGGGATTCAATCTGACTTTGTATTCCTACAGGTGCACTCAAAGATATGCTGCAAAATGACAGGATGATCTTCTCTTGTTTTGGACTTTCCCAGGATGTCATCCACGTAGTCTTCCATGATGTCATGAATCATATCGTGAAATATTACTGTCATGGCCCATTGATAAGTTGCTCCCGCATTCTTAAGGCCAAATGGCATCACCTGATAGTAGAAGGTGCCCCAAGGAGTTGTGAAAGCTATTTTGTGTTGGTCCTCCTCAGCGATTTTAATCTGATTATAACCCGAAAAGCCATCCATGAGTGATAGCATTTCATATCCTGCTATTGAGTCAACAATCATATCAATGTTGGGTAATGGAAAGTCATCTTTAGGGCAAGCCTTATTGATGTCTCTAAAATCCATATAGATTCGGATACCGACAGGTTTCTTCTGGATAGGAACAATGTTCGATATCCATTCAGAATAGTCAATTGGTTGGATGAATCTGTTGCAAGCAACCTTTCCAACTCTTCCTTGACCAATAAGGCCACTCTTGGATGCATCTTTGAGTTTTGTTTGATAGGCTTGGCGTCTGCATGCATGACCAGGTTGTGCATGACCAAAGTCGGATCTAGGCCGGGCATGTCTTTGTAAGACCATGCAAACACATCAATGAACTCTCGCAACAACATAGTGAACGTCTTTTGTTCTCTAGCTGAGAGTGATGCCCCCAATTTTACTATCTTGGGATCTTCTTCAGTACCAATGTTGACATCAATGGTTTCTTGATTAAAATTTTGATAAATCCTCCATACGCGTAGGGTCAAGAAGGAAGGTTGAGATCTTCATCCAAGGATGTCTCCACGAGATTTTCATCCTTGGCGTGGTCACTTTGTTTGTCCTTCGGTTTTCTTATTTGTTTGTCAGCTAGTGCCTCAAAGAGGTTTTCACTGTGTGACTTGGACTTCAAATTTTCCGAGGCTTTTCTTTAGAACTTTTTCCCTCACTTTTCTTTAAATTTTTGCTGACCACGAAGTTCAGCCTCCTCGCCGAAGTAGGCGCAGGTGTCTAAGTCGATAGAGAAACCTTTCTTATGATCTCCAATGGGGATTGTATCCCTTATGCCCATAAAATCTGCAATAGCCTCGTCGTTCTCGAATAAATCTAGTGGCACATGACGTTGTTGGTCCCATTCAACAAGGGAAGGGTATACAAGGTCAAGGGTTGGTTCAGTGGGGGTGATGGTTAGGAAAACATTATTCATAAAAAGGTTTGTGGAGGCCAGATCCTCATATTGGCTACAACAAGAATCTGTATCGTTGTCTAGGTAATCGGAACTATCCTCATGCTCAGAACAAGTCGCGTCTTGATCGTTGGGGTGCGCTCCGTAAGGATGAATCCCAATGCCGTATCTTTCTATTTTGAAATGTGGAAGAGGGACTGGTTCTCTTTGTCCTTGTTCATTCCTCCCACATCCTAGGCCTTTGTAGCCCATGGAGTACATCATTTTGCTAGATTTTTCATATTTCGGGGTTTGGTAACAGGATGGCTGAGTGTCCTTAGGGACCCAAGTAGTAGGTGGATCAAGAAACTTCTCCTCAGCTAACAAGCCTCCAGGTAGGAATGACCCAATAGTGTGTTCTTCTCTAGGTCTCTTAAAGCGGTAGTTGGGTCGACCTCTAGTCTTGGGTGACAAAGAGAGATCTGACACCAGGAGTGCTTGTTGTACATTATACTCCCCATAACCATATTCCAAGATTTTCATCTCCCATGAATCAAATGGAGAGGTTGAAGTAGACACCCCATGAGCGCAAGAACTAAGTGAATCCAAATCCACGTGGGATTCCATAGCCTCAGACTAAAGAGGAACAACTATATCTGTGGAGGGACATGCATATGTACCCTTTCGTGTAAAGCTATTGAGAGCTCTACAATGAAAAGGGCTCTGAATCTCCTGGTATTGTTATCGTATGTCCCTCATGCTTCAACTTGATGCATTGATGAAACGTTGATGGCACGGCTGCATGGCATGAATCCATGGTCGGCCTAGAAGCATATTATATGGAAGTTCCAAGTCTAGGATGTGAAACTTTGTTTGATGACAAGTGGGGCCCACCTCCATGGGCAGCGTAATGGTGCTGTTGACTCTCTTTCCGTGTTGTCGTATGCGGTGATAGTAATAATATGGGACTCAAGATCTTCCTCCGTATGTCCCAATTGTTTGACCAGCTTAAGTGTGCAGATGTTCAATCCCGATCCGTTGTCCACAAGCACCCATTTGATTTTCCTGTGGGTGAAAACTACCTCGATGTACAAGGGAAGATTATGTGTAGGATTCTTGGCGTAGGATCTCCCTATGGTTGAAAGTAAGATGCTCACTTGGGGAAATGGTTGCCACCGCAGCTTGAAGGTGTGCAGGATCGACTTCTAAAGGCACTCCCGACCCCTGAAGAGTTTGATACAGGATGTCCTTATGCACATTGGAAATCTTGAGAAGGTCTAAGATCGAAATCTTAGCGGACGTCTTCTCAAGTTGTTCTAAAAGGTTATACTTACCAGTATGCGGGGTCGATAGAGAGGGGTCCGAATTACGAGGCGGGCGCGCCTTGTTACATGCACAGTCCTTTCCCTTAATCCGGATAGTGTTGACATGGTCAGTAGGGGAGCGAATACATCCGATAAGTGAATCGTAATGATTGTTATCTCTCTTGGTATACAAGTAATTCGTGGCTTTATAGGTTTGGGATGACTCTCCCGATTTGGTTTTGCCTTTTCGACTTATCATGCTTGGGGAATGGTTCATTATAAATCCCCATTTTCTCATTAGGTGTTTGCATGTGTGGCAGGGTTATCCACCTCTATCTCCCCATTGTCAATGAGGTCTTGAATATAGTGGCGAAGTCGCAAACTTTTTTTTATTTTATGACCTTTAACATGATGCATTTCACAATATTCATGCTCCTTATACCATGAAGGTTTGGGAGCGTTGTCGTCAAATGGTTGTGTTGTAGGATAGGTCATCATGTGGGCCGCATCCAACTATTTTAGTATGACTGACAATGGTTCATTGAGAGAGGTGAATGTTCGTCATTTTGGTGGTGGTTGAATTGGGCCCTTGGTCAGTTTAAAAGGTTGACCAATTTGGACCATTTGAATGCGTTTGGAATCAGTGATTCCGTCTCCCACCACGTTTTTGTTTTTGTTGAAGATCTTGGGCTTTTCCATGGGTTTGACACTTTGGTTGTTTTTAGATTGGTTTTTAAGGGTGCCTTTAGCAATGAGAGCCTTTTCTATCTGAATCCCTTTCTCAATAACCTCCTCAAAAGTATGGACACAATGCATTTGGAGGTGGAAGGCGATATCTGGGTTGAGATTGGGAATGAAGATACTGACCAGCTACTTTTTAGGGAAAGCACAAGGGAAGCGACTGGCTATCCCTCTCCATCGTTGGAGGAAGCTAGCGAAGGTCTCATTTGGGCATTGTTTGGCACCACACAAGTCTACCATGGTGATGTCACTCTCTATGTTATACGAGAAGTGACACACGAATCTTTCTACTAATTCTGGCCAGGTGGAAATTGATCCCTGTGGTAAGCGTGTAAACCATTCCAATGCTTGACCTCCAAGACTCTTGGGAAAAAGTCGATAAGGTAATTATCACTATAAGACACCTCTTGACATGCCATGTAAAAATCTTTAACATGATCTCTTGGGTCTCCCTTTCCTTTGTATTTGTCAAACTTTGGCATATCAAATTTCTTTGGAAAGGGTTGAAGGGTCATTGTCTTGTCAAAAGGATAGGGGCACAACTCTTCATATTGATATTTCCTGATGCTCCCTATATTGCTCTCTTGTAAGCTCGCAAGTGTCGCTTTCATAGACTGCACTTCCTGTGCGAGCAATTGTTCTTTAGTGGGAGAAGTAGGGATGTAAACACGATGGTACCCTATGTCTTCTTCTCCTTGTTTTTCCCGATGGAGTTCGTTGATCTTAACCTTAGGCCTTACCTTTTGAATGTTCTGTTTGCATCTTTCTGTACATGGGAAGTAAGCAAAGCAAGTTGTCGGCTTAGGTTGCTGATTTTTTGTTGGATTGTGGCTTGGTTTATAGCCTCTTCTTCTAAAGGTTCCTCCTCTTCGTACTGTGGAGGTTCTTCTTCTGTCTCAAGTTCTATTTTGTTTCTTCGTGGCACTTTGAGGAGGGGTATTCTATGCCCTACCACTTTATCATTTTCTGTGTAAGAAGTGGAAGCATGCCCGCCTATTAAAATATCTTCCATATTGATAAGGGGGCGTTCTTCCTCAGTAGTGTCATTTGTTTGTAGTATTGGTTCCTTCTCGATGGGCAATTTGGCCCCTAATTCGATGACCCGGGCCAACACTCTGTCTTTGTTTCTAAGAAGAAATTCATCTAGTAGAGTAGGGTCAAAATCAAAGTCCGCGTGTGGTGACTCTAATTCATTTCCACTATGGTCGACCATTTCTTCTGTTTCCTTTTCTGCAGAAAATAGTGGTCCTAGATCGTGTCCGATAAATGGGTTTGACCCTTGTTTGTTAGAGGTTTCCCAAGCTTGCACCTGTTGTTCCTCATATGTTTGTTTCTTTAACCCTAGACGCGTCTTGGGAGCCATGTTTTCGTGATAAGTTTCACTAAGGTAAGTTGTAGATTTGTTCAAAATTCAATGACTACCCCTAAGTGAAACACAAGATGTACGTGTTAAGATTAAATTAACAAAGTGTGAGAATACCAATGTGATAGAGTGATAAATTCACCAATGAAATAATCGTTTGGTATCAAAACTTAATCAAATGAAGTACTTCCTAGACTATGTTTCAAAGTAATTTGTGACGCCATATGATTAACAAGATGTCTCCACTTATGCCAAGTTCAAAGGAATGAACAAGACGTAAGTAAATACACGAATTTAAATGCGATCTCCCAATCAAGATATACGATGAGCAAGCTCAAGTCCGATTAATACCTTAATCTCAAAAAGTGCCAATTACGATTTGTGAATGACACACAATATCACCAAGATATGTTAACCCACTTTGCAAGAAAGTGAAGTATTGATATCGAGGTGTTATTGATATAACACGCACAAATGGTAGTGCCTATCACCTTTTGAAATCAAGGTAATAATAAAACCGAAAAAAGCTCAAAATATAGCTAGGAATAGTTAAGAATGTGTGCAAAGGTAAACCGTCAATATAGGTATTTATGTCGAGTTTACAAGAAACAAGACATAAAAATCGAAATTGTAATGATACGAGACAAACAAGCTAACTCCTCTATGGAAGTCCGCGGTGATGAACCACGCCTAACTACAATGACAATCTTGACGTGGGTATCAAGATCACAATGGCTACCAAATGATGTGAAAACGCCTCTGCTCACTTTAGACGTTTAACTAACCCAGCCGCAAACATGGATGGGCGTAAACGGACATAAAAGTGAGAGAAACAATCGAATGGCAACACAAAGGTAATCACACCTCTTTTGATCAACAAAGTGTCAAAAGAATATGAAGGAAATAAATCAAGAAAAATGATGAAAAATGCTAGCCTCACTTCGGCAGAGTTTCACCTCACCCTAAGACAAGTAAAAATTAGGCGAAAGTAATACATCACACGTTTATCAAAAACAAGGTTCAAAACTCAACACCATTTTAAAATGGTCAAAGTGGGCACTGGCCAAAGTATATTCTCCTAGGTGGTTCTCTCCCTAGGTGTTACCTAGGTGTTACATGTGAAGTTGCCATGAGCGGCGTGATTTACCCAAAAATTCAAACCGACTAGTTTGGGAGTATCTCACTTTACTTTGGGGTTCTTGGAACTACCCCCATTGTTGTAGCTTAAGACGTTATGCCAAAGGGGTTATGTTCGTGGACTACTTTGAGCGGAGAGGGACGTACCCTTTCCGTTGAAACCCCCTGCAATACAATGTTTTGAATATGTTGTTCTTTTTATCTTGTTTAATTAGGTGTGGTTTGCTTGAACACCTTTTGACAACCTGTATAACAACTGTATTAGTAGTTTTTGACTTCGTTTTGATTCCTCCTTTCCTTGACAAGCGTTTTTAGGTCCTGCACTCAAGCATTAGTAGTTCTCCAAGAAAATCACATTATTTAAAAGAGGATTAAGAGTTGCTTTTGATTCTCAAGATCATCCAAGGATGCAAGAGAAGAGCATACAAAACAAATAATCCAACTAAAAAGTAAAGAAAAACTTTTCAATCAATGAACCATACAAAATTCTTGATAAATGTTCATTCCCTTAAACCAAAAGTGAAAGATGAAGTTTCCAATTTACCAAATGTTATAAAATGAAGACTAAAGTTGCTTTTGATTCTCAAGATCACCCTAAGGCGCAAGAGAAGAGCATACACAAACTTTATCCCAACTATATAGAAATGGAAAACTTCAAATCAAAGGACCATGTTGAAAAATACTTTGTAAAAGGTTCATTCCCTTAAGAAAAATGAATAATCAAATTTCTAAGTTTAATCCCAATGTTAAAAAAATAGAGATCAAAGTTGTTTTTGATTCTCAAGATCACCAAAAAGTGTAAGAGAAGAGCATACACACGCTTTTGTCTAAATCGAGTAAGCATGAAAATACAACATTCATCAAAACATTAGACATGTTAGAAAATGATCAGTTTTAAACTAACATAAAACTTGCAATTTCTATAAGTATAAATCTTGAATTTATGTTTTCATTGCATAGTTAACTTCAATACCTTTCCAACGTAAAAAAAAATGGAGTCATTTTGAGTTCGGGAGAAAAAGTTATGGCCTTCGGAAGATGGGTTACGCATATGCTCTTATGCTCACGGGTATGCACTTGACATGCACTCAAAAAATGTAAAAAAAAGTCTCTTAATCTGTAAAATGGGAAAATATTTCCAACCAAGATTCAATTTTGACAACAACCCATCACATCAATATATGAATAGAAGACTCAACGCTATCAAACATTAACATACATGCTCAAGAATTTAAAATTTTCAAGAAATTGACAAAACTAGCATGTAGAATGATGAAAAAGTAAGCTCTAAAAATGAAAACATGATGAAATCTTAAAATTTTCTCACCAAGATTAAATTTTGACAGCAACCCACCACATTAATATGTAAATAGAAGACTCATCACTATCAAACACTAACCTACATGCTCAAGAATTTAAAATTTTCAAGAAATTGACAAAACTAGCATGTAGAATGTTAAAAAAGTAAGCTCTAAAAATGAAAACATGGAGAAATCTTGAAATTTTCCCATCAATTCCAATTTTGACAGCACTTCACCTCCTTTATACCCAGAAGGAAGACTCAACACATGCAAACTCAACAAAACAAGTTAGATCAACATGTGTAAAAGAGGGTTAGTAAAAAATGAAACTTAACTACAAAAACTTGAAATTAAGTGCAAAGGAAAATGGAATAAGTCCCACTGGGCGTGCCAAATGTGTGCAAGTGTTGTTTTTAAACTAATGCTAATGTAAACAAAGACTAACACCTAAATAGTCTTAATTAACAAGAATTAAACAACATTATAAACACCATCATGATAATAATTAATCAAGGGTTAGATGCTAACAATTATTAATACAAAACTATGAAATCAACTATGTTAAGCACCTAAATATCCTCTATTCTCTAACAACATATAAATGAAGGAACCTAGGTAGGTACCATGGTTATAAAAAACAATTGTCCTTAATGTTTCAAGAACCTAGGAATGGGGGCTAATCAAAGTTGGGCTACAAGACCCTTTTGACACCTCCCATATGACCCAAGCACTTTAAGAAAGAGACTTAACTCTTTAAGATGATGAATTCTCAAGAAAACAAGGTGCAAGTTCTTAGTCTCTTTGCTATATGCTTTGCATTTACTTTCTAAGGAGTTTAGGTGTAAGTAAAAGGTAAGTGGAGGGCTCTTTATATAGCCCAAAGGATAAAGGATTCAACACATTCTCATGAATGTGGGATAAAGGTAAAACATGATTAGGAATGGATAAGGTTGCTTTATTAAAGGTAATCTTACTTTAGAAGGGTTTAATACACGTTTAGCAAGTCATGGGAGTTGGGGTATTTTAATTAATAAAAGGTGATTAATTAATAGGTAGTGTAAGTTTATAGAAGCCATTTAGAAGAATATTAGTGTGATCAAGGGCTATTAGAAAGGGATTAAATCAATTTAATATCGATTTACTAGTTTAAATGAAGGGGAAGATTAATTAATTAATAATAATTAATTAATCAAGATAGAGGAAGTGATAATTAACGGAAGGTCGTTAATTAGACTGTTAGCTGGGTAGGCGACTTAATGAATTAACGTATTATAATTAATTGACGACAATTAGAGGGAATATGAGCGTTTTTGACGATATGTCGTCTATTTGCGGAAAAGGAGATAATTAGCGCAATTTAAGTATTTAAATTGCTTGGGCGTAATTATAGGTGTCTACACATATGAATGACGTCATATGTGACAAATTTACTTAGTGAATCCCCATGGGATTTGAATTGCAATGTATGCCATTAGTTACAATGCATTGTTAAAATAGAACTAATATCCACATCTTAATATGTATGTTTGCAACAAAGTTGTTTTTCGTATTTATTTAGTTATGAATTATAATTTATGTAATCAATTAAATAGTACATTGTTAATGTAGAACCAATATCCACATCTAAACATGTATGTTTGTAACATCTTTGTTTTCCATATTGTATTTATTATTAAATATTAAAGATATTTTTGCCTTTTTCCTAGCCTTTATTGTGATGTCTCTTTCGATGACTACCCATGAAATTATTATGGATCAAATCTTCTACTAAAACCCTCTCCTGTTAATTATTATTCCCTAAAAACACATTTTAAATTTAATTAAGTTTGATTTTACTGATTTATATTGTTTTAAATTTGAATTGCAATGTATGTAATCCGTTATAGTGCATTGTTAATATAGGACCAATATCCACAAGTTCTAAACACAATATATTTGAATTTTTTTTTTTTTTTCATATTATAATTTTATGGAGTGCAACAATATGTTTACACCATATGGTATAATTCTTTGGTATATGGATTGAATAATGCTATGTCACATGTATTGTCATTTGTGTCAATTGTAGATATTAAATATGATGTCCATGTGATTATTATTTGGGAGTTGTTTTTTTATTGGAGAATATGATCGAAAAACCGTAATATCTTGGTCATATAGTGGAGGTTGAAGCCCTTTTTTTCCAAAAATATTTCTTTGAGCCTAATATAATTTTGTAGCGTGATTGATGTTATAGATCATAGTCAGTGGAATATTTGTGAAAAAGATAATGGAGGTATCAATCTATGTGGTATGTGAAAAATCCAAGGTAGAAATCTTAAGATTTATATCTCAAATTTTTGTATAGATGCATTTAAGATATTTTCATATTTTTGAGGATAATAGGTTAGGAGAGATAAAGTTTAGGGTTTCGGGGGCCATCAATTCTAAGTTTTGGTTTCTTTGTTAAATAGTTTTTGGTTTCAAGGGTGCTTTGCATCAAGCAACATTTGGTGTTTTTGGTATTTTTACATTCATGTTTTAAAGTTCTCAGATTTGGGGCTTTTGGTATTTGGTTTTGACTTTTGATGACTTCATGTTTCGATTTTTAAGTTTAAGTGTTTGTGGTGCCTTATATTATTCAAATTTTTGTATTTTCAAGATTTTTACATTTAGAATTTTTGGATTTTGGAATTTGTATTTCAGTATTTTAGAGTTTTTTGATTTTGAAGATTTCAAATTTTAGGATTTTTTTGGTTTTTCTTATTTTTGTCTTTTTAAGTTTGGAGCTTTAATTTTTTTAATTTCTACATTCAGTTTTGAGTATTGGGGTTGCCTATATCAATCAATGATGGTGTATTTATAATTCGTTGAACATCTAACTTCTATTACGATTTAGAAAATCTAATTATATCTACTAACCTATCATTCAGGTTATTGTAGGAAAATGTTTGCGGCTAATCTTTAAATCTTAGAAGTGGAAAATTTCATCCTTTCTTTGCAAAAGCGGGTACTACTACTACGGTTTCAATCATGACCACCTGTAAAAATCCCAAGTAAATGGATTGCTTATATTAAATCTGATAGAGGAGAGATTGAGAGTGGATGCTAATAAATTAGCAAAAGAATTGATGGATTTGTAAGGTGATGTTTTTATTGTACAAGTTTGGAAACGGTTCAACTATTAATGGTTGAAATAGGTATAAAAATAAAAGATGAAGTACTGCAGACCTTGTGGCTGTTCCTTGTGCGAATCCTTCAAGAATTGCACTTTTTGTTATTTGAATAATAAGAAGCAAGCTGCCACTATTCAACCTAAGTTTTTTTGGTCATAAGTGCAAGAAATGTTTTATGTTTGGTGGGGCTACAACATAAAATCTCCACTACCAAGAAGAGGAAGAGTTCAGTTTAAGGAATGCCCATTGGAGCAGTGGGAATGACTAGTGTTAAACACCTAAAAATTACGATTCTTTTCTATGCAAATGAAAATACCGTCTTCAGTTCAGATAATGACAGATTTGAGAATCCATTCTCTTCGTGTTAGTTCTCAACATAGACCAAAAACCTGAAATCCAAAGAAAGTTTAGGAAAAGCCAAGAAATAAAGTGATAAACATTAATAAACCCGTTCAATATATCACATTACTTTATAATCATAGAGCAGATGAAGAGAGGCAAGAGAGAAGAGAAGTGCAGTTTGTATGATCAAATATAAAAATAAAAATATATTTATGAGTATGGGATGATAGAAGAGCCTATAGATTGCAAGTTGAGTGGTTGATCAACAATTTAACTTGCTAATATATGATGTTTAGATTGAGCATACCTACCCAACAAGCATAAATTGGGGATCCTTCCCTCTATAGGGAGACAGTGAACCCAACCAATTTATACTTTAATGGTTATGTATAACAAAAACAAAAAATGCTAACAATTAAAAAAAAAAAACTTAACTTATAAAGACCTATCGGCCAATTATTATTCTTAAAAAAATCTTGTACACATACCAAATATTTTTTTTAAAGTCTTGAACATAACTCTTTTCAAGTATTTGTAGTATACAGACCAAATCAAGTTTGTATTGCTTTATTGTATTTGGTTGCAAAGTCTAAATATCTATATGAAATGTTCATTTGATAATACAGACTAAATGCTAAATGACTCGAGTGTACCGAGAAAGCCAAATTAGGTGTCATTTCAACGGATGAATCATAATTTGAAAGTAAGCGATCCTCATCACCTTCTCCCGAGTCCCCTTCAATTTCCTCCAACCTCCTCACAACAAAGTGCTCATATTGGGTCTCTTCTCAGGAATAGTATGCGTGCAATCCATGGCAACTGAAGCATTTTCAGCATCTCGCCTGCGAGGAATCCTTCCAGCAATCTCCTGTCGAAGAGTTACTCGCGTCCATTCCTCCTCACCACGCCTGCACAAACCGGAAGATCTACGCCGGCCCGGCCATATTGGGAAGGAACTTTCCCGTGAGGAGTTCCAATAAAAGGATTCCGAAGCTCCATACATCTGATTTGGAGGAAACTTTTCTTGTCTGGAAGTATTAGGGATTTGAAGGCCACCATCTTTTGGGCGAGGAGTGTGGGGAAATGAGAGGCGCGAGGCCATAGTCGGAGAGGCGGGGTTGGTGGTTTTCGTCGATGAGAATGTTGGAGGATTTGATGTTGCCGTGCGGGATGAATTTGCGAGAGCTCCACTTTGCTCATGGAGGTATTCGACTCCTCGAGCTATGGATTGGGCCACCTTCACACGGGATTTCCAGTCTAATGTCTCGCGTCCGCCTTCTTTTCTACCTGCGCCGGGAAGAAGAAAGAAAGTTTTCAACACCACCAGAGAGAGCACAAAGAAAAGAGTTAAAAGAAGAGCTTTGAAAATATAGTTATTAGATTATCAATCGAATGCACATCCACATTGAGGAGGAAACTCCCCAAACTTACCTAGAATAGTCTTGTGTTGTTCTATGAAAGGGTCAAGTTTGGATCCAATATTTGTAGTAATTGAAGTATATTTACGTGCAATTTATTCAAAATATGTTGAGCTATGAATTTAACCTTTCTCATGTGGAGTGGGGTTAGTAGTGGTGCATTCAGGGTCCATAGTGTTAATTGTAAATCATGTAAGATTATAAATTTTGTGTCAATATATAATTGAGTTTTTTATATGTGTACATGAGTGGTAATTGTTATACTTTGAGTATTTAATAATTAATAAAATATATTTTAATAAAAAAATTCATTGAACAATCTTACCGTGCAGTAAATCAAAGAGGTTTCCATTAGGCATGAACTTGTAAATCAGAAGCTTTTCCTCCTCTGCATAATAATAAGATGTCAAAGAAATCAGATTCTCATGCTTAAGCCTGGCAAGTATCCCAATTTGCTTCTCAAACTCTTCCTTAGCCAAGTTATTAAGCTCGTTCAGCCTCTTCACTACCATGGCCGACCCATTTCTCAGCACAGCCTTAAAAGAACTCCCAAAGCTTCCTTTTCCAAGCATTTCAGCCGATGCAAGAAGCAGATCCTCCAAATCAAAACTTGCACTCTCATCGCTCAAAAACAAAAGTTTACTCTTTTCTGCTTCAGAAACAATCTCTAGCCCCTCCATCATTCTGCCACCAAACATTGACTTCTTTTTATTATTATCTGCAGCCTTAACAGTATCAGAATTTTTCTTGATAGAGACAATAGTAGTACTGGTATTGGTCTTGGGTTTTTCCGATGGTTTGTCTTTATAGCTTCTGTAGCAGGATAAACAGAGAAGCACCATGACCAATAGAGCTGCTGCAGCCGCAATAGAAATAAGGGTGATGACATCTGATTTCATGGATGAGCGATGATTTTGTGATCCAACAGCACCGGGTGGTATATTTATTGGTTCTGTACTTGGTATAGGACCAGGTGAAGGAGAAACAGATTCCTTGGTGCAATTATGAATCAAGTCTTTTCCACACGTCAAATCATTGCCCAAGTAAGCAGATTCATTGAATGAACCCAACACAGGTGTATCTGGAATAGACCCTGTTAAATCATTATCAGACACATTGAAACCCTTCAAACTAGGCTGATTGAAAGGAGGGATTGACCCACTTAGCTCATTATTCTGTAAATACAACTCCTCCAGCTGATTCAGATTTACCAGAGATGAATGAATGCTACCATTGAATTTGTTTTCTGAGAAATCTACTCTATGCATGGATGCAAGGGGTGAAAAGTCTGGAAGATTTCCAGTCAAGCTATTGTTCTTAAAACTAAGCACAATCAATTTTGTAATGTTTATGAAGGCATCCAGTGGAATGGATCCATCAAGGCCCATGTTCTCTAAGGATAGCTCAGTGGCGCTCCCATTTTTGCATCTTATTCCTTTCCAACGACTAACATCCCCATAGCAATGGAGTGATGCCCAATCTTTGTGCAGTGATGTTTTTTGGGTGGGATCAAGGTGGTCTTTCAATTTCAGGAGAGAGTCTCTCTCAGCACCATTAAAATCTGCAACTACAAATTCCGCGCAAGCCAAAAATACCATAAAGCAAAACTTACACATAAATATCTTCCCTATATGAGATTGAGAAAAGTCAAAAACACCCATTTCAAATCTCCAGCTAGTAACCACGAAGGCTGAGCGTAAAAAACCAGTGTGTTCGCAGAGACTATCCGTGGTTTAACAGTAAACCACGCGCAAAAAGTGCTAAACCGTAGATAATTTAAACGCTGGCCATTGAATAGAGTGGAAAATACTGCAAACACACCGGCTGGATAAGGCCTTCCAACCTGAGACTATGGGGCTTTTATCTTTCACATATAATTTCTCCAGATCCCCTTAGAAGAAAAACTTCCCTTCCACCCAGATTAAGAGAATACAAATAACCTCTCTAACTGATTAAGAAACTTTAAGTCCCATGGTCGATGAGTGGCTAAAGATTCGAGGTTTACAAAAATGAATTGTATTTTATAGGGGTATGGTATTTTTAGAAATGACCTAATAGCTGCAAGTGTAAGCTTGTTTGTTTTCCAATAACAATACCGGACAAATCGATGAGTAAGCTTATGAGTACATGATGAACCAGCTATGAATAGTTAATTAATTTGACATAGATATTGACAATGGGACCAAATAAAAAAACAACTTGCGGCATTTCCTAGTCGATTTGGACTTCTATATTTATTTCCCTCTCTTGATTTCATCCATGGAATTCTGTAATCTGGTTGGGAATATTATTTATTTTGTAATGTTATTTCCTTGGAAAACAATGCATGATATAAGCAATATTCTAGCATCTTGTTTGCAGATACCATATTTGATTGGATTATCATGGTAAAACACAAATCTAATCTATTTGCACTTGTTTATTTGTGACTAGGGGTGGACCACATTAATATTGACAAAAGAGCCAAAAGGATTGGGCGTAAGCTAGTGTGTTTTACAATATTTTTGTAAAAACTCGTACAGTTACTTCCATGATTTGAATTGGAGACCTGTGCATTAACAATGCACACGCCCACTGTTTTCGATATTGCTTGTCACATGCCATTACGGTATTCGAAACCCATTTATTTAAAGAATTTTTTTCCCATGATTTGACAAGCGATGGTGGGTCCCACGCATGCATGTGGTTTATGGTGCATTTGTGCTTTTTTTTATGGACATCCATCTTAAGCGGTGCATTCTATCGGGAGAATAGCTTCTGCAAAAGGATTGTATCTATTATATCTCAATCAAACATATTTCCACTTTCATAATTCTCTTATTGACGAACACTTCTTCATATAAGAAAAATAAGTGTTGTATGTGATGGCTATCGCTTGTAGAAGTGATCCATGTATTTAGTTTTCTTAGATACATATTGAACTCTCGCTTGTATGAGGATAATATTGCTTGTAGAAGTTATTTATGTATTTAGTTTTCTTAGATACGTCTTAAAATTATTTTTACGATTTTAAGAACCCCATTCATTCATTATTAATTATGATTTTATCTTAATTTTTTTTAGAAATCCATGGTGGATATGTTAAAATGTGAATAATTAGACAATTGAATTTATCTCCAAATGCAAGGTTCATCGAAGAATTAATTGAAGTTTCATGTGGTCTCCATAGTGTCTTTGGAATTTATATAGATTATTTGGAAAAATATTTGCTTCGAAATGCTTATGAGATGGACAAAGGATATTCGTAGAATGCATCAAATTTCGGTGGTAATGTCGAGGATTAGGTGAACCTTGTCGAAGCTCCGAGATTGGAGACAAGGTTGCCTCCAAATCGCATCGAATTATTTGTCACAAAAAAAGAAATTAATGTATATGATCTCCTTGGTCTGTAATTTCGATGCAACTCCACATTATTATTGTAATCCATCACCATTCCTATATAATTCATGAGTTTTGTTGAGCCTAAAACACCACTGCGTTCAAGAATATTCGGCTTCATTGTTCCATTCACACACATAAAAAAGTTAAAATACAACATGTTTAAGAGTTTGATTGATAGTTAATACGGAATTATTTTATTTTTTAAGTTGAATCTTATAACTGTGCATTTTACCTTCAAATGTGTATAAAATTCTATAGGTGTTCCATTGGTATTTTGTTTAAAAAATAATTATTTTAGAGGAAAAAAAATAGATTCTAAATTAATTTAGTATGAAAACAATTAATACTAATATATTTGAGAAAAATACTAATTATAGTATATTTTATAATCGACTCTTAAAAATTATTATAATGAATGGGCCATGGTTACTGCAGAAATCACAAATATCAAGATGGACAACTTTTTTTACAAGGCATGTCCTCTTCAAAAAGGTGACAAACAATGCAGGAAAAAGGTGAAAGAGAATGATAATGGTTTATGGTTCTGTTCGAGTTGCAACATACAACTTCAGAACTATGATTATAGATATGCTCTCATGATCGATCTAAAGGACCCAACAGGAGAACTCCAGTCAATTACCGCTTTTGATGAGACAAGCTGAGTCAATCATGGGTGTTGAAGCTAGTGATCTCTGCCTATTGTCTATAGATGAAGATGCGACTAGTGAAATTACAAGCAATGTCATCGGCAACTCTTACTACTTCACACTTTCCTTGAAAAAAGAGACATATTGTGGAAACAACAGATTGAAATGTGTCATCCTCAGTTCTAAGAAAGTGGATAAAATTGCAACTCCTCTGTAACCTTATTTACGCAAATACTTCTAATGTATCTGTCCCTTCAAACTTTACACCCTCACCCATCCCATTATATACTTTGAACTATCACCTCTATGTTGCTTATTTCAAATCTATGTTTCACTCTTTTTCCCTGCTTCAAAAGAAAACTTCTATAGTTCCTTATAAACTGACATACTATTGTCACTTGCCTCAAAATTGGAAGGCTCCTTGCAGTCAACACTTGCGATATGAATGCATAATTAAATGTTTTGAACGATCATCTTACTGCCTCTTCCCTTCTTTCTTAAGAAGTTGTATCTCGAAAATAGGCTACAAGTATCATTTTGGTATACTATTCTATCAGGGATTTGCTGCAATCTCCTTAAACGCCAGCTCATCATTGTCATGTGCAATAGTACTTAGCAAATACAACATGTTATTTTTCCATTGAAGTGTTGGACTCTGGTTATTTCGGATGTTATTTTTCCCTTGTACATTATGGTAGCATGCACAAGGCATGTGAACTGCATAAAATGGGTTTGTTGAAAATGCCTTCAAAAAAATTAGGCGAATGCATTTGACAAGTGCAAACCCAACCTCCACAACCTTTGTCAACGTACTCACTTTCTATACCAATATGGGAGCCTTAGCACAAGGTATGAACATCCATCAAAGTATAATGGAAAGTGGATTTTTGTTTGCAAAATGCCTCAAACAGATGCGGTCTCATGGAATGCCATAATTGTAGGATATGCACAAAATAGCTTTGACAATGATGCTCTCAAACTCTTTGAGATAATAAAGCACTCTACAATGTACCCTAGCCATTTAAGGTTTGTTTATATTTTCTTTCATATTTTGTCTCATTTATGTTTCTTGGAGAGCTAATATGTTAAAGCACTGAGTGGTTCTTTAAATCTACTTTGACGTCAACACTTCATATTCTCTACATTCTCAAGAGTGAGTGTTAGCAAACTTACATGTCTCACTTGCATTTGTATTCGATTATTACACAACTAACTATTATTTAACATCCCTTTCAATGTACTTTGCAACATTTTTTTGGCTTTAATAGAAAGTCAGAATTGTCAATCATACCCCTTATCCACATCAACTACAAAAGAAATAACTATCCCTCTAAATCAAATAACATATTCCATTTGGCGTTCACATTACATTGTACACATGTGATTGCTAGTTAAATAAAAATTTGAATAATTATTAATACTTATATGAACACATTATTAGGAAATCAAGTATGTTTGTTTTTATAAATGTATCGTTATAAGACCCTATACTTGACCTTTCATAATTTTGTCCTCATTTTTAATATTTTTTAGACCGGTTATCTAAGTTTTTCTAAGAATGGCTTAAAATAAGTCATCTCTATTTAAATTTGTTTTTATTTTTATTTTCCAATCTCAACAAATATTGATATGCATCTAATAGTTCTTTTAAGTTGACTTTTACATTCTCTATATGTGCAGTACTTCAATTTAAGTGAAAGCTCTCTTGAATTGTTGATTTTTCAATCCATTGATCTAAAATGTCTTTGACATGAATTTAACTTTTCCATTGGCAATCTCAAAATATCTTCCAACCATTAATAAGGGTAAATTCGAATATCACTAGGCCCAACTTAAATTGGTTTAAAAACTAATGTATAGTTTGTCACCACGGATAAAATTGAAGTGTTAATAGTTTGTCAATTTTAGTAATTATGTCGTTGGCGTCTTCTACTGGGAGACACTTTCCCGTTATTTCGTTATTCTTGGAGTATGTTGTTCCATTTGCCTGTGCTTTTTTATTTTTTACAATAGGACAACACCCTCACTCAAATCATTATATGTCCAAGGCCCACAATGGATTCCATATTTTAGCGAATCTATGAAACAACTTTTCCATAGTTATTAATTGTTCTTGACTATTTGTAATTCATGTTTTTAGCCATATATTAATGTCCTAAGTTGAGACATCCTCTGGAGTGGTCTAGACATACAAAATCTATTTATTATAAATATTAAAATATTATTATTATTATATACTCTTGTATTAAAATAGATACAAAATCTATTTATTATAAATATTAAAATATTATTATTATGATATACGCTTGTATTAAATAAAATAAATTAGAAATAACCTTCCATATGTATTAGTAATGAACATGATTTTCTCTTATTATAGATATATTGCGAGAATCGCACTCATATGATTGTCTCTTTCTTTTGTGGGTCACTTGAGGGTTTGTCTCTTTAATTGACTTTTGATATTCTTTATGTGGTGTTTTCCATGTCAATAAGGCCCTAATTTGATCTTACATAATATATAAATACATAGTAAAAAATTGTGCACTAAAGAGAACAAGATAATCATATTCACACAAGAGTGTTGTTAAATTGTTAACAGATGAGATTTTACTTTGGTCATAGACATCACCATGTGAAAGCAGAATTTTACACAAGACTACATTTCACAAAACACAAAATGTATTTTAAGAAACTAATATCTAACTCTAGGTTCTAAGGAAGCCATTAGAGTAGTTTTCGTCATGACTATTATCTCGTAGAATGGATGGGGTCTTAAATATTTGCCATTAACATTGTCTATACAATCCACTTATCAATAGATTGACATTGTATATCATAGTGTTTTTAGGAAGCCGAGGTTGCAAAATTTCTTCATTAAACTACATTGAAGTGTATCTCATATGATGTCATGTAATATTCTACCCTAAATGGAGATGGATGTGATGGCACTAGTATTTTATTTACTCAAAATATCCCTCTTTATTATAAATGTCAACATAATTATTTTTTATGTAAATCATTAGCCAATATTATACCTCTAACATACTCATTGATTTGGATGATTTTAATTTTATTAAAGAATAAAGAGAGCATGTTGTCAATTAAATTGATGGTAGTGGTTTGATCCTATTTTATTGTGTTGGTCATTAAATCTTCAAACTTTTCTTACATGGTCCCATTTTAGGCCACGGGAAAGTGTGTTATCAAATGAATTGATAGTGTAATGATTGTCAAGTAACACATATTTTCCTCTCACCTATTTGGAAACAAATATATCATCCTCTATCAAAAATATATTCTTTCCAATTAGAATCTCATATATTTCTAATTTGAATGAGGAGACAAAATGAAGAAAATAATGCATGCTTGAACATGCCATGAGTCTTGCTGAGTTGGCACCGATCCAATAACTAAACTGAGCTAGCTATTGTTTTTGAAGGGAAGTTTGTGTGGTTGTTACGCGGGGATCGGGACAGCTAAAACTTCGCAACTCATCACCAGATAATTTTGGAAGACATTAGGCTAAATGAAAGCATGTTTATGGAGAGGTGCTTTTAAAATTATTAACCATAGAGCCATGCAAAGCAATTGCAAATAGGTGAATATTTCAGGTTGTATACCAAATGGAAGCATGTTTACGGTGAAATGTTTAGGATAAAAATAACTGATACATTCAATTGCAGAAACATGCAAAGTAGTAGCAAATTTTTTATTGGCCCCCGTTATGGTTCTTGTTGATTTGTCACCGATCCAAAAATGAGGTGATCACGAAGATGGTGGTGGTGGTGCTGATCCAGGTGGGCATGTGGGTGGGTCTGAAATCCTTCTTTAGCCCCTGATTCTGAGCAGGTGAGTTAATGGTCGCCCAGGATGTGAATTTTTAATTACCTTCCAACCAAGTTCTAAACGCTGATACCTTTTCCTAACAATCTTTAACAAATTTGACGCCTTTGGCCATGCAAAAGAATTTGTATTTGTGCTCTCCGATATTTTCCATCTTGCGTAGGCTTCAGATTTGTATCACCACTTGGATTTGGAGTTAGCGCAGGTTATCTCCTCTTCCAACCTGGTTTTTGATTTATTCTATTCTCCTTTCACACAGCCACTGGCACATGTATGCATTCTCCCATTCTATGCATCTTTTGATCTTTTATAAATATTTATATCTCTATTTGCGCAACTTTTCTGATTTCTTTTCTCATGTGCACAGGCTTTCCCTTTATTTAGCTTCTTGTACAGGATTAATTAAATAATTATAATCTAGTGGAATTATAATTATATCAGATTATAAATATGTATACTGTTATTCTTGTTATACGCATGTTCATTATTGAATAATATTTTCAATGTTGCAATTTGTTTAGAGTTTTTAAATGAAAAATGGCATTCTTATTTTTTTCTTTGTCTTTTAAATTATAATAATATCATTCCATTTATGGGATATTTTGAATATAGTACAAATACAACACCATATAATTTTTATTTACCAATATTTTCAAATAATTTTAGTGTTTGTTCTTTGAAAATTAATTTCAGTGTTTGAAAACGAAACTTGTAGTTTTGTCTACAGAAAGTATTTGAAAATGATAATAATCAGTAATGTAATATGTAATAGTAATTTGAAACACAATTGAGAATAATAATCACATTACGAATCCATTTGAATAACTTATGCACTAATATAACAAAAGTAAAAGTAAAATGCCACATCAATTAAAATATGAAACTTTCAATATTTTCATATATATATATATATATATATATATATATATATATACGCTGAATTTGAAACAGTTTTACAAAAAGTTTCTAAAAACAACTATTCCAATTTCACAATTTCTTTTTGTAGCTTCATCCTTGAGAAGATTCTTCTATATGTGTTTCAATTTCTGTCTCCTGCGCAACAAAACTTTCTTTTACAACACCCGGCCGAACAAGATCTTTTGTTGTAGTTTTGATATTCGAAAGAATTTCTCGTTCTGATTCTCTGCATCACCAATAAAAAGTAATGTTGGATCTTGTTATGTTTTATTCTTCAACAGTATCTCTAGATCCATTCCATTTACCTTTATTATCCTTCTCAAGGTATTATTCTGCTTGTTTAAGATAACAAGTTTTTCCGTCAATTCAATTGTTGCATTTAAACTTTTCCTAGCACTTTTAAATGCACATCAAGCACTGTAGCCTCATTTTTCAAATTTTCATACTTAGACTACATTTCAAAACAAAAAAATAATTAATTAAGTTTCAAAAAATGTAAATAATATTTAGACTTACCAAAAAAATAATTAATTAAGTTTCAAAAAATGTAAATAATATTTAGACATACCAATGCCTTATCTCGTTTCGCATTTGCAATAACTACAAGGCCCTTGTCTCTCGACCACATATTGTGGTAGGCTTGTTCTTCTGCATTTAAATTCTCAATTCTATTCAACATAATTTCTAGCACTTCATCATCATAACTATTTTCAAAAGATACAAAACCAAACACATCTCGATTCAACAAAATATCAAGCTTTGTTGGCTCATTTTGAACTGAAGAATACAATATATGTCTTTAGGAGTGATTTTTAAATCATGAATTTATTTCTTTAATCAGAACTTTATCCCTAAACTCCCACAATTTTAATTGTTTAATATCCTTCAATAAAACATCAACATTGGCTTCACAATTGTCAGCCAAAAGAGCATTAAGTGCAAAAGTAGTTTTTGGTCATCAGTTAAGTTAGTATGTACTGGAGAAGGTGTACTTGATCTATCCACTCTTATTGGAGAAGGTTGCCTTGCCCCATGAATCATATATTGGGGATTGAAAGTTCCATGGGCCTGAACCCCACTTTCAATCCTTAAATATTTCTCATCTGAATCAATTTCATTCCAAACCAAAACACCATGTCCACTAGGAACATTTCCTAGTGAAAACGTTAGAAACTCAACCGGAAAATTAAGGGTGCCCCTGCTTACAGTTGGAGGAAAAATGAAATATGTTTTTCACTGCACATGGTCTGATATTTTGTGGTGGAGGTGGTAGAGGTGACATCTTCCTCTTCATAGTAGCTAGATGGATTTTGAATTGGATGTTGAGGAGGCCATGCAACAATCAATTGTAATTTTGTAAATAACATGAGAAAATTCAAATGAAAAACATAATAGGATTGAAATAATAATAAATATAACGTTATATCATATATGATTATAAAAATTACTTAGTTGAGTGGCTTCCAACTATGGTGCAATTGTTAATGGGACATGTTAAAGTTGATGTGGTTGTTGTAGAGAAGTAGACTGAAAAGTATAGGAGTTGTACTAGTAGGTGTGATCTAAACATAATTAAGCATCAACAATTGATGAGCTTGTTGATTTTTTTTTAATATATGCAAAAAAATACAAAAATGAGATTCATACATGGAGCTAAGAGTGAGGTATCGAAGATATTTCTACCTCATGTGTTTGATCAAATTCATATACATTTTTTTAATTGAGCTAGCTTGAGACCGATGATATAATCCTATGTTACTTGAGGTTTTTGTAGCAAAGGAATATAAGTTACAAGAAATATTGAAACATATACAAGTTTTAAATAATTAATTACATTTATTTTCAAACATATTGAAACATATATACATCATAAATTAAAATACCGTGGTTAATGCATATGGTATGGTGGATGTGTTAGTTTGAGGTTTTAAGGAACTCCTCATCCGTTTGACAGAACGTGGAGGGGTTTCCTCTCTGTGTGATGATCATGTGAAACAATAACCGAATCTCCTGAACCTAGTGGGAAATGACCTCTAATAGCAGCTTCCCTTCGTGATGCATCCACAACATCTATCTTCTGTGATAATTCAACAAGTAAATTGTTTATTAATTTCAAATATTAATTATAATAGATAAATATTACAAAAATAAATAATAATAATAAAAAATTGGGACTCACCTCTTACACTTGAATTGTTAATGACAAAGTCGATAGCTATGAATGCAATGTTGTCGGAGGAGTGGTGCCACATAAATTATAGAGAAATTCATAATATAAACCAAGAATAAAATTTGTTGAGTTGATGGTAACATTGTCATTCAAATGAATGTTAGCCAAATCAGATCTTATCCTAGAGGATAAGAAGTTGCACCAATCAAATTTCTACCCACTTAGGTTGCGAATGATATACACCAAATCCCACTACATAGTATCCATATATCAACCTTATAATATAATTCTAGCATGGAAGAACTACACCACGGTCTACAGAAATGGGTGACTAAAATTCTTGAGTTAAATTCCTCTTTTTGAAGGGTTTTGGGAAGTTGTAAGTGTAAATACAAGGAGATACATTTTGTTAATACTGAAATAAAATGTAAAATTGAAAATAATCAAAATGAAATGTAAAACTGAAAATAAAATTACTAGCAGTAGCAATTGCACTTGCATCAATAGATAATTGAAAATGAGACTCTCAATACTTGCAATCTTCATCTGATAAAACAACCTTCGTCGTGACAGGATCTACATCATTGTGTGGTATTCCTGTCAGACGCTCAATGTCCTCGGGTGAAGTTCCAAATAACTGTGCATGAGATGGTAGTTGAATATGAAAGGTGAAAGTGGAAGTGTCATAGTTGAGTAGAAGATTGTTAAGTGTTTTTTGTCTGTCTGAAATTGGGGGATATACACTAACCCTGTACAACTTACTACTTGATCCATTGGGAAAACATATTAGAATCCTCTAGAAATGTGTACAGTTGAGGAAATACCAGGCTCTTGAATGAAAACTTCAGCATATTTGTTTTTGACACAGTTGGGCTCTTGGGTTGTGTGAAAATTATCTTTCTTCTTGGAATTTTCAAATTGTTATAAAATTCTTGGCACTTACTTCTTGTTTGTAGTTGTCCTTTGGAGTTCTAGTTTCTTCCTGTCTGGATCCTACAAATCATCTTATTTATTGAGGGTTTTTCCTCGTATGCTCTGGCTTATCTCGTTTGTGTAGAGTGAAAATGACTTCCCTTCGTGTATATATAGGACGTTTAATGCAGCTAGCATCTGGATGCATAGAAAATAACACCCTTTATGCCACTGGTCATAACACTCTACATACTACCAACTAGTAGCATTCTGCATGCTACCGGCCATTAGCATGCAGAATGCTACCAATCGGTGGCATGTTCAATGCTACTAGTTGGTAGCATTTTGCATCTTGTCGGTCGGAAGCATGTAGAATGTTACCAGCTCTACCGGCCGGTAGCATTCTACATGTTGTCGGCTGATAGCATGAAGAATGTTATCAGCCAGTAACATTGAACATGCCACCAACCGGTAGCATTCTACATGCTAACGATGGATAGTATGAAAAATTCTATCAGCTAGTAACATTATGTATGCTATCGGTCGGTATAATTTTGCATGTTACAGGCTAGTAGCATGCAGGATGCTACCGGCCGGTAGGATGTAGAATGCTACCAGCCAGTAGCATGTAGCATTTTATTGGCCGGTAGCATAAAAAATGCTACCGGTCATTAGTATAAAAAAATGCTACCGGCTGGTAGCATCTATTACTTCTGTTGTGCCAAACTTTCCCAGAATGATGTTAAAAAATTGTATTCCGCACTAAATAACTTTTCTTGCGATTCGCCATATATGCGAAAGTGGTTTTACCAATATTCGCCAAATATTTTCTAAGGTTTTTTTCAGAGGGACCCTTAAAATTTTCCCTGAACCTTCTTGTCAAAAATGATATCATCATGCAACTCATCCAGATACTCAGGCACAAAATCATCAACAGAAGGTAAATCATTAGCATCATGATCAATAATCATAAGCGGTTCATACAACTTCAAATTTTCAACATTTATAACTAAATAAATTTGCATATATGGAGGTAAATCCAACTGGAAAGCATTGTTACCAATTTTCTCCAAATTTTGGAATGGACCATACCAAATTGGTTTTAAATATTTCCCTTCACCTGTCAGCCTTTCTTTGCTGATGTAAATCAAACTAAATTACCAACTTGGAACTTCTGATCAGTTCTATGTTTATCATGCCTTGTTTTATATTTTGTTTGACTTTTCTCCAACTGTTCTCAGACATACTGATGGACCTGTTGTATTCGTTGTACAAACATTTTTAGATTTGTCAGTATCAGTAAGTCCACTAACAACATTTTCTTGTCCAAAAGAGAAATCTAGTGACGATTTAGGCATATAACCAAAATAAGTCTCAAAAGGAGACTTCATAGTAGAATAATGTAAGGCACGGTTATAAACATGTTGCACAGAATATAAATGTTCATCCCACAATTTAGGAAGTTTACCACAATAGCCCCTAAGAAAATGTACCATTTTGTAGTTCACGACCTCTGTTTGACCATCAGTCTCTGGATGGAAAGCAATTCTTTTCTTCAATTTAGTTTCCACCAAACCCCACAAAGTTGACCATAATTCCCCAAGAAACCTAGAATCCCGATCTAAAATAATAGAAGTGGGAAAACCAAAATAAACCCATACAAACTGAAAAAATAAATGTGTAGTCCCTTCACCAGTTATTTGTTTAGTATAAGGAATCAACACACAAATATTGCTAAATTTTTACACAACCACATATAAATAGTCGTGTTTCTTTCGTGACATGGGCAAACCTCCTACAAAATCCATGGAAATAATTTCCCATGGACATGTAGGGACAACAAGAGGATTCTAAATTCCTAACTTCATGTTGCTAGGATTGCTCATGGCACAAAGAACACATCCTTTTATATAATCGGTTACATGTTCATGCATTCTAGGCCAATAACAATACATCCTCAAATGTGCAACTATTTTACCAATACCAAAATGTTTAGATATAAGAGAAGTATGAACTTCCCTAATCACATGCACTCTTTCACTCTGTGGAATGCAAATTTTACCAAAATGAAACAAAAGTCCATCATACACATGATAATCCAATTCTCTCACTTTTTCCAACTTATAAAGTTCTCATACACTTCTTTAAAATCAACATCATAAACATATTGTTCTTTATAACTATCATGAGCCAAAGAACTATGTTGTAAAAGAATAGATGCAACAACGACTAGAGGTCTAGATAGCATATCAACAACCTTGTTTTGTATAACTTTCTTATACCTAATCACGAGATGAAACTACTACAAGAATCCCATCCAATGAAGTGTCTAGATTGTTGTAGTTTGGTTTGTGTTTGTAAGTACTAGAGGGATTGATGATTTGTATGTATTATTGTTTCCTTTCCCATCAATTAATGTTTCCATTTCTTTACACTTTGCACCAAAGCATACAACTCTTTATCATAAGTTGGATAATTTATTAATGCACCTGTGAAGGTATCATAATAGTAACAAACAGGTTTTTATATGTTGCATCAAGACTTCACCCATTACATAATCACTAGCATCCGTCTCAATCTCAAATGATTGTTGCAAATCTTGAAGTTTCAAGACTAGAGTGATACTAATTTTCTCTTTCAGTGTATCAAAAGCTTTCTGATTTTTTCCTCCCCACTAAAAGACATGTTTAATACTAGTCAAAGCATGCAAAGGAGATGCAATAAACGAGAAGTTAGCAATAAATTTTCTCCAATATTGTACTACACCAAGAAATATTCTAACTTCTGTTACATTATTGGGTCTAGGCTAGTTAACAATGACCTCAACTTTTGCATGATCTATTTTCAATTCACCATTTCCCACAACATAACCCAAATAAACCAAAGATGTTTTTCCAAATTCACATTTAGACATCTTTAGAAATAGTTTCTCCTTTCTTAAAGCATCTAATACTTTCTGTATATGAATGATATGATCATCCCATGATTTACTGAAAATAATAATATCATCTAATTAGACTATGAAAAAACCATCAATGAATGGCCTAAATACATCATTCATCAAGCGCATGAATGTATGTTGGTGTATTACACAATCCAAAAGGCATAACAAGTCATTCAAATAAACCCTATTTTGTTTTGAAATCAATTTTCCACACATCACCTTCATTAATTCTTACTTGGTGATAACCACTTCTTAAGTCTAACTTAGTGAAATAAATAGTATTCTTTAATTGATCCAAGTAAATCATCAATACGAGGAAGAGGGTAATGATTTTTCACCGTGATTTTTTTAAGGCACGAAAATCAACACACATCCACCATGTGTCATCTTTCTTTGGCACCAAAATGATTGGCGAACCACAAGGAGATGAACTTGGACAGATAATTCCTTTTGCCAATAGTTCCATCACATGTTTCTTAATTTCCTCATTTTCAACCATGGAAAATCTATACATGTCAATGTTGGGAAGATGTGCATCATGTATCAACTATATCTCATGTTGAACCCCTCTTTTGGGAAGTAGACATTGTGGATCCTGAAAAACATCATCATAGTTAGAAACAAGTTTAACCAATTCATTACAATTTTTAGGATCATAATCCTCAAAATCTTGTTCATGATCTTTCTCTTTGGCTTTGATCACCATGAGTACAAAATTCTTGCTTGAATTTATAAGCATTTTCATCTGCCCTGCAGTAACCAAGGAAAGACATGTTTTCATATGATGAGCTCTAACAATATATTTGATCCCATCCTTAAAAAGTAAGTACTTATTCTCTTCCCTATAGAAGATTGCTTTATGATCATATAGATAAGGACTTCCCAAAACCACAACAAAAATATCTAAAGGAAAAACATCCATATTTTTCCCACCCATATGAGGGTTGTGCCACCCATTCGAAGAGTTTTGTGCACCCATATGAGTGTTTCCCACCAAAACCATATCTTCGAATGGGTGGCATAACACTCATATGGTTTTAGTTTTGTTGTGCACCCATATGAGTGTTGTCCACCCATATGAGTGTTGTGCCACCCATTCGAAGAGTTGTCAAATGAATTTTTGCTTCATCATCAATAATTTTTTGAATCCTGCAATATATCTCAATCTGCTTGATCCAGTTATCCAAATTATCTGCATCAAAATCCCCATTATAAATTGGCAATTCAAACTTTATATCTAGTTTTATTGAAGGAATAGAATCATATTTTTGTGCTTCATCTTTAGAAAAACATATTTTTGTTTCTCACCTTTAGGAGAATCAGAATCAAATGAAGAACCATCTTTCTTTTTACCTTTTCTAGCTTCCTTTTCCCTCTATCTTTTCCTATCTCAGTACAATTCTTCCACCATTTCTTTCATCTGAAGGAATGATTGAAGAATTTCTTCTTCACGTTCCTCAGACATTTTTGGGCTTTGAGATCATTTTGTACCAATTTTGGGATCAACTTCTGTTAGTTATCCTTCAACCTTTCTAGAACGTGACCTTGTTAACATTCAACAAAAATTTGCAATCCAAACACCATTAATTTGATCATAGACCATCTCTGATACCAAATGATCCAAAATCATAAGTAATTTGCAAAAACTATTCACCAAATTTACTTTAAAACGTGACTTTTTGGATTAAAATCAACATTATGACCTTCTTTTATTTTTAATTAAAATTAAAAACTACGAGTATTGTGTAAATCATAGATTAAACCAGACTAAACAGATAAATAAAGTCACCACAATTGATAACGAAGTTCAGTGTTTGAGCCTATGTCTTCGGGTCCTTATAAATGCGACTGATCTATTAAAATAATGCCTTAATACAATTACAATGCTTTAATAACACATATTCAAATCTTGTTCAATTGGCACTATAATCTCATTTAAATTTTAAGCCTAGTCTTTTTGTAGTTTTCTCAAAATATCCCTCCTAGCTCTCATAATAAGCTTTTTAAAAATTACATAGTCTAATGGTTATCCCTCTCAAATAGCACATTGCCCATTTATATAATGTTTAGACCTCTGGGTGAAATGGAAAAGCCCAAATCCTTTTTCCTCGCCAAGCAAGGTTTCATCTCCTCCCCATGTGCATTGCATTTTCTATAGTGGGAGTTAATCCCACATTCAACGCAGGGAAGGTACATTGGTGGTTTAAAAATGGCGGTGTGGCTTTGATTAATTGGCTTGTGAGCCATTTTGTTGGCCGAAGGTTATGGTCGGTTCGCTATGTGCTAATTTGGGCCACTTAAAGGTAAGTGCTTAGTGGGCAGGCTACGTGGAGGTATATGCGTTGATTTGTGAGGATATGGAGATAGGCATAAGGAGATAAGGTGGTTGTTGGCGAAGGAGATAAAGTGACTAAGAGTATGTGTGGAAGAGATAAGAAATGAGCTGGGTGATTAAGTAGTTAGAGAGGTGAGGTCAATGGGCAGGTCAACTAGGTCGGTTGAGTCAGCTCATCTCGCCGAGTCGGGCTGTCCACCAAGCCACTAATGCAATAAAATTGTCCCACATGTATCCTTTCAATACAACTAAAAGCATATATACACATAAGCTCTGCAATGTTAATATGAAGAATGGAGACTAAGGTACCCCTCCACAATCAAGTGTGTTGAACCTGGATGAGGGTCCCTAGCTAACAAAAAGTGAGGCCCACCTGTCTGTAACCAAGTGCTAAAGACCGGCGTTATAAACCAAAATATTTACTTCATACCCATTGTGCCACGTGTCACAATTTCATTTGTCCACTTGGATGTGCACGTGTCCATGTCACATGTGAGAAGTCCATATTTTTACCACTTGGCCTAAAAAAATGAGCGAGCCATAACTTCTGCATACATCATTTTTTACAAACAAAATACTGCTAGAAATATCTAATTTTTCTCTACACAATGCAACTGATTTTTAGAAGATAATAGATCAATGTTTCTCAACAAGGATCCTCTGGATCATCCCACCCCATCCCCACTCCTAACCCCCTCCCCTCTCTATACATCTATATGGGCCCTCTAGATCTATGGGGTGGGTGGGTGCCTATAAAGATCTATAGGGTATCGATAGGGATTTTTCCTATGTAGAGTTAGATAGGGGCCCTTGTTCTTTGCCATAGAAACTCGTAGTCTATATCATAACGAGGAGGATTTCTTGCTATTGATTGCTCAAGGAACTGGCGAGATGAAAAATACCGACATCATTCACGAGTCACTCATTCAACTAATGTAGTTAAATGATTTGATTTACAAAAATGAATTATAGTTTATAGGGGTATGGTATTTTGAGAAATGTCCTAATAGCTACAAGTGCAACCTTACTTGATTTCCAATATTAATAATGGATAAATCGATGAATAAACTTATGATAAAAAGTCACAACATGTGCCATTTCCTAGTCAATTTGGGTGTCTATATTTATTTATCTTCCTTAATTTCATCCATGAAATTATGCAATCTAGTTCAGAATATTATCTATTTGTTATTATATTTCCTTGGAAAACAATGCATATATAAGTAATATTCTAGCATCTTGATTATAGATATCATATTGGATTGGACTATGGTAAAGCACAAATCTAACATGTTTGCACTTCCTTGTTAATTTGTGACTAGGGATGGACCACATTAATATTGATAAAGAAGGCAAAATATTATATTCATTATATCTCAACAAATCTATTTCCAGTTTCATAATTCCCCTATTGATAAATATTTATATAAGAATAAGAAGTGTTGAATGTGATGGCTATAGCTTGTAGAAGTGATACATAGTTACTGAATTACCCATATTTTTAATTTAATATAGAGATACTTTAAATAAAACTATATTATCGATTATTCATTTTAAAAAGTAGGAGGTCATATAGAAGTATATCTTACAATATATAATGTTGGGCCAAGAAAGTCACACGATAAAAATAAAAGGGACTCCCTTCTCAAATCTCAACAAAATATTGTAAAAGAAGAAATTAATTTACTATAGTAAAGAGCCTAGTGGTAGTTGAAGGATATTTGTCATCTAGTTTTCCCAACCAGCATAAAATGTGTCCTCTTTCTCAGGTAAAGGATCCCACTTGATGTTTACATTATTCACTCCATTTGTGTTATCTTCAATTGTTGTTTGATTTCTATCTAAAATGTTTTAGGGGGCAACATAGTCAACGATACACAAAGAAACTTGTTGGGGATAGGAAGAGGATTCCAATCACTTGTTGTGCAAGATTATGCAAACTCCTTTGAGATAGATACCAAGTAGATTCATTATGTCACTACTACATAAAGTGTGAATAACATCAAGTTTCAAGTCAAATTTGCATCAAAATTTAACCTTTTTAAAAGTTTTTCAGTCATGTTTATTCGAAGAATTGGTCTCGTGGGTAAGTGCATGGAAATAGGGGGCCAAAAGGGGGTAAAAAATTGGCACTTTTTTCCTTAAATCAGAAAAAACTAAGCTTCAACTAATAATTTGGCATGCATATGCTCAAAATTTGATAGTGTGGTAAGAATAAGAATCGTAGTTCTCAAAATCTAGTTTCTACACTACTATTTTTTTAAATGGTGGAGATTAAAAAGGTCAAATGTGGTGCATACACAAAGTGTGTCTTATTTTGTGTCAAAAATATAACATAGTGTTGTGTGTGCGCCCTCCCATTTTTTTATTTTCGTAAACTATTTTACATATCCCTTCGATAGAAAGTTAACTAAGACCATGTATGAGGTCCCATTGATTTTTCATATTTTTTGGATGAATATATAATTTTTACTACTTTTCAAAGTGAACACATCCCAAAAATAAAATATTTGTATGTACACCCTCATAATTTTCACAAAAGTAGTTGATTTTTTAATGCGTGTAGAGTAGAGTTTAGATTAAGCCGTTTTTTTTTTTTAATTTGGATGAAAAATCATAAATTATGTATAAAAATTATACATGTGTTTTCGAAAGAAAAGAAGGCACTAGTAAAAGTAATTAAGGATGAGAGCTTTAAACTAATCATATTTTAGAAAGAAATATGTCGTCACAAACGTAAAACAAAGATTGACATCGTAATATTTTTTTATAATACATGAGAAATAAGGGTGTATATTTGAGATTGTTATGTTTTTTGTAAAACACGGATTTATTCATAGATTACATAGTCCAAACCTTAGGATTTGATATCGTCGACAAATCCAAACCTATGGATTGACAATTTCCTATCCATGAATGTGTCCCACTCTATTACATACTTCAAACTTTAGGCTTTGATATCTTATGAAAATCCAAACCTATGGATTGACAATTTCCAATCCAAAAAAGCTATAATGTGTTCGCATTATAACTCGCTTAAGAATGATATCCCAAAAAAAATACCTATGATTTTAGTCCCACTAATCATTTTTGTCTACATATTCCTGCAACATTTTATTCCTTTAAGACATTCTTTTTTACAAATTTTTTATATTTTGTCTTATATAGATGATTGGTTTGTGAAATATTTAAGCATTGTTTGATATTTGAGTTGTTTTAATTGTTTCTTGTATCTCAAAAACTCATTAAAAAAATCAATTTTATTGTGGTGATAAATATAATTGAGAATTGTGGGGATGATACCATGAAGGCAAACACTTGAGTTAGGAAAAAAAAGGCAACGGATGCAAAATATGGCGTGAAATAATAAATTGAACATGTATTTACTAAAGATTCGAGATGTTTACAAAGACCCTCTATCATCCAACAAAACTAAGAAAGAAGAAAAATAAATAAAACAAGGGAGTGAGTGTAAAAAAATCCATGAAAAAAAAGAAATCAACATATGGAGATGAAGGTATGTCATATCTTCCAAATGAAATTAATGTTACATTAAATGACCGACCTATTCAAAACACACTCTCTTTACCAAATTATAAATATGAACAACAAATATGAAATGAACAATGTTTATATGATGTTCAACCATCCTTACCATTGAAATCCTTGATTAAAATATTGTGTAAAACAACCAGAATTTTACTTGAGATTGATGAAAATATATTAAACCCAATGAATAATAAGATTAGTGAATGCACTTGTAGAAGAAAAGCTAATCAGATGTGGAAAACATTTTTTAACAACTTAAATGAAACCCTTGGTCTAAGAACATCTAAGACTAATAGTGAAAAATCTATTGTAAACAATTTAATGAATGCATACCAATCAATAGGTCCAACCTCGCATACCAAAGATAGTACTACTACCCAACATGTTATTACATCAACTATAGTAAGTAAAGCAACAAAGAATTCTTGTTTAATTAGGAAAAAAGTAGTGCACTAAAAATAAATTGGAAAACACTATCGAAAATTCTCGGACAACATGAAAGAATTGAAGATACAAATAATAATGAATTATGTGTATTCTTTGGTAGACTGTCATGGAAAGACAAAGACATAGTTGAAGAGTTAAAATAAAAAATTGAATAATTTTGGAAAAATAATACAATGGTTTCGCCTAATAAAAAGACATTTTAGAAAGAAGAATTGGTTCTCGAAACCTTGAATCACATCCCAAACATTTTTTGGATATGACACAAACACAATTTTATAATAAGTTTAAAGGGAATCATCCTGAAATAAAAATTAGTCAAAGGTATTTTGAAATGAAAAAATATTTTTACGTTAAAATAAATCACTCGCAAACTACCTTTTGTTGTAGGATCCATATTGAATTTGCTATGCATTATGATGTTTTCCAACATATATGTGTTAATTTGCATAATGAGAATATTTTGCAAAAGTCTATAATAAATGTTCTACCTAAATCAGCAAGATATTTCATCTCAAGTGTTTTTTTGTACAAGAGAAGAAGGACAAGTTTTTTTATAAGAAATCATGTTTGGAAGGAACTCGTGATAGTCGTGGTGGTTTAAACATTTGTAAAATTGTATACGCATAGAGAATACACATGTAATTCGAAATGAACTAGTTAGTTTTGGGAAATACATGTCAATGGCATACACTTTAAAATATGGTAAAAAGGCCAAGAGATGTGAATTAGTGAGTAAAGAAATGTGTATCGGATTTTATGACTATATTTCGAGAGAAGCTAGTGTATGAGTATGCACAACATACACACAAAGATCAATGGTTAGATGAGTAATTCAAGTTATGCAAGGACACATTTCCTCTTGGTACCATTATGTCAGTTGTTGATTTTTAGAGAACTATATTCTACAACCACAAAATGAAGTGTAATCGCAATACTACAACTTTATTCAGATTTTTATATTTGTGTATATAATTTTCAGGCATGCCCTCTGGGCATGTGCATGGAGATGAGAGACCAAAAAGAGGCTAAAATTTTCATTTTTGGCTATTTTAACCATAACGTGATCTCGTTATGGCTTAGCCACGTTATACTATGATAACAAAAAATTAAGTTTGTGTTATAATGCGAGTGTGTTATGGATTAGATACGTGAGTGTGTTATAATGTGCTCACGTTATGATTGTAATAAAAATAGTCATGGTCAAGACCTCACAAAATCATTTCACAAAATAAAAAAATGTTATTATGCAAATAATGCAAGCGATAAAAAAGGCGAGCATGTTTTCAAAGGGTCAAAACTTGTCTGCTAATCAAATTGACCATTGCGAAGATTCCAAAATGTAGGTTTCAATTGATTTCAGTGTAATTTTTTATTATTAAACATTTTTTTCCTTGCAGTGTTCTTGATTTTTTTTCAAAGGATCCAATAGCTTCACGTGAAAGCCCTTATTCACCCATATACCAGGGTGAACAAAAATACTTGAAACATGTCATTCAATTCCAATACATCCTCTGAACACCCAAGAAAACATTTTAGGGGAGATTGACGATAAAAAGTTCAAATTAATGGTTTAATAGATACCCTAAGAAACCCCAATGTGACAAATATCCATTATCGAAACCTTACTTCATCATTAGAGTCATTAATATCTAATATTGATAATATGGTAGGTCAAACAAACACATGGGAGGGTTACAAAACTAGTTGTTGCAATTTTTATGTAGATAAGTTGTCTTACGATATGTAGACACAAAATCACGCACTTGGGTACACTTCTAGATCCTAATCACATACCACTATTCATATGATTCCTAAGCGAGAAAACTAGTAATTAACTATTGTATTTTGCCTCTTTCTTGTCTTTCTTTCTTTCTCTCTGGTCTTGTACACCCCACATCCCATTCTGATCTTCATTGCTTTATCTTTAATGGCTCTAGACACCAGCGCCCAGACAGGATGTCAGTGCCTAGGTGCCCTCGTCCTTCTAAGCACCCCCAACCTATTTGTATCTTATTCGCCTCTTTTGGGCCTCTTTTATCGTTTGGGCATCTTATATTCTTATGGGTCAGCCTTTTAGTTGTCAATTACAAAATTCAAACAAGGGAATCATATAAATACAAAGCCATGTGACCAAAATAAAGGACCAAACTCTAAGCATCTACTATCATCATGTAAGGTTGCATCCAAAGGCATTCTAAGAGCATCAAGGAATCCATCTAGCTTTAATTTAAGGGACAAGGGACTACATTTTTTTACATACATTCATAGGAGGGGAATTTCATTTTCTCATTCACACATCTATTTACATTGTTACATCTAGTTATCACTCATTATCAAGTGCATCTTGCACAAGAGCTTCCTAGGGCACGATTTCTACACACGCACACAAGAACTACATGGATTCTAAGATGTTGTGTAGCGCTCAGCCCTAAGTTCACTCTGTCGAGTGACCATCGGGGTCAGTCTAACTCGTCATTTGCATCTTATCTTTTTTAGGATTTGATGTGTTTTAGGGTTTTGCAGGTTATCTTTCTCTTTGCATGTTACAGGAGAACTCTGCGAACATAGTACAACAGACATGTGACCAACATCGAAGGTTAACGACCACCTTGTGACACAAGAAAACCCATATTCCAAACTCTTATTATAAACACAGCACAGGTGCTATACAACAACATTTTGTGAAGAACTTTATTAATATATTATTTTAATAAAACTCTATTTTAAATAGATGGTTGATTTCATCACAAATCTAAAATATTACGGTGGTCTCTCACTAATTCATCAAGTAAACTTCATTTCTTAAAAAGCGTTTGGGATGTGTCATGTTGTGCTTTTTAGATAAGAACTTGTGTCTAAATGAGTAATTGTGTTTCGAGGATGCTTTTTGTGTTCGATCATGTGTGATGATTCTCCCTGTTTATCAATTTAAACATTTAGAATACTTCGAGATTTATTGTGAAATTATCTAAGTCTTTTATTCCCTCTCTTGCACTTAGGGTTTAAATTTTCATTAGTTTATTGCTTGCATCAAGTACGTGCTTTAGTGTTTATTTATCATATGTGACTCTACAATATCTAGTGTTTTACAAATTCCATATTTGTTAAATCATGATGTAGTGAAGAAAATAATCACCAAAGATAAGTGTGCTTTGTTTGTTGACCCTAAAACTAATGCACTCTTCCTATTGAGTTGCAGAAGATTCTGAATCCACTAGTGTAACCCTGAGGGGATAAAAACTAATTTTTGAAATAGATGGTTGATGGTTTTTCACCAATCAACTTGCAAAAATTTTGAGGTACCACAATATTTCTTGATGAACCGCTATTATGAGTTCATCCTCAATTAAATATCGAATTATTTTTACATTCAATAGTTCCAAGGCAGAGTCAAAGACTTTACATGGGATAGATTGGGGGCACAATGTTTATAGAACCGACAACTTAGACCCCTTGTTTTCCCATATATTCAACAAGTTTCAGTCTCTAATGTTGTGAAGGATGTCGTGGAGGTCGAGACTCTTGATTTTATTAGGTCTTTGACACATTCATTTCTTTAGCATGGCTCTCATCTCTCTTGGGATGATAAGGCTAGTCCTTTAAGGCATCATACATCATATAGCATAGTTTTTCATTCTTGTGGGAGTATAAGAACCTAAAAAAAAAAAAAGAGGGACAAATGAGTGCATTTTCGGTGTAATCCGACACTCATTTTTAAGGGAAAATGCAAATGAAAACCGTTCCAGTGGTTGATGAGGCAGCTCCACAACCTAACGATGTTACTCCACAACTTAGTCAGGATGCTCCATTGGCTGAGTAGGGTGTTTGATTGGAGGAGACACATCGCGATTATGTGTTGGACACTATGATCATCACATATGATATACTGGATTTGACCTTTGGTATAGACCAGTAGGTAATTTTACATGAAGTTAATTACAATTTAGTATATATTTTTCATAGAAATTTAATAATCAACAATATTAATACATTATGAAATAAAATTAATGATTCATGTGTATTTTTATAAAATTACAGGGTCAAACTATACATCCAATATCACATTCCACTTCTTCACATTTGTTTTGCGGGCACGACAACCCCTCATTTATAAATTTGTAATAAATTAATAAATATTTTTGTTAATTTATTTTTCATATAAATATGTTATCTTAAAATGACAATTTGATGTTGAATAGGAAGCATATGGACCTTCGACATCTATAGATGTTGGTATGAGTGTGCATGTTGGCGAATTTACTAATGCGAGTTTTATTATTTTTAATCATCATATATGAAGAGAATGAACTATAGTTAATGTATGTAGAAAATGTGATGTAACTTGTATGTGTGTAACTTTTTTTCTTGTTTTCATTTGATGGTGTCATTATAGTCTCTGGCTGACATTCAACGATCATTAGATATTGGAGTTTCTATAGGCATAACATTTGTTATGCCTCTTACACAAGTATGAGCTAGTAATTTAGTTTTCATAACGAATTGATTGTATTAAATAACATCATGTAGTATAATTAAATATGGTATATGACAATCTCTTTTTCATAATGTGAAAAACACTAGCTAGCTAGATTGTTTTACCTAAAAGACTATTTTCAATGACCTTATTAAATTGAGATGTAATTGTCCCTCCATTTTATGTAATTATTCTTTTAGTTCTTGTGCTCCTCAAATTATTTTGCATACCTAATACATATACAATCATTTACAATTTTCCATCTGGCAACATTCTTCACAACTCCACCTACAGTTTTCTTTTCATATATCTTTCCTACATGTTTCTCAAAAGTATCCAATTTATGTTGCATTGTGTTGTCCCTACCCTATTTTTAGCTACAGATTGTACATTTACATTATTTGGGAGGTTCATCTTTATTTTAATTTTTAACGGGTTTAATAAATAGAAACTTAGAAACCCACTCTAACCTAAAACTCCTTCTCGAGTTCCATTTTCTTACCTTTCTATTTCTGTCGGAAAGAGGTGTCCCCTGAGTATTTGGCGTGGTGGAATTTAAATTTTTTTGACATCCAGGAGTTTCACCTCCAATATTCAATCAAGTAGGCAAGGACATCCTAGTACTAGAGTGGAAATGTAAATATTCCAGTGATGTTGTTTCAACTTTATTCAATGGGATGTCTTCAAGTGGAGGCATTTTATTGTCATTGTCCTTGAAAATGTCAGTCATCAAATCATCAATGAACTCATTTTGTTTTTCATTTCGAATGCAATCATTATCCCTTCATAGTGTTGGATAAGGTTGAAATTATGTAGATGGAATCTCAAAATAAGATGCAATCTTTTGTATACCAGAACCAAGAGGTGTTGCACTTGCTTTCTTTCCTGAGGTTCCCTTTTTACTTTCCATTTTCCTGTAAGGAATTTTTTGAGTTGGTTGCAATGAGATGAAAATTAACTAAGAGATTGCAGTGTTGTGCGACATAGAAAGAAAAATGACACTGAAAATGATGCACATATATTGGCAATACCATAAAAAATGACAACTTAAAAAGAATTGAACATATTTTAATAGAGTATAACATTGTTAAAAACCTAATTTACAAAAGAAGATAAAACAATGCAACATGATAGAAAACATATTTTAAATTAGATAAATACTTAATAGACTTAGTTGTACTAAGTACTTGTAAGATGTAAAATGCAATGTTGCAACCTACAAGACCTTGATTTATTTAATTTTTGTAAGAAATGTGTTGAATCGTTTTCTGCTACTTAGAACAATGCGCAAATCACAAATTCACAAATTTGAAAAGATTTTTAAAAATGCTTTAGAGTAAACGCTAAATAGATCCGTGTACGTATATAAGTGGTGAATTTAATCAAAATTCTAAATTTCTCCCTAAAATTTAGGTGATTGCGACCAAAGGGTCTATAGAATTCCTGGAGATCCAAGAATTTTATGAAGTCTTAGCTTGTCGATTAATATGTTACTTATACAACCATCATCCCATCTAATCCACAACTATATACAATCCTAGAGTTATAATTAGTCCATTTACTCTATTTATTTTGTCGATGTTGGAGTAGTAGGTGCAGATTGCAAAAGGTGGATCACAAATCTAAAGAGAGGAACTTGGATATCAAAGCTTTGATAAATTCCCGATCACGTCCTCACTACACAAGTTGACTCACTGTCAAGCATCCTCTTCACTCATGATTTTGATAAAAAAAATACTTTCATACATATTAAAAGGTGTGATTTTGTTTTAATTACCAAATCTATTTTGGTTATATGTTTTATGGAAATATGTACAATTTAGTGGATGAAAGGTTTCTTGGCATGGGTGGTCATATAAATTTTGGTAGTATCTACACCCATGGGTTTAAAAATTCAAAGGTGTGTTTTTTTTTTTTTTTTTTTAAAAGCCTACATCCTAGTTGTCTAGATTATGGGGACATAAAATAGGAAAGTTGAACTTAATTGAAAGGTTTAAAGGAATATACTTCCATTAATGGAAATTCAAACTCAACTTCAATTGACTGAAAAATACTTGTGGGAAATAGTTGGAGAAAATTTACCAAAACCAAGTGATGTAGATGGATCTACAAAGTGGAAAACCAAAGATTGAATAACAAGAAGAATTATTGGTCTAGGTGTTTCTAATGCATAATTACATCATATAGACTTATCTAAGATGTCATGTTTCATCTGGATGATATTGACCAAGTTGTTTGGATGTCAAGTGAGAGGTGCAACAATGGCCATGAAATAGATTTTTTTTAATTAAAACTTTAAGGAAATAACATGGTGCAACACATTAGTAAGTAGTGTTCCATTTTGAATCAATTAGCTAGGATAAAAATTGATGTTAGACAATGATACAAAAGTTGTATTGTTGAATAACAAGACAAATAGTCATTGTAACATGGTATTCACACTAAATAAAATAAATCCTATCTTATATAATATGATTTATTCTATGCTAGATGAACAAAATAGAGAAAAAAATGATTTATAGGAAATTGTAATGTAAAAATAAATAAATTTAAACATGATAAATCGTATGTTAAAAATAGATTCAAGGAGGGAACAACTTCCAAATAATCAAAGAAAAGGTTTCTTTGGCATTATTTCAAACTCCTGAACATGTTATTACGTATTGTAGACAAAAAGCGCATGATCTCTTTGATAGAAAACTTTTTAAAATGTCATCATTACTAAAAGCATAAATGAAGATGGTGATAAGGAAGAAAATATTCCCCATTCAACTGATAAAGACTCTATTGGCCATATTATTTATGAAGAGTATTTGTATTAAATGTATACAACGTTGACTAGAGGATGAATGCACAAGAGTTGGAGGTCAAACAACGCCTCTCGTCAGTTGCTAACAATGGGGTCACATTCTAGTATAGTTGCACTAGTATTTATTTTCAGTTTGTGTGTGGTTGAAAATAACAACATAAATCGATACATGTTATGTTCATTACGATGCCAATACGAGCCCCGATTAATTACTACTATAATTAGTTTTAGTCGTGTCCATTTTTAGAATATTTTTTGGTCAAGTGTAAAATTCTATTTTTAGACTGAAAGTGCTAGTTAAAGTACAATTCATTGGATGTGCACTTAGCTGAGTTCAAATATTTATCCATTCATCCTTAAGAGTTGGTGTGTCAACTTTATGTATAGGTGATTAATTTTAGTCTTATCTTAGTCCATTTGTATTTTTAGGAGAGGTTAAGGCACCTAGTTTGACTAGTGAGCATGATGGGTGTGCATGTGTCACTTACACTAATAATGCCCTCTTACATATTGACCATATCTTATTAGTGGATGATGTTTGTCATCTTGAGTCTATTTTTATTCATCTTTAGTTCATTTAGGAGTTGTAATTCTTATTATTAGTCTTTAACTTGTCATGAAAATATAGACAAATCTTGTTGTAATGGCTATTTAAGCCTTATTTCTTAATTAATTAAATAAGCAATACTGGGATGAATTTTTCCAAGTGGAAGAACTTTTTACATTGATTTTATTTCTATTTTTTTGCATGTATTTAAAAATAAAACCAGAAGCTTAAGCACCATTATTTGAAGTTATTCAATCCATATTTGATCATCAATCACACATACAAGTACACTAGATTAATAACTAGTTATTCTAGGTAGATTGGATGGTTTATAATTTATTTTTAAGGGTATTTCAGAACTAATTTACACTCCATCCATAGCAAAACCTTCATGTTCAAGTGTGAAGTTACTTGATTTTCCCTAATGTAAAGATGATGCAGAGATTCAAACCATGAGTATTAAAGCAAGAGATGTTCTTGATAAGTTAATTGGATAGGTTGATGTTCCTATGATTTGGTTGATAATGTTCCCTTTCATGGTTGATGTGTTCCCACAATCGAGTGCAGACATTGATGTGGCACATAGGAAGATCAAGACCATATGCAAGATCCACAACAACATGTTGTTTAGTTAGAAGGTGGTGTTTCTCCCCTTGTTCATATTGGGGGGAGGGGATGTTAGGAATATTTTGTTAATACTCACATAAAAGTCAGACGGTAAAATAAGTGTACGTGTGAAAAGAATAATGTAATGAGTTGTTATTAATAACTCATAGTTAAACATAGGTATGTGAGTAAATAGTATTTGTGTGAGTTAGTTACCACACACACACACACACACACACACACATAAAAAGGGTGTTACAATACTTGTTGTAATAACTCTTGTAATAGTCTTGAGGTTAGATTAGTTATAGGATATTGTGTTACATGGATATGGTCATATAAATGTAATGTCTCTCATTGTTGTCACTTTGAAATGAACCCTTTGGAGAATGGTATGATGACTCTCCTTTCAATTGACAAAATGGAAACACTCATAGGTTGTGGGTGGACCTGTATGTTGGAGTGATTCTCCAAACAGGGTTGGTTCCACTAGTGCAACACCTAAACTATTTATATCTCTAAGGCTACTCTATTCTACCAAAACCAGTAGGGAAAAGGGAGGAGGAAACAAGAGAAAATGGAAAATATGGTGATACACCAGAATTTTTTGATGATCTCAAACTTATTGGAATCACACAGATGAAGCACGGGAGCCACACACACCATAAAATAACTACAAGTGATTGTATCAAAGAAAAAGTATCTCATAGAAGGGTTCGGGTTGAGTTGTGACAAGATAGAAAAGGGGTAGTAGACGGATCCACAACAAAATCCTACATACAAATTGTTAAACACAACTTATGACATAACCTTATTGTATTTGTGATAAGGAGATTAGAATATCTTGATGAATTCTTTGATTGTTTTTTTAATTTAAAACTGGAACAAAAACTTGTAACATTGGAGAAGGTTGATAATTTCTCTTACCAGTAGGTTGCTCCACTTCTAATGCTTTCTTCTTTGACCTTGTGTTTGCTGCCACAAAAGTAGAACTCTAATTTTTCTGATTGTGAAGTTGATTTATTCCACAAAACTCGTCTTCTTGCCAATTTAGGAATGTAGCATTGCTTTGCACTAACTCTTTTCAAGCCTTCTATTGTGATAGAATATTAGCTAATTAACTTTAAGACATAACCGTTGTTTTCACCATAAATACTTGATTAGAAATACCATTGAAGTAAGAATTCTAAGTATGGGCTTCATTGCATGGATAACACCATTCATAATCTTACACCAGATTGGTTTGGACCGGTACAATTTCATTTGATGTGCTAACAATGTTGGGATTGACTGTTTGGATAGGTTTGGCATTAGCAAACTGATTTTGACCCTTGCAAATTTGGTTGGAAAAGAGGTTTATTCTATTGATTTGGATGATAGTAAGGTTTGAAATTTTGATTATGTTTCCTTTTAAGAGCAACTATCTCATTCCAAAAATATTTTAATACTCCTTGTATCTCTTGTAAATCATTTGATTGGCTTGGGGATGCATTAATTTGGCTCAAATGATGAGAATTAGGTATTAGAATTGGAGTTATTGCAAGTATTTAGAAGGAAGAGGGAGAAGGAACTTCTGGAAAGATGGACATGGGAGGCCTTGGAGATATCTTCCCTACTTGTATAAGACTATTTTCAGCTCCAATTGTTATATCATAAGTGTCATGGAGTGTCCTTCTGCTCGTTGATTGTATCATCACTGAAATATCAAAATTCAAAGCCCTTAGATAATACAAAAAAGCATATCGAGGAGTAGGCTTTACCAATTGTGAAATTATGTCCCAAGTCTTTTGGAATCTATAGTTGAAACCAGTCATGAACTCTTGTGGTTATCTCTTGATTGTGGTTAGTTGTTCCACTAATGATAAATGATTTGACTTGTCCTCAAAATGTCTGATTTGACTTCTCTTAGCTGATCCCATGTAGTGATAGAATTTAGCGCTAGTCCCTTATACCACTTCAACACTTTGCCTTTGAAAGAGGTTGTTAATAACCTAACTGCAATGTTGTCTTCACTAACATAATAAATAGAGCATATATTGGCCACATCTTTAATGTGCTCTATGGGTGTAACCTGATTTTCTCTAGTAAAAAATGGGATGCTCTTAAGAACGGAAATCATGATATCATCATAAATCAAATGGAATACATTTTGTGGATGATCTAGTTGAAACCTTTGGCATGAAGTAAGCATTGATCTTCTACCAAGACATGCTTTGAACTTATGGAGTCACCAGATGTTGGATGAATGTGTATGTAACACTGATATTTGCCAAGAACAAAATCAAATTTCAAAAAATATTCACTATGTCCCACCGAGTGTGCCAAAAACTGTTGTGTCAATTGGAAGAACCAAGGTGGCTAGAATGTTTGTAATGGAACACTTAGGACTAATATAAAAATCTAAACAAAGTGTTCCACCAGGTGTGACAAAAACTATTTTCACTTTGAAATGCACCTTTTAGAGAATGGTGTGATAACTCTCCTTTCAATTGACAAAATGGAAACACTCATAGGTTGTGGGTGACCTGTATGTTGGAGTGAGTCTCCAGAGAGGGTTGGTTCCCCTAGTGCAACACCTAAACTATTTATATCTCTAAGGCTACTCTAATCTACCAAAACCAGTAAGGAAAAGGGAGGTGAAAAGAAGAGAAAACTGAAAAAATGGTGATACACCATAATGTTTTGAGGATCGCAAAATTATTGAAAAGTGACTATAGGTTCAAAGCATATAACTATGTCCCACATTTTTGTAATTTTTGTACTTAGAAGGGTTCAGGGTTGAGTTGTGAGAAGATGGAAGGGTTCAGGATTGTGTTGTGACAAGATAGAGAAGGGGTAAAAGATGGCTCGACAACAAAATCATGCATACAACTTGTTAAACACAATCCATGACATGCAAATTGACACAAAACTGCATGAAGGCATGAAGATTAAATAGTTAAACCAAGGATAAACATGTATCACAAAGATGAACTTAGTTTAAAACAAAATATGCACTAAACATAGATTGTAAAAATACAAAAATAGATCCTTTATTGCTCCAAGAGGTGGAATAAGCACAAAGAATCATTCATGACCCTTGTTTTCTCACCTAGAAAACTGAATTGCTCTAGAGAATATGAATGAAGAGGCAAAGATTATTTTTACAATGTGTTCTAGAGATTTTATAGAAAACTTGAGAGAGGAAGAAGGAAAAACTTATACATGCAAGTTTGGATTCTAAGAAAAAGAAAAGCATGTGCACTTAGCTTTTCTATGCCAAAAATAGCTTCATGCGAGTGAAAGGCATGGGTCCTTTATTTTATTCTTTTTTTTCTCTAAAAATAGCCTTCATAGCTTGCATTTATCCAAATTTGCACTTAAAAAAAAAATTGTGTTCCCAAAAATAGGAAAAAGAACTTTTCTTCCACTTTTGCATGCTTTGTTCTATTATTGGAACTTCTAGATGATGAGACAAATTGGGTCTGCATGCTTTCATCTATTTAACTTGTCATGCATCGTCTTTAATAAACTATGCTAAAGATAGCATTCCATGTTTTAAAAGAAGAGAAAAACAAAGTGTTTCATTATTTTCTTCTGGGTCACGTGCGAAATTTTTTTCCTTTTGATTCCTCTTTGTTGCACAACTTTTCGCACAGTTTTTTTTTCTTGTGACATGCCTTTATATCTCTCGCCTTTTGTGTAGATTCCACACCTTCATCACACATATTTCATTTTCCTTTGACTTGCGGATTCTTACGTTGGTTGTCTTTCTTTTTCGTTGCAAATTTAGTTTTTCATTCATCCTTTCACACCTTTTAGCACGTCTTCATTCATCTTTTGTTTGACACGCAGCCTTCCGTACAAATTTCCTATCTTTTATCTTGTTAGAGGCACGTGGGTATGCATGTTGGTTTCTCCTTGTGTCATGTAGACCATAGCTTTGTTCGTCGTGCTAGTATGTGGGTAGATTATCTTCATGTGTCATGTGGCTTTTGTCTTCTTTGTCCCATGGATTCCCGTGGGTTTGAGCATAGATTATGTTTTCCTTTTGTTACCTTCAGGGCTTTCTGCAGGTTTGTTCCTCCTTTGCACGAATTTGTGCATGGGTTCTATTTATCTTTTGTTATTGTTATCCAATTTCACCCCCTGGTGAAATTGAACACCAGAGAGAAGGCTTGTGTCAATGGGCTTTCATAACCATTCGAAGCTCACATGAAGATTGCAGTGATCAAGGCAAAATCAGGGTCTTCGGGAAGGTCGAAAAGTTGTAGGAGGAATTTTTCCTCTTTATGGTATTCATTGATTTTGGAAGTTTTATTCAATTGTGAGATCAACAAGGGGGCCCACTTGCAATATTAAATGGTGAAATATAGTGTTTGACCCAGGAATGCCTTCCAACATATTTGCATACTCACCCTAGTGCTATGAAGATCCAACGGGTTCATGAGATATAAAGGAAGTTAGAAGAGTCAAAGGAAGTGCAATTGAACCTTTATAATGTTGACCAAGCTCATGGCCAAGCTCCTTTTGCCCATCGAGTTGTATTTGAAAGCGGTGAGTTGGATGGTAACCGAGCTCTTTAAATTATGCACCAAGTCATACATTGTGGGGAGGCATCGAGCTATGCAAATAGGGACCGAGCCATCATCAAAGGGTGAGTTGATGTGTCGAGCCACCCAAGAACAAGTCACCAAGCTATATGTAGAGGAAACCGAGCTATTTGTAGCCCCGAGCTATGGTGTGTTGGTACCCAGATTGATTCTCCCTTAAGTGTTGAGCAGCATCACGGATCAAACAGGATGCTAAGAGACAGACGAATCATAATATAAGTCATTTTGTAGTTGAGGATGAAATTTATCTAATTCTTTTGTCACTGTCACTCATTTGGAAAAAATGGATAGACTTGTATTAAGGGTTTGATCTACCCTCTTTGCTTTAGGTTGTCCTTCAACTGAGGTGAGAGGACCCATTTGTAACCTATATTGATGAATAATATCAATAAATCTTTCTTCGCTTGATTTTTCAGTGACGACCTTGAGAAAATATGATCAATACACCACAATCTAACTCTCACGAGTTGTCACTTCTAGAGAATGGAGATATTTTCTGGATAAGGTTCAGGTTACTAGAGACATTAATTGAAACCTGATTGTTTCTGCATATTTTGGCATTGGAATTTGTTCATTTATGGATACACAATACAAACAGGGGTAGTTCTTGTAGAATTCATCATTTTAAGATGTTTTTGGTGGGAAGTTAAGCAGGATAAAGTTGATTATATCAGATCTTTGAGAACCTTTAACAAATACTGGAAAATTCACAAAACAGAATGCTTCAAGATAGCCAAAATATTCCTTCAACTAGAAGGTGTGTAACAATGGAAGCCCAGAGGTGCATGATTTCATACATTCTTCAAGAATTCAACACAAAGGCTCATGTTAAAGACTCAATTAAACATTAGAAATCCTGGTTCATCATGTCTAAGATACACTCATAGACTAATAAACAATCTTTATCAACATAATGAAAGTAAAGTGATTTTAAATTGTTTATTTGCATCACAAGATGAAAGCTCTTCTCATAATGAAATTGCAAATGCCACAATACTAACACACGGATGAGATCTTGTGTGACTTATAGAGATTTTAACATAAGATTGCAACATGAATAAGAAAAACTATTTGAAAACATTCTGAAATGAAACAAACACAATAATGCCCATGATTAACACAGATTAATTCAAGACCTATTAAATTCATCAGTTGGGGAAAGTTTCATAACAATCTCAGAGCTCGTCAATGGTTGTACACTTGCAACCAACTTGACATGATTAAATTTAAGGGCACAAGAAATAAATGGGTTTCTTAGACGGTTTCTCAAGAAGATGGTTTTCTCAAACTTTTTTCATACAAATTAAACAACCCCTTCCTTTTCATCGCTTTTACATGCTTTTATATGACCTCTTTCAATTCAAATTTATTTTCCCCCAAAAACAAGAATATTTGTGGGAATACTTATTTGTTACACGTTCATTCTAAAAATGGTATTCATGCACTTCATCTTATACTACCAGGTGTTCAAAACATGAGTCATTTTGATGGGCTCCACTTGTATTTGACTGGGATGTCCGGTTATTGCTTTTAACAGGTTACTTGAACCGTCCCCTCGAGATCTTGATTAAGCAATCATCTCAAATGATCATTGAGTGTTTTTAGATGTTTGTTGACATGACACACACCTATGTTTATCTCTTGAAATCCTTCTCAAGCCCGGTGCATTTCACTTCTCGTCTTATGGCTTGAATTTTATACAAGATGTCTATTAAATCGCCATGTTTTAGTTCTTCTTGTTTATATTTTCCTTTAGTCTTTAAATTTCCCTTGTGTAACCGAGCAAGATCCCCTCTTAGCTCATGGGAAATATTTGTCAAATTGAAATATGTGTCTCCTTTGGGCTATAAAAATCAGTTTTGTTCCTTTGAGTTATGTATTTCTTTCATACTCACCCTAAGGATAGAATATTCTACTAGGAGAAATGGAAAAGACACTCATGGCTCGCATCATCTGAAGGAGATTTCCTCAGAAGATTTGAATCAGATTTTCGAACTGAGTGGCCTAGATGAAGATTTTGTTAGAGCCTTGTTCGAAGTGGAATGGAATGTGTAGGAGACACCAAAGGACCATTGACATATCAACAAGTTCGTATAGCACTTTTAAGCAGGTTGATCATAATCAATCTGTGTTCACCTCCTTCCAAGTTATGTATTTCCATCTTTTTAGATAGGAGCACATGAAAATTTCCTTCTGATCCCTTATCCTTTTCAATACTACCTATTGGTGTTAAAAATGGTTCCTCCATGGATAACTTGAGCTTATCCAACATAGAAAATCCCTTAATAGTATCTAAATCAATCACCTCAGTTTGCATATTTTCAAAAAAAATCATTGTTTGTACTGGAGGTGTATTAATATCTCTAACAAGTAGAGCTTCAGGAATGTCCATACCTGAGGTAAAAATTGGTTGTCCACTGTATTGACTACAACATCCCCTTGAGGAATTGAACTCTGAGTGTCCTTTACTTCCTTCTCCACAAAGAATGAATGAGGGATTAGAGGACTTGATTGCTTCATATCTCAATGATGTATCCTATTGTTTCTCGATGTTAACAGTTCTTTCCATTTACGGGGATCAATTACCCCATCTCTATGCTTGAATTTCTTTGGTGTATGGGCACCTACCCTCACCAAGACTTGGTGATGGACAATTTTGGGCTTCTTGTGCGCCCTTTCAAACTTCATCAATTTAGGTGGTGCCCTTTTTTCCTCTTTGTGTTGCTTGGGCTGACTATGACCACTTATGATAGCTACACTCATTAACTTCTCAGTACTATGTTTCTCTTGACACGACATTTGGGAAGACCATATGCGAATCTAAACCCTTTCCCTTTTCTTGGAGTGGCACTGTAGGAGTAATTGGAGCATTTTCCATGGATTTCAAGAGCATTATTTCAATTTTCTGCCTGAGGGTGGACATGGAAGTACTTGTCTCACTTGTGGTTGTTGTCCATTCATCGATAAGCCCATAAATAGGCCTCCTGGAAGGAAATAAAGGAGCTTTTCCTCCCAATGGGTCAATCTTATCAGCACCCTCCCTCAGATGTGGGAGATCATCATCCAAGTTTCCAAGACTTCTGAAGTGATTTAGAATCTTTGTGTTCTGTATTGATAAGTCAATGTTTATCTGGGTCAACCAAATCACCATTCTTCTCATGACATCTGTTATCCTTATATAAGGATCATCATATTCTTCCTCATCCCAACTTGGGGGAACTATGGGTTGAATTTCTATCTTCTGATCAATATAGAATTTACTTATTATATTTAAATCATCAACAAGTCCTTCTGGAATGACGACAACCTTGAAATCCACAACTTGTGACAAAGTCATCCTTGAAAAATCTCTCAACCTAACATCTTCTTCATCTCTGCAATTCATCCAATAGTCCTCAAAGTGAGGCTCATGCTCGAAAGTATTAGCCACATTGTTAACCACCCACCGAATGTCATAATTAGGCCTAGCTACAAATGTCTCCATGGCCAAGCTCTTCATTTCTTCTCCAATCAATCTAGCTTTTATAATGGAGGGGAAAGAAAACTTACCAATTCTAATAGGGAATTTAACATTCGTTTTGTGCCTCCCAGCAATTAGCTTGTGCATAGGCACTAATTGCCTTGCCAATTCACATAAACAAAGCTTGTCATCCACATACCTTGGCAACTTGAAAGGTTTTCCTTTAAAACCACTAACTCTGATGTAAGTGAACTTCTTGTATTGAATGAAGTAACATCCATACTCCATAATTGCTTGCCTTACATGCTCAGAAATTCTATATTGCCCCATTCTGGTTTGAACAAGCAAATAATTGGTGCAATGAAAGCATCATTTACTAATATGATATTTCCATTCAAATTAGTTAATTTCAATTGGGGAAAATTTTCATGCATTGGGCACCATTTAAAATCAGCTTGTGGTGATAATGTCGGGAAACACCTATGTGCTGCAACATTGTATACCATATAAGTCATCATATAAAACTCCAAGTCTGTAGTTTCCCCCATTTCAATTTTAGCTGTTGGGGTGCCATATGATCATGAATTGCATCAAAAACAAAAGTATCCCAACAAATATCTCCTTTTCTTTCCAAGATAATCCATATGTAGGTGGACATCCATTCTTTAAATTCATTTGTAGTCTCCAAACCAGCCATCCTACTCAGGAGCATAATGATATCTTCAACCTCTTCAACGAATTGAGCCCTAACCAGTCTTTTGGGGATTTTGGCAGATGCCTTTCTATCTGTAAGGAGCCATTTTTTGTTTATCATCTTTGCAAATTCCTTCTTTTTTACTTCATAATCCTCCAAGGCAAGTTTGATACCAATAGTAATGGGGTTTGCAATTACATGTAATTTCATAATTACCCTTATGGCTGTCGGTGTTAATGTTAACACCACATCCCCGCTCCCATCTAATACCTCTCTCTTCTCAGAGTCATAATTCATCACGCAATACCATACTAACTCTGGGCATTGGATAGAAAGTGGAATAACACCCACCAAGGCAATACAACTATCACGAATTGCCTTCAAGGATTCACTCATGTGGGCACTACTCAATCGTTGATGAAAATCATTCAAGTCGGCATTCATCAAGTTTATATCTATTATCCTGTCGAGGTCACTTGTGACCCCGACATACCCAAGGAAGAAAAGGCATAGTATTTATTTAAAAACCCTAACCTTGCTACAACCGATTTTCCAATGGAAACAAAAACAAAACACATGATTTTCAAACTCTTACCAATTTTCTACAAGTGCATGAGCAATTATGATTTCAAGACAATAACTTTCGCACTTTTCTGGTTCACAAATTTGAGCCCCACAATATCTCAAAAGCACTTCACAGATAAAAAAGATGAAATATCATCAAATTAGTAATAAAATATGAATACATTCGCATTCCACAAGGTCCTTTATTTACGATAAGAGCGTTAAGGGCGGCAGGATTAAATGCATTGCTTTACAGCCGTTAACTTTGTTTTTTACAATTTCGAATTTGGGTCATCCACATGGAAAAGATCTTAGTTGAGGTGGGCATGGGGGGAATTTTGCATTTTATACCACTCAGAAGAATTGTGTGCTTTTAAACATTCTGGCCTGCCCACCCGCTTTCAATATAGGTTTAACATGTGGCTTTCCTAGGGCGTTGGCGGAGTCGCGACTTATTTTTACACCTTTTACCTTTTCAAAACAAAGCTGAAAATTTCAAACTACCTCATGCGACCCGCCTCCCTGTTTTGATGTAGACTCAACACGTGGCTTTATCTGGGTACTTGTGGGGTCATGCTTCACATTTATACCTTCTCCTTTTTTCAAAATAATGCTAAAAATTCCAAAGTCCTCGGTGACCCGCCTTCCCGCTTTTAACTTAAAAATAGTCACGTGTCCATTTGCGGGCTTTAGACATTCCTTTTACACTTTTACACCTTTCATCATAATGCCTCAAAATTCCAAAAGGGCCCGCCTTCCCGCAACCACTCGTCTTATGACACGTGTACGTCTTCGAGGTCAAAGTAAGAAATTTGCTCTGCCACTTCATATTGTTGAATAGCCAATTAGAACTTATCGGAGCCACGGGACCAATTTGGCATTTTTTACAAATGTAACAAAAGTGACAAGTTCACCAAATAGACCCAGTAGTGCCGCGTCCAATTAAAAATGACCACGTGTCTGCGGATGCTGGGAAAAAATAACAAAGAAGGCACGATCATGGAAAATAAAAGAAGGGAAAAACCCGTCATCTACAACCAAACCAACCAACAGGCACGCACGGAAAGAGAAACTATAACCGACACAGAGATCAATGTTATTCATGCTCATAGAAAAAGGTTTAACGACAACAACTTGATAGATATAAAACTTCATGCATCCACACATGAAGACAAAGATTATTTCAAACCACGCAGACTAAAAAAATCTGGTCCAAAAGGGGTGAGGTTAAAACCAAGCACCAACATGGTGTAACGGGCCAAATCTCAACCCAATCCATCGATCTCACAAGAAGGCCGAGCTCGCCTTGCAAATAAGACCGATCCCATTTTCATCGCATGGCCGAGCTACTCTATGCACCTATTGACCGAGCTACAGAGGAAACATCGCCTAGAAGGTCGTATAATACATGAGCCAAGTTGCGTCTACTATGAAGAGAGAGTTGTTATGAATAACAGAGGAGGAGCTCTACATTTCTCGAGCAACAATGGAGGGATTAAATAGTGTCGAGCTCGTTCAATAGGAAGCCAAGTTATCATCGTATGACCAAACTACTCCACTAGTTCAATGCAAACGAGGGGAGGTTGTTTTCACTAAGTTGAGCTCCTAACTATGAACTGGATACTACATGTATGAGTGAGGCATGCGAGCTATTTTCTTCCACAATCGAGTCATTGGTTCAAGGATTGGACTCTTGATCGAGTCGTCGAGGGAGCACTGAGTTACATTGAAGACCAAGTCAAATCATTTCTTAGAGATGACGAGCATAATGAAGGAACTCAGATATGCACGAGTAGGCGGAGTTCAAGGGGCGAGTAACCCATCAGCCGAGTTATACACTGCAAAACATGGGCCATGCATGTAAGTCAATCACCAACTTCACAGTTGCAGGAATGGGCAACCTCGAACATCCAATTCGGCCATGTCAATGACAAGGGGCAATACTTAGGAAAATCAGAGAAGTCACCGGAAAGGCCATGCGGCCAATTCAACAAAACACATCCTAAGCGGCTCGAGTGAGTTGGGATAGCTATGTGCCCAAAAGTCGAAATTCCCACATAAGGATGTGCGGGGATGGCAGGATTCAACAACCCTGGTGGCCCAGTCAACACATGGATGGACGATTTGTGCGGATCTGACGGGATCGCGAGGTCCTAGCTGCGGGCGAATCGAAAGTTGGAGACTCATCAGGCCCAGGCCGTGTTGGGAGAAGTTCGTCGTGGGAGGCTCGAACCCGCAATATAAAGTGGATGGGTTCTTATCGAGTCGACGTGGCCTGTGGTGCAAAGGAGAATGTCGAGCTAATGTGGACTCAGGGCGGGGTCGTCGTGGCAATAAGAAGCATATCGGTGGATGAGCCAATATAAGGTTGTGAGGTGGAGATAAGTGAAGAAGCCAATGCAAGAGCAAGTCAAGGGACAACTCGATGCTCAAGAAGGTGAGTCTACTAGTGGGAGTCAAACGTGTAAAACACAAACATAGACCAATGCAAACAAAAGAGCACGCCGCTTAAGGAAATAAAGAAAGGAGAGCCATCTCAGCCGAGTTGGTAGAGCTGGCACAAAATACAACATTTTAAAACAACAACCCTAATGCAAGTATGAAAAGTAATAGTGGGCCCCACAAATTTTAATGACAAGATCATTAAAATCATGATGCGAAACATTAGAAGGAGAGGAAAATATTTAAAATGTCTTTTCTAAGCCAAAGGGATTAATTCACAGTCCCGTGTATTGCAACAAATACCTGACAAAACTCAAACAGTTGTTCCTGCTCAGATGATCATAATTTTTGTATCCCTTAACGAAATCATGTAAAATTGGTCTCATTGGAATCGTAGTTGTGAGACCTTCACACAACAACTAATAAATTTAGAGATTAATGAAAATTCCATGGTGAATTTTGTAGAAAACGATCCCAGTTCAGTTTGGTAATTACCAGGTGATTGAGCGAGCATTAAATGGGCATGGCAATCATTATTTCTTTGTTGCAAGTCATGGGACAACATGGGGTGCTTTTTACGGGTCATGTATCATCATTTGGGCACATTTATGGCACTTTGCAAGTAACTGGAAATCAAATTTCGGGATTGCCTCTCCTCTCTCTTCTCAAAATCTATAAATTGTAATGTGGGCTCATTTTGTGGAGGAGTTACTCATTTTTATCTTGCCCTCCTCTCTCTTTTTTCTCTATTAGGGTTGAATGTGGAGCTTAAGCCTCATTTCCAAGCTTTGTAATGGAATTCTCTTGCCTCTTGCCCACTAATGTTGTACTATGCAAAATTTAATGGAGCAATAAATTGTGTTTTGTGATGCATTTTGTCCATCCTTTGCATGTGTTATTGTCTCTACTTGCCTCTCTCCATTGCAGGGTATATTGTGCATACTCTTGATGTTTATTACAGGTTTTGAAAGTTGTGTTTAATGGGTATCAAATGGTGTTATGTGTGAACTCATCTCTAGTATGTGGTGCATCTTGTCCACCCTCTCCTTTTTTCACCTCTCTCCATTTCAAGTAGTTGAATTCTTGACTAACAACCTCCTTTTCTAGTGTATCACCACTTTTAGTGTAGGTTTATTTTCATGCATTCTCTCTCCTTGGTCCCTTGGATGTTAGGATAAGATTAGGTAGTTTGTTTTCCTGCATTAGGAGTAGATTGTGGAGGTAGTTTAGGAGCAAGAACTAGCTTTCTCTAAAGGGTTATCTCAAGCCCGCAAGTCCCACAGCTTGAGAGATAACCCAATGTTACAAAAATTACACCGAATTCCCCATCCACACTCAGGCCATTCAGGGGGTGTTGTAATTTTGTGATAATAGTTCTAGCATGCCCGATGGGACATCACATAAGTTAAAATTTCATCTTTCAAAGGTGTTCTGCTTCATCCAGCATTATTCAAGCCACCGTGTTACCTCCACTACTTGATAACAGTTCTGGCATGCCTGGTGGGACCACAAAGGAAGTCAATATCATTAGCTGGAGTGTAGTTTAATATTGAAGTAGATTTCATTTTTAACAGGTTGGTGTGTTCTTAATAAAATTTCAACTTTTGGAAGCATATGCAAAACATACCTGGCGACTCCATTTGGTCCTAACAGCCCATTTCTTTGAAGTTGCAGACTTTTTTCCTTCTATTTCCATCCATTTTCATTCATCTTTCTTTCCACATTCTTCCACCTTCTTCCATTCATGAAGTTGTATAGTCATTACTTCATTTCCCACGTGGAATTCATATTTACAACAACAATTGTATCAATACAATCCATTTCCAAGCTTGTAAGATTCATTTGTAGGCTATTATCAATCACCTCCAAACCAATTCTATGATTACAATCAGTTTGACTATGCATACCCACAAGAATATTATGCCAATCTGTATGGTTATGTGCCAAAGTATGCAGCAATTCCAGAACAATAGTATGTGGATCATGGAGATTATCCTACACTGGAGATGTTTATTTGCAAAGCAAGGTTCAAGAGCTGGAACATATCATGGCATTCATCAAAGCTAAGGAACTGAAAAGAGCAGGTGAAATTGGTTTCAATGTCCCATATCCATGGACTGACTCTTTTCCAAGTAAGTTAAATCCCCAACAGAAACTTCAATTTATAATAAAAACATTGACCCAAGTTGGGGAATGGATCAAAGAAAGGGGTTTATGAATCTAATATTGGTCAAACATGTCAACGGGAAGTCATGCAGCCACTATCTTATGGCTTTCCTATTCCTCCAACTATGCAATATCCACATGCGCCTCATTCTCTTAACCTTTCAACTATTGCCCCAATTATGGAATCCCATGCTTCACCTCCTAGTCTTCCATCCCATCTCTAGTTTTCTGCCCTTTTCCCTCCAAAGAAGCATTCCCTCCACAACAACAAGAAGTTGTACTTCTCCCACCTCCACAAACAATGCAAGGATCAATTGTGACCCAACCCACCCCTCCTCTTGCAAGTTCATGTTGGGAAAATGAAAACCAAAAAACCATCCAAGGGCAGCAAGAAGAAAAACCCAATGAAGAAGAAATACCAAAGAACTTGAAAAGTTTGGCTCTAAAATTTGGGATTGAAAAAATTCCCTTAATGGTTAAACTAAGGAACAAAATCGGAAAAGTAGTAGATAAGAGGAGAAGAATGAAGAGCCTAACAATGAATATTTGGTAATAAAATTGAAAGAGTGGGCTGCCAAATTTTACAGTTATATTGTTTGTCCCACAATATTGTTTGTCTATTTTATCGAAGCGTGTCAAACAATATTTCTCCTTAATTCCCATATTTTTCTTAAATCCAAAATTGTTTAAGCATAAAAACTGAATAAGTGATTTGAGCAAGCATGGGAGCTTATTTGGATAACACTCACACAAGAATGTAATTGAAGAAGTGATTATTGAGTTTATTGTGTGTTTCATTTTTGTATGCTCAAACCAAATTTAGCAAGGTCAATATCAACATAACTCCCTCACCTTCTCCACGCTTGTCATCTCTAGGATAATTGCTTTCTAAACTTATCTCCATTCCCACAAGAAGATATACTTGTGTTCCATTTCCCTTTCTATCTCCCATGAGACATCTTGCGCACTCATACTATTGTTACCTTCAGTAATCAGGTCTCCTCTGAGACGTTTTTGTGTGGTATTCATACTTTAACCAATTCTTTATGATATCTTCCCTTATTGTGCATAATGAGAATCATGCCTCTATCAACTTTACGATGAACACTCCTCTCCTCAATTCCTACTAGCATTTCATGTGTGTTGTTTGCAAATATATTTTCACCTTACTCCTTCCCTTCACTCTTTTCTTTTGTTTTGGGTTGATTACTTTGTGTATTTGTATCTACTTTATCGGTATATCTGGCATGTTGTGCACAATGAGAATTATGCATGATAAGGCCTTGCATCAAAAATAGGGTGCAACTATTTTTAAGCCGAAGGCGTTCCCTATAAGAATCAGGGGTGGCTGATTTTGACATCGTTCAGAATGTGGACGATAGAGATTGAAGTTTGAGGGCATGCATTGAAATCTAACGGTGGCGCTATCTCCACTTCTGACACAACAAATTGCTCCATTATCTCCCTGTAATTTGATGAGAGTCCAGATTCACACCTCCGCTGCAATCATCGCAGTTATTCCATCTTACATTATTTATGCGGAACATATCCATGGGTGGAACTTTCATTTCCTCCCACTCAGCAAGGTACTGTAACTGCTGCAATATCCTGTTAGATGACACCGCAGAGGAAATTATTTTAGCCTCTAAATACTGTTTAACATGACCACGTTTGGTATCCACTTCTCTATATTCTCAGGAAAAGTTTTCGTTCTTGATATCTCGGTACAGCTAAAAGCAATGGTGTTGTCAGCAACCAGAAAATCTCCAACATATAAATTGTCGGTAGCAAATAAACCTCTGCCTCGACCTGCTGATTTTTTAATGAGCACTGGGCCGATATAATTGCTCACCTCCGGAACATCTTGTGGTTTGCAGCCGTTAAGAAAATAAGCAGAGAGGTCGAACATACCTTGCTGGTTCTGGTCGTTGAGCTCCTTGGATTTTTCATACTGGAAACGGATGTCGTTGGCAGTTGGGCACACGAAAACTCTAACTTGTATTCTCCAAGTGCATGGAAAGCACACCCCTTATGAAACAACAATTTGAGGTGGTGGTGATAAATTTCTAATGCCTTATCACAATATTGAATAGCAATATGGTACCGGCTCAACTTCAACAATGCCTCTGCCTTATTAGAATAGGAGAAAAGAAGGGCCTCCACCGATTACTTCTGGATGTTTGAATCCCCATAGAATTGAGGCTCATTTTTATCAGAAGAGAGAGCTAATTGGATGCATCTAAAATAATAATCTATTGACTTTTCCCAATCCCCATCTTAAAATCATGTGTTTCCTTTACCGCGCAAGTTAAGCAGATCCTCAACTGAACAAGTTTCTGGTGTTAGTGGAAACGAAGTCACAAATTCAATATCTTGAGGATTATCAACGCGGAGCATGAGAACGCCATCCTGATAGCCTTGTTTGAAGTAAGGATCCTTTCAGATAAAGCCCATGCACAGTTTACAGCTTAGTCACGGTAGGCAGTGAAGGATTGTAGATTGTAAGTCGAACAACATCCCCAAATTGCTTTTCCAAAATAGTCATAACGGCGAGCATCCTGAGCGCATCAACACAAAGTGTTCCAAACAAAAAACGATCTTGATGATGTTTACCATGTTCAAGGCTTCTTGCTCGAATCGGCCGGAGGCCTGTAAGTCGAACAGAAGGCCACCAATGCTCAGATAGTTTTCGAATTGTAAACCCCCCTTTATAGTTTCTGAAGGACTCCATTTGTTGGAGATCATTGTAAGTTTTGTAATGTGCTTCCAAAAGGCCTTGTTTGTCAAACTTTTGAGAAAGGAGGAGCCTATCCATCACGTATGTTCATGAGGGAGTTAGCCAAAATTGAACTCACGACCTCTAGCTAAATAGCCACATGCCCCACTAATGCATTACAACCAATATTTTTATAAATTTAGTCATCCGTTGACTATATCAACCCCCTGCAAACGTGCATGAGGGTTAGGCAAAATGCTTGAGAAGCATGAAACTCCTTAAATTTTTCAACTAACATTCCCACAATATCCATATTTTACTAAGTTTCCTTTCGACCACTACATCTCTTTGGCTTCATCTAAGCAACAGTTCTTCGAAAAGAATGAAATGTATAAGTTTCATACGTTCACATAAGAGTAAGCCCTAAAACTATAAAGATTAGGCCATTACTTTGAGATTGTGGCATCAAAAAAGTGTGCAAAAATCTTGTGGTCATTTCATGTTAAAGATAGACATCAAACATGGACCCATGAAGTAGAAGTTGCCACATTACTCTGATACGATGAAAGCCATTTTTACACTGAAGGCGTTCCCTATTAAAATGGGGGGTGGTTGATTTTGACACCATTCAGAATGTGGATGGAAGAGATTGAAGTTTGAGGGAATGCATTGAAATATGACGGTGGTGTTATCTCGACTTCAGACACAACAAACTGCTCCACTATCTCCATGTCTCTTACACACCGTACCGCTAATACATTTGGCAACCATATATGGACATTTGCAACTTGTGACAAAATTGGTCGAAATAAATTCATACACGTGTAATTGATTGAATAACAATGGAATTGTTGGTGCCAGATTGTATTCACGTGTTAGGCAAGGAGAACAAGAATACCTTGCACTTCGCTATAGAATCAAAAGCCTTGTGAATAATTGCAGGCGCTGCAATCTTCAGTCGACTTGCAACATTTCGTCTGAATTTTATTACATAGGCATTTGTGGGGCATATCGAAAACTTTGTGCTTGCTTTTTTTTCCATGATTATCAACGTTATTCTAGGTTTCACTTCGGGACTTATAGTGAGTTTTTCATTTTTTTTCTTACGAAATCTCTTTTGGGCATAATATTTTGGTTTTAATGCTAATCATTTGCTCGAATAAGGATAACTTAATAGTTGCATGACACAAATATTAGTTAAAGCTAAAATTTTGTTTACTTGAGCATCTGTTGTTTCTTTATTCAAATTGTTCCAAGGTTGGGAGTAAATTTCCCGGTACATTGTGAAATATTTCCATTGATTGATCTGAATTTAACACTCCTATCACACCAATGTTTTTAAAGATGCATCAATATTACAACTTAGCCGTTGAATTCAATGGGAATATGCCAACAATATATGATTCTCCAGTAAATCTATCTATTATTTTAAAATAAACATTACTTCGTCTGTTTATTTACCATATGTGTGTGGTCTAGACCGTGGCTTTCCTCACAGGGCAATATATTCTACTAATCCCCAAACTACTACTGCACGTAACATTTTTGCTTCCATTTATGAAAAATGCATTTTTAGGGGTGTTTCATTGCATTCGCGTACCCGAAACACACGAATCAAAGACCTTGAACCACTCGGAAAACACCCATGGCTATGTTTTTGGCATAAATAATCAGAGAGCACGTCCACTTCACCACATCTGGGGAGAAACCACACAAATTTTTGTGATGTCGAGGAGGTTTTTGTCCATGTTGTGGATTTGGTGCAAAAAAATAAAATTTAAAAATAGTCAAGCTCCCGCCTCTTTTTTAACGACCTTTGTCATCCATGCGACTTAAATGCTTGATCTTTAGCTATCCCGATTGAACAATTGGACAACATGAAAGGATAACGAAAAGTTTTTCTATCGAACTTGTTGAAGTGAAAGTTTAATACCAAGAATCCATACAGTTTTGATGAAAAAGGATCTTATATTATATTAAATGCAACATGATACAAGATAACTTTCCAACAAAAAGTGGGCGGTATGAGAGCACGCCCCAAAATGACAACAAACTAGGTCGATCCTAGGAGAATAACGAAATCCTAGGCAATGCCTAGAGAATAACAAAAAAGGTAAGAGCTGAGATCAAGTCGTTGTTGCAAATATTCTAGCCGAGGGAGGGTCATGATCATCGGGTCACCACCACCGGGAAGGTCTTTTCCGGTATCAAAAATCCCGAGCCTAAGCTAGATGGGGCCTCCTCTTCAACTTCAATTTCCACCCGTGTGGGAGAGATGGCAAGTGGAACTCGGGGAACTTATCAAAAGGTGACGGGGTGGAGGTGGTAAATTCCACCCATCCTGCGTGTGTGGTCTAGATGCCACCGATGAACCCCAACCAGGATGATGAGCTGGGGGAGCCCCAGTCTTGACGGTGAGCAGGTGGAGAGACTATCCTCCACGAGAGATTGCGTAGGGAACAATGCGTACGATTGAAAGAGCACCGAGAGTGGCTTCGGTGTCCTCCACGGTGACAGCCACCATGGGGCGAAGATTGCTTGGGAGATGACGGTGGCTCATGGGCAACATTACAAGGGGTATCCCCCAATGACGCAACAAAGTCTGCAAGTGTTCCACTTCAGGGCCACTTTGTTGGCCTGCACTTGGATTTGTAGAAGCACATTGGAGAGAACCATCGATTTGTTATAAACCAAGAATTGTTGATCAACTTCAGAATTAGCAAAGATAAAAGCATTCCTTTCTTTCCATAGCCAAAATAAAATTTCCCCTCTGAAAACATGCCAAATATGGGAGAACATTATCGGGAATCGGGATTATCTCCTAGGAGAACATGGTGCCATGTGAAGCACTCTAGCCTAAGAGGTTTGAAAAAGGAGTGAATCCAATTCCAATCCGTCGAGCCTTGGGGCAGAACTAGAACAAGTGCATTAATGTTTCCAAATGGCCACAAAAGGGGCATTTGGGATCATGGATTCCAATTTGAACCAGGCGGGAGCCTACAAGGAGACCTTGATGAAGAATGCACCATAGAAAATGTGTGATTTTAGGCTCCACGCATGCAGACCAAACAATGTCAAATCTCTTTCTCCAACAAGAGGAAGAAGAATGTAGTCCCCACTGGGCATTGAGTTTCTCCACCATAGGTAAGTGTGTGGAAAGCCAACAATAACCTTTACTGGTAGAATACTTCTAGAATGGAGTATTCATGAACCATTTCCAGTCCATCCACCAAGAGCGAGATAAATAAATAGATATTTTGTGCAACATATGATCTGGGAAAGAATTGATGATAGTAGTGATGCTAGCATGATCTTGGTAAGTGAGCCAAAACGAGTTTTGACTTCATTCCAGGAAAACCAAGATTTAGTGTTCTTACAAACAAATCTTGGATGGTCTAAATTCGCGCTTAAAGATCTTGAGTGCAGGAATTCCAAGGACTTCTACGAGACAACGATCATGTTCTTAAATGACAGGCGACCACCATAAGGATTGTTGATTGATGGAGAGGCCATTGCAGAAGCCATTGCCTTTCCACTGAAGCCATGGTTTGATACATTCTCATGCGTTCCAAATTCTTTTAAGAATAAAGGTGCTAACCACTTTGATAGGAACGATCGCAATGAGGAGGTTGGCAAACCCCATACCTCTACAAGCGGGACAACCATAAGGAGAACCTTCCTCAATGTTGTGACGCAGAAGCACTTTCCACGCTTCATGTCCTTCAATGCATCGGATTATCCATTTCGCGTAGAGTGTTTGCCCTTGTCGCAATATGTCAATAAGGCCCATACACCCAGAATCCCTGGGGAGGAAACAAGTTTCCCAGGTAACTCTGTGGAATCCTCGGCCGAAAGAAGCATTAGACAAAGAAAATTCTTAAGAAGTTTCTCCAATTTCTGAATGGAGGCTTCGGAAGGCACCCAACATGAGGAGTAATAAACATGGGTGGCCACAAGAACTTTTGAGCAAATCTAGAATTTCCCTACTAAAGACAAGGGCTTGGTGATTCAATATTCAAGTTATTTGGCTACCCTTTAGACCACATATTGCCATAACTCTGCAAGTGATGCCTAGAAGGCAAAGGGAAGGCCAAGAAATTTGAACATTTCACCATGTGTGAGCATTGTCCAGTCAAAAGAGGCCAGCCAATCGGACGCAGGGAGGAAGGATTGCATGTAACACTACGTTTTCCGCCACTAGATAGAAGAACCAGAAGCTAAGAAAAAGAGATCCAAGTAGTGCATTGCATTGCGGACATTAGTTTCTTCCTCAATGAGAGTAAGAAACAAGTCATCCGCAAAATGCCCATTGAGAAGTTGAGAGTTATTTGCAAATGGAAGCGCAATTCCTCTAACAAGCCTTTGGGATTTGCCTTGAACCAACAGATATCTAAAACCTTTAAAAGTAAGAACATAAAGTGTAGAAGCTAACGGAATACCTGTCGGATAGAGCGAAATAAGCCAAATGAATCAGAGTTATGTCCATTAATGGTGATTTGAGCAGAGGCATGAAATTGGGGTTAAAACCGAGAGCTTGAAGCATGGCAAGAATAAACGGTCATTCAATTCGATCGCAAGCCTTCTCAAAGTCAATTTTGATTAACATGGTAGCTTGGTTGGAACGAACCCATTCCATGCCTTCCCAAACTGCGATGATATTATCAAACTCTTCTTACAATTTCATACGTTGCTGAGTACAAACTCTTCTTTGATTTACCTGGAGGGTATTTTTAAAATTACCACTTTGTTATATCTGACCACAATGCACTGGGATGTTTGGGCACACAGACAGAGCCATCAATGGTCACCCAAATCAAATGCATTTGCGTCCAAAATAACAAATGACTATTCGATTTACAAAGAAGGATTGTGTAATTAATAATTCTAACTAATTTGTAGTGGGTGGGGCTCGATATGTAATCCTCCAACATAATGCTTCACCGACCAAGCGAACCATATAGATCATTGTTAATGGAGGTGGAGAAGTTGCATTTCAAAAATTAGTGGATTTGGTGTAAAAAAATCAAATTTATAAATGGTCGAGCTCTCGCCACTATTTTAACGACCTTTGTCATCCACACGACTCAATCGCATGACCTTTGTTTGCCCCAACTAAACAACTGGACAACATGAAAGGATAATGAAATTTTTTTCTATCGAACTTGCCGAAGCTCTCAAAATGTAATATTATAATTTCCATAACCATCAATGACATCTCACTATGTAATAATAATGTGTTGGGAACAATCCTACACAATAGTAAAATTGTTTTACATTAGAATGATTTATAACAAAAAAACCCATAATAAATATAGGTGGTAGTGGTCTCTCTTTGAGCTTGCCATGAGTCTAAAAGGATCGAATCAAGAAACAAGCATTTCAATTGGGTTTCGAACATGGAATGTATTGATAAAATGGAACATAGATAAGCGATATTAGTAGTGTCTTACAATTTGACCTAGTGGAAAAGGTGTGATACATGCATGTATTTAATTTTCACTATTTCATTTCCATCTTTCCATTGATGCCTTCGTGTTTTCTAACAATTCAAACATCGTCCATTCAAAAACCTTAATGGTGTAAAAAATAAAATTACAAAATAGTCGAGCTTGGCTACGAGATAAAATATATGTGTCCCTCGTATGAGTAATCATTAGGGGCTCAATTATTAATACTTGTTCATGCATTAACAATTTATAATAGAAAACCACATAATAAATGTAACCAGTAGTGGTCTCTCTTAGATA